>CM076721.1:5098860-5751360 GCA_038501795.1 Pseudopleuronectes americanus
AGTTGGCTCAGTGCAGTTACCGCGCTGGAGCTGGAGGAGCAGACAAAGCAGTCGTCATCCCAACGTCTCAGCACCACAATGTGATGCTCCATTGCCCCAGACCACAGGAGGCTCACCCAGACATTTAGCTCTGCTGTATACAACACACACACACACACACACAAACACACACAGTCACAGTCACAAAATACTTACAGACAGTAGACTTCTTTTTTCCTCGTCCAAAAATTAAAACGTGTAAGAATAAGCAGATGGATCCAGATACATTTATGTGAGAGCATGTGACACACACTCACACAAACACACACACACACGCACACACAAACACACACTGCTTTTCATGCATACTGCTGTGTAAATATCTCACACATATTCATAAGCTGGACTGAATTGCCTCAGAATGGCTGATACACACACGTGCACATTGACCAACACCAACACATTTCCACAGACACCACTGCCATCTGCTGGCCACAGTCGAGGTGACACTTGTAGTCATATGTTTTGATTTTGAGTTTTAAATTGACTGAACTTTCTGAGGATGACGAAAAGTTGTCTTCAGTTGTCAAAGCTCCAGAAATTTTTGCATCTGTACATTTATTAAATTCTTCAAGAAATGTTGATATTTACATCATCTTAGAAATTTAAACACAGATTTTTGTGTCAGTTTATTTAAATTCAAAGGTTGTGAACGGCAAATATTGACAAAACATTGCGAAATACATCACTTTCCAGCAATAGTATACATTTCTAAGTGTTTACTCTACTTTATGTTTAGCCACAAAAAAGAGAGAAAATTAAAAGATTTGAAAATCTACAAATTTTACCAACCAAAGCCAAACACCTCTGGCCCTCACGTGTCCTCACATCCAACAGCCTCCCAGTGTCATTAGTTTCCTCCTAATTGCAGGTAGAGGCTCTAAAAGTCAACAAATATACCAATATCAGCTTTATTGACGAGATCCAACATCCTGCTTATACTCACAGGCTTCTGTGGTCTAACTTTACTTTTATCATCTGTTTTTCCCTGTGTGTGTGTGTGCGGCTGGTTTGTGTTTTCAAAATGAAGCGGTCAGCTGGTCACATGGAGTAAAACAAGAGCCTGACTGATTTACGAGTCCTTCACAGACATGTCTGGGGTTATATTTGCTGATATGTGACAATATGAAAACTTTTATTTCACAGGATAAATGATGGAGAAAATATGTTTATTTTTTTAATTCAACCTCTATATATTTGGTTGTATTTGACTTTTCTCTTTATTTGTAGTTATGGTTTAACTGTAAATTATCCAGCCACAGTTATATTTCTTTGTCATGAGATAACAGCAGCGTAATAAGTGAGTATCCTAAGAGTAACTCATACCCATCTGAACATGTATTGTTTGAAAGTGTTCTATGAATAACACGTATATAGACCCAGTTGTTTTATTCATCGCATATTAATGTGAAACACTGATTCAGTCTTTACAGTCTGAACATGTGACTGGAGTTCGCCCTCTCTCCTTTTTTTTTACGAGAGGGTCCACCGAGCAGAATGTCGTGTATAGTCTTTCTCTTAAATCTAATTAGAGCGTAACAGTAGCTATGGCTGACCTACCTGCCTTATAAGTGAACCTGCGCTGAGTTTTATATCATATAATTCAATTAAAGAGTGAATCTAGCAAAACTGAAACTACTGCAGAAACCACTGGATGACATAGCTGGACTTTCCCGTCAGAAATCAACTTTTTTTTAGCTGGACTATTTTCTTAGATTTGGGGTTGATATAAGTAGGCTGGTGGAAAAATAGTGTCTTTAAACATTTTTAGCTTTTTGCGTTTGATCTGAACTTGACCTCTAACAGAAGAAGATGGGGTCACTACAGACGAGGCCCCCTCCCAGAGCAATAAACCCCCAATGAACCCCGAACTGACCTTACTGCTGGCCACTGAACACACACACACACACACACACACACACACACACACACACACACACACACACTCCACTCACCTCCAGTTCCTCATTTTTCACACTAAAAGACGACATAACGTTTAGAAACCGCATCTGTCGCCCGTCGATGTGTCTACGCATTTAGAAAAGTCCTAAACTCCTTGCGTCTGAGTGTCTGTGAACATCTGAGTGGACAGATGTGCTTCATGCAGACGGGGGAAGTGGAAAGTGGTTTTGTTTTGTCGCGCAGCCTGACAGCTCAAACCTAAACAAACTCACACAATCCTTATGACTTCAGGAACGTAACTTACTCTCGCTCCTCTGGCTCTCTCTCTCTCTCTCTCTGAAACATCTGGATCCAGTGAAGGCAGTCATGGGGAGAGGGTTTTAAAGATAGGGAGAGGCGGTGGGTGACAAGTGCTCGAAAGGGAGAGTGAACGAGGGGAGAAATGTGTGTAGAGGAAAACAGGCTTGATGCATCAACACACGTGCTTAGATAAAAAAATTAAATTTACATAGAAATCCTCTCTGAGCTGAACTATTTCTTTGTTTTATGTGTTTTTGAGTTCGTTGACTTTATCATTTCATTTATCAGAACTATAAAATATGGACGAATGAGGATTTTCTTTGCTCTGTGCTCCCTCTAGGGACCAGTGGAGGTTATACCATGTACTATGATGCTGCTCTTGGTAATATATGTTGTGTCTGGGTTTCCCCAGCAGAGTTCACCACACCGCGGGCCATCCTGACGGGTCACGACTGTGAGGTCACGTGTGCCAGCGTGTGTGCGGAGCTGGGTGTGGTCATCAGCGGCTGCAAAGGTGAGAAATGTTCTGTTCGTCTGAATAAAAACATCCAGAAACTAAAGTCATACTTCACAACAAATACCCCATTCAGACCTGGTGTTCACATCCGACCTTAGTGATGCCATCACCTCTGGGAAGTTCAGGTCGGCTCCAAGACTCAATCTGCATTCAGGGGTTTACTGGGACGAATGTGGCGACATTTTGTTTTGCTATGTGAACATTAAAAATCCACGAGAGATTTCACTTACTAGAGTTTAAACTTATTTGAACACTTCTTTATGCCCGTACATCAATTTGCTTGTGATCACCGCATAACAATTTATACTGTTCTTAGATTTGTAAAATATTTCTCCATAGCTACAAACACTCATTACCGTGCACATGTAATATCAGGTGTGAACCAATGACCTGATGCTGTTCACTTATGATCAGATCTCTCTGGTCTGAGCAGGGCCAAAAAGACAACATTATTTCTCTATTAAAGGTTGTATAAAAATGATCTAACTCCTCATCATGTTGTGTTGTGTTGTGTTGTGTGTCTGCAGAGGGGCCTTGTCTGATCCATTCCATGAATGGGGACCTGCTGAGGACCCTGGAGGTCCCGGAGCGGTGCACGCGGCCCCGCCTCATCCAGTCCTCCACCGAGGGACACTGCATGGTCTACTACGACAAGGGACAGTTCTGTCTCTTCAGTGTCAACGGCAAACTGCTGGGACACATGGAGGTGGAGGACAGCATCAAGGTGAGGAGGAGGAGACGCACTTCTCTGCATGAGGACGCATGGGGAAAATATGTGTGTCTGCACCACATCAGCGTGAGAAAGTCCTCTCACTGATTAAAGCCGTTCTTACCGAGATCTGAGAAAAGTCGGGGGGGTTCTCCTCGGGGCAAACTATGGTTTTGTCTTTATTCTCTCTCACATGCACACACCAGAGGAAACGGCCCTTTTGATCCAGGACCCTGTTGTCGGGTCAGATTGTGTCGGGCAGCCGTTGCAGAGAACATTCCAGAGGAGCGGTCAGCTCTGGACACCGACACCATTAACTACCCTCCGGCGCAGGACGACACGTTTCCCACATTTCCTCCCTTGTGGCTGGAGTGACACAGGATAACGGCTACTGCCTTTGGTTTCCCCCGACCCATTGTTTCCGGTTTGGCCTGGGAAATTGTAAGCTGGGCTCTGACAGACAGCCGCACGCCTGGTTCCCATTAAGAAAACCCTCTGGTGCCGAGGCCCCCGACCTGCCAACCAGCCTGCTCCGAGAGAAAACAGCTCGGGACTGGGATATAAACACAAATATAAGTTGTATAGGAAGTGGTTAATTCATACACACAGACAAATCCAAAGTTTGTAAAATAGGTTTCAGAGCACTCTGATGTTTCTCTAGCAGGACAGATGTGTCAGAGCTTTGTGTTTGTCTCAGGGTTTGAGTTGTGACTCTGGAGCAGCGCAGGTCATCAGCTCGGCTCTCGATGTAAATTCCAGCCGTGTCAAATGGCATTAAGAGAATCTTAACATCTTAAATGAGGCTGCTGGAGCCTCGGCCTCCTCCCGCCTCGCTCCCCTCGGCTCCACCCCCGCTGGTCCCGAACCCGCGGCAGCGTTTAGTGCACTCGTGTACATACCAGAATCAATCTTCTCTGCCGTCGGAGCCTCCTGCACAGTTTGACTCCAGGATAAATAAGTGCGTGTCCCGGGCCGCAGTATCTACTTAGAGGCGGAGAGTCCCACCGAGAAAGAGAGGGAATGTATGCGCTGTGAATTTATAAGGGTCTGGAGTCAGAGGTTAGATGACAGGCTAACAGTCGGCATCCTAGCCTAATAGCAGAATCAAGTGACAGGAGCCATACTGAATGGATTACAGTCTTTTAAGTACTGGTATAACTCAGGCAGTGTAACCATTCCAGCGTCCCGTCCCCCGTCAGCCTGCGTCCATGTTACAGGGGGATAAACAGCTCCATAAATTCCAACTACCTTCCCTGGTCCCAGCGTCCACCCAGTGTTCCCCCACGAGAAGAAGGAAATCTGGGCATTAAAAGTGCATGTGTTCCTGCTGCACTCATTTTTTAGTCATCCGAGCCCGGGTAGCCATCTTAGCTCCCACAGAGCCGTCGGCCATCTTGTTTGACCGCCCAGTGGTCGAGGTCTGATTTACAATGTCTGTCTGCAGCCTCCTACCTGGCCGGGCTGACATGTCTGCCAGCTCCCCGCCCCCCCCGCTGCGCCGCACCGAGGTCACGGACTCTGTTAGTAGATTAAAACAAAATACAGCAACTGGTGAAAAAGAAGTTCTTACTGTCTCAGTTGACTGTTATCGTGCAAATACAGCATCTGTTCAACTCATAACTAACTGGTTTTATTTTATCAACTCGTGAAGTGTAAAGCAGCACTGAGAAAACTTATTATATATGTGTAACAAGGAAGGGGGGGGTGGGGGGGGGGCTCCTGGCTCTACAGAGCGTTTTAGGTTCACCACCTGCCAGTTAAGTTGATTTCACACATGAACTTTCTCTTTTACATATGAAGAACATGGCAGGAGATTGTCCAGACGTGTTCATGACACCAGGGGCAGAGTGTGGGGGTTGTGTCTGGGTGTGAGAGGCAGGACATGACGTGTGAAGTCCGCCAAGGAAATCATGTGTTTGTGTTTACAACACATCGACAGCGGTTGTCGTCCTTCATCGCCTGAAGCTTCTGAATCTTATCGTCTTTTCAAGTTGACGTCTTCGCCCGTGTTTCATACATGTGTGGCTCTTCTGGTTCAGATAGAGATATTTGTATCATTTTCATTTTTGCGTCCATCTCATGTTAGAAACATCGTCAACAAACTCGCTCGCTCGGAATCCTTCGCAAATGTTCCTGCTGTTTTTTCTCACATGGGCTCACTCTGACGTTTTCTGGACATTTTTCCAGGGGTTTGGCAGGAAAAAGTTCTGGAAAAAATCCAGAGCAGCTGACTGAGACATTTGAATACTCCAATAGAGATGTAGTAACTTTAGTAAGTTGAAGGTATTTGAGCGTTTGGCAGCAACAGAGTTTTCCATAAGTTGGTTGAGACCAAAATGAAGCTAAAAGGAGACGAGATACTAGATACTCATAATAATTATCAAGTGACAAAAGAATAACTAATCATGTACTTATATGTGTTTGCAACGTGCTGCCATAACATAGGCGATAGTATGTTAATGTTATGTTTGTGAAGTCTTCTGCTGCCCCCAAGTGGCCGGAAACCAAACCAGTGCTACTTTAAATCTTCAATCTTTCATTACAAACTATTTCCAGGGCAACATTCTATTCCCATGTATTCACGTTCATCCCGATTCGCTGGATAACGGTTTGATATTCATTCACGTTGTCAGATTAACTCCGAACGTTGACGCACACGACAACTACTGTGCACACGAACCACACTTAGACGACACAAATCACAACACGGCTGCACTCAGTCACGCTTCGTTCGCGGCCATCTTGGAAGATGATCTGACGTGTCAATCAGTCTGGATTGATTCTGGAGGCGTGTCCATGTCATGCGTCTGTCACACGTGTGTCTCTGCCGATCTTAACTCATGAGAATCAGAAACAGATTTTTGTTTTTATTCAGTGCGGTAGGAAATTACCCAACGTTTTTTTTTAGACATATATAAACATACACAAAAGATTTACCCTAATTTAGGCTGCATGCTTTTTTTTTGTAATGTCCAATCCGCCGTGCTCTGCCGCTGCTGAAGGGTTATTTATGTTTTCTTAACCAAGTCAAGTTCCTGAAAATGACTTGTTCCAACTTCAGAACTGAAGGTCAAGTTTCATTTCGTCTATTTCACGTGAGCTTGATTCGATGCACATGCTGCTGCAGCTGAGCCACGGCCCGGCTCCTCGTCACCAAACCACAAAACGAGTAAAAGTCTCTAAATTAGTGTCACTTGCTGCTTTTAGAAACTCTCATTGTGCCTCGTCATCTCATCAGCTACGCTCACTCGCCTGTTGAGGCTCCCGACTCTTCATGTTCCAGCTCCCACTGTACACCGTGCACATGATGGACTCCAACACAGGACTTGATTTGTGTAGGTCTGAATCCTGCGGGAGCCGTTCAGCTGTTACAGTTTGCAGGAGAAGCAGATGAGACGAGTAAATCTCTGTGAGCCGCGCGGTGGGGAGCCATCTTTGTTGCGAGTCGGGGGGGGGTTGTGTACAGAGAGCCCTAAAGGACGGCAGCGCTGACCTGGGATCTTTTGTTGGATCACATGACCTCACAGTATGAGCTTAACTTTGACAGGAGAGACAAACTGGTCCCAGTTCGCCGGACCTATTCCCAGACAATTTATGCTCCTGGTGCCAGGTTGAAAAGCTTTTTGCTGAGCACAGTTTACAAATGAACAACTCAGGATGTCTCCTGTTAGACTGGTTACCATCAGGAAACTAAACAAAAGCAAATGATAATCTCTCGTGTTCATTAAACAGATAATAATGAGCTTTTCCTCTGTTTGTCCCGGGCAGGCCATGCTCCTCAGTCGGGACGGCCAGTACCTGCTGACAGGCGGAGACGGGGGGATTGTTTCTGTCTGGCAGGTTCACAACCTCAAGCAGCTGTTCTCCTACCCGGGCTGTGACGCAGGGATCCGCTCCATGGCCATTTCACACGACCAAAGGTAATCAGCTCACACACAGCACACTATACACAATACAATATTTATGAAGGTTTACATGAAACATTCTTCCTCCTATGAAGGGAAAATATTAGAAGGAATAAAATCCAATCGGTTATGATTTCAAAGCCTCACATGGTGGCTTATGTCTAATCTCATTAAACTCTACATATATACATTGGATTTTAAGATATTAGCTAAAACATTACATTTATCTTTTTGTGACATTCTTGAGTTTGACTTTTTACGACAATGTATGAAATAAGTAAAAACTAACGTTGAAGAAATTACCAAAAAATCTGCAAACGTTAAATATTGTAGCATCTCTAGTTTGAAAAGTCCACATTATCCAGGTTATATTCCTTGTATTGATATTAATAGTAGATATTTATTTAAAAGATGTAAAAATGATTAAAAAAATACTTTGTACATTTAATACTTTATACAATGCAAGTTTTGTATGGGAAATGTTAATTATTTCATTAACTAGTACTTGTAGTTAAATGCTCCTTCTTTGATGCAGTAAATACACACGCCTCATGTTGCTCCCTCCCTCCCCCCCTCAGGTGCATCATCACTGGGATGGCCTCGGGAAGCATCGTGCTCTTCTACAACGACTTCAACCGGTGGCACCACGAGTACCAGACCCGGTACTGAGCCCCGACACTGGACTGACAAAGAGGGACACTGACGAGGATCCAGACCGAGTGAATCCTCGACTAAGTTCTGTGTTTCCTGTTCTCCTGAATGTATCTCATAGAGGGAAAAAGAAAGATTTAAAAAAAACTACTACAACCTGTCCTGCTATAGTAAAAGAATCAAACTATTTTTTAAAAAGGGCATTACTATATTTTGTAGATCCGATAGAAACTTTTCATATAAATCATAGGGTGAGGGGGGGTTACGTTACTGTGCAGTTAAAAAAAGACAAAATCTATTTTTAGCTGTAAGAGTCTATTTTCATCTCCTCCGGAAAAGAAAAGGAAAAAAAAGGAGGGAATTGTGGGGAGTTTGTGAAAACGTTTTTCTCTTGACTTAAAAATCCAAATATTTGTGTACTTTAGGGTGAGTGATTTTTGTTTTCTTTTTTCTGTAGGTGTGTATGTGGGAACTAACTATAAGTAATCATTCACTTTTACCAACAGAGGCGCTAGATAGGAAAATGTTTGAATAAATAAATAAATGTATCGCAGAGAAGGATAAAAGAAGAGGGAATATACATATATATAAATTATACTGTTTAAATGTTAGTCTTTCATATTTAAAAAAAAAGAATATGTCCATCTGTACGTGTGCGCTTGCATTTTCTGTGCATGGCTCATTCCTCAGACACATCATATCAGATCTGTCACATTATCATTTAATACTTAAAAGAAAGAAAAGAATCAACCACTTCCCTGCATCAAAAAAAGAGCTTTACACAGAGGAGGACTTTGATTTCTATGTTTTCCTCCTAAATGACTGAATAAGCAAAGTGTGAGTCGCTCTTTTCCCTCCAAACAGATTAATCTCATCATGTCGATATGACCTTTTGCTTTTTCGCTAAATAAATGAAATCCCGTCACACGTCAGCTCCTCACCTTCAGAGTTCCTCGCTGAGCCTCGTCTCCGCTGCAGCTCGACACTAAGCGAGAGGTCTCACTCTTTTGTCTTCATCCATCGCAGACACCAGGATGTGTGATTGTGTTAAGATATGAGTCAGCACTAAAAATGACACGTTTTTCCTTTTGGGCCTCGGTTGAAACAAACGTCCACTCGTGTCTTTTGAATTATGAATTTTTTTGTTTTTTTTGAGGACGCATTCCTTTTTGATGTTAAAAGCTTTGGTGTGGTTTGAATCTACAACTCTGAGAAAACTACTGTTTATCTATCGGCCGATATTTTTGCAATCATTTTGGAGTGTTTTGTGTGACGAGTTCTGACAATAAAACCCAATTTTATAACTTGAACGGTGCTCAGTGTCGAATGTGGGTTGCACGGCGCCCTCTAGTGGCCAACTACTGGTGATACAAACACACACTCAACACAAGCTTGTTCATTTTCAAGTCTTTATTGCATTTTCAGTTTTATTCATTTTTCATTGCGCTGCCATGTTTTCAAACAGTGGGACATTAAAAGCTCTAATGTCTAATTTAAAAACTCCAGTTTCAGCTACCTGTTTTTCTTCATACAAATTTCCCTTTTTTACAAATTGCTAAGACAAAGCATAGGAATCTAAGTAGGAATACGTAAGAGGAGCTCAGCGACCAACCTGACTGAGCGGGGGGGGGGTGTCTTCATGCAGCTGGGAGCAGGAGGAGTCGACACCACTAACACCAGCTGAGCAGTTTAAAACCAGTGAAACAAAAACCACTTAGAGATAAACTGAGGATGCACAGGTTGGTTCTGATAAAGGCATCGTGAAGCAGTCAGCCACACACACACACACACCTGTCGCCTTGACGACACATTCATCCCTACTTGGTAAAGCCGACATATTTAAAAAGATCACATGACAGGAGCAGCAGCGTTTGGTCACCAGTGGGAACTGAACCAACTGGGATCAAACCAGAATGTGCATCTTGTCCATCGCAGCAGAAACTTCACAGACAGAAAAGTTGCTTCACATTATGAACAACATTTTTTAAATAATGGAGAGTTATTGTGTAGTTGGACATGTCAGTGAGTCTCAGAAACTACAAGGGGTTTAAATTGTTTTTTCTGAAATGTCTCTTGTCTCCCTTAAAACAACACTACGCAACTTCTTAACTTAAAATATCCACTTCAACTTGGTATAGAAAGAATAATTCCTCTTTCTCTTCAACTCCATCTACGTTTGTTCTTGCTCGGAGTAAATTTGGTGACTGATGCAGATTAAATGACCAGAATCAGCCTCAGCAAGTTCAAGAGTAACACAGAACTGTAGATTAGTTAAAAAGACATTTATCTTCTTTTTAAATAGTAATAATTATCATCAGAGTTTGGTGCATTTGTTCAGGAAGCCGGGGATCATGGGTAATATCCACCGTTCAGTTCAGTAAGAGGTGGTCGACCCAGTCAGCGCTCAGGTCATCACACTGATGGACTCTTCTCTTCTCTACATGAAAACCACTCAAGAAAACTGAGTTAAGAACCATGTGAAACTGCAGGGGGCGCTAGTGCTCAGTAGAAGTTGGACAGTGTTGCTAAAATACCTCGAGGCTGGAAGATGATTTCGTTTGTGGTGATAAGAACCTTAAAGGATTCAACTTCAACGATGCTCATTTAACATAGAAATCTGTACTTTAAATACTAATTATATATATTTATTTTTATGAATTCTTCAGATTATCAGGGATAGTGTTTTTGATAGACAAAATTGTATTTTTGAAACTGAGCACGACAAACAAACTTTGCTCAATAAGATCTCTTCACCTCTGAGCTGCTCATAAGATATAATTGAAAAATAGTAAATAGGATTATTATGATTCATTTTGATCAATCATCTTCAGAGTTTATATGAAAAGTGACCTCTTTGGTTTATGCAGCGTGTGACGAGTCATCGTCGTTACAGGATGAGAACAAACTGCAATTCAAAATACTTCCTTCACTGTTATTAGCTTCTTGGTACTTTTACCTTTATTTTTATACATCACATTGTAGATTTGTGGTTTTTCATGAGCAAAGAGAAAATGCTGTCGGTTGTTATAGTTGGTATTGTGAAATATAGATGTGCCAAAAACATGTTGGGACATTTGATTTTCTGAAATCTTTGTTTTCCGGGATGTTTCTGTGTGACAGATATTTACAGCAGAGCCACAGGGAAAAGAAATAAAGGAAAGAATTCACATTGATGTGATACAGTCCACCTTCCGAGGACAACCAATCAGAGCACAGGGTTTTCATTTCATTCTCTTCATCCACATCCTCCACATAATTAATAAATACAAACCTATATATACACAATCAACTCCTTTTTTCACACACACTCTGGAAAAATACCTCCCATCCTCCGTCTCTGAGAAGGAGTGAGGAAAGAAGGAGTGGACGCAGCAGTCACTGGCTCAGGCTACAGATACAGGGAGAAGCTGGAGGTGGAGGTTCACTCTCCTCACGTCTAATCATACGTGTGTGTGTGAAGGTAACCACACCTTTAGACCTCGATCAGCTCCTCAGGAGGCGGAGGACTGGGAGGAGGTGGGTGGGATGGAGAAGGCGGGGTCACGGACCGGGGCGGAGTAGAAGGAGGAGAGGGAAACAGGGTCGGATGGAGGGGAGAAGGGGGGGAAGGTTCCCGTTCGGTCGGGGAAGACAGAGGGAGGAGCACAGCAGGTTTGACGGAGGCTGGGGAAGCTGGTTCTGAAGGGGGGGGGGACTGGTGCGGTGACTCTTTGGTGGGAGAAGAGGAGGGAGAGGGGGAGGCTGGTTCGGGAGGAGATGAAGGGGAAGGAGAGGAAACAGCAGGAGGGTCGGAGGGGGATCCAGACTCGAGAGGGGGAGGAAGAGGAAACTGGTCATTTTCACTGGGAGGCTGAGAGCTGGGAGGCTGAGAGCTGGGAGGCTGGGTGCTGGGAGGCTGAGAGCTGGGAGGCTGGGTGCTGGGAGGCTGGGTGCTGGGAGGCTGAGAGCTGGGAGGCTGAGAGCTGGGAGGCTGAGAGCTGGGAGGCTGAGAGCTGGGAGGCTCATCATCAGGCACAGACGTGGTCAACGTGGTGTCGGCAGGTTCTGGTACTTTGGCGTGTGATGGAGGTGGAGGTTTGGTTGGAGGAGCCGGTCCCGACTGGGAGGCCGGTGGGATCGGAAGGGAGGACGGGACCTGGTGGCGCCGAGCAGGGATCTGGAGCGTCTCCTTATCTAGAGCCGTGTTCTGGAACAACAGACGGAGACACGTCAGCGGGACACGTTGATCCCTCAGAGGTTCAAGCAACGTGAGATTAAACAGAAGAGGCTGGAGAACGAGTCAGTTTGCAGATATTTCAAAAGGTTGATCATTTAGTCATGACCCAGTTTTAGTTTGTTTTCATTTATATGAGTGAAACAACACGTGATGAAATGGACACAAATAAGTGAATAAGATGAGTGAAGTAACACACAGGAGAGAAAAGGCCGATCACCAAGTGAGACTTGTATGTGCAGGAGAAAGGGCAAATGAGAAAAGTCATGCCTCCAGAACCTAAACTGGGGCTGGAGCCAATCACATGAGAGGCAGCTACATCCTGGTCGCCGGGGTTTCACAGGAAGAATAACCAATCACACTCACATTCATACCTACAGTCAATTTAGAGTCTCCAATTAATCCATCCCCCAATGTGCAAGAAAACAGCCGAGGGGAGGACATGCAAACTCCACACAGAAAGAACCCGACTGGGATTCGAACCAGGAACCTTCTATACGGGAAATCAATTAGCCCATTTGCCCTGATTGAAGCCTATGACCTGTTCCTGCGAGGGACAGGAAACGGACTAAACTTGACGTTCCTCATTTGCCCTTGAGCTGAGAACCAGCGGCAGGAGAGTCGAGGTGTTAGTACATACCATCGTCCTGGAGCTAATTCAGAGGAAACGCAGAGCAGGGGAGAAGCAAAGAGGGACAGAGACTAGTCTTAACTCACAGCTTCACCAAATCAAAAACACAACAAGCATGACGGCAGGTGGACAGTTCATGTTCCGGCTCAGTCCCAGGTTTCAGATCATCAGAACTATAATCAGACAGTTTTGGGTTTAGAGAAAACTGAGCAGGAACAAACTGTCTGATGTTTTAAAAGGCAGAGACATGAATCAGCGTTTTTAATGTGAATAATTATTAATAAAAAGCAGAGTTAAGGTTAAATGTGTTGTTTGATTGGATTATTTCTTAAATATGAGGCTGGTGTTAATCTACAACTTTCTTATTAAAGACAAATCCCATTTAAAGAACATTCTGATCAGTTCCACATTGGTCTTTATTGTAGTTTCTTTGATTTATATTTTGTTTAAATTTCATTATATATTCAACCCAAACATCAACAAAACAAAAAAAAACTATAAAATAAAACAAGGCACCAAACAACATTGAGATTTGAAGATTTAAAACTTGCAATGGAAGTAGTTTTTTCTTATTGTTGATGTTCATTATTAATTTGATTGATTTTCTTAAATACTTAATATATATATATATTAAGTTTAGTAATAATACTAAAGACTGTGGGCGACGTGTGTTCATTGTCTTCATTTCTAAGAACATGGGAACTAAAGTTAATTTCACATCCGCTTTAGAGCATCAAACGTTTGTGAGACCAGACTGATCATTATTTATTCTTTTAAAAAACTACAGAACCAGGAAGAAATATAAAATTCCTGAGTACTATTTCGAAATAGAAACAAGTTTTTAAAATATTTCTCATTAGTAGAAACCATATTTTGTCAGAAAACACTTTTCATGGGATTTGTTGACATTAATCAAATTTACAACACATCCATCCTCATCCTTTAAATCGTGAGGTGACATTTTACGTTCAAGGCAGCAGAGCTGGTTTATCTCTGCTTGCAGCTCTTTATTTACACCACAAGGTGGCACTAGAGTCCCATTAGCATGTATCAGGTGCTAACGAACCAATCATTGATTTATGGATCCACAGGAAGTTGACTTTAAGCAGCTAGTTTGAATGTAATCACTAAATATAATATAAATAACAGCAGAGAGGGAGGCGCAGCTCTTGCTCTAATTTGCAGCGGTGATTCAAACATGCTAAAGAGCCTGAATGACAATGTGTGATTAAACAAAATGAGCGATGATTACATCTCATAGAAGTTTGTTGAGTGACGCAGACGGGATGAGATGAGACTGAAGGAGAAGAGGAGGATGAAAAGAGGAGGATGAAAAGAGTCGGGAGGTGAATCCACGAGGAGAGCGCGGTTTATCGAGGTCACACATCCGCTGGTTATTGAGAGAGGCTACAGCAGCTGAGGGGCTGAGAGAGAAACAGGAAGGAAGGAAGGGAGAGAGAGAGAGAGAGGGGTGAGGGCTGTTATGGATGCAGTGTGGGGTGGGAAGGGCGATGGCTGGAGAGGAGGAAAAGGAGGCAGCAAGGATGCAGGGGGGAGTGGGGGTGAAGTGTGTACCCGGCTTTCAGCTCCAGGCGTCCCCTGTGGTCCTGGGTCGGGTGTGAGGGAGGGGTGAGGAGGGTGGGCGGAAGAAGTGGATGAAGAGGAGGTGGAGGATGAAGAGGAGGAAGAGGAGGAGGAGGAGGGGCCCGAGACCAGGGCCCGAGTTTACACCTCAAACTGTCAAATGAGATTTTCGACAACAGGCAAGAGAAGACGGATCAAACTCAATCTGTAATCAGAGAAACTGGAGGAGGGGGCGTGGCCCGTGGAGATGAGGCGGGGCAGAGTGTGCAACAGGAAGTGATGCAAACAGGGATTTGGAACAGACAGAATTGAAGGATGTGACCAGCAGATGAAACGACTTCTCCACTGCTCCGTGTTTCCATCGGGGCTAAAGTCTCCGACTCATGTTCACGGCGGAGTGAAGTTGATTATAACTTGTGTTTAACGAGGATTGAGGCCAGATCGGCTTCTTCACCAGTGAATGAGAAGAAACTCAATCTTTTCTATTTGGGTCAAACATTTGCTGTCGCTGTAAACAAGGAGCAGAAGAAGATCTGGCCTCGTTACCGACCAACAAACCAAGGACTACCAGTCAACACGAGAGGTTTAAGAGGTCACAGAGAAATTCACTCAGAATGTGTGTGTGTCTGTTCTCACCATGATGATGGACACACCAGCTGTGGTGTTGTTGTGCTTCGGCGCCGTGTTAAAGTGCGTCTTCAGTTTACCTGTCACCTCCATCTTCATGTTGTTCTCCATGACGGCATCTTCCTACACACAAACACACACACAGAAAAACATGAAGAGTGTGTTATCTACGCACATACACACATATCACAAGCGTGTGTGTGTGTGTGTGTGTGTGTGTGTCTTCGTCGTGCGGCAGAATGAATCTGAGGCTCCTCCTTGTATTCTGTGATGGATGCAACACATTTGCACAGAAACGCACAAGCAGACACACACAAACAGTGTTGCACATTACCGTGACCCATGGGTGGGAGAGGACGTCTTGTGCTGTGTATCGAGCCTCGACGTTGACCTGCAGCATTTTTCCAATCAGCTCCTGAAACACACACAACACACACACACACGTTAAAGAGAATATCAAAGTTAAATGCGTCTCATTAATCTTGTGTTGCTCTTGTTTTGTGAGGAAATTATCGTACCTGGAAAAATCACTTCACAAAACTTTATTATACAAACTAACAATTTCAAGAAAACTTTAATTAAAAATCTGATTAAACGTTTTTGTTAAAACTGAATGAATCTGTCATTAAACTAAGAATTACAAATATTTATGAAGTTAATAAAGACGAACAATTGACTATTTACATAACTTTACTTTCACATTTACAGAGACAGAGAAAAGCCTTTCAATATTAACTTCTTTTTAACTCGGATGAAGCTTCCAGTAACTCCTCTGCACTGGTTTAAGGAACCAGTAGTAAACGTTCTCTGCTGTGTGAAGCTGTGTTGGTAGTTTTGCTGAAAGCAGCTGCTGAGTGAGAACATCGCTGATTCCACTAAAACAGTGAAGTGAACGACACCAGAACAATGAGCTGTAGAGCAGAGGAGACAAGAGACAAATCTCTGTGGGTTTGTCTCTATGACTCATGTCTCACACACACACACACACACACACACACACACACACACACACACACACACACACACACACACACTGGTTTCATGCTGTGGACTTTATAACCGTGCATGTGTCTTCAGTGACAGGCCGCTGTAAGAGCAGTGGCTTTAATTAGCAGTGTGGTTCACTGAGTGTGGGCTGTCACCTTAATACATGACATTAATTCAGAGGAGGAGGAGGTTCTGTAAGACGGTCATTAATGAAGCGGGTTCGTGTGTGTCTGTGTGTGTGTGTGTGTGTGTGTGTGTGTGTGTGTGTGTGTGTCTGTGGTTCCAACCTTGGCTGAGTCGGTGATGTTGTCCCAGTAAGGACTGGGAAAGTCCAGTCGTCCCTGGAGGATCTGGTCAAACAGCTCCTCTTGTAAGTTACTCTCACTACACGGGGAGCACATAGACACTCAGTGAAAAAACATAACGTCATATTTAACACACACATATATCACACATGTACATTATAATGGCTGCTTAACAAAATGCTCGAGGTGGATGAGGTCAGCACCTTCTGAACGGAGGAAACCCACAGAGGAGGATGTAGGTGATGACGCCTGCAGCCCAGATATCCACCTTCAGACCGTAACTGGGAGAGAGGAGAGAAAGTGTCAGAGAAAGATGAGATGTTCCTGAATATCTGAAGGCACGTTGTCCATCGCCCCGGTTACAAACACAGCAGACAAAATAAAATGTACAATCTTTCAAGTAAAACCATCAACACTGACACATGGTTTCTTTGTTTTGTTTACACAGCATTTAATCCCCGTACGACTTATCACAACACAGCCCGACTCTGTTGTGTACATAGAACAGATGTTTCCATGTTTTCTAATCAGACTCACAGATTAATAAACATTCAAGTTTCTCTATAAACGAGCTTCTTCCAGAGCGGAACTGAGAGATCTACGTTATGAAATCGTCACTTCCTGTCAAATCCTCCACCTTACCCGGACTCTGAGATGATCTCCGGGGCCACATACGTGGGAGTGCCACACACGGTGTTCAGGGGCCCCTCCACCACCGTGGCCAGGCCGAAGTCCCCCAGCTTCAGGGACTTGGTGCCATCTGGGTATTCAAACACCTGAAAGGAAGCACATGCTCCGTCTGAGACCACTGAAGAGATGGGTTTGTAGGATTTGTAGTTGTGTGTGTAGATGTGTACCAGCAGGTTCTCTGGTTTGATGTCCCTGTGCACGATGTTCATGCTGTGCAGATACTTCAGAGCTCCGGCCAAGTTGTAGATCATGATGCTGCCGTCTCTCTCCGTGTATTTGGTCGAGGAGGTGATGGCGTCAAACAAATCTCCTCCCTGCACCAATGAGATTCCTGATTAAAAACGCACACAGGAAAAAAAACAAAGAGCGTTCACCGACACTGACACACAAGAGAGTTCTCCCCAAACCTTGACAAGCTCCATGACCAGGTAGAGCTCAGAGGCCGTGTCCACCTCCTCCACCAGCATGATGATGTTGGGGTGCTTCACCCTCCGCAGCACGGCCACCTCGTTCTCGATGAGGTGCTCCTACAAACACACACACACACACACACACACACACACACACACACACAATTAATCCACGTGTGTGAGCTCCAGGATTCACACTGAACCGTCACGCTCACAAAGAGAAGCTGGGTGAGGGATTCAGAGGGAGTGTGAAGTGATAAATCAAACATGGCCGACACTATCTAACTGTGGAGGATACAGATGATCAGACACACACAGTGAACGTGGGTGTTAATGATGCACAGTGGAACAACAACATCTGACAGAATGTGAATGTGCACGGGCCTGAAGGGGAAACACGGAGAAGAGAGGGAACAGGAGGAAGTAGAGACGGAGGGAAACCTTTCCACTGCACTTGGCCTTGTCGATGATCTTCAGTGCAAACTCTTTCCCTGTGGACCTGAACAGAAACAAGGGATTTAGAGATAATGGCTCTGATGATGTCTGATTGAAACAGGCAATGATTCAAAATGTGTCATTTATCAAACCTTCATCACAAAAAGAGAAAGTAAATGAGACATGATATTTTTCTGTTTTACTATAACTACGAATAAAAAGAAAACATAAATAAAACCGAATATTTAGGTCTCGAATTAAGAAATTGTTAAGTAAAATGTGAACATGAATGCAGCAGATCTTTTCTGCTCTATATATTCTGTCAAATTAAAGTTTAACAATAAAAAACACCAGGCAGAAGATCAGTGTTTCACTGTCGTCTCTGGTTCAAAGGTTCAACTTTGTTCAACCTCAGACAAGCCACAGTTTACACATATTATGGATGTTTGATTTGATTTTCCAAAGGAGACAATGACCAATGTAATCATATTGAATATACATTTTTATGAAAATTAAAGGCAAAAGTTAGCTACTTTTGTATATGGCACTCATAACTTCCTCATATTGAATGTTATTTAAAAACATCCTTCAGAGGGGACACAGATATTTCCCCTCACTCTTGGTCCTGCTGACCCCCAGTGTCAGTACATTTCAGAAGTCCTAATTAATATCAGTGAGGTTTTGGCTTTTTAAATATTTAACGAGGAAGGAGATGAATCAACAGGTTCACTGGGCCTCACGGGTAATTTAGAGTACCTCAGCAGAAACGTGTGTCAGATTCTTAGAGCCTCCCCACCCATCATTCCTCCTGTCTGGCTGAGTGTTGACTCAGAGATTAAAAGGCTAATGAAGTGAATTCACTGCTGGGTTTAATCCACAGGATCTCTCTGTCTCCACAATACCCGTCATCAGGACTTAAACATCCTGACTGAGCAGTTCCCTCACGTGAGGCCCGTCTCATTGAGCAACAGGACCCCCCCCCGCTGGGCTGCGTTTCACCCACCTCTCCACACACTCCTTCACCACGGCGAAGTTGCCGTCTCCGATGACCTTCCCAACTTCGTACTTTTCCATAATGGGGGCGGCAGGGAGGAGGCGGTTGCCGTTAACTGTTGAGGAGAGATGAAGGTTAGAAGAGGAGACGGATCAAACTCTGCTGTGCAATGGAAGACAGAGGAGATTAGGAAGCTTTGGCAGAAAGTCAACCGCTTCTCAGACAGAGAATTAGAGGACCACATGCTGTGCAGCAGAATAACACACTCACTGGCAACAACATGCAGAGTGATCGCTAGAGTCCTCCTGCAGTGTCCTCAAAGAACTCAACAACTAGACCATTAGATGTTTATAGTTTACAGTATGTATACAGTATTTGCTCAGCAGCAGTGGAATAATTCTCACTTCGAAATTTTGTTATCTGCTGAGAGTGGATAAGATGAAAATTAGCTAATTTAAATGTTACTAATGACACTGATAACATGCTGGAGAGGAGAGGAGAAGAGAATAGAGAAGAGGAGAGGAGAGGAGAGGAGAGAGGACAGGGAAGGACAGAGGAAAGAAACGGAAAGGAAAGAGGACAGGATGGAAAATGAGGAGAGGAGAAGAAAAATAAGGGGAAGGAAAGGAAAGAAATGGAAGGAAAATAAATTAAAGGCAAGGTGAGGAGAGGAGAGGAGAGGAAACAAAATTAAAAGAGGAAAGGATATAAGGTGATGAGAGGATAGGAGAGGGAAAAAATAAATGAAGGTAAGTTGAGGAGAGCAGAGGAGATGAGAGGAAAGGGAAAAGAGAAAGAGAAAGAGAAAGAAAAGAGAGATGTACCCTCTGGACTCAGTTGGATGCTTTGCTCTTGGTGGTTGTTCATTGAGCCGTTTACATTAGAGGAGGAGGAGCTGTGATGTGATGGAGGGATCTGCTGGAAACAAAAAGGGAACATAAATAGACACGAGCACCAGGCACACAAAAACACAACAAGTCACCATGGCAACCGCAACACTTTAAAAACCGCCCACCAACTATGATTGACAAACATTAAACCTCCATGTTTGTGATAGTGAGGGTCACTGATGCTCTTCCTTCACCAAGAAGATTCAGACGGAACAATAACAAGATTTGTATTATATCCTAACGGCTTCAATAACAAACTTCAAACCAATTAGACAGAAAAGTAACATGTGAAAATAAAACATATTAAAGAAAAACCCATATCCACTGATCATGACTGCAGATTAAAATGTTCTCAATCAGCAGAGCACATCCGAGGCTGTTTTGACAGATTGCAGCTATATTTTATAAAATGTCTGCCACAAGTGTTAAAATAACACTTTTCAATTATGAACAGCTTCTATGTGCCGTTACAGTAAATATCTGTTATTCAGTCTAAAACTGTGGTACTCTTGACCAAAGTGGAAAGCGACATAACTTCTGTTTGTTTACCTGCACACGTCCATGTGTCTGTTTAAGAGACGATATAAGAAAGAGTTAAAAAAAATATTCTGCTCTGTCTGCCCACCTCCCCTCTCTTAGTGAATTTCAGAGCTGACAGTAAATCATAAAAAAATCTCATATCCTGCCAAATGAAATGTGGATGGATAAGTCTTTGGGCTTAAGAGAGGAGCAGTGGCTGCTGGGAAGTTCTCCAGCTGGCAGGAGCAGTTAGAAACTCTGTGGTTCTCTGCTCACACACCTCGGACACAAGAATCCACCAGCGAATCAGATTCTATCTCAGACTCAACGGAAAATACACCACAGAGCTGAAGAGACGGGCATCGGTCAGTGACTTAGATTTATTCAATCATGTTGTATTAAAGATGTTAAAGGACGGTTAACATCAAATTATGTCTGTGGTGTAAAAATCATTTCTTTAAGTACTTTTTGCCAGGAACCTGCTCAGATGAGTGTGAATGCATCTTTATGAAAAACAAGCTGTACACAGTGGATGTTGGAGCACAGCTGGTGTGCTGTGTGTTCAACAGCTACTGTGTGTGACATCCCTGAGATATTCTGTCTCGTACCGTGAAACTGGGGATGGGTCGGGGGCTGGTGGGAGACGGGGTGGAGGACTTGGTGGACTTGCTTGAGATCTGGCTGCTCGAGACGCCGTTGACTGCACCGAGAGAAAAACAAGGAAGGAAAGAGATTTGCAAGAGCAGCAGAAAAGAGGGGGACATTGGGGGACAATGGTTTGAAACGGTGGGAGTGGATGAAACTGCTCTATAGTGACACAACTTTTTCAAATGGGTCGTTACAAACTCTGGGTCCAGGACGAGCTGAAGGATGAAGTCACACGGTCGGGAACATTTTTGCATTTATGTATTACGTGACTCATTGGAACTCACACATCATATTTATAAGGTGCCGGGCTGATGAAGAGATGCAGAGAATGTAACAGGTACAGTTTGAACACGTCTTTAATTCTGTATTTATATTTGGATTCAATCTCTGACTCGGATTCTATCTATCCATCTTTCTATCTATCTATCTATCTATCTATATATCTATCTATCCAGCCATCCATCTGTCTAAATATCTATCCATCTTCGTATCTATCTATCCATCTTCGTATCTATCCATCTTCGTATCTATCTATCTATCTATCCATCTTTGTATCTATCTATCCATCTTCGTATCTATCTATCTATCTATCTATCTATCTATCTATCTATCTATCTATCTACATGCAAGACCTTAAAGTCTGCTGTTACTTTTCTTCTCAATTGTTGATCACATGTTTGTGAATGACTAAAAGATAAAAAACCCATTTTGATGTTTTTATAAATATCCCTCTCCACGATCAGTACACTTCTCATAATGTACGAGACAAAGTGAGTATTTGAAACGAGGAGCACAGCCGGGACCGGAGCTACATTTGTTCCAGTGATTCATTCTCTCAATGCCTCCTTCTCTCTCTCTCTCTCTCAGTTTCTGGCACAAGCACAGAGACATAATGCGTCAAACTTTACCTCAAAGTCTCCTTATCTGCATCAACCCAGCTGAGCTGAGGAACATTATTTCACACTGACTACCAGCTGGAGCTTTTTACTGCTGCTGCGTCAGAGTCGTACGTTTTAGTTTTCACTGTGAAGTCAGATTCTCACCGAAATGTCTTAGCTTTGTTGCCTTATTAAGAAAACACAGCCAGAGTCAGCGTTTACTCCCCAGAGGAGAAACACTCACTGTGAGAAACTCATTCCACTCACTGACTTTACCCTGATTACCAGAGGAAGTTGATATGACAGGTGTTTAATAAGGAAAAGTGTGTGGCAGCACCACAGCCTCACCTGGGGATTTGATGGGCGACTGACTGGTGGAGTAGTGGACGGCTCGTCTCACTGCAGTGTCAAAATAAAGATAGAAAATTAAGACATAATAGATATGATTATATTACGATTAACTTAAATAGAAGTTGAACTTCCAAAGCTGAAACTTAAGACTTCTGGCAGCGCTACGTCAAAATGAACGAGCTCGTCTTTAAACCTATTACTCAGCATTATGTCACCATCTCTCAGTCAGGACACAAATTGCTCAGTCACACATCACATCTCCTGACGGTTCAGGATGAGGCTGCCAAATGAAAATGATTTTTCTCAGCCTGTCGATGAATACTGAAGTGTCACCTTGGCGTCAGTGGTGAGAGATACTTTCACACATACAGTGTTGTGTATTCATTTGCCAGCCTCGACCTTTCTGTCAGTCGAGTCATCACCGGATTTGTCCTTTTACCTACAGCATTCAGGTATCTCCCTTAATTTCCTAAGTGCTAATGCAATGAAGTGCGTGCACAGTCACCTGCTCCGGGGGATTTGCTGCGTCGTGAAGGTCCGGGGCTCTTAGCCGCTCGGCTGGGAGTCGCAGAGCGGCCGTACGATGACTTCAGCACTCTGCATTCTGGAGAGACAACAGGCTCAGGGTCAGCGTGGAATACATTAACCTTCCACCATCAGCAAACCTGCTCCCTCTTCCTCCCAGGACAGAGTTAATGTGGCACAAGCAGCTGTACCCGGCACGTGGCCGTGGTTATTAATGTGGCAAAGTTGTTAATGTGGGAGGGTTTCATGAATGCTGGTCAGACTTGATTATGGAAACACAGTCAGCAAACATCACAGAGAAATGGATGGATTAGCTGGTATTGTGTTCTTATAAGCTTCTTTATTCTTGTCAGTACTTTTTTACACCCATTTTTTTTCTCCATGGTTAAAGGTTCTCTGTCAAGTGTTTGACCACTAGTGGCGCTGTGGAGCAAAACACGTTTGACTGCCAAAAACTTCACAAGGTTTCTTATAATGCAATTAAAACAGAAAACTGATTTGAATCTATAAATATTTGATTAGAGAACTTAATATGAAACACATCGTACCAAATATTCTGTCAAACTTTCAGCATTGGGCAGTTTTTCTACAGTCACAAGTTGGTTCATACCAACCAGGTATGCCAAGATTTTCAATTTTTTTAGCTTTTTGTTTTATAAACTTTTTCCTTTGCACGTTTCAACAGTGGATTGTGCACTGGCCCTATTTTGCTAAATGAAGATCATCCTCTGTTCCTTCAGCAGAGAACACACTGTGACATTTCTGTTCTTTCAAAGACCTAATTCTTAAAAAGTGGAGCAGGAGAGAGGAAGTGGGACGACAGCTCCCAGCTACCTCTGGGTTCGACCCAGTCACCATCACACCTCCTCAGCAGCAGTTAGCTCAGCGTGTGTTAGGATATGTCTCCCTGTGCTGAGCTAACCTGACAAAACAACACAACATGTGAAGAGGACGACAATATTTAAGACTGTTACTAAAATAAACCCATTTTTCCTTCCTGTGAGGTTGACTCTTTACTGAAGTGCAGTGGGTTGGTGAACAGGGATCATGTCCTGCCTGTGTGTTCAGATACATGGCAGATACCCAACAGAGGTTTGTACATCATTCTAAAAATATATGTACAATGAACACAGTACAGAACATGAACACAACAGCTTTCACAGGGGAAGCACAAATATGGAATTTCACTTGAAATGCACCTGACAGCAAGAAGATGTGGATCACCACATTAACTTTTTGTCAACGATGAACAAAGAGTTCAATAACTTGAATCAAAAACCATAACTTACTTTCCTAATCAACAAAATATAAATAATATAGAATATTTAATAAATAATAATGTGGATTAAATTGTTAGATGAACGATTAGATAATTGATTCTTAATTTATACACAAAGATCTCATATCTTGCTGTCAACTTCCAAAAGGAAAAGAGCTCTGCAAGCACGTGTGAGAGAAGGAGAGAAGGAAACTGATGCTAACACACACAAACACACTCACACACACACACACAGAGACACACACAGAAGGAGACGGAGGTTTAGTTAGTCTTAATCAGGCCTACCAGTCATAAAGGCTGTGGAAGCCTTACCACTGTGATCCAACACAAAGTCGTCCTGGGCGTAGCGGTGCTTCTCCGGGCCGCACGCGATAAACACGTCATCGTCCCCGAAGAAGTCCTGCAGGCAGGTGAGCTGCAGGAGGAGGGGGGGGGGAGAAAGAGACGGTCAAACACACAAACATATCCAGAGGGACGTTTGTCTTATTGTATTCAGTGGTGGTGTGAAAGAATCGATTGGATCCTTCACACAAGAAGCAATACAAGAGACTGGGACTGGGAGCCCTGCATTAGAAACTGCACATACTCCTGTTCAAAGTTGTATTTAGTACTTATTTAGCCACCTGCTCTGACCCAAAACGTACATTTAAAATACTATAGGTCAGAAGCTTTAACATTACATTACAATGAAACACATAGGTTTTACACTTTCCTACTGATCGACTGTTCAGAGCAAAAGTAAAGAGGAAGCCTATAGTTGCATGAGTAAAGAAAAACATTCACTGCATTGTTTAGGCCATGAGGAGGAACACGTTTCAGATACATGCAGCTGCTTTGAATCTGGTCCAGGTGCAGCTCACGTGCACCTCGGCCCCGTTCCCGACTCGTCATCATCATCCGTCTCAAGTGATCAGATCAGTTGACAGATCAAAGTACACAAGTGGTTATTGGAGACGCTGGTGGAGACACAGGTTAGAACTGAAGTGGATCTGCAGACGTCCACTTGTGATCTGCTCATTAAGGTCTAATGTTAAAGGAATATGAACAGGGGCTTTAACTACTTTATAATGTTGTTTAAAACATATTTCTTTGGATGTAGAGTCTTAATCTTCGTAAAAGAACATTATCAGCACCTTGCACATGTTCAGTTTATTCTACAGAGCAGGTTCCTTGCAATTAGTCTGAACCACAACACAAGAGAAAGCCAATTACTTTTTACTGCTGTTCAGGGATGTAACTCAGTTGCTCCTCATTGTTTCATGGTCATTTGTTTTTGCTGAACAAATCCAGATACCAGTTTCTTTAATAAAAAGGTATAAGGAGTTTCTCTGTGCTTTTACTGTTCCAATGGTTCACATGATTTTGCATTATTTGACTTGACTCCACCAGCGTTCATTCATTTCACTGCTTCAGTTGTTTAAGTGACTGCAGTATTTTGGGATGTACAATAAATGCTTAGCTCTCTAGGCACTTCACTGAAAAAAAGCGTACGAGGAGGTTGTTCCTGCTGCGTAATGCTGTGAGGGAACAGTACACACTGAGGTCAACACACCCTGACTTCCACAATACTGCAGAGTCAGTGCCGAGTCATAGCAGGGAGAGCAGGACAGTTAGTGTTTCTGCCACTGGGCCGTTTGTCTTTAGCTTTTTTTGTTCTGTCTCACGCTGCGATCCTCATGTTCTCTGCAGCTCCCAGAGCTTTTCCCTCTTACACCCACCTCCCACCCCTGGAGATGGAAACACAAGTTACTTATAAAATACTGCGAGGAGTGCCCACACAGACACACACACACACACACAGACACACTAGGATTATCCTTTGGTGACTGTAGGTGGACAAGTAGGAGGACACAGGAGGAGAAGATCTGTTCATCATCCCACCACATGCAAGTGCACCCACACACTGACAGGCATACGTCCATGCATGGACACACACACAGACACACACACACACACACACACACACACAGACACACAAACACACACAGACACACATTTGAAACAAAAGCATGAGAGGTACAGCATGGCTGAAGATTATGGGCAGATGGATCCTCAAGGGGAGATTGGGGGCTGACACAGTGGGGGTGAAGTTTGAGTGTGTGTGTGTGTGTGTGTGTGTATGTGTGTGTGTGTGTGTGTATGTGTGTGTGTGTGTGTGTGTGTGTGTGTGTGTGTGTGTGTGTGTGTGTGTAGAGGGAGAGTGGGCGATAGAAGAGCTGATGTAAAAGCTAAAGGTCTTAAGGGAAGGAAACAGAAGTGGAGGTGAAGTAAGAACGTTGAACAAAAGAACCAATAAAAGCTAAAGGAAAGTATTCTATAACACCGGAAGTATGCATCATTCAGTGAACTCAATTACACATCCATTAATAATAGATAAGACACTTAACATGACACCTCTGTGTGTCCTACATTCACATAAAAAGATATTTAATGGCCTTAATACGTCTCTTTTGGCCAAAATGGACATACTAGAAGTAAATGACTCCCACAGGATAAAAGGAAAATAAATGGTGATGTATGTAATGTGTGTCCCTGCGAGGTGTGGCACATTATCGGAGGTTTAACATAGCTGGAGTGGATGTCATTCTTTAGTCCGGCTCTCAGTCTGGAACTTGGCAGCTGATCGCTAACAACATACTGTCAGGGCACAGGTGTCAGAATCACCACGGCAACAGCCCTCTGGGTCAGTCGGATGTGTGCTGCACAAACGGACTCTGCTGTGGTGTGAGCCATAACAATAAGAGACGGTTACATTTCTCATTTTAAAATATATATTTACTTTAATATGGGATTCAGGCCTTTGCCAGGTGTATTGTGAAGAAAAGAAGCTCGGGCTGTTGTGTATATATCTTGGTGCAGAAGGCCCCTGGCTGTATTTTGATTTACACTCACCCCTGTGAACGCCTCTCTCTCTGCAAGGCGAGCAGTGCGGTGCATGTGATGGAGTAGTTTTCAGCCGGCCAGTGACGCCCAGGGGAATGCAGGGAAATGAAGACAAATAGTGGCCCTGTATGGACGGGGGTTTATAAGAGGCTACAACGAACGGAGGTCAAGTGGTCGAGAAATTATGTTCAATGACACAGAGTCAGTGAGATGATGGCATTTTAACTTTGATGCTGTGTCAGAGCTAAACCTTTCAGAATGTAGTGGAAGTGATTCTATGTTTATGGGCGACAGGAGGTAGACGGGGAGTGGGTTGTCCACTAATTCGAAGGTCAGGGGTTCGATCCCGAGCTTCTCCAGCTTGCATGTCAAAGTATCCTTGACAACGAACTAAGAATGGTCCCTGATGACTGATAGAGAAGTGCTTAGTGCTGAAGTGCTGCATACAGGCTCCTTTGAAAAGGTGAATGTGACTCAGAGTATAAATCACCTTAATTGGTCATTAAGAAGAGATAAATAACTTTATCATTTTTTTGACCAAGTTAAAATCAAGGATGATGGGAACTCCCGGTATCATCATGAATGTCTGAACTTACATTGGGGAATAGGGATAGAGGTTAGTGTTAACCTTAACCCCTGTGACCCTGTGATGCCTCTGAAAGGTTGAGCAGATATTGACGCTTCGGTTATAACTGCAGAGGTATTATACAGTCAGTAAATAAGTGAATATATTGGGTATTGTCCATAAATATAGAAGTTCAACATCTCTGCAGAGGATTATGCAGCACAAAGTAAAGAAGTGTGTGAATGTCAGACCGAATTGTCCATGTTTCTCTTTGCTCTTGCCAAACCAGCACCAGGGTAAACAGCCGATGGCTCTCCTGCCAGAGCTTGTCTCAGCCAATCAAGTGAAGTCAACTGTTTGCAGGGCCCTGTATTGGCTGGCTGACGTGTCTTCGGGGGGGTAAACTGAAGTTTGCCCTCCACGATGTGACACCCCCCCACTCTCGAATGTCTGACCTCCTCTTGCCATCACCATCCGTCTGTGTCCTTCGTCTCGCCTGCTGTACTTTCTGACACGCTCAGCAACAGAGAGGAAAAGAGGCCGAAGGCTCAAAGTGTGTCAGTAGAAAGGAAAGGAATCCAAATGGATCCGTTCGTTAGACCAATAACATTTTTAAAGATGATCACATTAAGTGCAAAACTACATCTATCTATCTATCTATCTATCTATCTATCTTTCTTACTAACTTCACAATTGGCATGTGCATTATTAAGGGTCCAAGAAAGTGCAGAGTCATATTTGGGGGTTGCAGCTTCAGGGTTCTGTGGACAGCACTGCACCAGTGGAAATAATCCAAAACATCTATTATTAAAAGACAGTTACCACACGTACAGTATCAATACACTGCATGTACTTCTTAAAGGGGGGGCAATCTTTACTTGTGCTTAACTAACACAATTGTTATATTTAGTGGAACAGACTACAAATCCCTGGTGAAGACACACACACATGAAAACGGAGGCTGCCCCTGTGATGGCCGACAGGATGATCACTGTAATCATTCGGTATCATCGACTCCTTTTACCTCCAGAACCAACATCACTGCTCATCACCCAACGAGCAGGAGGCAAATACAGTGGGAGGGATCCTGAGGGAGAGAGCAAAAATAACCTGCAGGGAGATCAAAGTCTCCGCCTCTTACCTCGGGGAAGGTCAGCCTACACAGTGCTGCTGCTGCAACACACAGGCAGGGAGCCGTGAACGATTTAAAGAGCCACCACGAGAACATGCAGAAGGCCGGGTGCTTGTTAAGTTTGTCGGGGTGATGTTTAAGCTAAAGCCCAACGGGTCATTAACTGTGTTCGACTCTCACTCGCAGACAGAGGCCACATCCAGAGACGTTTAATTCCCCTGGATTAGAGTCGTAAATCTCGGACACGTGTGAAACAGCCAAGACGAGGGGGAAGACGAAAATGAGCAATGAGAAAATCTGAGCCCATCATTAACTCCCCTCGTGTGGAGTCACTACATTAGTCACATTGATCATTAGCTACTGAAGAGTTCGCTTTTTTTGACAAATTAAAGTTTCTATCAAGCTTGAAAACATTGACTCACAAACCACACAGATATGAGATAAGGAAGAAACAATAACTCACTTAAGATACCGAATAATAAACGTACAACTCGCTCATATGATGTATGAGAATGTCTTCTCTGGGTTTTCATAAACAGGAATTTAGGATTTCATTAATTGATCAAGGACTTTTAACCTTTAAATAAGATTAAAACATTTATATTCTTAGACTTTTTATATTTCACAGTCACATACTCCCAGGGCAATAATTCAGCTGGTATTGTAATGTCCAGACTTTGTGTTAAGGGTTTATTATTATTAATATATTGGGTCATTCTGTCTCAAATCTTTACCACTTCAACATTTGAAACATATAATTTCCAATTAAATTAATTACTATTCGGCTTAAAAACTTTGTTTCCACATAATTTCATTGAGCACAAGGTCCAGATGTCTGGGAGCCCATCAATAAAAGGAGAACATATCAAAATGTCCAATAAATATGTACCTGCAAAAGAGCTTTAAAACTAAACCATTTCCCTGTGAACTATATTAAAGGAGATGTGACCATTTCCCCAAAAGATTTCAAACTTCGTGGCTCATATCTCCTTTAATTAGGATCCAAATCAAGATGACAAATTTCATTTGACGATGGACTTCAACCACTTCATAACTTTCAAAACTCCAGACAACCCAACCAACCAATGTTTTATGAAAGTACGGTATGATGCTGATCTCTCCGGGCCACCATACTCTACATCCTGTTCAAGTCCCTTCCTCAGTCCCTTCCTCAGACCCCAGGCAAACAGACAAGCAAACAGAGGAAGGATCACTCTTCCTGTGTAGATGCACAGATAAGATGCATAGAGCACAAACAAGTGGTGGAGCTTAAATATGACCAAAAACAACTCTACATGGGATAAAATGAAAGACCAATCACAATATAACAAATTATCCAGCAAAATGTGTTTCTGTAGAGCTCCATATGATATTTAAAGACATAATAGACTTTCAGTGAATACTCCCGGTTGGCTGGTGTCAGACCACCGGTGTCACATGGGGCCTGTATATGCTAATGACAGCACAGAACAATAGGTGGCCATGCACATTTCATGGCTGTTGACCTAAATGCCGGCGTTTTAATCCAGCCTCGACCCTGAAAGCAGCTCAAGCCCGACATTCAGACGCAGCCCTTGTGTGGCCTTGCCTCTGGTCAGAGAGGGAGACAGTGCTGCTAATCTGTCTGTATCTGCCAGCGTGTTCCACCAGGCTGCCAGATCGACAAGTACACAACAAGATCTCACCGTCAATACCATAAGAAGGTGGGCAGAATTAAGGGACAAGAAATATAAACCCTGTTAGTGTTTAACTGAGTGTAAAGAAAAAACACGTTCCTGCCACCACAGGCCGGTTTGGAGTATTGGGGCCAAGAGGCCGTCACGATTAGGAGCGTGTTATTCGAGGTGACGCCACGATGCATCAATGTCACGCTAACCAACGTCCACTCACTCCCCCCCCCACACACCCTCCCCTCGTACAAGACTATGCCCCCAAAACTCAGCAATCCAGGAACATCCAACTCCTGCTCTGTAACGTGTCGGCGAGAAATTGTTGAGTTTTTAGTACTGAGTTTTTCTGTAATTGCTTCTGAAGTTATAAATATATTTGACACAAGTGAACAGAGTATATTAATGATGGAAAATGAAGCTACATTTTAAAATGGATTTGGTAGATACATTGAGGAGAGTTTAGGTTTTGGTCTAAACATGTGTTTTTAATGATTTTGTTGGTAACTACATAAGGACTTCCTTCCTTCCTTCCTTCCTCCACCCTCTCCCCACATCTACACAACTGTTCAGCCTGACAAAAACAATGTTAAGACTCGTGCATGGAGCCTTTGTGTACTGAGTTGACCTGTGAGTGACCTTCAGCTCTGATACACCTGCCCGGAAGAGTTTCACTCAAATGAACCGACCACACTGAGCGATAAAGATTGGGAGGAAGAGAAAGAAGAGTGTGAATATTGTTTTTCATAGACCTAGATTGTTCCTGTAGACTTTTCCTAACAGATTATTACAGAAGATACAATACTTCTGTCCCATTTCGTCTCCGTTCTTCAGCTGGTTGCATAAACTGAAAAATATCTTTAAAGATTTCAGAGAGAGTCGAGTATTTCAGCCCTCACAGCTCAGCAGTCTAAATGGTCTGGTTCTGCTTGTGGCCTCTGGTTAATGGGCAGACTGGCTGTCATCCCGATAACATCACCGGGTGAAAAGGTTTGTGAAAGGCAAATGAGTTTCAGGATTTATTCTCTGGGCACTGTACAAAAGTGTTTCAAATATTTCCACTCGCTCCTTCTGTTTTATGGTCTCCTCTTCATCACTATTTCTACTGTTTAATTTTTCCTGAATGATTTCTACATAAAAGAGAGAGAGTCGAGCGAGTCCTGAACTGCTAACTGTTCCCCAAATTAATGAATTCATTGATCAAACAATGGAAAGACAGGAAAATCTTATTTTCTGCCTGCCCGCTCAGCTTTGAGATGTAAAACAGGATTTTCTCTGAAAAGCAGCAGCTGATTCTTTTGGCCCCGATAACGGACGACTACAATTAACATTCAGTCTGAAGGAGGAGAGTGGACAGAGATGTGTTGTGTGAAGATGCTCAGACACACACACAAACACACACACACACACATCCACCCACACAGCCATATAAACACACCTGACAGCTGCACTTTAACGCCCCGTCCAGGTTATAAGTCTAATTATCCGGTGGTGGCAAGTGTGTATGTGTGCTTGTGTGTGTGTTTGTGTGTACCAGTGGGGTGCCAGATGGCTGGGACCTGTGATTTGATTTTTGGAGGAGCAGATGGCAGGCTGCTGCTGGAAGGCATTTGGGGTGTGTGGGGTGTGTGGTTTGTGTGCGGGGGTGTGAAGGTGTCTTTACTTTCTAGGAGAGCAAAGTAAAGCTTTCTTTAGAATCTATGGGATTAGTTACCATGGGTTACCGGTATGTTGTGGTTCTCATTTAAAGACCTGATCATATTTGGTGATACACAACAATAAAAGCTCTGACAACGAAACCAAAAGATGATTTGCTTACATTTATGAATTTATACAAAATTTTTCTTATTCTTTAACTTTTCACTATTTCTATGAAACAAAAATAATATAATTAATATATGACCTTAGTAACTGAACCAAGTGGTAGTTCTTCAATATTCTGAACACACACTGTCAGTTAAGCCTTCTGAGCCATCGTTGTGTTTAACAGCAACACAAACTACAGCTCCAGTAAAAACTCAACATTATAACTTTTAATATAGATAACTGCAGGGTTGTTTTATAAGGAACCTAATAATACTGAGTGCATTATAAAAATCTAAATGACAGATATAAAAGCCAGGATGATGTCTCTGTGTGTGTGTGTGTGTGTGTGTGTGTGTGTGTGTGTGTGTGTGTGTGGCGAGCACATCCACAGGAGTGTTAGTGGTTTGCTGTCAGTTTCTTTGCCCTCTGTGTCATTTTCAAATACACACGACAGAATATTCTTTTCACTTCGGATGGAAAACGTTTCCCTCGCCTCCAGTGAACTCTACAATACACTGATTACACTCTGGACTGGTTGAGATTGATAAACAGATATCGATTTTCTGGTTTGAAGGAAAACATGGATCCCAAAATGTTTGTGTTGTCGTTATAGGAACAGACATTAGGAAACAGCCTCTGCTCTACAGCCAAGATATCAAACACTGTCCAGCACATCAATCAGAAATTTGTCATTTTAATTTATTCAAACCTAAAAGTAAAAAAATCACTATATATTGACACATTTATGGGTTTGGTGCATGTCGTCGATAAACTTAGGAATTCACTGTTCCTTTATAGATTGACACAAATCTCCCAAAAACGAGATTCAGCTTTTAACCAATTATTAAATTTGGTTGGCAAGACAACATTTGTATTTCCTATTTATAGAGTGGATGTTTTGGAGGAACATAGAATAACGATGGAAGTGGAGAACAGCCTTTTGTTTGTGTGTCCACCAGGATGACGTCACTTGCACTGTGAAGAGGCTCGTCATTGTCGAGAGGTTACACACAAACCAGTCTGCTCTACAAGTAGTCAACATGTATACAGAAGAAATAAGGACTATGTTTGTGTATGTGTATGTGTGAAATTTTATTTTCCACTGGGAATAACAATAATCCACTCAGCATGCACTGTGTTAAAGTGATCTGTCTGCTGCTGTAATGGACAGGATGTTGTCAGGTGTCCAGCTCTGTGCTTCGGTTCAAGTTACAGGCTTAATGGGTTAAAACCTCCAATTAGACTTTTAATTCGATCCTGAGACGATCCTGTTGCAGCCGAGAGAGGAACACGGGTAGAAAGCAAAAGACATTATAGTGAGAACATTCACGCTGTAGCTTTAGGGTCGTTGCACAGAGACAGATGTGAAACACAAATTCTGTCTGCTGTTGAAAAGAATATCCTGAAGTGAGTTGCTCCAGAAGAGAAGACGCATTTTGTAAGTGTGTGTAACTTTTCCACATGAAGGTTTTCAGACAGAATGATGAAGGCATCTGTTGAAAAACCAACACAGGCTTTAAATCCACTGAATCATCATCAGAAACACTTCCTGACTCGTACATGTAAACATTCACCTGTAAAATGAATTATTAAATCTGGAATCTGTTGCTTGTATCCAAAGGAGGAAAGGCTGTGGAGGACTTGAGGATTGAGTGTCAGACGAAAAGAAGACATCATTCATCAAATGACGCTGAGATAAGAGACGGCTGTGACTAATGGTTGACGTGTTTATCATTTAAAATCCTGTGGTGAGAATCTGAAGAAGAAGCATGATGTGGTCCGCGTGAGTTGTGTCATGTGTCATTTGAGATATACAACCAGGAAATAGTAGAGTGCATCTCCACAATCACAACTAAAATGATTGATTGATGATTTGAAAGATAAATACGCAGCTAGAAGGAAAAGGAAACTTACTACATCAGATCTGCCTGATCTTTGAGTGTAGACACCTGATCTGAGTCAAGCCGGGTTCGCACAAAGGTTTCAAATGATATCTGGGTTTAAGTCAGGTTTGGTCTCGCTGGCTGAATTCTCTATTTGATTTATTCAGACACAAACAACATAATACCAGTCATGTTTGGGTCGGGCTCAGCTAATCTTCTCTCAGGATTCAGACAGACCATTGCTTCACAGTCACAGAAACAAACAGCAAGTTTAAGAGCATCCAGCACAGGAACCTTTAACCTGTGATTAAGTTAAATATACAGTGATATTCTGGATACTATTAAATAACCCTGACCAACCCTTATAAACTGTCTTCCTGTTCTGTGCTGGCCTGACAGAGAGGACTCTGGTCCGGCTCTGTCAGAGGAGATAAGAATCACTTTTCTCATGAGTCACTTATCTGGACTGTCAGAGAGCCTGCTGTCGGCTCACAGGAAACAAACAGCAGCTCTTTTGCTTTTCAGACTTTACTTTTTTTTTAAATGAGGACATTGTTTTCCGTTTCATGTAAACTTATCGTCAAAGTCATTTCAGCACTAATCAGCTGCTCAGTGGAGTTGTTCATTTAATTATACAGTTGACTTTCACTAACAATTAACCAGCTGTTTTAGATTTTAAGAGAAAAGTCCTTGTGAACATTCTGACCTTTGTTCATGAAAACGGTTTCAGTGCCACACCGACAGTAAACAGGCGAATCTAACCTGAAATCCACTGACGCACAAAACAGCACGAGCAGATTCAAGAAACCTCTCAAAGATTTATAAAAGCTCAATGTGACAATTTGCTGCGTCGCAGGGAAAATAATCACACTTGTTTCTCTTGATGTGTTTCAACCATTTACAAAACTTCCATTGTAGGCACCCTCAGCCAATGCAAAGCAGAAATGTGGGAGCAAATTATTCTAACTTAGGCTTTAAAACGTTGCAGTTCTTCTTGCATTTAAAAGTCTAAGCTATATTCCCTGCCTTTTAAACGTTATTCTATCATTACCCAGGGGTCTGTTTTATGTCCTTGCTCTAAAACCTTTGAAACTGATGAAAATAATCTGAATTTATATCTTTGCATTCAAAAGTTTAGTCCTTTAAAGTTTTGACAATAGAATTCTATATACATAAATATGATGTGAATCTCATAAATGCATTCCAGCCCTTACACAACCTCACATCTGCTGACCTATCTTTTCCATTCAAGTCCCTGTCAAGGTTCAAAAGATTCTTTTGAAAACTTAACTTTTATACATTTCCTCCTTTGTGATGTTTCATTTATTTAAGTATAATTCATCCTCGACATTTGTCATGAGCTGCAGTTGTTTAAATCACTTCTGGGAGATGAGTTAAAACGATATAATCAATAATCATAATGTATGGAGTCTCCCAGATGAGGAAATAACGATATAAATCACCAGGTGTTCGAGATCACCTCATCTCCCACCACCGGGGACCCTCGATGAGGATCTCAGATGGGTTACAGCCGTGAACGTGTCCCAGACGGATCAGATTCTAGCGAGGTGTGGAGGACACTACACTGATGGTTTTAGCAAAAGGCCTGAACTCTAAAGTGTATTCATTAGTGCCTTGTTGAAATAACTGTGGCTGTGTAATTACGTATGGATGATGAAGGAGGATGTGATTACCTCCGCTGCTGACACAGCTGAAGCCTCTAAATCACAGCGGTTTCTGGAGATAAAACCTTTCGGCTAAAACGCTCAGCCCCGCAGGCCCATCTGGTTTTCATGTGCACGTTGTCCGACCTCGTCTGACTGAAAACAATGCAGGGAACTCCCTCTGTAACGGCTGAGTTATGTAATGATAGTCAGTGAGCTCATGGATTGGCAGGAACCAGAAGGTACATTGTTTCTATGGAGGCTATTGTCATCTACAAGGAGGAGACAGTTGTAAATCAAACAACGATGATGCTTTCAGACCAAGGAGGTTATGTTTTCACCCTTGTCCATTTGTTTGTTGGTTGTTCTTGTTTGTTTGGTTGTTTGTAGACAGGATTGTGCAAACAGTACTTGATGGATTACCATGAAACTCAGTGCAGGGATGTAGCATGGGCCAGGAAAGAACCCATTCAATAGGGGTGTGGATCCAAGAATGTTTCTATCCCTCGGTTTAAGATTGAGAAATGGGTGTTTGTTGACTTTTCTTTCACTCTCTGTATTTATGTTCTGTTATACATGTCCAATTGTCTCTATTATAGTAATTTACAACCTGTATGAAAGATTTTGTATGTTAGTTTTTGTTTCAATTCGGTGTGGATTACTGGTTTCTACCACATGTTTTTTAACATTTAACTCAGCAATTGTATTAGTTTTGAAATAAACTCAACTCATCAAAATGAAACAAAAGATTAGCATATTTAGGGGACTGATATCTATGCATGTTGTATTGGAAAGGTTGATTGAATAAAAAAGGGAACTGGGAAACTCACCTGCTTGCCCTCCAGCGTGTACAGCCTCCTCACGGCTCCAGAGTCCAGCTTGATGGCCTCGGTGATGTCGGTGAGCACCTGGTCGAAGGAGTGGGCCGTCTTCTTGTTGAGCAGGATCCGAACGGCCTTGCGGGGTTTGACTCCGCTGCGGATCACGGTGACCAGCTTGGGCTTGATGAAGTCCTTGGACTCGCGCTGCACCAGCTGCAGGAGGGAGGAGAGGGAGCGCGAGGTGCCGGTCTTGCAGCCCACCGACCAGTTGGGGTTGACGTTCTTGGCGTAGTCCACCCGTCGGAAGGGTTCGTTGGAGGCGCACACGTAACTCTCACCTGGAGGAGGAAAGAGAGTTGATGGTAGATATAATCAACACACATAAACCTCAGAAACCATTTCACTTCCAAGAAACAAAACCCACACGCATGCATCACACTTAGGGAATGCACCACAAATACCACTTCCACTTCCAGGTCAGGCGAACAACAAAGAGTTAACATTCCTCATCTGGAACAGAAAGGGCACAATGAGAGGCCGGTCCAGCGTCTCACTGCCCTTTGCACCGTTCAGCTGCCGAGTTGCTGCACTGGCCTCCCTCCAAAAGCAGAAAGCATTTTGTATCATCTGCCGGCATTCCATCGGAAACCGTTAACACGCAAATGTTTTCCCCTCAAGAACAAAGTCGTGTGACAGCAGGGGGCCGGCTTGTCGAATGAAAACCACAGCAAGAATGTGTGTGGTGGTGGGTGGATTGTTTTGGAGTGATTGTTAGATGACAAACTGCATTTTTTCAGCATGAGTAAGAATGTGACACATATTTTCTCTCGTGGCTCTGTTCTATTTCTAAAGTATGTCAGTGTCCTTGAAGAGTGAAGCCTCTGCTCAACAGGCGAAGACATAATCTCTCCTCTTTCTGCAAAATGAAAAAGCATGATCACATTTATTGGATCCAATAGGGGAGCGTTGTTTTTGCCATATCATTCACTGCAGCAATATAATAACTTCCCAGTGGCTGGGGTGTGGTGGGTTAGGAAAACTGCATAGTAATCAGGTCAATCTCTGAGCCCATTGGCTGTCGTCTGACAAAGAATTAGCCTGTGGGGGCAACGGCCAAGATTTTGGGGCCCCCGGTGCAGACGGTGGATATCTGGGCCAAGACTGTCTTCTGTTCACCGTTGTTTTGAAACACTGCTCCGAAATTAAATTTTTCAAAACCAGATTACAACTGATAATAGATAAAAGTGTCATAAAATGATTAAATTATCGTATAGAGCGCAACATTAATCATAAAAATACAGTCATTATCGTATATCTGGCCACACTGACCCTTTTCAATCTGTTTCTAGAGATTATAAAGAGGTTGGCCGTGGAGCAAACAGACATGTTCGTTTCAGAGCAGCATAATCCTTAAATCCTACAAACCACACAAATATGTCAGTTAATAACTTTTAGAAAAATGTTGTTTGTGTAACCAATTCAACTGTTTGTGATTTTGTTCTGGTTGCTGGATTTGTATCAAGAAAGCTGAACGGAGCTGGAGTGTTAAAAAAGAACGTTTGAGAAAGTGTGTCCCACGATACCTGGTTTTATTAAGCCTGCAATTAACCAGAGGCTAATTAAAGAGCTGGGACGCAGCTGGGGGGGGGATAAAATAAAACTGGGGCTGTCAATCATCTGAGGGAAACTGTCAGAGCTGGTGACAGGTGTGTTCCCTGGAGACCCCGGGGATCTCAGGTGCAACGTCTCCCAGTCATGCGAGAGGCCCCGCCTCCTCCGCCCGCCACCGGCTGCTGTCCTCATCTGCACCACAGCTGAGGCCGACCTCACCAGAGCTGCCTAACCAGCTCCTACTGCAGGGGTCAAACAGCTGGCACCAGTATACGACCTCGGTAGATAGATGTGAGTGAGTGGGAATAATAAAACAATGTTGAGGCAGTAGAAGATTTATCATGTCCAAAACAATGATGCAGAAATATTCTCAATTCTTTGTTTTGCAGGTTTATTCTCTTTTTAGATATAAAGGTCGAGCATTTTCAACATCCACCTTCATGGATCCATCATGTTTACATTCAGGATGGAGCTCGGTTTTTAGCCCGGAGCAAAAAATCTATATATCTCCACAAATGGGACATTTAAGATGATTCATGACTGAGGGGCTCGTACAACTGTTAGAAAATGTAAAAGAATAATTGAAATCAAACAAAAAATTCAGGCCATGATGACAAATCTTAGAAATTCTCAGGAAACAAATAATTTCTTAAAAGAAAAAACATTTGCTTTAATTTTAGGTGAACATCAAACTGTTGTGTTCGATTCGTGTTCGATATCCCTGGTGTAGGAGCAATGATTACAGCAATATATTCTAGCTTCTGACCCTTAGTGGCAGCACTGAGATCATTATGCTGCAATATGGATTTTTACAGGACTTGTGTTTGTCCTAAATGGCCACTGGAGAAGCTCTCTGGATGAGCTGCAGACAAGTTAAGCATAAATTCATTGTTATTCTGAAGCATTCACATCCTGATGAACTGAACGAGCTCTGAATCACAGACAATAGAGGGCAGCTCTCAGCCCATGAGGAAGTTCTCTGTAAGCTTCCTCATCTGGTACAGTACCGTGACTCATGATGTGAAATCCATCCATCAGGGCTAACTCTATAAACAGCTATAAAATGTAAGCTATTCCTAAAGCCGGAATTCCTCATTATCTTTAGCCGAGTGGAACATCCTCATTAGGGGACTTCATCTCACCATTTGCGAGGAATAAACCCTTCAGCCTGCAAAGTTATTGTCCCATCTGGAGTTCCACTGTCAGCACACAGTAAACCACAAAGCTTCCGCTCCTGCTACCTCCCTGTGTTGTTTTTCACGAGCGCAGCAGTTCAATTTGGCTGGCTGGCTCCCGTCCGGGCCGTAAGGGGCACACATGTGAACGCTGCTTGATTGGCTTTGCAAACAAAAGAGCCCCAGCAGGCCTCGATCAATGGAGGACGGACTGCTGAGCTGTGCAGTAATGTGCCCTCTCTCTTCCTCACCCATTTAGATTGGTGAGGAGACGAGGACAAGACACTGGAGCTGGCCCACCTGCAGTCTGTCTCATGTTTGAGATGTTTTGACACCGACTGTCAACGCCAGTAAGGAGAAGGATTAAAGTGGATGTTTATGTGATTTGGGTGAACTGACCCTTTAGCAGATATTTTGTAGAACAAACTTTTTCCTCTGCGTTTGTGCCTCTCGTCTACACGAAGAAAAGCATCACTTATCAGATATTTTCGGTGTTTGTGTATCCACATGCACATGTACAACAGAGTAATTGGGAGACTATAATTTCCCAACAACTGACGACTATACGTCTTGTCTAATCACAAGTTTGCAATCACATTCACAGGCTTCTTCTGCCTTAACCATTTCATAAGCAAAGACAAAGGTGAAAGACATTATGAGCTACTAGTGTTGTTTTACGCTAAAAAAACATATCCGCAGTAGTGTTGACGAGGCTGAAGTTAGTTATTGAATTGTCAGTCAAGGGTACAACTCTGGATCAAGCCAATGCACCATAGAAACAACCTCACTTCTGCTACAGTTTGCCAAAGTAGTGATGCCACAGAAATTGAGATCAGACATTCGCTGGCCTAAATCTTCCTCGGGTCTCTCAGGGGGACACGGAGCAGGAAATGAGCGGCTTGGAGGATGTGGAACGAAAAATAAACCAGTAAATAAGCACAACGACAGCAAGCGAGAGGTCGGCGGATCCTGTGAGTGTGCGTGGCCGAGCGGTAACCCCATCCATCACGTGGAAAAGAGGATTGCAGGGCAGGTCGCGGAGCAGACAGACATGAAGCTTAACTTATCACGGAGAGAGGTCACTGTCCCCTGCAGGGAGAACGACACAGCAGGACAGCTGACTGGGCACAAATCGTGAGTCTGCAGTGCAACGGCCCCATCTGACAAAGTGGTTTTAAAAAAAAAGCACATTTGTTTGGGAACTTGGACTCTTCTGTTACTTCTAACTGTAAAACCATTGCGATCAGTCAGTTTCCAGTCCATTAAAGTCCATTAATCCCCCACCCCTCTACACTGCAAGCAATAAACAGACAGTGTGGATATTGGAAAAGAGGGTGACCTTCCATCTTTCAAGCACCCAAGGGGGAGATTAAGACTTTAACAGCAAATTGACCCTTAAAACAAAAACACACAGTCATCAAACAATTACTCCCAGGCTGTGAAGTATAAAACACACATAAACTCAAAGAACAGGGAAGTGAAAGACAGGCTGAGATGAATGAGTAGGAGCCTGGATCTACACTGATGAGAGTGTGTATGTGTGTGTGTGTGTGTGTGTGTTGGTGTCCTTGTGTGCATGCATGGCACTGGGTCAAACATGTCACAAGAGTTATGTCAAGGATGGAAAACTGGGTGAATGAAGAGGGATGATTTGCAATCGCATCCATTATAATGCGATGATAGAGATACATTGACATACATCTACTCTCTCTCTGTATTGGGAGGGAAACTTTGTGCAGCCAGACTTCACATGACCTGCCTGACCTTTTAAAAACCCCTGGCCTCACTTTCCCGAGGCTGTAGTGCATCATCTGCATGAGCCAGTCGACCAATATTCAAAGCAAAATGTAGCTTTTAACACAAAAAATGATCGATTGCATGTCTCGATCGATGCACATTAGTCTGTCGTGCAACCAGGCCTCGTTTCATAGTGACAAGAGGAAGGCAATGCATCCATCATCATCATCATCAACCTTACCCTCCACTAACTCCTCCAGGCTGCTGATCCTCCTGCCCCCGTCCAGCACGTACAGGCTCCGGACCCCCTGGGGCAGGTTGACGTTGTCCGACAGGGACCGGGTGAGCTCCATGAGCAGCGCGTCCAGGGACCGGAACCGGTCGTTGGACACGGCGTACACCAGCCCTTTGAAATACTTGTCCCCGTTGCGGTAGAATCGCACTTTCTTGGCTTTCTTCTCGGAGGTGAGCGACTGCAGGGTGCGCGTGCGGTAGAAGCTGCAGTGCGCGCTGTGCGCCGGGCTGGGGACCGCACCGTTGCCCCTGGAGCCAGGATGCGCGGACCCGGGGCCCGGCTGGTTCCTGGGGGTCCGCTGCATCTTCTCCTCGAAGTGCTCGAACTCGATGCTCCTGCTCAGAGACATGTTCAATAGTCCTGAGAGAAAAACAAACACTTAACACTTGAATCCAGAAGGAGTCCGTGCACGTGTGCGCTTCCAGTCACTCCCCAGACCAGTGTGCACACTCGCTTCTGCAACTTGTGCCCGTTGCAAAAACCAACTTCCACTCTTCACCTCCACGGACACTGGATCCAGATGAATGAATTGATCTTCCTACAACACCCCCGCCGCAGGAGCAGGAGTAATCCGAGAGCAGTAACGCGCAGCAGCATCGGAGTCTGACAGGCATCGCTGTGGAGTTTCCAAACCAAAGTTGGGGTGCACCGCAGCAGACTGACCGCAGACCAGCTACTTCTTCTCCTCCTTCTCCCCTCACATCCTCCTTCTCACTGGAGTCTGAGTCAATCTGTCACATCACTGGATAATGAGGGAGCAGGGAACCTCCCCAGCCTCAGGGTCCTAATGCCCCGAGCGTTGTTCCAGCTTGTGTGTTCAGGACCTTAGGAGCATGAATTCTTAAAGGTCCTGCCTGTCAAGTGTAAGGGACCTATGGGCATAAATTGAAAACACAAAATCCTAGTGATGTTTTCACTTGTGTGTGATCATCAAAATTGTAAGAATTGTTGTTTTCTTTACACTACAATTAACCCTTTATATTTACAGAAGGCGTGGGTCCTCTCTACGGGGGCGGCCATGTTTTTCACGGTAGCCCAGAATGGACATACTTTACAAAAATACCAAAAAAGTAGTTGTTTCCTGAATTGAAACTCAATTTTAAAGTTAGTAAAGTCTGGGTCACTAAAGCAGAAGTAATAACTAACATCCATCTATTCATCTATCTGGCCATATATCTATTTATCTATCAGCTGTTGATACATAGCAAACATTTTTTTACCATGCACCCTTACAACAAAACTTAGTGTCTTCTATCCAATCCTTTACCTCCAACTTTCATGGAAATTCGCTTTGTAGATGTTGTGTAATCCTGCTAATAGACATACAATGTAAAATGGCACTCAGTTGTGTTCAAGGCCCAACAGTCACCATGTGAAACCATATTTAAATTCACTTGATCTGGATTTTTTAATTGAATCTGCACCAACCTTTATTCACTCATAGAGTAAATATCAGTCCCCTGAACAAAGATGCTTTTTTTTATCAAGATCCTTGAGTTATTCTATGCTGGACGCTCTATCTGAAGTCTGTCAAACAGTGAGCTTCATGGGTCAAAGCCAGTGTTCCCCACCAGGCTCGTACCTTCCTGTCACCACCTGGCACCGCACGGCACAGTCCTGAGCCTCACTTTCACTGCAGCTTGACAAAAAAAGCAACACAAACAGGACAAACACAGTGTAAAGGACAGAATGGGGCTGAGTTAACCCACTTTTCAAATACATCGGCCTAATTCACGAAGCCAGTGCAACAGAAAACACTAATCTGGAACATTTAATGAGCAATTACAGGGACAAGCTAGTTTTTAAAGACAGACCAGTAATTTTCTGACAGTAAAACAGATGCAGGTATAGTCACAGATATGGTAGTTTGGCTGATAGTTGAAAAAAATCTACATTAATTCTTTATTTTCCCTTTATTTTCAAAAACTGCAGCTCTTGTGTGTTCCCTATAAAACAATCTTATTTAAAATAATGGAATAGTGTCACATGAGCAAGAAAAGATGTGAAATTGGGTCGGAAATTAATTTGTGAGAGATGGCAGGTCTTTTATTTTGGAGGTGGGTGGCCCTTGTTTTTACATGATCACAGATTGTGTACATGTGAGAAAGGAAATGAGATTATGAGTGAATAAAAAACAACACAACATTTGTGACCTTATCTCTCTATTGTCAAACGTTTCATTCATTCCCCTCCCTGGATTTAACCATTTCATTCATATCTGTATAAATAAACCAATGTGTTTCCAGCCACATCTTAGGAATTCCTCAACTCAAAAGCCGGCTGTTTTGGATGCATTGTTCTCAGCAGCTTTTGAAACTCACTTAGCAGGAACCAAATGGAAGTGCTCTTCCCCCGGCGGAGGGAAATCCTGTACAGAATGACAAGCAGAAAATCCCTCGCTGACAAGAATCCCTCTCTCTAAAATAAAAATAACAATCAGGCCGGCGGTGGAGCTTAAGCCTCCTCTGACTTCTTCTTCGGGTACTTTCGCTAAGCTGCTAATATATTGCAGTTTATCGGGGATTGTGGGAATAAAGTCTCCTCAGGCATTTGTACGAAAATCATTTAGCAGAGGAAATCCACTCTAAAGAAAACAATGCCAAGCTTGTGCTCAGCGGCAAAGCTCTGCCGGTTCCAGGCCGAAAATCACTTGCCTCATGAATATAGGATACTCACTATACTGGAGGGGAAAAGTGAAATCTCAGTCTTTTACTATGTAACATTTTACAAAACACACTTACAGTTACTACAGTATGTATATATTATATGTGGGCGTATTAAAGGCATTAAGATATCTAAATTGTGTCTGTGAACACGATGGAAACAGCATGTGCACTTTGTTTGTTGTTTTTATGGCAGAAACCAGGTGCAGCTACACAGATTAATGTGTCAATAAAGATGAGGATGTAGCTTCAAGGGTCAAAGGTTATTTGACATTAAGAAAGAGGTCAGTGGTGCATAGCTTATTATGGGTAATGACACATACTGTAGTTATTGCTGTCTTGGATTAAGTTGATGTTTCATACACCAGCCAAAAAAAAGAATAATGAGGAAAACAAAAATTGAAGTAGAAATTTACTGCAGTCATTTGAATAGGTAATAATTTTATGTTGACTCGATGATTGTTTTTCGTTTCATGAAGTCAGGCTCAGTCATTTCTTTCTGACGTGGTGAGATTAAAAGAATAAAATATACTCCACCTCCCTCTAGTGTTCACTAGATAAACTGGAGTCGAGGAATTCTAGAATAATCCCGGCTTGTTTCTTGCTGAATTAAAGATGATGTTTGGGAATTTATAACTTTAACAATATTTATTGGCACTAATCACACAGTGAGGTTGGTTTATAGCTAAACTCTCTGCTCTGCAGCTTTGTTTCTGACCAGTCAGGATCATTATATCCTTTGTATCTGGACCACAGGGACATTTCCTCTGACGACGTCTAACCTATATGAGCACTGAAGTGACTACATGGATTCCCCGTGCCATGGTTTGGCCCCTATGCCGATGCTAAGTCTTGGAAATCTTCCCTTTTCCTACAAGGCCCTAATGCCTGTAGAAACACAGCTCCAAGAACCACAGAGGCAGTCAAACCCATCCACTTAGATAAGAGGGCTCGCCTTATAATCTCACATGTGTTCTTTTGAACATATATAGTTTTCACCTGTGATTTGGGGGAATGAAAAGGAAATCAACGGTTCACTTAGAATCTCCACATGAGAGTGCACAAAATGTGCCACAACCATAAAGTGGAGAAAAAAACTATCATCCTCAGCTGTGACCCATGGCAACTATTACGAGGAAAAAATAAAAGTGAGTCACACGCACGGCCGTGGTAATTGCACAGAGTAAATCTCTTGCTGTAGGAGAATTAAAGTGTTCTCCAGGAGAAGAAACACTGTCTATATCTATTATTTACCAGGCCGGGTGTCCAAATTTAAATATATAAATATATGCACACAGCAGGGATTCATAAGACTGGGCATGATCACAAACAAGGGCATTGTGGGTGCCAGACAATGTGGGCCATTCTGACATGAACCAAGCACTCGCTTCCACCACCAAGACGGCGTGGATTATACTGGGTCACTTCAGGTTTGACACAGTTTGGCATCAGTGACACTTGAGGGGCTGCGTTTCTCCCACAATGACCCAATTCTCTCACACTGTGTTAAAGGTGGAGTCACTGGCATCGCTGCCAGGTCAAGAAGCACGATGCTGCAGCGGATACATTAGGAGCAGTAGAGTGGGAAGTATGAATCACCCATTCAGTAAGAGACAGATCTGGATGCATGGCCATGAAAACATGAACATACTCGAGCATATGTCGAAAAAAGGCTATTGGTCTGTGTTGTTTAAATACATTATGTAATGTTATTTACATGTAACAGGCAGGTAGAAATGTCTTGTGTTATTTGTTGTGCCTGTGCACTTTATATGTTTCACCGTGGGAGAGTGGGAAACGTCATATCGATTTCCTGTATGTCTTGTACATGCTGAAATTGACAATAAAGCCACTTTATCTTTATCTTTATCGTAATATAGTAACAACAACAGTGTATTGTTTTGTTATGTTCAATTGTTTTGGATTACACTCAAATTTCCAAAATTGACTAAACTAAGCTTTAACTCTCTGGGGCCACTTGTGTAATTTATAAGACCTTGTATATTGTGCATTAGTCTCAGTGTGTTTTTTAAATGGTTTGTTTTCTTTGCTCTTGTTGTTGTTGTATCTTATTATCTTATTGTCAATTCAATTTGAATCACTTTGAACTGCACTAACCTGCATGAAACGTGCTGTATAAATAAAGTTTGATTGATATGTTGTACTATATAAAAGTTTCGATATAGTTCAACTGTGCCCACACTTATCTGTGGAGATCTGCAATGTCTTTCAAAATAAACGTTTAATTTGCAAGCCCAGCAAGCCACGCCCATGACCACACACGCCAGCTCTTATCAGCCAATGAGATTGTGTCCTGCTTCGGGCTGATTCCGCCTCTCTACCTTTAAAGGTGTAGAGTAAAAGTCACGATGGCGCCTCCCTCTGGAGAGGAGTGTGTCAAACAAAGCATCGTGTCCGGTCCAGCAGCAGCTCCGCTAGGTCTGTCTCCAAACTACGGTGGCTGAGAGAGCTCAATAAAAAAAACACAAGCTAACTCAGAAAATATCCTCATCACCTTGACGACACATGTGCTCCAAAGTGTCACAAGACATGAAAATACAAAAACGTGCTGCAAGACCAGAAATGTCAAGTTCTTTTGTCATTTACAAAAAGGCATCAAGCTTTATGGTAAGTTTTCACTTGTGCAGAGATATAAAGAGTTTGCATTTTCTCTTAAAAACATCATTTTCCCGCTCTGGCCACCAGATGGGGCTCTAACACCTTCTTTGCACTCAAGTTGAACTGCTCTCTTAAAATTAGGTGACTTCCAATTTCTTTTTCTTTTCACAAATTTGACAAACATTTACTCATCCTGTGTTTCTCTAGCTGGAACTCTGAACAGTGACATAAGAGGAAAGCACCAGTTAAACTCTGAACCTTCATCAGCGAGTGATGCCTGAGTCAGAGCCACACTTCCCCACCAGTGACCTCAGAACATGTGGAGGGGAGGGGAGCAGCAATGGGAATAAAAATAAAAACAGCAAGGGAGAAATAGAGGGGGAGTTTTTTTTTAAAGAGCTAATTAAATTGGTAGAAAGAGGATTTAATTCAGTGAGCCAAGGACAATATGAGGTAGGCCCTTTTACAAAGATGTGAGTTTTTCAGACTCCAAAAGAAAGTGGGGATTTAACTGGAGAGGAAAAATAAAACGTTTCCTCCCATCAGGGAAAAGCCCAGCGTGGAGGAGTCTGCACGGGGCGATGAGCACACTGCAGCAGGAATACTGAAAAATATATACAAAACTTTCATTTAATTAGTTCTTTGAGTTTGAAATACGTGTTATATAACCTGTGCTGCAGATGTGTGCTGAGCCGCCCTCACAGAATCCCATCAAGTCACGCTGCTCTGACAGTGATGTGTCTCTACACCTTTTTGACCTTGACCCCGACATTAAAACACACCTCTCTCACTGAGCAGCTCTGACGGCACAAAGACAAATCCCTGGATCAATAACGCTCTCCGTGAGTTCTCTGCAAGGGCCTAAAACGCATGTAGGCATTAATAGCACTGTTAATCTGTCAGAGCCTATATACTTACAGATTTCTGTTTGGAGAAAGTCAGCGCATTGACGTCAGAACTAATGGAGTCTGACACATGTCGGAGTGAGGCACTGGCCGGGCCTGATCTCGCCCGAGTCGTCCTGCCCCTCCAGAGAGATCACCGGCCCTGTGGCCTCTATCCATCGTGAGGAGCTGCGTGTACAGATCCATCACAGGCACTGTACACACTGGCAATGATCTGGTGCTGTCATAAGGTATTGGATTGTTAGATAGTGATTCCTGTGTTTCAGGATTGTGCTGAAGTTGCAATGGGAGTTAGAAATATCATATAGCAAACATGTGATATCTAGTTTTTTATAATGAAATCCATTGGGATTAAGGCACAGTTGGTGCAGCATTCAGAAAAAATAACAGGGGACTTTAAGATGTGGCTTTAAAGGCTCAGCTCAGTCCGGCCCTCAGTTATACTACGGAGCTATAACTCACTGGGCTCCAAGCTGTTATCTAAGATCCAACATTTGTAGGCTGGTAACCAAGGGTGACTGGGCTTTTGCCATCAGGACCTGAGATCAAAACGTATTTTTATCAGAAAGACTTAAAAAATCCAGGTTCAGTGTGTAAGATTTAGGTTAAAGGGATTTATTGGCAGAAATTAATGTTTTCTTTAGCATAGAATTAACCCTTTATATATAAATTATTTATATATTTACATAGGGAGCAGCTCCTGTCTACGGTGGCCCAGTAGCCCGAACTGGACAAACTGAACATGTTTTGATCTTTTATGATAACTGAAGACAACCACAGGTTCTCTAACCATTTTTGAACGGAGATGGTGAGGTGAAGGGTCTTTAGCTGCAACACGCAACTTCACCACTAGATGTCACTAAATTCTACACACTGAACCTTTAATGTTTTCTTTTATGTAAGGTTCTTTCTTATTTTTGTTGGTCTGTTAATATAAATTATTGTTGTTATTTAGCGTCGTCAGTATTATGGTCATTATTATTGTCAATATTGTTATGAATATTATATCAATGGTTAAGAAATGCACCCATACAATAAGGAGTCAAAGTAAAGGTTGACAGGGATCTCTCTCTTGTCATTTTCTATATAGTTATAATACTCTATATAATATACTATAAGTATCAGTAATCCATTAATCAACACTCATAAGTATCTCTATCTATTTGAAAACCAATTGGATTATATTAAAAATAATGTATTGTCATGAAACTGATAACAGGAGATTTTTAACAGCTCATTAAAAGTTGGCATTTCAGGAGTTTGGGGAGTTAAATCACAACTATAATTAGTAGATTTAATCCTCTTTGTTTAGAGGACACAGCAATCACACACTGATGACTCTACTGACGGCATCAACACTGCTGTTACCACCTTCTATACCAACAATCGGCCAAATGTGAACTGTGATGCACAGCAACACTGGACACTGCATGTCACCGCCGAGCTGACATGAAAACTCCCGGAGATGTGTCAGAAATTAGCATTGTGAGCAGTTGGGCACTGACGGTTGTCTTTCACTGTGAATATCAACCACGGTGCTGGTGAACAAGTCTTTTCTCATCTTGTCACAGACTCCTACAGAGCCGCTGTGTGACGTCAGGGCCACGCTGCAGGTTCTCATGTGAACTGTGGGGCTGAGACAGACCCTCGTTAAAATGTATTGATTGATGATTTGTCACCGTGGCAAAGGTCCACTCGCTATGTGGCTCGATGACACATTAGCAGTCGCTCAGTTTTTTCTTAAATCCTGCTCGTCAATCAGTTTTAAAAATAACAAAGTTGAATATCTGGCTATTTAATAAGGTCACAACAGATTGGAGACTTAATGTAACACAACGTTAGCTCACAATTGGATCACAAAATGAACACAAAACATACAACTTTGATTAGAATGAATAGTAATAGCACAGAAAGGTAATATTAGTGCTTAAAATGTACTTATCATAAGCCTGAAATTAACATAAGAACAGGCTGCTGTACATCAGAAAACACATTTAGGGATATTTCAATGGGAGATATTACTGTCCGTAAATGCTATTCCTTCATTAGCACTCAAAACTGTGAGTACAACTACCTCACAGTGTGTTACACAACTTAATTGATGATTTATATTGCACTTAATGATAAATGGAGTCAAGTAAGTGAAGCATACCATAAATACATAATATATAATACCTATATATTCTTATAAAATAAATATGATAAAAGATAGATCCTGCAGAACAATGTCACCATGGCGCCTTTCTAGTCTTGATGACCACTCAATATTATTATGTAATACATATTGTAAGATCAACATTATAATAAATTAACATACAAAGTTGAAACTCTGCACTGAGCTAAACCGGTATAATAGTGGAACCTACATGATGAGTGAGGTGAGGAAAGATCGTCACTGTGAATCCACAACAGTTCACTGCTGCATCAACTTAACTCGACAAGAAGTATAATCAATAGATGGCACTGTTTCCCAGGCCCTCAACTGCTCACTACCACCCCCCTCTCTCACTCTCTCTCTCTCTCTCTCTCTACTCTCTCTCTCTCTCTCTCTCTCTCTCTCTCTCTCTCTCTCTCTCTCTCTCTCTCTCTCTCTCTCATACAGTCGTTCTTTCTGTCTGGAACCTACTTCACCAGAAATGTTGAATAGACTCTCGCTGGAGCCATTTCAAGCAGAATCCACCGGGGAGTCAAACATCATTGCACTTATTGTAGCAAAATATAGCCGGGGATGGGAGAACTGTTTGTTGGATGGCTGGTCACAATGTAGGGGAAAAAAGTAACTATACAGTGTTGGACGAAGATTTTCTGCAGGTTCTGTATAGACTAATTCAGATACTTTATATACAGCCTATTAACTGCGGTGTCACTAAATGCGTGGCCTTGTATAGCAACTTAAAACATGAGCTAAGTTGGGCGAAAATTTGCCTTTCTTTTGCTCAGGTGATTATACACAAATAAAAACATGATTATAAGTATTATATTTACTGTTTTCAATTTCTGCCAATAGATCCTATATCCAATTTTTAGGTCTGATATGTGTCACTTCCCCTGAGTGAACCGTGTTAGTGCTCAAACAATCATGTAAATCGATGTACAGCAGCGTGAGCACAGAGGGAGACAAGCTATGCAATGCATTTGTGAATGCTTAAACATATTTCTTTATAAACCCCATATCAAAATTGTTATCTTGTCAGATCTCAGTTTTCTCTATACGACCAGATCATTGATTTTTCATGTTGACGATAGAAAATCTATATCACCCAAGACGTATCATCTGGTTCGATCACACCGGCATGAAATCGAACAGAAAACCTGATCACTTCTTTTTTCAGCAGCCTGAATTTTAAGTTGGGATGTTTGCTAATTAAAATATTTGCTTTTAGTTTTAAAATTCCTTGCTCTGCATTGAGCTCCTCCTCCCTGCTGCTCTGCTGCAAAGAAGCTGAAGTCTGAGTAAGAGCTAAGTCAAAGAGGAGCGCTTTGCTGTTAATTGCAACACAGATCACAGAAGAAGGTGAACGTGTGGAGGGAGAGAAGTGGTGGATCTCGAATGATGAGTCAATGTGATTCCAGGGAAAAGCACCTGATTCTCTCTCTCCCGGACCCTGAGGCCCCCCCAGTGAAAACACACTGTGTTGTTTAGTCTTTCCTTTTGTTCCTCAACATTTTCTTAAAAATACAAGAACACACAGGGTTTGAAATAACGCAGCACCCACTTGGTTCACATGGGGCTCCAGCTTCTTCACGGAAGTTACACCTGGAGCATGAGACAACCAGAGCGTTGCTAGGTAACGGGTCTCCTCACGGTCTCTGCCGCGAGCTTCCAGAGGAACCGGGCTTTGCTCTGTGAATCATTGCCCGAGCTCGTGAGGATGACAACGAGTGAACCATAGTCTGTACGCTAGAAATCCAGTGTGTGTGTGTGTGTGTTTGTGTGTGTGTGTGTGTGTGTGTGCTGCAACTGTGGATACAGTAACAATGCTGCTGTTTCCACAGAAGATATTTTGATATTTCAGGGTGAAAACAACAACAACTGAAATGTAAGAAGCAGCCATGCTCGTATTTCACTGAAGAATTCCATTTTTATGGCAGTATAAGGTTTAGTAATAGAGTTTTCTGACATAATTCATGATTGTGCGATCACGGTGGTTGTTAAAGTTGATGTGGATATGGGTGGTGATAACTCATAGTTTATATCAGCACCAGTTCACCTGTGTGTGGGAGCGGAGGGACGGTGAAGTTTTGCTGACCACCACTTCTTTTGATGGGTGCGAATATTTCAAGTTCATGCTGTGCACCTTCAAACAAGTTGATAACTTAAATATAGTTATATATGATAAAAACAGGGGCTGAGACTGCCTCCCGATTGGTTGACCCTGTGTATCAGTTGCTCTACCATGCAGACTCTGAATCTAAATGAGTAAGATGGCGGATTTCAAATCTGGGATAGTTTGGCTTCAATTCAGGATATTGGGAGGACATGAAGACACATCATCCAGATTTATATAAAATCTACAAGAGCAATATTTGAACTTGTATTCCAGGCTGCCGCGAGAATTTCAAATCCATAAGTCACATACTTTAATCATCATTTAAAATATCTGACTCTCCACTGTGTTCACCAGATAGTGTCACCTTCATCGTTTTGGTGCTGGACAGGTGAGATGCAGCCATTTTATCAGAACACCAATAAGAGACCAATCAGGTGACACTATCTCATTCATCCGTGTGGTTGACACCTTTCATATAACACGGAGGCGTTTGACCCATATTCATATTAAAATTGGTTTGATTGATTGGTGTGGCATCAAAATTTGGATTGAATGAAAGATACAGGAAATTAATCGTTAATGCATGTGATGTGTGTGTGTGTGTGTGTGTGTGTGTGTTGAAGGATGTCCAATCTGCTGTAAATCTCTCTGTGATGAGCAGATATTGGCCTTCTTTTTTGAGGAGTTCTCTCCTTTCACTATAGTCAAATAAATGGTTTATCATGGTGGAGTCGACAGGATTGAGATCTGCCCGAACGCCTCTCCGGCTCTGCTCAATAGTGTTGTTTTCCTCTCCTCATCAATTCCAGCCATCTGTTGCTCATTTCAAATCTGTCCATCCCAGTTTGGCCCTGGGAGCCTGCATGTTTTTGAATCATTGCTTTGTGAAGTGATGCCACTGGACTAAATGTTGCACAAGTAGCACATGTATTCCTAACAGAACAATTTGAAGCCGTGGTGAGGCACATTTTGTATCAAGGCCCATTTCAATTTTTATCAAATTATTCAAGGGCCTTACTAAATTACTTAACATACATTTTGTACTTGTTTTTGTACTCATTCATTTCTTGTCATGATTTATGCTTCCAATTTTGATTTTATCCTTTATTTTTATGGCATCTTTCACAAATGCTATATCACAAAAACGGCTTTAACTGGTTTTCTTTGGTGAGGCATCTGATGTCAGATGGTTGTGTTGAGCACAGGTGGTTGTTACCTAGGCAGCTTACTCAAGCAGATCCTCACCCTTGGTCGTTGAATGCCCAGGTTGCAAATACAGCTTTTCCTCCCTTGTACTTTGTAGTAATCCATGCACAAAACTGACTGGGTGGTCAAGGTATATTGTCAGTTTCAGTTTGATGATATTTTTTCAAATATATTTTTGAGTATTGTGTTTTTATGGAAAGAAAAGCTCCAGCAAGAACCGGGGGAAGACGCACAGTAAAGACCAGCACTAAAGATAAGGCTGCTGCAGGATGATTTAAACCTCAGTTTGTGACGTGTTTGCAGTTTTTTGTTGTGTAATATCTTTGGGACAAAATTGAAACTTTTGAACGATCTGACTTTGTCCGGTACTAGAAGCTCCAACATGGCTCCTTCACAAATTCTCTTTCTGAGGTTTAGATTTTTCCTTTTTTTTACAATCAGCTTAATCACCACAAAACGTGCTTGCATAAGAATGTAGCTGTCAGAGTGTGGTCTTTTGAATGTTGCTTGTTGGGAACCCAGACTCTGATGTTGACCTTTTCCAAGCACATGCGTCCATGTAACTCAACCCGTTTGATAAGTTTCTCCACTTCACTTGGACAGAAGAACATTCTGCATCTACTTTCTTTTTCTTGAAAATCATAAAACTTAGTCTCCTGTGTGTTTGTATATTTAGGTCACGGTGGGAAAAAAAGCTATGTTTATCAGCAAATGGTGGCTGCTCAACATGCTCCTGGATCCACATCAATCATATATATTTGTAAACACTAGGAACGCTTTCAGCCATTATTTATCAATTATCCAATCAGTTCATCATGGGGAATTGATTAAATGTGTAAAATCCGGGAGATGCAGGTCAGCATCTTCAGTTTATACACACACCGAACATTGGAATGATGGAAAACATGATCTCACTGACTTTGACTGTGTTATGACTGCTGGTGCCAGACAGGCTGGTTGGACTGATCCTGAAACAGCCGATCTCCTGGGATTTTGATGCCCAACAGTCTCTGGAGTCAACTCAGAATGGTGTGGAAAAACAAAACGCAAGCAGTGGGGAGCATTTATGTGGATGGAAATCTTTTGTTGATAAGAAAAGTCTGAGAAGATATTCAAGACTGGTTTGAGTTTACAGCAAGGTCTATATGGTAACTCAGATACGATCTTTTTAAAACTGTACAGAGAAAAAAAGCTTCTGGTAAAAAACAATAGTAGTAGTAGTAGTTGGCAGTAGTTCAACAGAATCCATGGACCCTATTATGTCAACTGGTGGGGTTCTAGTAGCGTAGGGAACAGTTTGGGCTCCTTAATATCAATCAATCAACGTTTGAAAGATCTGAGCGTTCATGCCGCTACTTATCCATATCCTAGTGGCCACTTCCAGCATGATGATGCACCATGTCAAAAAACAAACATCATCTCAAACTAGTTTCATAAACAAGCCAATGAGTTAAATTTACTTCAGTGACCTACCTATTGGCTCCAGCCTCCCCCCAAGCCCTGCAACACTTTAGGCGACCTATCCAGGGTGCAGCCTGCCTCTCAGCCAGTGTCTGCTGGGATTGACTCCAGCACTCCCACCAACCCTCAAGGGATAAGCACTATAGATGATGGATGGATGGATGGATGGAGGGATGGATGGATGGATGGACCTACATACCCAGTCACCAGACCTAAATCCAACAAGGTACATTAGGAATGCGATGGAATGAGAGACAGGCAGGATGATGAGAAAGAAAGCAAGGACATGTGTTGTATTATAATTTCCAGGGGAATGACTCTTTGAGTATTTACCCACGATGTCCTATGATGTAACTGAAACTTTATGACATGTCTAACAAATATATTTCTTTCCCGCTGCACAGTAGTTGGGGTTTAAACGAGGCACATAAGGTGATCTGGAGGACTACCGCTGATTTATCTTGGACTGGGACACGGTTGTGGTGGTGCTACAGTTTTGGCACAGCTGCTCTCGTAAAATGTTTTGATACCCCCAATAAGAGTTCAGTGTTTTACTGTGATTAAATCCCCCAGGCCTGTTTGCAGTAAAGTCTCTCTCTCTCTCTCTCTCTCTCTCTCTCTCTCTCTCTCTCTCTCTCTCTCTCTCTCTCTCTCTCTCTCTCTCTCTCTCCTCCCACACCCTCACTGTTTGCCTCCCTCGTCATTTTCATTCCCTCCCAGTCTTTTTACCTCGAGTGACCTACACACAGGAAGACACGGGTCACCGAGTTCCAGTCTGGGGAGTCGGTGCAGATGCCTGAGATAAAAAAACAAACTCATACCTTTACCTGAAGTCCCAACCAAATGACTGCAGTGTGTTTGTATCATGGGGTTTATTTTTCACCTCAGTGTCCTTCTCTGTTTTATTTTACTTTAAGAAAATCTTACAACTACTTTTATTGGTCCATAATTTGCCAAACACTTGTTTCCTGGTTGTGGTGTGGAATTTGTCTGTTCTCCTGGTGTCTGTGTGGGTTTCTATCTGGATGCTCTGGCTTCCTCCCTCCAAAGACTTGCAAGATCGGGGGTTGGCTTAATTGGAGACTCTACACTGTCAGAAGCTGTGAACGTGAGTGTGAATGTCGAGGCCCCTTCCGCCCCCCGTGTCAGCTAGAATTGGCTCTGCTGCCTCCGTAATGCTTCAAACGGTAAAGAATAATCACGATCAATTACAAGTGACGAATACAAACAGTGGAAGAAAACTGCAATATTAGATTTTCGATCATGTAAACACCAGTCAATAAAATATATAACATTTATTATAAAAAAGAAAATCCAATGATATCTTAAAATATAGTTTGAAAGCTGTTTTGGTCTGTGTAGAAACATCACTGTCATATTGTCTCATATGATCTGAGCCTTCACTCCGTGCACCCCCCATGTGACCGACTCTCCTTAGCCCCTCATTTGTCCTTTGACGATTACTGATAATTGTTAACCAAAGGTCCTAATGGCTCAATTAGGCCGGGGGCCGGGGCACCGCGGCAGCTGTGCCATGATTCATGTATGCTGCATTTTGGGCAGTGGTAATGGGCGGCGGGGGGGGGGAGGCAGGTGAGTGAGAGGAGTGATGCGGCCTCTGGCAGGGGGAGCTGGCATCTGTCCCCCGTGTCAGTGTAATGGGAATGGGAGAGGCAGTCCCAGTACGCTGCCAGGTAACCAGCAGCCTCCATTCTTCACAGCCGCTGACTTGAAACAGGTTAAATCGGGATTCGTTCCACTTTTAAGGAAGTCGGGGGCCGATATTTATGAAAATTCAAAGAATCAAAGCGTTAATCCATTGCTCAGCTGACATCCAAGACGTGTGTGTGCTTAATGCAATAATGTGCAATTCATCAACAGCATGTTTAGGTGGATTATCCCTTTAAAATGTCCTGGTCTGCCTCTCAGCTCCCACCGTCATTTACATAAGAGGACAAAACGCAGTGCGACTTCATAAATAAATGATTTATACTGTACCTTTTTGTATTTGTGGCCATCTTGAGCCTAAATGAGCCAAAACAGTAAAAGTCCTATGCATCCCCAGAGCGCCATGAGCAGACTGTGTGCAGCGCTTGTTGAAGTAAATATTAATTGACAGTCAAGAGCACTGGCTTGAATATTTCAAAATCAGAGAGGTCCGTACAGTGTGAGAGAGTCCAGGCCCGAGCGCTGAGATCCATTAGTGCTGTGTTCTCCTCCACGGCCATTCCCAGGGCAGCAGCACCAAACTGGGTACAGTACTTTCTCTGCAGTGGCAGGCAGTTTCCTCACTGCCAGCAGACTTTCTCCAAAGGTCATGTTACTGTGGGCAGAGTTGAATCACATTTTTTCAAAGGCTTCTGTGTCGTTCTCAGATGTTCGTGGCCCTTCGATGCTCAGTCGCAGGCAAACAGAGACATACTGTCCTTCATTAATACCTAGATTTGAATATGGAGTTGTTTAACTAATGGAAGTACAGTGCTGTATTTCTCAAGGAGAAGTTGGCCTCTACTTTTGATTCCACAGACACTATATAGTGTGATCATTATTATTTGTATATATTTGTGGACATTTTGCCGGTAACCGTGAAATCGAGAGACATGCGTAGCAAAGAGCGGGTCTGATTCAAAACTTGCCTTTAGACAATGGCGCAGCATTTCATTGCTATTTAAAGGGTGCATTAACAAGATAGTGATATAGGTGTGTACACAATGCATGCACACTCTGCTTGTTACACACACAGGTGGTCTGCTCATGTGCTTCAGCTTGTGCACGAGCAAACACAGATCTGTTTCCTTTCTCTTTTCTTACTACCTGGAAAATCTGCCATTATAGCAGGGACTAGCCAAGGTGTGAGTGCACCTGGCTTTTAAAGCTAATAACAAATGGGACATCCGCTGGTTTATCGCACACTCAGAACATGCTCAGGACCAATAGGGAGACTAAACAAAACCATTCTGATCCATGTGTCGGGCTCAATTACCTTTATTTCCAACCATTCACTAAATGCATTTGCCCCATTAACTTCAAAACACTTGTTTTGATGGTTAAAACACAGATCGTCTGTTGTCAGCATTGCTTCTGAGATGCAAAGCGAATTTAATGAAGCTTTAATCAAGGGAATGTGGTGTCGCTGAGTGAAGCTGTAGACGTTGGACAGGCTTATGGTCAGCCAGAGTTTTTAACGGCTCTTTCCTTGGAGAGGATGAGAGAAATTTACACTTCTGTTAGTCAGATATAAAATAAATATAAAATTAGCTTTTGCACCAAAAACACTGGATCCTACTCATCTGTTTTCACACCTGTTTATGTGTTTGTGTGTTTGTCAGCAAGATTATGCAAAAACTACTGCACAGTTTTCCACAGAACTTGGTGGGAGGATGTGGCTGGACCAGGGGACAGACCCAGGAACTCTTTTTGACCACTTTCTTTATATTTTCCGAAACTTTTGATAAGGTCATTGATTTTCCCAAATGAAAATAAATCTGGCATATTTTCTGAACTGATGTCTGTGAGTGTGGGAAATTTGGTGCAGCTCGATGGAATATAAGGGGATTATCAGACCGTGGCAGCTATTCAACTTTATTTTGTTACACCCTACATGACAAGCAAACTTCCTGCTTATCAGAGTCATTTCCTGACTTGTCAAATATTCTCCAGATCCACAGGATACAACTGTTTTCACACGCCGGGTCAGGATCAGCATTTTATTACTTCAAAAATATTTGAGAGAGGCCTCCAGCTGAAATCCAACAATAGTGTGTGTCTGTGCACTAAAACATCACTATGCAACTTTTAATTAACTTTACATTACATTACATTGACTTCCTATTCATGTATATTCAAAGCACGTAAAGACAAAATTAGTAAAAGGGACCGTCAGTGCTACAAAAGAGGAGCTTTCGGAAGTGTATGTATTTATTTTACTTCCATGTTCTGAGCAATTCTCTGTATGGTTTTAATCCTTAACATGAATACTGATGTGAATTTCCCGCTGCCATGTCGGAGATGATGGTTTGATTAAAACATGGAGCTGTGTTGATTAATTGCGGGTCCAGAATCCGACTGCACATTACCACTGGAGCTCCCCGAGGGCTTCACAGAGCCGTGGCTTTTAGCCAAGTGTAGATTTACAGCCACGCTCGGACAAACATTAGACTGAGAAAAAACTGCTGCTGTTTAGTTTGTTGGTATCTGTCACATTTGAGTTATTTCCTCTAATGTTCGGAAAAAATTAAGCTGTTTTACTATAGATGCAGTTAAATCTCACACTCTGTTATGTTTCAACTTTCTCTCTCTTGATATTTAACACTCGGAATTTGCAACGTTTCTCACCTTGAGCAATAATTGTGATTTTTGTGCAAAGACTAATTTTAACAATAAGTGTCAGGCCACGTCAAGAAAAAAGGCTGCGACGCGGGTACCTGCAAAATGAATAAATAAATAAATAAGGATAATTATTTGCTTGGGAAAGTAAAGGGAAGCGTTTTCTCTCTCTGCTTCTGGGTCAGTCTGTGGAAACGCTCTTTATCTCTAAAGTGATTTCTATAACCGGCCGGACGGATTCAGACAGTGACATGATCCTAATGGTATCAACATCATTACTGAGAAAGTTGAATGAAGAGTTTCCAAGAAGCGAAATGTGTTAATGTTATTTCCAACATGACAAAATAATATATGACAAAACTGTTATTGTCTTTGCTTGTGTGATGTGATGGAGCCAATTTTTACTTTTACCAAGGAGGTTATGTTTTCACCTCTGGTCTTTTAATGCAAAGACTTGGTGAAAGGATGGACATGAAGAAGAAAGAACCCATTCATTTCTATTTTTCTTAATTCCTCTTCCACGTTTATCCTTGCAAAAATACAATACAGCACATTGCAGCATTAAAAGCCACGTAACATACTGGAAGGCAAAACGTTGAAAGCACAGGGACACAGAGCTAGAGATGAACGGATGATTAATTCTGCTTAAACATTGCTGTGCTTATAATAGAGCATCTATTCCCCTCTGAGCTGATGTGACCAAACACAGGAGATGAGGCTCCAGAACTGGAAAGCTTTGCTCCAACAGAAGGGTCGGGCGAATGTGGGGAGATAGCAGAAGACTCCTCTGGTATCCAAAGTATGACTTGGGGTCACGGGAAGCTCATTAACACTGCAAATCCCCTTGATCTTTTCCAATTAACTGTCCTGGCCAGGACGATGTGAGACATGCAATTAACAAAGGCCAGTGGCTGACTCACCCCTCATGCCCCCCAGTTTCATTACTGGCAAAACCTTGGATCTGAGTCAAATTCAAAAAGCTGACATATGTGCTTTAACAATCCGAGGGCTGTGAGTTTGATGCCGCAGAAGCTCGTCTGTCTCGGCGCTGTAATTATGGAGATGGCCTCCTGTTAGTGGTTGAGTGGGTTCAAGGTCTCACACAGGCGGCGAGGGGCTGACACGCAAGAGTCAATAATGAAACAAGAGGGATGATCATAGACCTGTGTAGCACTTGGATCTATATCCGGCTCTACACTACTGTAGTGTTTGATCCAACCTCGCCGTGGTATTACTCACTCTGATTCACACTCCGATTATTCTCAGACAAGATTTTCAGTTAAAGGGATAGTTCACCGGAAATTTTTATATCACTCAATATCTGCTCACCACTGAGCCGATGGAAGGTTGGGTGAAGTGTTAGAGTCCACAGAACACTTTTGGAGTTTCAGGGGTAAAACAACACTGCAGGCAAATCCAGTACAATTGAAATAACTGGGGACCACGTCTTCAAATGTACAAACGTGGTGTCATCCAAGTGTCCGTAAGCCCGTCATTCAAATTCACCTGGAATCAGCGTCACACCGAACACGAGCTCTCACCCAAGGGTGCACACGGGGTTCCGGTAGCATCGCTAGCTCCAGTCACATGGCTGAAGTTAATGCTGAGTACTGCTGATGTCGTCACGTGCCCCATGGGCGAGAGCATAGAGGCGCGAGCTTATGCGATGTGTGTGCACGTGAACTGGGCTCCAGCAGGAGGATATACAGTAAGTGGGCATTTACATACACAAGCATCACAGGCAACTGGAGCCTCGAGAGCGACGCTACTACGAGTAGGAGCACTCAGAGGCCAGGGTCGCTGGTGGAGCCGCGGGTGCTGGTGCAGATCTTGGTTGTGGTAGCAAATATTCAAATGAGAAATTTGTAGGTGGAAGTTGGGAAGGGTTTCGTTTTGGATTTTTTTCTATTATTTCGGTCTAATCTAGTAATGCCTTGTCTTATTTTTGGTATGTTTTCTCAATTTACCATTAGAATTCTTGAGGTATGGCCAAAACAGTTCTTTCATGACGTCACAGTGACCTTGACCTTTGGCCTCTCGACATCCCCATTTCAAAAGTTCGTCCTTGAGATACAATTAACATTTGTGGCAAATTTTAAGAAATTTTCACAGGGTGTTCATGAAATATCGTGAAAATGAAAATGGGATGATCATTTGCTCTGACGACAAACTGAAAACACTGTGTCCAAGGCCACAGCTGCCTCTGGTGTAGAGTTGAAGAAAAGAAAGACAGAACAAAGGAAAGGATGAAGGAGCATAGACAGAACAACAAAGAAAGCTCAACCAAGAGCAGTTGAGCCCTTTATACTGTTTCCTCTGTCTGCACCTACTGAGTCAGGCTGTGTTTATATTACCTCTACGGTGTCGAGTGTTACTGACAAAAGGACAAATGTTTGAATTCACCCAGGCTACAATTTTGTTTAAGTTCTCCAGCATTTTTAAAACTTCTTGTTTTTTCCCAGTCAACGATGACATAATTAATGGAGAACAACACGACTTAATGCAGATTCTGAGAATCTTAACGTCTCTCTGAGGATTCAATTTGCATGTGCTCTTAAGTGATCTCTGGCCTCGGATGTGGGATTTGCCACCCACCAACATAGATGCATACGGTACACACACACACACCAGCCAGAACACAAAGCATGTACACACATAAACACACACACACACACACACACACACACACACACACTGAAACAACTGAAACTGTACATATATATTCTTACTCTGCTCTGACCCTCGTGTAACTTTAACCTATGAAAACAAAGTTTTAAACATTGGTCGACATTACTCTGCAAAGTGCCTTGAGATAATGTGTGTTAAACATTGAAAACATCTCAAGGAGGAAATTTTCAAACTTCCTCACAATCAGATTTTTGCTGTGAATCTAGTTTTAAAATGATATACGAATCTTGTACTCTCTCACAAATACCCTTATTTTAATTATCAAGCCCTGGTAGATTTTAATTCCCTCCTTATATATATATTAATTTCACTTTTTTGGACCTTTTCAAGCATAAACACTGACCATGTCTGGACCATTCGATCTCACGAGGAACAAAGACTAATCCTAATGAGGCAAAACTTCATTCATGAGGTCCTAGTGAAGGTTATATGTAAAGTTCTGGTTAAGCTGACCTCAAAGAACCGAAGTCAATGCAGTGTCCTTATAAGGATAGCTCTGTGTGTGTGTGTCTGTGTGTGTCTGTGTGTGTGTGTGAGTGTGTGTGTGTGTGTGTGTGTCCGATGCAGCATTTTTCTGCATGTGTGGGCTGCTGAAACTCAGTTTTAGCGATTGTGGATTCAAACTCCTTTACATTCACTGTCTGGTTAGCTGGGCTCAGATTCCTTAGCTTTCTTTCATTTGGTTTAAAGCAAATTGATATAAAATTCATCATCACACAATATTTGCATTCATGTTAATTCTCTGTAGGGTCTGGCAGCATCCCACTGGTATTGCGTTTGATAGAAAGGGGAAGATTTGGGGGATCCTGACGTGTAAGCAGTATGCAATGTGTTTCCCTTTTGCAGAATATCCACAACCATGATACTCCCCTGACATACAGTGACATACTAATAAGGAGTTGCAAATAAATATTTATAGAGTACTTTGCATCACATATATATATATAAGTATAACATACCTCACCACTGTTCATATATATTTAATGTCTAATACTTTGCAGGCAGTTAAATTGCCCGCCTCAAACAGAATTCCTCAGTGAAGACCTTTGGGAGAAAAAACTAAACCTGTTTCAGTAAATCATGAGGCCGGTTATATTATATAACATGATGCTCTTCTTTTTAAGATGCATAAATAAAGACAAAAAGCAACACCTTCAGAAAGTCGTCTGCTAATTCCACAGATGTTCTCAACTTCATGTTCGTTTTAATAGGACTGGTAAGGTGCAAGTGTTCACACTGGTTGAAGAAAAAAAAGCCAAGAACATATGTAGCTAAAAGGAAAGAATGGTGATGTGAGAGCTGTTAAAACTAAATAACACTCAAGATATTAAATAAATATAACTTTTCCTGTCAGGTATATGGTTTATAATAATTGAGATGTTAGCTCTTTTATTCGCAGGACCGGGCATCTTAATGGCAGCACTGGTCATAAAGGATTCATGAGAGATGGTATCAGAGGCAGTGACTGGACAAAATATTGAGCGCAGCAATGTGAAAAGGACTTTTGAAGTTATTAAAATCCCCCGTCACTGTGCTGCAGACACCGGCGTGTCATTTTAAGATGAAAGTATTGTGGGTCACCTTTAAAAGAGGTCGGACGATTGCCACTTTTATGCGACTTCTCAAAGCCCCATGAAGCAACTAATGGAGTTCTTAAGTGTCGGAGAGTCGGTGGCTCGAACGCCGGCACATCAATTACACCAGGTTTAAGTATTTGAAGCGGCGAGGGTCTCAATTATCAAACGACAAACTGCAATGGCAAAGAATGACAGAGATTACATGTAGAGCTCGACAGCCAAGGGGAGATGGAAATCACAACGTGGACTAATTTTGTCATTTTTCCCTACTAACTGTGTATTGACACACACATTTAACTTAATATACATATGCAACAGTAACAGTAAGAAGAGTCAATCGATGGTCTCCAGAGAATTCATCCTAGTAACTCTAGAGATCCCATCGACTCTATGAAAAAATGGACGTATCCTCGAATGACCAGCATAGGGCTACTGGTTTCCAAAGAAGTCTTTGTCAAGTCTACGAGAAAATAACCCAATTCCCACTTGATTTATAACGTCAGTAAATATTTTCGTGGTTTATGGTCTAAATAAGTTCAAGTCTTATTTAATATAGCATGATTTCGTCAAGTATTAGACGATAAAGCCTGGTGTGCATTGTACCATGGATTCCTTCATTGTATCCTCCAATAGGTGCAAGTCGCAGGTGTAGGTGGGTTCTGGTTTCAAAGCTCCAACATGGTGCTGGACTGTCTGTAGTCAATAAACCAGTTTCCTTTAATAAAAAATCACATGGTACATTTTTTAATCCTCTAATTCTTTATTTCTGTAAACCTGCAAACGATGTGCTTAGCATGGCGATGGGAATCCTCGTTTACTACTTCACAACAGTATGTTAAGAACTAAGAAAAGTTAGCATGGAGTTGTACGTTTTTAGCGTAAAAAGCAGTGAGGAACCAGCCTTTTATTTTTAAGATAAAACGAATGAAAGTAGTAAATTTGACTCGGATTTATATCCTCACTCCTATTTGAATTTTAATTAATCCATAATTCATCTGTAATTTATGTGACAACTGGGTAAAATTCCTCTTCTGATGAATTGATCATGTGATACGAGTGAAAGCAGCTGCAGGTTGTGAGGCGATCTCGTAGAGGTCACAAGGTCAAGCACGAACGTTGAACTTTCATTTCCGACATTAGTCTCCATTAGAAACTCTGTTAATCTAAATTTTATGACAGAGCAAAACAAAGTTTCTGTAATTACAGAAGTCGCTCAGATGAACGAAACGAATGATAACGGGAAGTCTCCAAAGTTTTACACCACTGCAGGCGGTGCAGCTCGGAAAGTCTTATTAACCTAGGTGCCACTCATTAACATCACATTATTCATATGCATTTTTCTATATTGGACTCCGTGCATCTCCAACCCTGCAACAATTACACACTTATGAAGGATTAAGAAGGATCCTATATTCAGGAGCAGCTCCTGAGATAAGCAACTATTTTGAGGATCGAACTAATTCAAATTAAACTCACTCATGCAACTTCTCTTATTATATAACAGTATAATTCTCTTTCTAACCAGAGTCAGAGCAAAATACTTGAAATAGGTGTCAGATGAATAAAAGGAAGGACCTTGAATCAGAGCTTGTTTATGCTCTTGGCTGCTTGTACTAAAATGATATCACATTATTATAGTATCATCCAAGTCGACCCTAGATTAAGGCCATGATGCTTATACAATAATATAATTATATAACGTAATATACACAACACACAATATCATTTATCTGACAGACTGTTGACTTAAGATACCGTGTCACCTCCTCCATGTTGTTTTTTAAGGTGAACTGCGCCGTTGTCATAACAGCAGCGACAAGCGAAGGCAGCGAGTTGCCTCTGCCTGAAATAGCCTGGCATGTTTAAACAGATAACTGGGAGTCTGGCTACTGGCCAGGAGCGTGCCCCGGTGCCTCATGGGATATTAATGGCAGGCCGAGCCGAGGCAGGGCTGCGGTGAGGGAATAGATCCGAGAACCAGCACAGCACATCTTCCCTTAATCGCTGCTTTTAAAAATCAGCTGTGCCTCTGCTAATTGGCTTCATTTCAGACTCAGGACGTCTCCATTTGCTATTAAATTAGAGCAGCGGGGGTGGGGGGGGGGCTGTTAGGCGTGTTGTCCGAGTCCACGTTTCCGAGCTGAAATCACGACCGGGTTTAGATCTTCTCTCTTTGCCCCGTGGCCACAGATCTGTGCCCCAGGAGCTGCTCAATAATACCAAAGTTACCAATTTTCCCGGCTGTCCTCGCTAAACTCTCCATCTCAGCTCCTCTGTTCCCCGTGTCCTGGCTGGCGGGCTTCTGGTAGATAAATATCAGCTCCTTTGGCAGCGGCTCTCCGTGTACATTTCCCCAGCGAGCCCGTGGGCCCCCTTGATGAAAGCCATCCGTCATTGCTGCCGGGATGACCTGTCTGCACTGACCACCACCACACCTCCACCCTGACCACTCGGCTGTGAAGGGGATGTCTCCATGAGCACCCTTGCACACCACCAAATCATGATTTAATGCCTTTAATTTACACCGTCTCAAGGGCTTATCAAAAGGTTAGTCCGGGAGCACTGAGACAAGTTTATAAAGGCCTCGCTGGGACACTGCTACACAGGACTTTTTAGAGGTAATACCCAAATTCCCAGACTGCCGCAGTAAAGGCTGTGGCTTTTTTTTGGTGTTTATCGCTTCTTTTTTTTGGCGAGCGGAGCATGTTTTTCTGTCGGTGCCTCCCGAGGGGAGAGAACAACAGGGAGCGATGCGAGGCTGAGTGCACGGTGAATCGAAACATGTGCCGGGACAACAGTGGGGATGAGGAATGATGCCTCCGCGGGAGATGGAGAGTGACAGGCTGAAAACAACATCGAGGATATTCCCATGATTATTCCTTCCCGAAACATGTGAGATAACATTCAGAGCGGAGCCCTGCGAGCGGAGGATGCATCGGCCGTCGAAGGCGTTTGACGCAACTCGCTGCAATGTCTCAACACAGCAATGGTCTAATTGAAAGTGCTCACATGGTATTTAGGCAGGTCTCGGTTGGCCAGCGGAGGGCAAAACAAATCCCATGTAGGTTTTATCTGCTATGGGCCATCAGGACCAATTTATGACTGTCATCATCATCGCTTTCAAGTAATGTCATTGGAGGGCATATGGAACAATAAATCCGGTTCCCAGGTTCCTCGTTACTGTAAATGTTCCTCCTACACAGGCGATCAGATGGATAATTCAGGTAGTGTTAAAGCTGCTCTAGGTCAGAATGGGACTGAAGATGCAGGAATCACAGACAAGGAGGAAGTTTTCATGAAGAACATATCAACTTTTAAGAATTTGAGGAGAAACTCTGCCTCCCTCAAGAGTCTGAGCATCCTGAGACAAAAGAAAAGAAACATCCCGGCATTTCAATGCATTTGGATCTGAGTCGAGGGGAATTTTAAATTCATAACAGAAAGAATTGTGACCCAGTTTTGGATCCACAACTGCTACACTGTGTGTTAGATGACCGGGATAATCCAAATACTGGAAATTGTTTCAGGGAAAGTGTGAATTTTAAAGAGTTGCTTTCCCCAAATCGATAAAAGGAAAAGAAATGTGCTCACCTTCAGTTAAATCTAACCATGCATATAGTCTGTTTGTCGGTTTGTTGGCTGGATTACAATAAAACAACTGAATTGGTTTCAATTAAATCCATGTCCTGCACGCACAACACAGGCCTTCTGGTTATCGTAGGGTTCTGAATATCTTACATTCCGTATAGCTCAACCAATCACAGACGTCCCCTGCAGGGAGGACTAAGTGAATACTGTTGGTTAATGGTACACTTCTCCTTCTTCCTCTCAGAGTTCCCTCCATCTTTAATCCACACTTCCTGCCAGCATGATAACTGAGTTAACCTCTTTTGAAGTAGATGGACACTTTCTACCAAAGGAGGAAGTCTCTTCTACTTTTTAAAGTGTACTACATAATCGCAGTTTTCCTTAATGTACAAAAGAATCATTGCACTTGATAAATGTTCAATATCAACATCAGCAACTGCACTGAGCCTTCTGAAGTTTTTACCCGTCCTAACAATCCACATGAAAGCAGAACTTTCATCGTCTTCCCTCTGCGGAGCCGCCAGTGCAGAGTGAGTACAGCAGAGAGAATGAAAGGCTAAGTGTTTTTCAATGGGACCTTCTTCTTCTTCTTCTTCTTCTCTGCTTTGTTTCCACCGATATCTGATCAAACAAACCCAGCAGACCGTCCTGGGCTTAAAAACACAACTGAATAATAAAAGCGGTGATTCCAGGGTTGCCAGTTTTGTAATCCTCAAACAACATGATATTTGTGGAGCATGTTGTTCCATCAGTTCACAGAGTCACCAGTTGGATGAAAAGGAATGTAAAAAAGAGGATTAGTGAGTCATCATAAGGTGTCATATGGCGGTTAAAGAAACTGTCAGTTAACAAAACAGAAATATCAGGGAATCTGGTTTATTTACTGCTTTGTCTAATTTTAGAACTTAATGTTTGAAATCTCTGTTAAAATTCAGTAAGTGGCCCCTTGAGTTGTTCTGTGAAACATCGACTTGCAAGGGAAATAAATAACTCTTGTGTAAATGAATCATAGACTGTAAGTAAAGAAGGACGACATATCTTCACTTCCTGTCACATTCCTGACCTCATTTCACAGAAGGCGGAGCCACAGACTCAACTTCCCGCCTACCCGTGTGCTGCACCAATTGCGAGTCACTCACAGCTGTCAATCACCATGTTTACTCCCCATTTTCAAATCCTTAAATAACGAACACATGCGTGTGTCAAGATCTACCTGAAATGAAAGCAACCATTTTTGGAAGAAATTATTTGAATTTGATTTGTTTAATGAGGTCCGTGTCCCATCTGTTAACACGGAGGAGGCAGAGTCAATGACCTATACTGCAGCTAGCCTCCAGGGGGCAATGAGGAGGATTTGTCCTCACTTTTGAGGAGCTGTCATGTCGTCTATCTTTATTCTATGTTATGAATGAGATGAGACCGGATGAGCTCACACGTCAACGAACTCGTCTCCATGACAACCCGACACACTATTACCTCTGTTAAAGACTGTGGGACTGAAAGCTCCAGAAAAAGCTTGTAAATGTGAAGTAATATTTACACAGTATAGTAATTCTACAAATACTTTTCTAATAATACAGTACAAACAGAAACACTCCTGCAACAATGAACAGTTTGATCGCCTAACTGTGGCTTTTCATTTTACATGAAAGAGCAAAACAACAGACTACAGCTAATTATATTATTGGTCTGTGTTAAGTGGGGGGGAGATGCATTTAATCATTACAGATAACCCAATTCAGTCGTGTTTGATATTCACTCTCTCTCTTCCTCTTTGCTGCAGTTCCACTTCATTTGCCTCAAAAACAAACAGACACATAAGCAGCAACTTCTTTTTTTTTACTGGGAGCACATCTGCAGCCCCGTCACAAACACAGAGATAATGAGGTTGCTAAAGAAGAAGAAAAGTAAGAAAGTTTGTTTGTGCGAGGAGATTCCTCCCGGGCAGTCGAGGCTGCTGCGTATATATAGCGGAGCAGCCTCTCTTGCATGCTCATGGCCTTCGACCAGCAGAAGGTGTTGTCTGGCACTCCAGGCCGTTCACACAGACTCCTGGCTTTGAGCGCAGAGTTATATTCACAAGTTTGCCAGTTTGTAATTAATAGGAATCTGCTGTTGAGCTTGATGAGCCCTGTTTCCTGGTTTATGGAGCCGTTTTGATATGAGTGAGGAAAATGTGATCTGACAGAGACAAAGGGAAGTTAAGGAGAACAAGGAGTTTCACCTGCAGTCAAGCTGTTCGCATTTTAAAATATTTGAGATGTTTCAACGTAATCCTATATGAATCGCAGTCCGCAGACACTGGGCTGGTTTGTGGTGTCTATATATTTGGGCTTTGTGATCATTGATAAATAAATGCATCTGAAAATGTAGCTCCTGGAAATAAGTTTTTCCCTTTTCTGACATTTTAGGGAAACAATTAACAGATTGATACACAAATTATAATTGACACATTAACTGATAATTAATTAATTGTTATTTGTGGCCAAAAACAATCTCTTTGCCTTCAGAGTCCACAATCAGCTCGTGTTCGACAAAACTGCAGCAGTCTGATTCTGCCAGGTGAACGTGTGAATGGCTCTCAGTGGAGCTAATCCACAGTCCACAGAAATTACAACAAGCCTTATAATTAAGATCACATTATGTAACACTGGTGGCATTGACAAGTTTCTATCTCTATTTTTTTAGGCTTTACCTAAACCTCCTGGAAATCACATTTAAATCCAATGGATCCAGATTTCTATTTGGATCCCCGTCCCTCTAGGTAATTAATGAATTTTCATTAAGTATAACTCATAATTGTCTGAGAAATAAATTTGAAAAAAGAGTGGGAAAAAGGCTTTTTCTCTCAACCTTAAAGGAAGTGAAAAAAGTAAACTTGGATCCGCCCCTGCTTTGGAACATCAACAAAATGTCATCTTTATTTCCACCAATATATATTCAGTAGTTTATACATAATCCTGCTAACAAACTAATATGTGCAGATGAAACCCCCCTGGAGGAGGTAATAAACTCTTGGTTGCTTTCTGTGAAGAGCATTAATCTTATATCAGGAACTGGTCATGATGAAACCTGTGCTCGGTTCATGCTGGATGGTCAGTGCGATATCATTTCTTCACTTTCCTCTTCTACTCTGCAAAGCTTCTCTTGCGTGAACTTGTCTTCACAACCTGAAAAGTTTTCGGGCGTCTTGTGACAACTCTAACCCTTCTCCCGTTGGCAAAGGGGACGCCCGTGAAGAAAGTGATCATCAAAGCCAGACAAATTTACACCTTAGCCAAATATCACGAGTCCTGCAATTTCACACAGACCCAGTTTTTCCTCCACAGCAACACCAGGAAAACAGCCAAGTTTGCCACTTTCCAGATGGAGGCTCGGCTTTGGAATAATGACTGGCTCTTAAAGTTGCATTGGAAACGTGTGCGCTACAGTGTTTTCAAAAGTGCTGATCTCCAGTCACTGTATGTTAATGCAAAGTGTGCACGCAGCCTCGCACTGCACTGAGAATGGATTTATATCGACGATTCTTCTACGTCATTTGTTTGTCGCAATCATCACGTTGATTTCTAACGAATCCCATCACCTTTATTCATCGGGAATATTCTGGATTTGTGTAAAACATAATGTGCCAGGCAGTGACGTCTGTAGGTGGACAGGAGGAAAATGCAGGACTGAATTTATTTTCTGCACAAGCTTGTTTACACAGCTCAGCCAAGATGAGCCTTCTTTCCCCTTCATTTCTATCAAGGCATCCCTCACTGCTCACACATGCACACACACACACACACACACACACACACACACACACACACACACACACACACACACACACACACACACACACTATATGCACATCTCTCTATGTAGCAGCTTCTTCCTCAAATAGAAAACTGTGCACTAAAACATGACAGCACTGGCGGCTAGTCTCCGAGAGCAGCCCCACTCTCTCTGGCCTAGATTCTTTCAAATCCGCTCTGGAAGTGCCTTCGTCCTCAGCTGCACTGCCAGCCCGCCAGAGAGGGAGTGAGCAAGCCATCTGGCTGCACAGCACATCAAATCCCAATCTGTGTTAATTTGAGTGTTATGGGCCATTGTTTATTTTGGAAAAGAAAAGAGGGAGGAGGAGGAGGGAGAAGAGGAAAAAATTAATCATTCGTGGTTAATTCTGTGTAAAGTTTTTCCAAATTTTCCTTTTTTTTCTCTTCTGCACACACTGCAGCTCGCTACTGAAAATTACATACGTCGAACATGGCATGGTTAAGATTTAATGTAGCTGCGAGACACATCAACACATGTCGAGGATTCTGGGGAAATGGGACTTGATGCATAAATGGAACATTTTTTATGAATAAAATAGACACAGGCTACACAGGCCTGTCATCCCGCTGTGCAGATAAAAGTAATTGCGCCGAGCTGGTTTCCACCACCTGGCGACAAGGTTTGCAACGCCATGGGCTTTTCATTGAAGTTTACGGTCGTGCATCCAGATCTCCCAGTAACATTCCTCTACAGGTTTGTCACTGTGAGCTCAGAAGTCAAGCTCTGACTATAGGAAATACAAATTAGCTGCTTGAATACATAGATAGACGAGTATATATTTGTTAATATAGGCTCTCCACTGATCATATTGTAACATGAGAGCGGAGATCAAACTGTAATAAGTGCAAGACAGCGATAATTCTTTCAAACTTCTTCTTGGTTTTACCAGAAAAAGTTGTTGAAGCCATGTCTCTCTGTGTCTCTTTACCCCCCACACTCTTCTTCTCTCCTTCTCTCTCACTCTCACACACACACACACACACACACACACACACACGCCACCCACCCTGACACATGGTGTGTTATGCAATGGGTGATGCCTAATTACCACTGACATCGCGGAGACTGTTCACTGCGAAATTAATCATGACACAGGCGTCAGCTTTTGATATTTTTTTCGCCAAGTGCTCTGAGTTGGTACCAGCCGATGTAATTAATAAACCAAATGCACACAAATGCTGATAAGACGCTGACACTGATGTCTTCATAACAACCAGGCACCTTGAAAACCAACGCCAGGTTCCACACACACACACACACACACAGCAGAAGGAAAGGAGGTGCAGAGGAAGAGGAAGAGGAAGAAGAGGAAAGAGAAACTGGGACAAATTAATCTCAAAGTGTTAGTATGAGATTGTTACTTGGCAATCTGACTTTCCTGTGAACTGCCATAAATAATGAAAGGCTTCATGTGTAAGAAGGGCGTGTGCATACATCTCCATCCACATTCTAAACAGCTGTGGGTCCACGGTAGCTCAGAGGGCTCCGGTGCTATTTATAAATCACAGCGTTGTGCTTGGAGAGCGCTTACTGTACATCCAGTCATGCGGAACATAAACAGTTGCTTTCTGTTAGCAGGAAAAATCCTCCCTGTTACTTTATTATTACAAATAGATGAACCGAGACTCCAGGAACGCAGCTCGCCCGTATCCGGCATAATTAATGTGACATGCAGCTCATCAGTGCACAAACCTCCACAAGAGCTGGTTGCTCATTTCACAGTGTTGTGTGTTTTTTACAGCGATCACAACGCCGGGATGTGGGCCGACGGATTCACCACAGTGCACTTTGTTAAAATCAGGCCCGGAGACTGTTTGCCTCTCATAAAGACGTATTCCTTTGTTTTTTCCCCAGCTGAGATTAACTTTGATCCTCCGCAGGCTTCAAAGTGCAACACATCAGATCTGTTCATTTGGAAAACACAAAAGGAAACTTGTTTTACATCTGAGATTTCTGCTTCATCTTTTATCTTTTATCAGATAGAACAAAACACAATAGCGCGCAGGGCCCCTGTTCCTTTTTTTTTAAACGGGCGGAGAAGTGTCGTGTTTTTCCTGTGAGTTGTGCTGTTTAGCTATTTTGGTTCCATATGATCTCTCTCTCTCTCTCTCTCTCTGTGGAGTATGTACAGTACAACACAAGCCTTGCAGGTCATTGCAACTGTTGCACCCTGGCCCCCGGCGAGTCTCCAACGAGCAGGCCTCCTATTTGCTCTCAGGCTGAGTCGGGTCACTGAGTGCACATGGGAGGGGAGAGGGGAGAGAGAGAGAGAGAGAGAGAGAGAGAGAGAGAGAGAGAGAGAGAGAGGAGAGAGAGAGAGTGAGAGAGAGAGAGAGAGAGAGAGAGTGCAGAGTAGACAAAGAATGCCAAGAGAAAAAAAAATGGTGATTAACAGATAGAGGTTGTTTGTGTTTTTGTCCATGTAAAGAATTTTTCATGCATTTTACAGTGAAGATAGAGAGGAGGGGGGGGGGCAGGAAATGAGGAGATGAAGTGCAAAAATAAAAGTTATAAAGCGGAAATGTAAACTCGTCAAATTGCGATTATAACCTTCAACTGCATTGTTCTTTAAACTACTTCCACTATCTTGGTAAAGGTGCATATACTGTAGAAAACAAAAGATGAGGATAATATAATAACTGATAATAACCAGTTCAGATTATTTAGGTTATTCTTGCACTGGTTTTGAGCTATAATGATGATAAACTATATTTATAAAGCATCTTTCACTACAGTCACGAGGTGCTCTACAAGTTGAACATTTCAAAATTAAAGAAAAAAAATAGGAAACAGTTAAAAAGCAATAAGCAATAGAGCTCAGCTATAGAAATAACAATGAAAAACATGATATTATTAAACATGAAAAAATCGTTAAAATAGAAGGTGAGATTTGAAAAAGGACAGAGCTCACAACTAAAAATAAAGCTTTAGGAGGATATAAAAGAGGGTCAGGAGTTTGCAGCGTAACTGACGTGGATATATTGTACTGTAACTGCCTGTCAGGAAATAAAAAACAAATAAAAGCAGAGACACACAAAGAAAACTTCTGATAATCAGGTAAACACTGTTATCAGTCGCTCTGAGCAAAGGTCACGTGGAAAAATTAGAAGGGGGGAAAAAAAAGAGAAAAGAGTTTATAGACCAGAATATGCTTTCACAAATTATCAGCACAGAGCCATATGTGCAAACACTGTACACACACACACACACACACACACACACACACACACACACACAAGCGAGGGCCACCATAGACCCACTGTTACACACCAAAGCACCACAGCTTTTCTATATGAAAAGCACAGACGCTTGAGTAGATTTTCAGATGGGATTCATTTTGCTCCTCTGACTATATCTATATATATATTTTTGCTTAAATCTACTTTATCTCTCAGTCAGGCAGCACGTGCGGATGTCTGCTCTGTACCCGACAGACAGAGGAGCAGGAGGTGACCTTTATAAATGACACACAAACAGCCAGACAGTGCATCAGAGTGAAGGTGTTTTTTTCTAATCCTCTCCCCTCCTGTTGTGTGGTCTGACTTGTCCACTGTATAACGTCCCAGGCAGAGCGACACGTGGAGCTCGGCTGTTTCTCTGGCTACTGCTCTGACATTCTGTTTGTGTCACGCTTTACCTCCCTCACTCCTTTTGTGCAAGTCAACAACACTAAGTACAGGTGAGAAACGACTGCTACTGTAACACGTGTGTGACTCTGCACTGGAAGAAGTGTTTGCTCAAAGCTGCAAGTAGTATTATTTTAGTTTAACTTGTAGACGAGTATTTTAGAATAACTTAGTGCTTAGTGCATTATTAAAAGTTTGCATTGGCCCACTTTTAGAGCACTGCATTATTATATGTATGTGGATAGTATACATATTCCACTTTAAATATGCACTTCTGGTGTGATGCAAAACTGCATTTCGTTGTATAAGTACTTGTACTGTATAATGACAATAAAGTTAAATCTAATCTAATATAATCATTGGTTATATTTGTTTATTATGTCTTATTAAGATAATTCATTGTTGATTTGTTTTATCTGTAAGAATGCATATTATTATTTTTATTAATGAACTGCATTGATTTAGGATGTTTACCTCAGGTATATGCCAAACCTATCCGAACACCATTTCCGGTATAAAACAAATTGTGTTGATTAAAACATCCGCAATGATTTCACAGTTTTAATCTATACCCCAACTTCCTTTATGACTACTTTTCACAACGCATAATTCAAATACACTCTACCTGCGAGTATTCTATCAACAATTTCAAAATGATTTGCACAAAAGGCCGCACATCAAAATCAATTGCAGGCAACATCACAACACCTGAACCCACTCAAACAGCTATCCAAGCATTTGCTTTTAAACCTTGGCATCTAGGTGCTGCACGATGGGAGTTATGTTTGCAAGCTGACACCAGGAATATCAATTCATAATGTACTTGACACAGTTTTGTTGAACAACACATTATTTAGTGATAATTCTCTGCGTGTTAATAATGTGATCTGAAGTCAGGCTGTAGCCTATACGCCGTGTTCCCACTGAATATGTATTCCTGACTACGCTGAGGGTAAACATGTTATTTAATCATCAACATGATCTCAATCGTCATTGCTTAAGTGGGAGGAACAAACCCCAGGTGTTGCACACATAGTAGGAGAGACTTGTTGCAGGGGAGGCAGGCTGAATGCATATCATTCAGCATTTAAACGCTCCGTGCCGTCTGTGTAGTAGGGCAACTTAAGGTGAACAGCAATCTGTGTCATAAGTGGGACTGGGGGGTGTCTGAGTCTCACGAGAGACACGTACACATTTTGCATAATGTGCACTTTGTATTTTTTTTATCTAACGTTGAATTACACACATGTTTAAATGATGCACTGAAACCCTGTGAGGATACAGTTCTTTGTATTTGTTTTCTGATCTGGAATCAGTTAAGCAGGCCTTTTTTTTGTTGTTGTTGAAATCTTCTAAAAGTGTGTATGAATTTTCACCCTGTGTTACAGTCACACTTTGATGATGTTCTCTGTAATTATACCTCCGGGTGCATTAAATAAAAATCTTAGCAAGTTGCTTGTAAAGCTCCTCAATTCTCCATGTGTCTGACTGCTTTTATACCTGTTACACTTTTTCAATTATATCAGATATTTCAGTAAATGCTTAACTTGGATGAACTTGTGAAAATGTGATTGAATTTGTTACCAGGATGAATCAAGGGGGGAATTGAGAGAATATCAATCTTATATGAAAATCATATCACGATAGCAAGAGATTTTTTCCTGGCTATAATCTCTGCCAGTGGGTGATATATGTCTTTTTCTGTTTTCAGGCACAAAATATTCATTATCACACATTTTATTCACTTAGCCCATGGTTATTTTTTTATTTTGTACAACACACGTAAACTGGCCGTGGCTATAGAGTTCAGATTTAAAAAACATGCTAGTTCCCATAGCAACCCTATTTCAAATTCACTGGCATACGGTAAATTCTCATGTCTGACCTTCATAGGCTTGAGTCCCATCATCCAAACGGGAGGTTATTCGATCTGTGTGCCAGATACTGAAGTCTCCCTCAGACACAAGGAACGAGACCATCATCAAAGCTGGAGAAAGTGTTTACTGCAGCGAATGGGCAAATGAAAAAAAGATGTGTGAACAGATGGGCTCCGAGTTGCCACATATAAGGTGAGGCATCAAATGTTGAATATTCAGGATGCTTTTTTTTTCACCAGGAGTAATGGCTGGGGTGGTAAAATGTTGGAAAGGAGTCCGGTAATTAAAGGAGCCAAAAATGTAAAAAATGTAAGCGTCTTTGTTTAAAATATCAAAAAACGCTAAAGACTATTATCCCCAGGATTTGACGAAATAACAGTTTTGACCTTAAATTAAAGACGTGTATCATGTTGCAAAGATACAGTATCTGCTGAGGTTAGCATGCAGCCTTGGAAAGGTATGATGGCAAGACCATGCAAGCGTCATTTCTGGATTTTTGGGATGACGTTGATATGTGTTGTCCATCTTGATTTGCAGCCGATTGTCTGCACTCAGGTGAGGATAAAGAAATAGTACTGCCTCACGTCCCTTGAGATCTCATGGTACGTCTGCTCTGACACTGACAACCTGATTCCAAGGTCCAACGGAACTGAAAGATTATTATCCAACACATGCAGGTTTGACAACGAGCAGAATTTTTCAAGCTAACGTTAGCACAATGTGAGGCTGAGGGTTGAAGCTTTGTTCTGATTGGATAGTTAGCTCAAATCAAGCGCATGTGCTAGCATGCTACAAGTTGCAACCCTGAATGAACAGGCACACAGAGAAGGCCAGTGAAAACTTTACGGATTTTTTTGACAGCTCACTGATCCACCCGGATTTGTTTCAGTAAGTTTCGAGAAAAAAGGGGAAATAATTAAATTACTGTAGATCACTTACATTATTTAGATACAGATATGCCTTGAGAAAAACTCTGCTAAACTGTAACTCTAAGCATCTGATTAAAACAAGCTCTGTAATTATCACAGACGATGGGAACAGGGTCTTCTGCTGAGTTGACGAGTGTTTTGTTTCGGAGTTAACATGCTCCAATTCACTTGTCCCCATGAGGCACAGCAAGCACCTCTCTGTTACGCCGTTGGGCCAATCCGCAACTGGAGTTGTCTGCTATGAGTCTAAACGGGAGTGGAAGTCTGCTCCTAAACACAGCGTTCACTCATCCAAGAGGATCCCCCCCCCCAAAGATGGCTATTTTTAGCCCCCATGTATGTACAATCTTTTCAGGTCCAGCGTGATTATCAATTCGGGTGGAGCGATGGGGACAGCCCCGGCGACATGCGATGGAGCAAACTTAATTTTAACCAGGGAGGCAGCCAATTAGAACTGATTTCAGATCAGCCGCGATCTGGTGTCAGCCTGCGAATTCCTCTGTCGCTGAGGAAAAGGTCTGTGATGCAGAGCTAAATTAGATTTGCTCATGATGTGTTTGACGGGAAGCCACGGACGAGTGGGAGCTGCAGGAGTGAGGGTGGGTAACATGGGCTATATCTCGACTCGGATGCTTTTTATCAAGCAGGTCGCCGTTCATGGGTGCTTAGCAGGCAGATCAGGGAGGTGGGCAGTGTTGCTTGGATGGCTTTGACTAATCCAACTGCTGCTGCCTCGCTTAGCTGAAGGCTGGCTCGCAAAAAAACAAGCAATGAAGAGATCCACTCGAGAGATCCACGTGAGCTGTGCAGAAAGTGACTCGACTGACTGACAAGTCTCCAGATTAAACTGATTATTGGACGTCGCTGGAGTGGAACCCAAAGTCCACACTCACATCAACGCCATGAGCTGTTGATGGTGAAATGTAAACAACACCTTCATCCGAATGTTGGCGTCACAATCGTTCTGCGTTGATGTCGCGGATAAACACGAGCACATTGTCCTTTTTCTCACATCTCAAACATTATCTCAGAGCTACACTGAGGTCACAGGAAGCCGGTTTGACTCGGAGCCTCTGAGCAAAACGTGAACATACATCGATTTTAGACATTTTCTTACTTCCGCCAAGGAATTTTGTTTCCACCCCTGTCTGGTTGTTTGTTGGTTGGTTTATATGTTTGATCATAAGCAAGATTAAAAATACGACGGCATTTTCTGGAGGGTGGTCCAAGGAAGAACCCAGATCAGGGGGAAGATCCTGGATTTATTTTTTCCATGTTCTACAAAGTAAGGGAACTGATATTTGTACATGTGTGCAGATTGTTGCAGAATGGTTGAACTGAATGGGACTGTTGGGCCTTGGTGGAGCTCTGAGTGCCACTCTACTCTACTTTTAAAACAATATTCATTTTAGTTGTGAGTTATTTCAACTCACAACACCTGTGTGTTTTTGCCTCACTTTACAAATACAATCATCATCACACACCTCAAGTAATATTGTGCATGCGGGTGGTTGATCATATTAGCATATATATATATATATTCGCATATTTAATTTATTCATTGACATTAGTTTATTTGAGTTGTGGTGTTGTTACTGGCGTGAAGTGACGTAGTTTATCTTAGTTTGACATGAACTAAAGTGACGTCTCCTCCTCTCAATACATTTACTTTTATGGGAGAAGCAGTAGAAATATTGCTCCACCTGGTGGAGGCAGACGCTACAGTGGCAGGGCACCATCCTGGTTGATCTCACCGTGTGTGCAGGGGTTTACAGATCCTGCGTGTTGTTAGTTGTAACGAGACGACCACCCCCCCACCGGTCCCATCACGCAGACACACGAACACACATCCTTATGCAACTTGCAAGGGGGACGCGTGTGCACGTGCCCCGCATGCAGGAGAGCTTGTCAGAGAGTCAGGAAAAACCAAGTGAGATTATTCGCAGGAGAAAGTTGCAGAGGATGTTTTATTCAGAGGCCGGGCAGACTCTGAGACTTTTTTTTATACATTTATTTATTTATTTTATTTCCTTGCCCTATTTCCAGACTGTACCTGCGCCCTGAGCCCCTCCCCTTCGCCTCTACCTCCCTCCCTCCCCCCGCCCCCTTCCTGGGAGTTTGTGTTGCACTCGTTGCAGTGAGAAGAAGAAGAAGAAGAACAAGAAGAAGAAGAACAAGAACAAGAAGAAGGGTCCATGTGCACACGATGACGTCGCCCTGACTCCTGCGTCTCTTTTTAAAAATCAGCACTTCTTTTTGTGTGTGTGTGCGTTTGTTTTATTTTTTTACACCCCCACCCCCCCCTCCTCCAGCGGACAGTGCTAATCCCGGAGAGAGCCGCGCGCGCTGTGTTGCAGCATCCTGCGGCCATAATGTGAGATGATCCTCCGCTGTCGTCCGAGCCCGTCGCTGCCTGCTCGTCCTGTCAGGAGCAGCGGCCGCGCTGCCGAGGATTACACCGGTGGTAATACGCAGCTAAGACTTCTCCTCCTCCTCCTCCTCCTCTTCCTCCTCTTCCTCCTCCCCGAGCTGTCAAACTGAAAACTATGAATTAGACTGACGCGTCTCTCGCTCCTGACATCCACTGACTTTTCTTTTTTGTGTGTGAGGGGGCTCTGCGTTGCTTTTTTCTTCCTTGGTCTGGAATACCTGCTGCCCGGCAACACACACACACACACACACACACACACACACACACACACACACACACACACACACACACCCACCACCTGGCAACTCTGAATGTGGCTGTTAAAGGTAAGGAAGCGCCATGTGTGTGTGTGTGTGTGTGTGTGTCCGACTGACTGCGCGTCTTTATCCGCGAACTCCTTCCTCGGGCGCACGGTCCCGTAGCTCGACACTTCGCATCCTCCACCTCCTGCTCCTGCTCCGGCTCCGTGTCCTATTTGCAGCGGAAGAGAAACGCAGATAACTTTCGACCCCGGGGATCCGCTCCACGGTCAAAAACTTTGTGCACACACCCGGGGGTGGTTTTACGCACGAGCGATGAATACGCACGACAGTTTTATTTCCAGAACCCGACATTTGTCTGCGCACCTGTGATGTGCGGAGAGATCCCAGTGCGACCAGTTCGTTAAACAAAACACCACTTTAAACTGTTCACTAACCAGCAAGTGCTTTGATTTGCACCCGGAAAAAAAGACTTCCAACTGCAGCGTTATTAAAGCAGTTTTTAGTTTTTTTATATATATATATTCTGCGCAAACGCAAAATGGAGAGAGATGCGGAGATGGTGTCCAGACGGAGGCAGGACAATCCCGAGCCCGGAGCTGCAGGAGGAACCGAGCTTTTATTTAATGTTTAATGTAATCATCATGTTATATTGAAGCGTGTGCACGTACGCAGGCCCTGTGTGCTATTTGACTAGTGCGTAACTTTAAAACGCAGATGTCTCAGGAGGAGGAAAAAACAAACAAACAGTTGGACGTGATCTTGAAGAAGAAGAAGAAGACGCCTTATCGACACAATTGCCTTTTGTAAACTGTGATAATTAGCGGGTGTGTGTGTGTGTGTGTTTGATCGCCCCCTTGCACGTGCCGCGGGCTGCCACAGCCGCTAAAACAATATTTCAACTTATGTCGCAGCTACGTTCCGGCTGCAAGAGCAATAACTATTGAGCGACAGCTGTCCTGACCAATCCACGCGTGGCCTGGTTGGAGCCTGCTGGATCTCTGGCTCGGCCGGCCAATGGGAGCGCGGCAGAGGGTGGGAAGTTAACGCAACAACACAACGAGACAAAAAAAAAGAGAAAAAAGTCGACGTCACGCAGATCCATTAACTCTTACGTTGCGTTTTCCCCTCAAGTTGTCACTGTACGTCCCCTGTGGAGCAAGGAGCAGCAACTTGACTGGAGAGAGAGAAAGAGAGAGAGAGAGGAGATACTGTACTGGACTTGTTTTAATAAGAGAATAACTAGTTTAACATTCTGCTGTCAGTTTTTGTTTGGCTTGTATTCTTAAGAGGTAAGTCAAGCTGATATCCAGATCGTTTTAAAAAAAAATGGTTCACAGAAATATTCTCTACTTCTTCACTTTGCTTTTTTCTTCCTGCGACATTGCATTCAGACATTTTTTTTGCATCGAAGCTTTGCCCGTGAAGTTGAAACGCTCAATTCACGCTGTTGATTTAAAAATAGATTTTTATCTCTCCCCGATCGTATAATTTGATTACTCTGAAAAAATTGTTTACCAACTTGAAATACTTCAATTGGTAACACGCAAATAGTTTGTCTTTTGAACTTGTGAATTGTGTTAACATAATGTAATAAAACTTGATTTAACTATAACTTCGATTTAAAAAACAGGAACTTGATTCATTTGTGTTATTTAATATGTTTGTACACAGTTTTCTTGTTTGAGTGCACATGAGATCGGCCTAAAGGCAAACAGCAGACATTTAATACACCTGCCACTAAACTTTATTGTGTATATTATTGTTATTAATCCACTGTTGTTGTGTGCAGCTGAACCCTAAAAAACAGTATTGTAAACTTTTCTCATTCTTTTCTCTCTTTCTATTTCACTTTCCTTCTTCTTCCAGGTGAATCAATGAGCCAGCAATGGAGACCAAAAGATACCAAAGTTTCTTTGATGGAAGCGACACAGAGAACAGATGGTCTCATGTCCCCGGCACCATGGAGTACTGCTGCAGCACAGAAGATTTGAGTCTGCCCAGCACTGATATCCTGATGGACATAGTCAACGTCAGCTGCCCGGCTGGAGGTGCAGCCGCCGACTGCAAAGACAACAACACAAAGAAGCAGGAGCAGCCAATGCTCCGGCTCGGCCAGAACCAGCCATTTGTTCTCCCACACTTCAACAGCTCTCTGCACGGTCATAAGCAGGAAATGGACTCCAAGGAGCTTTCCAAGACTGTGGCCGAGTCCATGGGTCTGTACATGAACGCTGCCAGGGAGGCAGACTTTGCTTTCAGTCAGCATGGGGGCAGTACCAGCCCTGGGAAGATGTACCCAGTGTGTGGCCGGCCTCTGGATGAGACCCAGAGTGGTGCCACCAAGAGCCCCAAGATAAAGCCGTTTGGTTTTCAGCAGGCCAACGCCACTCCCAGAGAGTGCAACACTGGGACTCCTGTGAGCTCGGCGTCCATGCTGGTCTCATCTCTGTCCTGCAGCCCCCAGACCCCCGGCTCCATCTCCAGCCCGGGGGGCAGCAACAACATGGTGTCATCCACCACCAGTCCTCCTGCCTGCTTCGGAGCAGCCTGTTCATCCGTCGGCAGTCCTGTCAGCCAGACGTCTTGTGCTGCCACGCTGGCCAACATCAAGCGTAGGAATTCAGCCACGTGTAGCCCAGTGGAGTCCACCACTGTGGGCTCGCCACCACTCACCAGCCCACATAACGTCATGAGGTCTCCCATGTCCAGCCCCCAGAGCATGAGCAGCGTGAGATCGCCTCCGTCCTGCAGCACCACGTGTAACATCCGCTCGTCCGTCTCCAGCCCCACAGGTGGCAGCTGCACCAGCACCGCCAACACCTGCAACCCAGCACGGCCTTCCGTCTCCAGTCCAGCCACCGGGGGCACTATGGCTGTCGGCAGCCCACAGAACCCCTCCTCCGGTGGGTTCCCCGTGTCCAGTCCTGCGGGTGGACTGGGTTTGGTACAGAACGACACCAACAGCCCGGAAGACACATCTCTGACCAGAGACTCAGACTTCAAGAACTTCGAGTTCCCCAAAGTGGAGATGGCTGACGGGGAGGTGTTCAACGTGGGCCTGGACCAGATGGGCATGGTTAAGTACATTAAGAACGAGCCCGGGACTGACTTCAGGAGCATGTGCTTAGGCAGCTCTAAATGTAATGTGAGTAGCACACCCTTTATCACGCAGATTAAGAATGAGCCAAACAAAAACGAGGGATGTATGAATCCACAGCCCTATGGCGAGCACTCCCCTTCTCTTGGACTCTTCTCCGCGTCTGAGACCACCTATTTGTCCCTGAGGAATAACATTGACGAATACAGTCTTTCTGGTATCTTAGGACCCCCTGTCGCTATGAATGGGAACTATGAGCCCGATGTGTTCTCCAACAATGTCCTGTCGAAAGGGGTTAAGCAGGAGCCTACTGATGGCAGCTATTACCAAGAGAATAACAGCATGCCCACATCGGCCATTGTTGGAGTTAATTCCGGTGGACACTCATTCCACTACCAGATTGGAGCCCAAGGAACAATGTCTTTCACGCGGCACGATGTGAGGGACCAGTCCAACCCTTTGTTGAGCCTAATTTCGCCCGTAACGGCGTTAATGGAGTCGTGGAAATCTCGGCCAGGCATGTCAGGCCGAGGCGAAGGATACCCAGGTCCAAACTGCATCACAGACAACATGTCAAGGTAAGGACAATGAAGACGTCTCTATACAGCCTGTCTCTCAGTGGATCTCCTGCTTAAAAACTGTGTGATGTTTTTTAGGAGCTGTGATAAGCGTGCAAGCTTAGCGTCACAAAGATCAGCAGCTTTCACTTTTCCTTCATGTTTATTTTTTACTTTCTGTGAGTGTACCTGTAGAATGTCCAGCAGCTCAGATCAGATAAATGACAGGGGGGCAGTTTGTTACAGTTAGACTCATATTGCAAAAAGGGATTTAGGGCGTTTGGCCTGAGAAGTGCTAAATAACAATAACAACAGCAGAGCTTGGGAAAGGCAGCGGGATGCTGGCTGGGAGAGGGAGGACAGGAATTAAAAGACGAGGCCCAGGTCATTGTTATAGTAGCATGTGATCACAACACCGCCCCTGCTCGTGCTGCCCTGTGTCCTACTGTAACACAACAAGAGACAAAGTTTACCTCTTATCAGGGCCTTGTGTGTATGCACAGCAACACAATTAATTGCTCTGTGAGACCTTGTGTGAAGCAAATATCTGTTTTTATGGGCCCGGGGCCATTGGCAGCAACATAAATTATGAATGATTGATCACATGCTTTTTGTTGCTAAACTGATTGAATAAACAGTTGCTTTCGGTGGGGGGCGGGGGGGGGAAACAAAAACAAACAGGCCAAAAGGGAGAAAAATCTATAATCGCCGCCAATCTGGCGAAGTGCAACTTTGACACAGTCGTTTGTGCTTCTAATGTATTCCAGTGTCCTAGTTGCACGTGAAGTTAAATTATTGTCAGCGTGATTAATAACGCTAAATATCAAAGCCACGATCTGAAGATACGTGTGTGCCTGTGTTCACTGTATTCAGCCAACGGTGGGAGACGTTGCTGTTTGTTTACACTAAATCAAAAGAAAGGTTTGTGGTCCTGTAATTTGGATGTGATGTGATATTTATGTTTTTAAATAACAGCGGCTGTCTATTGGGCTTCTTCTGAAATACATTGCTATCATCTATTTATGCATGGGACGTCATAAATCTGCAGCTTTTATGAGCTGGAGCAAAGAAGCACTAAACAAAGTCATAAATGACTCCCTGCTTACTCGGCTTTGATAAGAGTCAGACGCTCGCTGTAAAAGAAGCACTGTACAGCTCTGTGTTTGACATTGCCGGGACATTGGTTGTGCGTTTGACTGTGTGTCGACCATGACAAGTCCAGACTGAGTTTGGGCAGTGATGTTGCGCAGCATCTGAAAATGGAGATTTATTAGATAAAAAAAGTTTTTCCTGATTTAATTTGTAGAAAGCAACTTTGCTCTGATTGGGCTGTCGTTTTTTTTGGTCTGTAGTCAGTTGATTTCTTCTGCTCAGCTGTGTGAGACAGCGGGGGGGGGGACATGTTCGGAGGAAGGTTGTGGGTTAAAAAAGGACATTCACACAGCTCATCAACTGACAGCTTATTTACTGCAGCACACAAATGCAATGCAAAAGACAACCGTCCTTATGCTTTTGTTTATTTTTCTTCTTCTGAATCTCCTCCACAGTTGACCTAATTATCTTATCATCAGTAATTTATTGTGTCTGCTGCCTGTGACATATTCATTTCAGGTTTATGTGTATGGTACACACTCTTCTAGACAGAAGATACTGTGTGTGTGTGTGTGTTTGTACATGTGTGTCTGTGTGTGTGTGTGTGTGTGTGCATGTGTGTGCTATAACAAGGCTTGCAGCTCTGAGGAGACTGATACAGCCCGTTACCTTGGAGGCGACCCATATGGCAGGAGCCAAAGCGATGTTGACGGGATCACTGCCACCTTGGTCCTAATGAGATCCAGCTTAGCCCTAATGTCAGACAGGATGACAGTAAGAGATGGGCCACATGGCAGGCAGCCAGGCTGGCAGAGCAGCACACAGGCACCAACACACATATAAATACATACAGTACATACAATTAACACACACACACACACACACAGAAGATGTAGACATGGAGGGATGTCTTAGCTCGAATGTAGGAATGTAACATTTTTGTAGAGGTTGCTTCCCACTTAGAGGCTCCAGTTACACCTGTACGATTGTATTGATTGACAGCTATACTTAGACATAAACATAAAGTTATTGTATCCTGCCTGAAATCTGAAAGGGCCCTGCAGGAAATCTGTGATTGTGTCACGCTTCGGGCCAACCGCACGCTGCCCTGACCCAATATCTCATATGCCAAAAAAAGAAGAAGAAAGAATTACGTAATCAAAACCATTAAAAAGCACAACCCAAAAACTCTTTGATCCACTGGAGCCTTGGATGACAGAGAGTAAAATCCCATGGCTCCTTTTTTCCCTTTCACTTTGGTTTCCTCTGTAAATGGTTTTAATTAAAAGTGGCTGCTCATCTGAGCAGTCTGGATTATTCTGTGCAAAACCGCTTTGACTCTGACTTACAAGAAAGGAAAAAGACATAAAAATAAATAATCGTTCCAACCCAAAATTGCGCTGTTTATTTATTTTACCTTATTGTTTATTTAAACAGGCGGCAGTATGGTGCCCTGTAAAAGTCAGTCTTGTTTTATTTTCAAAACAAAAAAGTTGAATGCCTATATTTAATATCTTGACACTGTGAGTCCCTTATAGAAGAAATCTAATTTGTAGGAAATATATAAATGTGGATATTATTATAAAATGACCTACATTAGTGAGCTGGATTATATTTGCTTTCTGCCTAAATCTCCAAATCTCTTTTCATCCTATTTAGGGCATTTTATGTGCCGGTTTTCAAAGTACTGTTTCACCAAATAGAATTAATCTAAAACTTTTCAGTCCTCTGACCTCTTAATTTCATAATCCAACAAATAGTAGAAGCCAACGATGTAGTTTTTTCATTGAGGTACGGTCTCATTAAAAAATGTGAACCTTTCCTATAGCCAGTGCAGTGTTATATATTCCTATAGACGGGGCATTTTCCTTGCTGTAAGCCTGCAGCCAGTTTCTATAGACGGACAGAATTGCAGTCGACTCATGAGGAAGCTCCAGATTTAAGCGGGGAGAAGGCTTTGCACTGGACTCTGGCCAACTCTCAATGTTCTGCAGAGGGATGAAAAGGCATACTCCTGAGAGCACACTAATAAGGCTGTAATTGTATGTTCCTCCACTAAATTAATGGATGGAAATGATTTGATTAATTCAGACACTGCTGGATACTAATATCCAATTAAATCCCAGCACCAGGCATGCACAGGGGCTCCTGGTGCATTATGGGCTCCTGGCTGTATGAGGCGGGCAGCTGCTTGTCTGGGTTGTTAAAAAGGACGTTACAGGTGAAGGTGTCGGGGAATGGTTGTGTGTCTCTGCTGTCTATGCATTAATTGGTGCGTTCTCCTGTGCACAGGCAAGTATTTAATTGACAATAAAAATCAAATGAAGAATACAATTATTTAATTCTGCTTAGTTTTTTAACTTCAGCTCTAATGCTGATACAAACTTGCAGGTTGGTGTTTTTCTACCATTAGGATAAACAATTTTCAGTTGGAAATCCTGTCAGATTTTGTAGTGACATTCACAAACAAATTAAAATAGATTTTCATTAGAAAACACATTATGTCGATAATTTCACATCACTATGCTTTTAATAAGGCATTTTTAATATATATCCAAACTGTCAGGCTGTTTTTGAATGAAAACATCATGTTTGCCACTGAAAGATAATTGATTGGCCAGTGAAGAATGCTGGGAAAAGTTTCTCTCAGCAAACAATAGTAATAAAGTGTTTAAGTGTATAGCACAGCACAAAACATCAGAGAACTTCTCCTGTACGATTGTGTGACATTAGAAAGTTTTAATTGGGATGAAAAAGGTCAATTTAAAGACAGGTACAAAATTATACCCTTGTCCTAGATTCAATAACAGTATCAAAGTTCAATATTTTTCAGGTTATGCATATTTCATATGCACTGAAATATACTGAGATGTACTGTGGAGTACTCCACCTTGGAGTCTATGTATGGGGGTCTCAACTTCATGCAGCACCTTTCAACCATGCAGCTCAAACTGGTTTGGAAAAATACATTTGAGATATGAAGACATAGAATATACATAGAAATCTTTGTAGAAATGTATGGAAGTTAAAATGGAAATAAAACCCAATCAGTAAAAAGTGGGATTAAATAAGAGTTAGTGAATAATAGTGATTATTTAAGGTTAAGATGGTGTTTATATGAAGTTAAAAACTGCAAATACAAACAAGTCAAATACATTATTATAAAACAGAGAAAAAAGTAGTGAAAGACAACAAAAAACTCATAATTAAGAAAATTATTCATCAATAGAAATCAGTGAGATACAAATAGTATGACAACGAGACATTTTGTTCTAAACCAGCCTCTCTTAAAAAAATCAATATAATTGACTGAAATTATTCTGATATTTTTCTCAAAATTTCCCCTATTTTGTGAATTGGTATGACAACCAATGTCTACTGGAAAAAAAAATCTAAATGAATAAAACACCTGAATGGAAAATGAAAAATAATATTAACACAGCCTGTGAGATTCCAGTTCTTTATATCTTGTGGGCAGCCCATCACTCGTTGGTGTGGGCGGATCAGAGGATGTGTAAAGCAAGAGCGGAGAAGAGGATTCAAGGGATGAGAAGCAAGAATTTCTTCAAACTCCCCAAAAAAAAATTCTTAAAATGAAGATGAAAGCTCTTTGTGAAGCATTTTAATATCTTGACTGCATATTAAAAAAAAACTATAAAGAGAAGTATTTATCGAGAGGAGCTTTCCAGGCGCGTTGGCTGCACGAGGCTTAACTGGGAAAAAATCCTCCAAATGTTGGTTACAGCGAGTTAGCAAAATGTTAAGTGTCCAGAGCTTGATTTTTAGTAGATTGAGTTGTAGCTTAATGCTCTCGTGACATTAATTTATTTTTCAAGACTCCATTGTGACTAGGTTTTTAGATTTTTGGCTGCTGGCTTTTGCTGCATGGCTGACAAATCGACTGGAATTGGTTGATAATCGCGGCGCTTGTTATTTGTTTTTCTTTCCTTTCACAAGAAAGAGATTCTGGAATTACTACACGTCTTCCCACCTGTCAAGTTGTAGTTCACGTCCATGTCCAGTGTCTCCCGCAGAATAAAATCCTTGTAGCCGGTAACTGAATAATATATACAGCTCTATATCTTGTGTTTGCTGTCAATCTCAGCTGTTGCTTTCGGCCCGACCTGGCTCTCCCACAGCAGTGTGTTGGCTGCAGTCCTCCTCCTCCTCCTCCTCCTCTTCCTCTTCCTATTCCAGGTCTTGGCTACAGATATCTCTACCTGACCCTCTCTCTTTCTGCCACAGCAGCAAAAGATGAAGTCTGGTTGTATTCAAAACAAATTCTTTGGATAAAATCACACTGTTTTTGGAATTGTTCGGTTTTCCCACGTGAGTTTAGTTTTTTTAGTGACCTGATTTGGATTGGCCTCATGCCTCTCCCAGAATTGGCACTTTTTGAATCTATGTAAATATTTGTTAGTGTTTATCTGTCATAGGTAAATAATTAACGTTATCTACTTGCGAGAAAATCGATATTGTGCAGTAGCAATGCTAGCTTACCTAACTATAACTATAATCTTTCCTGATGTGCACGATTAGTTTTGATTCTTTGTGTCCACTGTTCAGAGATGAGGTGTCGGGAAGACGCGACTTTAATGAAAGATAAAAAAAACCTGAGCTGCGGAACTTGAGTATCCCCCTTCTGGTTGTGAAAGGAATAACAGAAACATTTCCACAGTTCCAAATAATAATTTTATGTAAACAAAATACATTTAAAAGCGACAAATTATTCCTCAAATATTTTACAATTACAAACCTTGAGAGTACTTATCTAAATACACCAGAATACATTTGAAGAAATTCCCCAAAGGCATTCGTGAGATGTTACATTTACGAGAAAGCAATATGAAATCATAATGCAGCAATAAAAACATTTAAAATACAGAGCAGGAGGAAATTCAAAAAGATCTGATCTGAACGTCCAGTAACGTGATGTTGAAAGGTAAAGCCATGTGGGCACATGAATGGACGTTTGTTTTACCTTGTGCTACGAGAGCGTAGGAGCAGAACCGCCTGCAGTGGCTGTTATCTTTTTAAAAGAGCCAGGATGATACAGCGTGGCACAACCATCGGATGCTTTTGTGGCACAGAGGAGAAACCCTGCAAAAAAGTCTCCACTCTGCCTCTCCCACGCAGTGCCGTACACACACACACACACACACATGCACACGCATGCACACACAAGCGCACAACACCTCCGCCATGGCCGCCAACAACAACAACAGCACACATTCTAGTCCAGACTTGACACCCCAATAAAAGTGTGGTTACTGCTGGCCGGGGCTCCTGGGATCTGAATGCTTGTCTTGTCCTCATTTGAACCTCCTCCTGAAACACAGTCTGGTGACAGAGGGCCAGATTTCCGCTAGGCCGGGCCTGGAGTTGGAGATCTACTCTCAATTACCTACCGCTGACATTCCCTTCTGTTGCTGAGGTCATTACCAAACTGCATAAAGGAGGCGGAAACTGAATACCAGGGCTGCAACAAAGCATAGTGGATGCTTCTTTGTGGCGATGAATGCCCTGATTTTTTTATAGCGTGCTGCTTTGTGAGGTACTGTAGCTGAATGGCGGCCTTTTGTGAACGGACTGCTCTGTTTACCTAACAGGCAAGAAGTCTTGAACATGTCACACAAGTGGTTTCGAAAAGATCCCACGAGTCAGGATGCTTGTTGGTGGCTTTTTGTACCGAGGAGTGAAACGCAGAGTCATCCGAGAGGAAACAGCAGCACGCCGGGATCAATAATATACAGTAGAGTGATTACACGGAAACATGTGCATATTAAATCACAAATTACAAAGATTAACTAGTCATAAAAGCCTATTTCCCCTGTCATAAATTTAAGAAAGGATTGTTTGTTGGGGTTAAATACAGGCGGATGTCTAATTTCGTTGGGAGGGTATCATTCATTCAGGGCTATAAAAAGAAACAAGATATGTATTTCAGTTTTAGTGGAGAGGATGCAGAGAGAAAGTTTCTGTATCTCCACTCACACACCCGGCTCGCGATTGTTCTCCTCCTCCGGTATCCTGATACATTTGACCGAGCAAACAAGGCACGGCTCTATCATTCATGTTTAATTAGAGTTTGCCAAAGTATTCAATGCCAAAGTGCTTACATTTAAAAAAAACAACACTGTTTGTCTTGTCAATGCCTGCGTGGAAACGGACGCCATAAAGGAACACACTCGGGGGGCGGAAAAAGAAATGTAAATTCTTTTCTGCTTGAAAGGTTCCCGAAGTAGGTCATACATATTTGGCTCAACTGAAATGAAGGGTGTGTGTTTGTGTGTCACTCTGGACCCTTTTACATAACAAACACACACACAAGCACACACTGACTGCAAATCCATGGACACTTGTGTGTCAACAGAGCCTGCGATTCAGAAAATTGCTGCCGCCCACACTGGCTTTAAACTTCTATAACTTAACGTGTTTAAACTTAATTCGTGGCACAAATGACCAAACAGCAGTAAACGGTGAGAAATGAGCCGTGGAGCGAATGGAAAAACTATGGAGTCTGAACTCTTTATAGGTTTTCTAAACGGTTTGGAGCCTTTTAACGCAGTGACTCTCATAATTATTAATTCCGTGATGTCCCCCTTTTTTCAGCAAATGCATCTATTTGCTCTGCTGCCGTTTTTTAATTATTAGGTCCAATTATAAGATAGGTTCATCTAAATTGGGTAAGCCTTTAAAAGAACACTCCATTCAATAGTGTTTGAAGCCCTAGAACTCTTATTATATGTTCCAACGTACACACATTGGGTAACATTGTCCATATTAATGTGTCTGACACTACGTTACATATAACTACATCTCCCAGATATACATCACTCATCTTTTAGCTTTTAAAATGTTGTAAAAAATAATATGTCACTGATCTAGAGAAAGCGTTCTCACTCGGTGTCTCCTCGGCTCTGGATGCTGTGGGGAGAAGACACATGATTTGCGATCTTTGACAAGCAGTCAGTCAAATCCATAAAACACGTTCCTATGGAATCCCTGTGATTTAGGATATGGCCTCTACAAGCACACAAATCATGTATGTAGCTCCGTGGCACACTGACCCAGCAGGTGAATGGAGGCCCCCAAGGATCAAGCGGTGAGTCGAAGAAAAAAGACACCATCACTGTACATCACAGCGATCACTCTGGTTGCCTGACGCTGCAAAAGGGGTGAACTTGTTTGGCAGGAAACGCAATATGTTTTCTGTTTTCCGTAAAAAGAGACAAGAAATTCATAATTGAAGGGGGATAAGAAAGGGTCAGAATTCTCAAGTTACACACACACACACACACACACAAAACGCTTGTTTCTGCGTCACATCATGTTGTGTCTGGTTGTGCAAATAGTTTCAGTTTCAATCGTCTAGTTTATTTTAAATGTCTGTCTTCTGAACAATGGAGGTGGATGGAGTTTTGCTTGTGGGACGTGGAGGTAGAACAGTTGTCTTCATTCCTCTGAACAGTCATCGTGAACAGTTTTCATTGGAAAACAAATACATAAATTTAGCGATATACCACAATTATTTCCTTCAAATAGCTAAGTACCTAGGTCTTGCATTTGGTAGACGTTGCTGTTTTACTAATTGAATGGGTTCTTACTGCATCCTTCCACCAACCTTGGTTTTTGCGAAATCCTGTTACCTGACAAACAAGGGGTGACCACAAAACCTCCTCAGTGGAGGTAATTAGCCCATTTCAGCAGAAAGACACTGAGTTTTGATGGGTCACTGCAGTGGCATCACCTCAGCACGGTCTGCAGTTCTGGGAAATGCACAAGCAAACACTCTGTGTCGGAAAGGGAGAAAGTCTGGGACTTCTTTTATTTAGTAGACTGTCACAAAGGAGCTTTCTCTTTCATCCACAGTTGTGCTCAGCGGCTGGACCTTGGAGGAAAATCCAAAAATCAAATGCACCAATATTCTGTAATATTAGCCTGTGAGCAGAGAGGAGGGGACGAGCTCGTTCACACCTCGATTAATTTGTTGTGTCAAGCCACAAACGAAAAGATGATCTCAGAGTTAGTTAATGAAGGACGGCGAGAAGAGATAATGTAGGTTAAGATTAAGGTTAATCATGTGTCATTGTCTCTCGGCACCTCAATTATCTTACTTTTCAAATCAACCAGATGTCATAACTCAATGCTTCGTTCTATAAATGGTCACAGGACATTGTCACTTTAACGACATGTTGCTTCGACATTATGCCGAATGTAAGCCTGCTCTCCCAAGAACATTACATCCTGCCGACCTAGATCCCTGCCTGATTAAGTTCTGCATTAATTGGGTTGATTCACCTCGATAGATCTCGTGCCAGCTAGGGTGAGAAGACGTGGCTGGAGGTTGGCTCTCCTCACCGGGGGCTTCTATGTCGTGGTGCAACACCTCAGCCAACTTACATCAGTCCGGATCTACGTCTCAATCCGGAAAATAAACTCCTGGTTGATCTTCTCCAACACCATTGTCCCCTCAGTGTTTTATCAATTTGAGGCCTGACAGCAAGAAGTCTATGGATATGATGATATTTCAACCACAATTAAAACCTGAAGAAACATCCTGGCCTGTGAACTGTCTGAATATTTGTTTTAAGTTTTAACCAATACATCAATTTCCTTCCTTGGAAATAGGTCAAAGAACTAAATGAAATGAATCAGCCATTAGACAACTGGTATCTATGAGTATGCAACATTTTTCGCGGCATGATTGGATTGCAGAGTACAGTCGGGCCTTGGCAGCAGTCTGCGCTCTACTGAATTCAGATCTATCCCCCTCCACACCTCGTTTCCCCTGAGCTTGTGGGAATGTGGCTGACGTGACTTAAAATCTTTCTTCAATTGCAGTCACTCGCTCAAGTTTCAGTGACGGTCACCTCTTGGTACAATCTGGCTCACCACCACCAGGAAGTTCCTGATTCAGGTGTGATGCCAACATGCTTGAGGGGATGGGTTGAACAGTCGGCCTCTGGTAGTGATGACCTACTTATGAATATAACCCACATTGCATTGGTTGGCCTCGGGGGTGACGTAGGAATGAAGGGACTTTATTATCCACACGCATGCACATGGAGATCCCATTCATTAGTAATATGTCCGTATTACATGAGACACATGACTACACCTCAGTGCATCTCTTTAACAGTTGACATTTTACCAGGGATTTCCAGTGTTTGACTTAATGGTAAAATATGTTTATCTGCCTGTTGAGGAGGTTGTTTGTTGAATATACAACATAGAACATAAAACCTCAGTTGGACTTTCTAATTGTGCTGAATTCAGTTCATTATTTATTTTTAGACTCAATAATTGATGCATATGTGACAGCAGGAACATTAACAAAGTCAATAGTAATGTGTTAATGTGGTTAGCGCCCAAAGCTAATTCACACCCATCGTCTTGCAACATTTAAAGATTATAATTAATGAATTGTTGGCAGTAAGAAAAACTTTGATTGACATCAGACAGGTACCAACCTCATTAGACCACAAGTCTTAACCAGGTAAGATTTTCACGAGATATGTCGTGGACTTAGCTGGGACGTCTTTATCTGGTCTGTCATAGGTATGTGGGACCAGCAGTCAGTGTAGAGCAATACTGTAGTTTTCCAACAAAAAATACATCTTTAAAGGTACAAGAGTTAGTATTTTGAGTAAAAGAGGAGTAATCATCAGACTCTGCAGCTCCTCTTGGTGCTACATAGCGTTTTAGCTTCTTTCAGATCATAGTTTTGGCCTCATGACCAGCAGCACCAGCAGCACCAGCAACGCACTGATGGTTTCGGATCGTCGTCGTCACGGTAACATTAACAAACACATGCTAAACCTTATTGTACGATCGCGCGAGGCCAACAACACCTAACTCCCTCCTTTGCTTTCCACCATTATTACAAACACTCGATTCAATAATTTCAGTGTAATAGACGAGGGATTAAAATAGGTCTTTCTGTGAGGATTACAGTATCAGCAGGTGCAGCAGGTGGAGCAGGATGGCAGTGCCGTTGCTGCCCCATATATTGAAATGTTCCGTGTCACTAGTTCACTAAGTGTCTCGTACTGAGAGTATCCGTCCTATATGCTGCAGAGGTTCCATTTTGTCGTCATCTTGTTCTCTTTGCCGTGGCATTAGTTATTAAAGGTCCCATCTGTGGGGTTGTATTAGACAAGCTCTGCTGACAACATGGCATTTCTTCCATCCTCTGTGAACAAAGCTGCATGCTCATTTCATGCAATATGAATTAAGGGCCAAATACTCTCGAGTGTTGGATGAGGGATTTCCCTTCGGTGATTACACTGGAGGGGCTATTAGACTAAGAGTATAGAGGAGCAGTCGCTGAAAATAAACTAATCGTGATTGATTCATGTATTTTCGAGGGCTGCCCACTGTAAGCTTCTCATCACGCAATTCTTTGAGAGAGTGGGATTAAAACTTTAAAGGAATCAAAGAAAAAGACCGTAACGTCAAAAGCTTCAGGAATATTTGAGAAATTGGATTTTGTGTTAAGAAAATTGACCTTGAATTAGTACTTAGTCTAGTGATCTGCTAAGTGATTGTGTCATTGGATGAGCTGGACTTTGCCTTTGTGTGTTTGCCAAAGGGCTAATCAGTGTTTCGGTTCTGACCCGCCAGGCAGCAGCCCCAATTTAAGACTGGTCCTTGAGTAAGTGTCTCTACTTGGCAGGTTCTGGCATCGGCAGTCTGACTTGTTTGGGTATAAATAGTCACATAATTACTGACATAACTGAACCCTTTGAAAGTGACCTGGTTACGTTAGCCTCTATTTACAGGTGACGTTTGCCACATTTACCTTTTCAGAGGTTAGGTGAACACTTTCCAATTCAAGTCCTCACTGGCCCTTGTGCAGCAGAATAACGTAGGATTGCTTTTGGGTTAATCATAGGAGGCTACAGTTGTTAAATTATAATTATTGTGTAATATCTCTGCAAGTTTCTACTCAGAGGACTAGAATCGGCTGTGCCCCAGTTCATCAGCGGTCCTGTCAGTGTGAGGAAGGAGGTGCAGCTTCACTTCTCCACCTGGCGATGCCCACACAAATTTACGCACTCCCTATAGGTGAAATGCAACAGAGAAACGCTGAGTCAAATGCTCAGTCCACTGCATCACATTTCACACGCGACCCCCCCCCTTCCCACCACACCACACCCCCCAACCCCCCCACGACAGATTAATGGGGTTGAAAATGAGAGCGCGTCACATGTGCCGACGCGATGGGAGAGACAGTGGTCTCAGCAGAGCTGCAGCCCGGAGGCCCGGCCGCTGTACAAGCTGCTGTATGTGCTCTCTCATCATGACGCACCGTCCTGCTGCTAATAGACGTGAATAAATATTCACTTTATGGTCCAAACTCACCAAGAAGGAGCTTTTTTATGAGGACTGACGGCTGCTTGCAGGAATATTCAAAGGCACAAACACTTGTGAAGATAAACCACTGGTTTCTGTACAGATCGTCACCTTTGTGAAATGTGGAGCAGTTTTGCGTAGAACATATTCAAATCATTTTTATTTCTGTTGTTAAACCTCTTATTTAACAACAGAAATTTTGAGCTGCCCCACGGTAAACTTGTCTCCTCAACATCCGTGCCAAACGTTTCCTTGTGGTGTTTGTGTAAAGCTTTACAGTCCTGCTGCTGCTGCCTTGTGTGCATCAACACGCAGACTGACACGGATCCAAAGATTTAGATCCTTGTGTATCTGATGTATGCTCACGAGTGGTCAGACAGAATTTCCAAGATACTACATCCACACAACAGTTTCTGTCCCGTCTTTTCTGTCTCGTGGTATTTAAGAAAACATCTGTGGGCTGCGTGATTTAGTTATTCCCCCTCAGTTGACTTCCTTTTGGCTTTTCGGTGCCCTTTGGGGGTGCACACACTACACACACTACACACATGCATCCACTCTTGTAAGTAACCATAGCTGCTTTGTGTACATGTTGATCTTTCACTTGTGTATTTACTGTATTTTAGATAGAGGTTAGTACAGCACACAACTAAATGTGCACCCCCTGAATAATAACACTAATGTTAAGTAATTATAAATCCAGATTTTATATATCTGCACTAAACAGGCCTTTAACTTTTGTGTGGTTGTACCTGAAATGACTACAAAGCTGTTATAATATGTGTGTGTTTAGGAATGGTTGTATTTGGAAGAAACCTGGAAAATAAATGTTCACACAAAATTTGAGTAAAACCGACAATTACGCGTCTCTTGCTCCGAGGGCTCAGAACTCCTCTGTTCATGACAACAGATTTCTTTTTTTAGACGGCTTCGATCTATTTTGAGATGGGTAATGATACAGGACAGAGACTGAAGGACATTCAAACCTGTCAACTCGTCTTTCTTCACACCTAGTTGGTCAGGGGGAAGATGGCATTGATGAAAGGTCGCGGGGTGGCTCTGATTAAAAGAGAATTTATTCAGCTAATCCACACTAGCCAGTGCAGTGCCTGGTGGCTCCTGCTCGCGACTTATCGATGGATCGGGGAATTGATCTGATCCGACCGGCCGAGTGTGGAGCCCCCCCCCCACCGCCAGCGTCTGTTAACCCTGCAGAGTATGTAAATCAGGTTCTCCACAGACACAAGCGTGCCAAGAGGAGATTCATGTTTGTCAGTTTTATGAAGTTGTGTTGACACTGTCGCCACACCTCCACAGGTATGTTGACCTAGTTAGTGAGGTGGAATAATGACAAAGAATAAAGAAATCCCTTGTTCCTTTGTTCCAGGGCTTGATAATAATTTCCTTCAATATTGTAAGTGCGTAGGACGGCTGTAGAGGCCAACAAATATCAGACGACGTAATAGTTTCATCATTTCTGTTTTTTTCCTGTTTATAACCATGATACCGATCTATTTCCCTCACAATGCAACGGCTAATTTAGTTTGATAATGTTTCTCGCCCCTATAAACAGACATTACAGCGCGTGTGACTGTGAGAAAGGACGAGCCAAGCAAAGCGGAAAGTTTTGAATGACGGCATAACATCACCTTGCAAACGCGTGACACAGTAGACACGCGACAAATCCCCGAAATCCTCACTTAAGATTTCAAAAATGCTCGAGCAGAGTTTATGTTCCGAGGCGCAATGCATGAGAATTATGTGTGTCCTTGACAAACAGAGTACTGTGAATGTAGATCTGTTTCTTGGAGCTACTGCAACCAAAGGATTTTTGCCACATGATAAAATGTGGAACTGCTGTGGTATTTATTTTACAGTGTCTCTCATTCATTTGAAATGGTCAGATTCAGGGTATAAAAGCGGCATTGTAAAGTATAGATTTCTACAGTAAAAGTATCTATATGCACACCACTTAGATAGGGCGTCATTGACATGTTGTGCTGAGGCTATACATTAAACCAAAGCACTGAAGTACTTCTGAGAATCTTGAGTTTTACTGTAAAAATAAAATAAAAGGGAAAGAGACGAGCGAGGCGGATACAGAGCTGAACAGCGGACGGACAGACGGAGGGAGAGCTGATGATCAGAGATAAGCACGGAGAGGAACAAAAGGGCAAAGGGAAGAGGCATGTCTAAGTACCCTTTCAATTTATTCCATATCGCGCATCGCAGATGACAGATCTCCGAGTGTAACGTCTCAATAAAGGAACACGTGACCACAATTAATCCCCACACGTAGACCCACACCTCATTTAACTTCTGCTCCTCTTTTTTTTAAGCATAGAAAAATGAGATTATTCGCCATGTTTGAAAAAATACGTTTCTCTCAGAGTACGAGCGATTGCGTTTGTACAAAGGGATGAGGCTCAATTCGAAATGTCTGAATGAATTGTTGGTTTGTTCACGGGGTGGATGTGTAGAACCAATAAAAACCCATGTACACTTTGCCTGAAGGGAGTACACAATGTAAGGTAAACACTCTTGTCCTTCCTGTCATCTTTTCCTATTGGCTGGCAGCCATCAATTTAGGACACATTGTCCTGAACTTACTCCATCAGGCTTGGATTGAACATGTTTTAACTACAGTCTGGTTTTCAGTCGCTCCATCTGAGGCAGAGCAGACAAATATTTAGTTATACAGCAGAAAAAAACTAAAACACACCACCCCTCCAGAGCAATTGTTAAAATGCTAGATATTTTTATTTAACTACATTGTATCTGGGTCTGACCTCCTCTAATATCGTTACAAAGAGACAATAAAGGAAAGTGATACACAGAGCGATCTCAGCTCTGCACATCGAACAAAGAGCCCAGAGAAGTGACTCCGCTTCTTGGAAAGGAAGAGTGAGTAGACAGACCAGACAAACTTGGCAGGAAGACGGCGCTCGCACAAAGCACGTAGAAATTTGTTCCAAAATCAATGCGGCCTACTAATATTTGATTCTCCTAAAAAGAATTGAAGGCCTCCTTTGGCAGACGCGGCACACACACACACACCCACACCAACTGGAAATGCTCCTGTATATATATTGGCATGTGCATCAAGGTGTCAAGAGGAAATCACTTAAATTCAAATGAACCTAAAACCCAAATGTATTTGTCCAAACTACACCTTTGGGAGAATTAAAAATTTAATAAAAGGAAGAAGTCCTGTCACCTTTTACAATAATACACGTCAGTTTGTGGAGGACAATCATTAAAGAGAAGATCCCTCTTTTGTCTGGCGGAAGGACAGAAACAGTCTTTCCTCATTCACCAACATATGTTAATGGCTTTTTAGAAATAATTGATGTTTGGATGGTAACTTGTATTTAGTCCCTGAATAAGAGAACTGCTCGATGACACCAGATTTTGTTTGGTTCAGGTAGAAAGAGGAATTCCTTCCACAAACTCTCGTGGTAATCTTTCCTGTAGTTTTTGTGTAATCCTGCTAACTAACACACAAGCAGACAAAAAGCACAACAACTGCAGACAAGGACATGACCTCCTCAGTGGAGGTTAGAAATAATGCTTATATAGTTACATAAGCAAAGTCAGGTTTGTTGACCTATTTCCTTCTCGCCCCTACATTCCTCCCAACAATTCCTATGTCACTCTAAGACATCACCTGACTCCACGGCACCAGAGGGCTTATTCTACTTTTACTTAACCAGATATCTTTTTGGTTACTTCCTGGGACACTGCACCAGATCAGGGGTTTTTCTGATCAGTGGCAGACATCATTTGTTCACCTCTGAGACACCTGCAGAGACACATGTCGTCCTAGTAGTGTGAAAGAAAAGGGAAAGTCTGCAGCTGGTTCCTGACCGACAACAAACACACATAGATGGAGTGGAATCACCAGTTCAACCTGTCTGAACCTGCAGCATTATGCAACGTTTGAGAAGATTCTTGACAAATGACACTGTAACATGAACAACACGGTTAGTAAATCATATCACGTCTGTTTCCTGAAGAACTTCTAAAAAACATCCCTCCTCATAGTTCTAAGTTTCTGGAGGTATCATGGATTCAGATAAACCAGTTCCTGAAGCAAACCAGAGAAAAAGACCTGCAGGCTTAGAGCTAACAAAATAAACTGAAACTGATAAACCCGCGATATTTAAGTATTTTCTATTGCTATGTAGACAATGTTTGCATTTTGTCTAGTGGTGGAAAACCTCAATATCAAAATCAATCAATATAGAATCAATTTTAACTGTTGTTCGCTATTTTTTAGTCTTTTGTTTGACAAACGTTGGGCGCTGATTAAATATACCCATTTACAAGACAAGAGGTTTGAATATGTCACATAAACTTCTCCATGATGGATGGATGGATGGATGGATGGATGGATGGATGGATAGATAGATAGAGACATACATACATGGATTAATGGATAGAGGGATAAATATGAAGATAAATACTTGGCTGATCCCAGTACTTCAGTAGCAAACTATTTCCCACAAAATACATACACATTTTTGACATTATATCAAAACTGTTATTTTTTTTACATTCCTTTGATGCTTTCAGGTAATTCATAGCTACGACTAAAATAAACTTTGAAAGAAAAACAGACTTAAGGTAAACATTCTGTATGAAGCTAGAATGTGTTTGGCTGTGTGTCTGTGGCGTGTAGTCGCCAATAAGCCACAAAAAACGATAAGAAATTTAGTGCTTTTCAGATTCCTTGAGACTGCCTTCATTATGGCTAATTGGATTGAACGGTGCCCACTCATTGGCCTACATTTATACATTTACATCGTATTTAAGGCGCTTAATCTGAGTGGCACTGATATCATGAGACTGACATTTAAGCTGTTAAATCCGGAGGATGTTATAAGGGTTTTAGAGAGGGAGGATGGGTGAGGGGGAGGGAGGGAGGGAGAGGAGGAGGGAGGCAGAAGAAAGACACCAGTGAGAGAGGGTCTCGTTGACTGTGAGCTCACAGAGACACTACAGCAGGATGACAGGGCAGGGCTTTTGTTGGAGAGACTGCCAGCACGTCAGTTCCGATGTAACATTTTTATCGACACCCTCCTCGCCGCATCCTGACAGGCGGGCAGGAGCTCCACTTTTACATTCCGCACCAGAAGTTCGGGGTTAGAGAAACAGGTTGCCTTGGCAAACTTTGGAGGAAATCTTTTCTTTTTCTTTTTTCCCCCTCGTTGTTGTCTGCCGCCGCCACCGCTCATAAAAAGAAATAAAGTATGCACGAATGGCAATGTTTATTCACTTGACCTAGAAAAAGCTCTCGGTGTAACGGCGCAGATATTCTGAATTCACAAGTCACTTTTGATTTTATAGTGGAGCTGTATACTTTGTGTGGATGCAGCATGTACTGTATGGGCTGTTTACTGCTGTTGCTCCACTGGATCAGGAGGGACCTTGTTCTGACTTTTCTGGTTCTGCAGGCTACATCAGACTGAAATATGTAGTGAAGTATGAATTCATAAATATGTTGGACATATATGCCAATCTTTAACTTCCCATTGTCATCTTCCTCTGACTTATGCATCAGCCGAGTAGTGAATCTAGGATTTTTCTAAAACAGGGGCAATAAAGGGGCCACTTTAGAAAATAGTTCCTTGTTCTTGCACACTATGAACTTAAAAAAAATACAACTATTGTTGCATTTGTATTTACTATTGTTATTACTTGACTAGTTCATAAAAATAAAAAAAGACTTCTGTCAAGACAGGGGGACTTCAGGGACCAATCAGATTTTCAGCTAGGGCTGGTGCACTCCTGGTCCCACCCCTGGAACCACCATTTTGTGTTAAAATCAATAATTACAGTTATTCACAATTAACAAATTCAATGTTAATATTTTTGTCATCTTTTATTCAATTTGCTCTCAGTATTTTATATCATTTTATTCCCTAAAATATTATTTAGGATGAACATTAACCTTAATAATAGTAATTTGGGTGCCAACATGACAATACATTCACACAGTTCATCTGAAAGATGGTTTTGTTCCAGCAACAACAGTTCACACACTATTCTTCTGTTGTGAACCACTTTACTCTCATATATAACAGTGGAGGATTAAAAGTGGATTTTGCAGCACAACTGTATAATAAGCTACAATCTGTCTCTGCGCTCCCTCAAAGGTCAGCGCTGTCTAGACGCTTTACACAGATTTACTTTGCCCCCCGTGAGAGAATGCACCTATTGCTGTGATTCAATGGAAATTAAGAAGTTTTCTTAGGCAGATTTGCAGAATTTTGGCAAACATAAACTTATTTCTTCAGTCTTTTATCGTGAAAATATTTGAGGACATATATATCTCAGGGTTTTGGACTGTTGTTTGGGCAAATGAGACATTTTTCTTGTGCTGTAGGAAATATTGTTACTGGAAATATCTTAAGTTGAAGTCATATTAAAAATACCTCACTTTACTTTTTCTTTCACTTCGGTAGCTCCACGCACTGTTTTCATGCTCCCTTTTAATTCACCCAGTTTTATAGCTCTACCTAGCCACGAGCAGGAAGTGCTGCAGATTACTCCACCACTGTCCATCTGGACATTAATACACAACAGAAACCCAAATCTATTTCACTGGCCAGACAGACTGTGTTGTTCACTGCAGGGCTCAGTCTAAGCCTCGCCACATAAACGCATCCAAATTCACCAGACTGAGCAGGACCCAGAGAGTCTGTGCGGAGAGGGGAGATTCTTTTGATGTCTAATAAACTGTTATTGACATCTCCCCACAATTTCTCCTTAAACTCACTAATCCCGAACAGTAAGTTGTTTTGACGACTTTATTCACCGCCCGTGCTTTGATTGCCTCTGACCACCTCAAATGATGCTACCGTTCCGTATCGATCGGCCGCTTTGTGTCTCATGTTTGTTTGCCGATTGCTCAATAATCCAATTATTGCAGCACAGCCTTCTCCGAGCCCCCGTGACGCGGAGAGACACTTCCTTAGCGGTGCGGGGAAAGAAAGAGAGTGAGAAAAGAGGGTGAGGAGAGAGAGAAAGAGAAGGAGGGAGGGAGGGTGAGAAAGAGAGACAACTCGGAGGAGCAGGACAGACTGTGTGCGATGAACTTTATGTGGGGGAAGAGGGACAGAAGAGATGGGATGCGGAAGGGAGGAGTGAATGAGCAAAGTGGAAGGGAAAGCGCTGAGGGACTGTGTGTGTGTGTTCATGTGAGAGAAAGGAAAAGACAGCGGGGGGGGGGAACACAGGAGAGAAGGTCGCAGGCGAAGCCAAAGTTACCTTTCTGAATGCACTGACCTTGTGCACCTCGCATTAACCTCCTCCTCCAAGAGAATTAGTCTCCATCATTTACACTCTGCTGTTTCTAACTGCGCCAATTGATTTCAGTGGACCAGAAAAGGGGGGGATTCGAATCTCCCGTTACCCTGAGCAGAGGCCGAGGGGAATTCATGCTAACGCCGCTCGGACAGACTTGAACTAACAGTCTGTGGACTCTGAGTCGGCTGTTTCTCTCTCTTTGGGTAGATCTGGTCGAGCTCGAGTGGCTCACTGAGGAGGTGTGGGGCTGTTGGAACCGACTTCATGGAGGGGATGGAACTCTTGTGTTGGGTTTTAAATGCACCTCATGAAGAGAGATCACAAGAACACAGAATGGGGAACAAATACTTTTTCAGTGACTGACATGTAGCATTATGGCGTTGCACCGCAGTCATTCGAGCCCTATTAAATCATCAGTGAGCGTATTACTTCTGATTGATGGCCGAGGGCGAGGAGCTCAGACAGATTCATTTACGCAGCATTTGCTCCCTCGTTAATAAAGACTGATGCTATCGCAACAAAAACAAGTTTTCAAAATAGTCCTTTGTATGGTTAACCCAGGCACGAACGGCTTTGGGCTGCAGTGGGTTTAAAGAAACACACAGTTCAACTAAACATGTATGGATTTTTTTTTAATGCCTCTGGTATACAATAGAAAGTCCAAGTCTCCAGCATGAGGCTAATGTTGACGTTAGGCTCCGCGATGGCTCTCGTAAACGGCTGTAATCCACATTAATTTGGAGTTTCTCGGCAGGAGGGAAAAGATTTCAGAGATAATACACACAGTTTGTACAGCTCAGAAAATAAGGGGTGACGCACAGATGTAGAGAGGCTCCGACGAAATATGGCTGAGGAAGCAGAAGGGTTTACAGAGGCCCGTTGAAAGAGCAGCAGCCTTTAGGCGGCACGAGAGGAAGGTTGAGTCAAATCAGTAGAAACTAGGATGACACTCAGTAGAGAGCATAAATCCCCCAAGGACTAAAACTCCACATAACCACAGACATCAGTCCCCTCAATTTGCCTAAAAAAACATTATTAACATCACATGAATCCATGAATTATTCCCTAAAACTCAACAAAGGAAGTTATACAAGCATTTCCTGAATTTAGCCTTTGTTCGGATCGGTGCAAAAATGGAATGGGTTCTTTCTTGACCCATGTACCATTCTTGCACCGAGTTTCAAATCCTGCTGACAAATCCAACCAACCAACCAAACCAACCACCAACAAACCAACCAACCAACAAACCATACCAACCAACCAGTCAACTAAACCAACCAATTAACTAGTTAACCAACAGCTCAGAATGTCGCATATCCCCTCCAAGATCCAATCCCCTAAATTCAATCAATCTGTGTAATCCTGCTGTTGAACAAACAAATGCACAACGTTGAAAACACAACTTCCTTGTTGGAGCTTTAGCTACTAAAACAACTTTATAGCGTTTTTCAGACCAGGAAATCATTTCTGCTGTTGCCGAGTCCGACACAGTGGAGACACAGGGACACAAATAAAATCCAGACGCATGAAAAATGAAAAAGTAAACACAGCACACAAATCTGTGTTTCTTTGTACGTCCAACAGGGCAAACCCAGTCGCTGATTTATTTAGAACGGTCGAGTGTCCTTCATCTCAGACCTCGAAGGCGACGTGTCTGCAGCACTACTGCAACTCGCCCTCAGGTTTGGGCCTTTTTTAGGGATTTATAGGGCTTCGTTATGTTCGGCTATAAAACACAGAAAAATATGCTTCTTTCAGACGCGGCACGTTGGCCCAGTCAGGCTGTAAACCGCGACATGTATGTGCAGGAGCAGGAGGCATTAAGTGGAAATTATGACCTCTGTTTCCTGAGGGAATTTGGCGGTGACAGATCTATTCAGGGCGACCTGGCACTTCCTTTGAATTTATAGTAACCAGCGTTTGCATGCTTTGGCCATGGATCCCGGTGAAAATGGCCGTGCTTCACACTTAAACATGGCTGTTATGACAGGCTCGCTCCCGTAAAGTCTCTGTGGACTGACAGACCCCGGGGGCAGAGTACATGAAGAGGAGTCAGTGGCACATTGAGAGGCCATCAACGTGCTCACACTGTGCAGGGTGTCACAAATCGAGATGTCTGGTGCCACTCAGGTCTCGGTAGAGGAAGCTGATGCTTGATGTAAGATTGACAGACGTCTTTCTACACCCCACCCCCTTGTGCATCCCTCAGAAAAAGAAAAAAAAACTCAATTATGCTCTATTTCCTCAGATGAAGCCGCTCATTAGCGCTGACAGGTTTTGCGACATCAAGCAGAACAGTAGTGAGGAGGGAATGTGGAGCTACAAGCTGCTTTCCTGCTGCAGAATCCAGTTGTTTCAATGGGGAATATCCTTTGTTCACTGTATGAATCCCAATGGCCTCCCATTTAAAAAACGCTGCACATCACTTGAGACTAAAACTCCTGCTCACGCAAAAAGTAATTAGAATATATTTTTAAAAACTCCACTCAGATCGGACCACGAGTCGTCTCCTTTAAGAAAGACACAAATCTCAAAAAACCTGTTTCAGGCACCGTAATAAAACCCACTCAGAAAAGATACTGTACCTACACTAGACGTGCCCCCTCCCCTCCCCACCTCACACCTCTCTCCCATTCTTAAATATTTATGGGATGAGCTGTAGATGTCATGTGTTTACCCTAAAATCTTCAGAGTCTCGCAAACCTCAAACAACGAGACGTATTGTGTACACGAGGCAGCGAGGGGACGAGCAGCAGCGAGAAAGAAAGAAGAAGAAGAAGAAGAAGAAGAAGAAGAAGAAGTGTAGAAAACCTCGGAATCGACAGCGTTTCCCTCAGACGGAAAATGTGGAAGATATTCTGAGCCTCAGGAGTATTTGGTTGGGCGAATGTTGTATTTGAACAGGGCGTCTTAGTGGCAAAGCCCGATGTTATTATTTATTAAAAGTGCAGCGTGAAGGGAATTACAACATTGTGGGAAATGTGTGTGTGTGTGTTTGTGTGTCTGTGTGTGTGTGCTGATGAATATATTTGTGCACACGTGACCGCTAGCCTGAAGAAAGAGGACAAGGACAGTACAGTCAGATGACTGTGTGTACATAACATTAACATCTCCCTCGCCGTAAAGCAAATAGCATTCATGAGGATAAACATGAGGAAGTTTGACAATAATCAATCAATAATATTCTTCATCTCATTTCAAATTGGAATTGTATTATGATGATATGATCTATGGACGCAGAACTGGAACAATACAATTATAAAACAATTAGCTAACTGAGAGAAAGTTGTATTATTTCCATTTGGATATATCAATAACTTTTTAATTGTTAGATTAATGGTTCCTGCTGTGACTTTTTCCTGATGTTGTCTTTTGTTAAAACAAACTTATTTAATTTATTACCAGCTTGGGTTGATGGTTGGGTCAAACAAGTAAGATAACTCAAATTGGGTTCGAGGAATTGTCAAAAATACAAATAATCAATAATGAGCTGGTGTGAAGTATTAATTATTCCATTAGTTTAATGATGAATGATAATTATTTAAATATGGTTAATACTAATCGATAAACAAGGTCAAAGGCCCATCACAAGTTTCTAGACCCCCATGGTGTAACCTTTAATTTATTTCCTCGTATTGTATTCATTGTATTCATTGTTTCTTTATTATTTTATTTTATTTGAAAGTTGTCAGTTCAGACGAAGACAGGGAACACAGGGAGATTGAGATCCCTGAACGCAGCTCAGTGCAGTTCTGTGACATTTGTCTGTGTGTGTTAGTGTGTTAGTGTGTGTGTGTGTGTTTGTTTGGCAGAATTGAGCCTCGGGTGGTGCGCTCCCATCATGCGCATCTTAACCGCTAATCCACCAGGACGCTCGTCAATTCCTTATTTTGTCTAAGCTTAGTTAAAAAGCCCTGAGGGATTTAGATTTTAATATGAGATGGAGAAAAAAATGACAAATTCTCTCAGTTAGAAACTACAAATTAGGTAGAACAATTAATCTGCTATTGCAGTTATCCATCGATGTTCTGCTAATGAACAAATTGGTTAATCCATTTTTTTTAAGTATTCATATTTTCCCTTTTTGTGCTAACAGTCTGAATCCAAACAGAAATAAATCGGTATCTATGGAAGAAAGAATAGAATTTAAATAGTTTCCTTTCGTTTACTCCTGTCTCACTCCATCCGTTACCCTCTGTTGTCTGTGCTCGTCCCGTCTGCCTCAGCGCTGCTGACATCCCTGGAAGTCTCCGGCCCAAAAGGTGACATGGGAGCCCGCTGTGAAAGGGCAGCCACATGCACCACTGCAAAACTTTCACCCTATTAAATATACATCAATAGTCAGCCATAGTCTCCCCTGAGCCAAAGTCACCATGACTGCTGGTGTGTTTTTTATCCCCGTGCTTAGAGAAGGAAACTGTTGTGGCACATGGTTTGTTGGGAAAAACATATTTCTATATCTATTTTTCAAAAAGGTAGTACACACTGATTATGTTTCATTTCCTTTTCGGTAAAGCCAGACGGGTCAAATTCAAAGGGATATATATGTTTTCTCTGCGATGAAAAAGATCTGGTTTGTTGGCTTGTTCCTGCTCAGGTGACTCACAGCTGGCTAACTTTTACAGTTTCAGTCTAGTATTGTTTTTCCCTTCAGCCGGTTGGTTTGAAACTAAATATTAACAGCATCATAGCCACAGAGTAAGATAATACAAAAAAGGTGGGAGGTGCCCTGAACCATTGTAGGATCAGGCTGGATCGGTTTTTCTGCCCTTTTGACCTTTTCTCATATTTTAGAAAACAACATGAAAACATCTGAAATCCCTTGTGTCCTTAAAACAGCAGAATTTGAGTTAAGATGCAAAGTGGATTTAAGGTTTGGATTAAACTTTGCTAAGATAAGAAGGCACCTACGTGTGTTATTTTGATAGATCGTTGTGTGGACTGGGGTTTTTTAAAGGAGAACTTAATTGCGCCATGTCTCTCAGCAGGTGTTGCATTGTTCATCCAGTGGCCATCTGGGCCCGTAATCCTTTGGAGGTGAACACACTGAATTTGAAAAAGGTCATTGCACAGACATTCAGTTTGGCCCCGACATTTTGTGATGTGTGTACGTGTTCTTGTGCGTGTCCTTGCCCTCTAACCTTTTTTCTCTTTTGCATTTTGTGACGCACGTGTGTGGGACCTTTTGTACTCGTGAGGTCAGAATCTTAAAGTTAACCTTTCAGCAAATTGCCGGACAAACCACAGTTATCGTCCTGTGAAGCCGAGTCGTTGTGTTTTTTCTGGGTGGACGAGCATTTAACTGGACAACACTCAAACACTATAAGATGGTTTTGTGTTCATAACCTGAACTAACGTCTAAGAATGTTACTCTCTATATCTCTCTTTATCTTTATCGCTCTCCATTGCTTATACATGGTGCACAACACAGTTAGGAGGTATAACACATAGTTGATCGATCTCAGATTTGGAAAATGTTTTGCTGTTTATCAAATGTTTGAAACCACAACTTTCACTCAGTAGCAGAAATCTATCTTTAAACTTACAAGAAATAATAATGTGACATTTATCGTGATAACTATCGATATTGAATGATATGATAATGTTTATATCGATATAGTTTTTGGCCGTTCATCCGGAGCTATTGCCAATCTTTGTTTGTATCTGATTTTTTGTGCAGATTCGTGAAATAAAATGAGCAAAAATTTAATGCATGAAACTTTCAAAATGTCCTGGTTGATACATCATCAGCTTGTTTTTGTTCATTGGCTGGATCCTGATCGACGCTGTCAGCAGCACTTCAAGCGGAGTGGGTGAGCGCAGGCAGGACTTGGAGCTGGGGATGCGCCTGCTCTTCTGCTGTTGAACCTGTCAAATACTATAGAGAGGCTGACTGGAGAGCAGCTCTCAGCAGTTCTGGAGCGAACATGCAGAATGTGCTGCTGTGGTGCTAACCACCTGGCTCTCAGCCAGCCACAGACTTGGCTCTGGCTCCTCTGCACAGCCCACTTCTTGGGGTTGTGGTTTCATTCCATGTGAGTTTATTGAGCCACTTGACTGTATGCTATATATTACCAATACAGTGCATACAATAAACACCCTGGGCAGGTCCACTTGGCTGACCTATACCTAACGTAGCTACTTAACTCAGTATGTTAATGTACCATTGGTTGGTGTGTGCAGCATTCCCACTCTGCTCACACTGGATTCCCAGCCTGCTCCATCCTGGTCCCAGCAGAATTGTAAATGACTGGTGGGTGTTGAGGATAATCGCATGTGACAGCTAATGCGTGGGGTTGCTGGCAACATGTGTCAGCGTCAGTGTACATTAACCTACATTCAGAGTGAGGCCTTTTTGAATAACATGGATGTGGAAAAGGTCGCCTTCTGAATGAGATATTCTTTGGCACGTTTAATTTTCTCCGGACCCACAAGCTCAGTTTATGTTGTTTGTAAGGTCGGAGCATTGTTAACCTCCTGTACACCTTAATCTCACTGACCAGACCCTTCTGCTACTTAAGCAGGTAAGTATAACCAGGAGTTGGCTGTGAGCTAACTGTTGCTAGAAAGTGGAGAACAGAGGTAAGGAGTGTGTGGCGTGGAGGTGGCTCAGGTCAGGGCTGATCCCTGAAAGATAATCTCCGTCTCCAGGGATTTGTTTTTCTCATTTGTCCTAGGGCCTCTAAGCTGAGATTGGAGGTCACCTGCTGCACAGGCAACCAGACACATTTGTATGGAGCTGGTGTGAGAAAAGCATAGTAAGCGATAAATGGAGCTGAAATATGAACGCGAGGGGGAGGCCAGGTCCAGAGTTCATCCATGCCACTGAAATCAAAGGATTTCGGGTCCATAACAAAACCAGCGTTAGCCGCGTAGCTTTGATGTGGGTCCGTCCGTGTTGAGGTTCGTGGCAGTAAGCTAGATTAGAGCACATTTTGATCCATGTCTCACAAAGGTGGTGAAAACAAGCTCCATGTTTTGTGTATTTAGTTAGATTTGAGCCAACTACCATGCTTGCTTTTGTTGTCATCATGTAGGTTTATGCTCAGCAGGGAAATGGGATTTAAGTCCGAACTGGTATTTCATGTTTTCTCATGTGTTGGAACATTTGCTGTTGAACGCCGGCCCTCTTGTTTGAATTGTTTCCCTCATTCCCAGGCCTGGAAATCAAGCCCACGATGCCCAACAATGGATTTCTCCAACCCTTCAGCTGAATTCTGTTCCCAGCTGTTGTTTTCGGCCGTTGCTGTTTTTAGCCAAGGATTTTTTTTGGAAAACTCTGCGCTAAAATCAGAAACTTTTGGGGGATCAGTATAGAGATCAGTGTGAGGGGCACGTGAGAACTTCAGCTCCCGGAGGCAGGAGAGGCACTTTTGTGCAGTCGATTAAAACGGTGCTCCAGGACTTGTCTGGGAGATTTGTCGAGGCTGCTACAGAGCTGCATAAATGAATACTAGGATTGTTTTAGGGGGATGAATTAAGAACAGTGAAGACCGTTGTAGTGTTGTTTTCTATACGTGTCTTATGTGTTACATGCAAATCATGCAAGGCTGTAACATCTCTCTACGTCTTGAGCTGGTTTTCTCCCATCTCTTCTGGGAAGCGACAACAAATCTGTAAAAGGTTGTGGAAGTAATCAATCCAACTTGTGGGATGATGCCCCCTTAAACCTTCTTCTCAGCCTTGTGCAGATATGTTATTTTCAAAAGTGTGCCTTGTGGTATCGTATCGCACATCTTTGGCCTCGCTCATGCTTTGTGTGTAAATTAAATCTGCGGACTGCGCAATAGGCAGACACGAACGAGTGGGCGTGTTGACCTCATAGACTGTATAGGCGATGTTTCTTGTTTTTTGCAAAAAGCTGAATTTTAATATCGCAGCATTTGCGTTTCTTCAGTTTTTGTTTGCAGTTTGCAAAAGCATGAAGAGCAAATAGCACTTGAGCATCCGCACAGGCCTCATAGTATGATGCCCTGCACATAAACCATAGAAGAAGCTTTTGGCCCCTTGCTGCTTTTGGCATTGGAAGTACGGGAGTTTCCAACCAGGATAAACTTATTACAACACCATTGCTCACATCACATTGCTGAGATTTGTGTGTTTGCTTCACCTTAGCCAACACGTCTCAGGTGATTCATTTCGGTGAAGTTAAGATGGTCAAACCGCTCCGGCTGGTTATAAACACCTGAGTCACCCACACCTGCTGCCCTGAAGGGTCTCCGTAAAGCCCCTGAGCCAATCGCCTGCCTGGGAGAAAACAGCAAAGTTGATGTTTATAGGTGTTTATAAGACCGGTACAGCTTCAGACATTTTGAGTAAGAGCTGAATACTGTGTGTAGATGTGAATAATACTTTACCTGCCCACAGACGTCGGCCTCCATCAGCTCCCTGAAGGGGGCCGAGCGTGTACGTGCTTCTCTCAACTCGCCTCGCTTCTTTTGTTTACACTGAAAACAGTGGATTTATAGAAAGATAATCACGATTCGCTGTCATGGGGAAGGTCAGTGGAAGTTTGTCGGCTTGAGCCTTGGAGGGGAGACAACACAACAGCTTGGAATTTAAAACAAGGAATGCAATCGCAGCTGGGACACCAGACTCCATCAGATGGCAAATTTTTTCATTTCTGTGGTGAAATAGATTTAATTTCATTTACCCGTTTGCTTCAATACCACAAAAGAAGAAGAGGAGCAAAATCGGACAATTGAAGGCAAATGACCATTAGTTCTCTCTGGACTGTATAAATATTTTTAAGCGTTTACTTTTATTTCCCACAGCCATTTGAGACAGCCAGTCAGGGTTGATTATAGGCTAACCTTAACACAAGTGTAACACAAAGCTGCCAAAGAGGAAATCTCATATTTCTGTATGCTCAGGTACTCTTCCCAATGCCAGGGTCACCTTCACCAGGGAAAAATAAATCCCCGGTAGCTCTCTAACACCACCCATAAGACCTCTCTCCCTTTGAGAGGCGGTGAGTGGGTGTCAACCTAATGTTTATACTGTCTGCTCATGGTTATGTAAGCCATTTTGTCCTCTTCCTCCCTCTCTCCCTCCGTCTGCGTCTGCGTCGACCGCTCGCTCCAACTAATCTACCTTTACCTTCCCCAACATGCCAACTTGTGCGTTACATAAATATTCTGTGAGCTGGTCAAGATTTTTCCCAGCATACCAAGGTGTGTATTACATAAATATTGTAGGCCAGACTGTGGAGAGGTACTGTACCGTGGAAGCTGTGTTCGCCAGAGTCAAGGATGCTTCTCTTTCATGAAGGGTAGGTTCAGGGAGGCTGTGGTACTTGTCTGAACTATCCGTGTGATAACAGCCTCTAGAATGAACGAGTCAGTGTGCCTACTCACGCACATACACACATACACACACACACAGTCACACGCACACTTATCTTTACAGCGGGCAGCTCTGCAGCAGTGTAAATACAGCACACTGAAGCACACAGATGTGTGTAGGGCCAACTGTGCTGGGCGCCGCATGATGAGGACATTGTTTTTTCTCTTAGGAGAAAATAAGCCGTATCTACACTGTGCCTCAGCTGCTCGCACACAGACTCTGTCATACTAATGTACTTATGCAGGTCACCGGGTTCAGCCGCACCACGTGGGCCCGGCTGCCCTCCATCATACAGACATCTCACGGACCATTATTCACCTCTAATGATGTTATCTTGATAACCTCGGAATAGCTACCAGCTACCCCCCCCCACGACTTCCTATGTATCGCTAATTCATCAGTTTTCTTCAACTCCACGCTCTGTTCCTATGGCAACTGACTGTTGTAGTTATGCCACAGTCTGATGACTTCTGACCTTTTCCTGTGACCCACATTGACTTGTTTATAGTCAAAGGATTAAGAGAGAGAGAGAGGGAGAGAGAGGGAGAGAGAGGCTTCAATTGACCGTGATGCGAGTGCAGTGTTTCCTGATTCTGATAAATCTGAGGCTTAAATATCCCTTCTGGTCTTATCACCGGCCGATTTAGCATTCCTTCCTGCAGCTGAGAGAGGGCGGAGATATTTGAACCATTCGGAGAATGCTCCCAGTGTGACATCCGAATTAGTCCTACAAAAGCATGAGGCCAATTTGAGCCCCAACATCTGTCCCGCGGTTTGTCCTCAAACATTTCTGGAGGGCACCGTGGGCCTCGTCTGGCTGAACAAGCTCTCACGTTTCCCTCTCCACTTTGTCATTTCATTAATACCTTCCCTCCCGAAAGCAGCAGGTCGGTGCACGGAGTCGGGGAAGTCGGATGGAGACACACATTTCTCAGCTTGTACATTTCGGTGGGAAGAATCGGGGGATTGTGTACCCGCACTCATCTGCGTCCTCATGGGAAATAAACAGCGACTAAATCTAGTTGTTGGCTTTGCGTGTTATCTTTAAAGATGAAAGGACACTGAAAACAATGAAACCGCTGCCCTGGGGTTTTTCTGTAGGAAGGAAAAAAAGCAACAACTGGAGCGAAGAATGAAACCTTTGATCTGAGCAGTCAGTCCCATTGAGTCCGTCTGAGACTGGACCCAGAAATAGAGGAGACAGGGGTCAGGAAGAGAAGCCACAGACCCTGTTCACAGAAGTCGCCTCAAACTGTAAAACACTAAAACTATTTCTTGAGAACAGTCAGCTATTACTGTGGAGACACTTGCAGGGATATTATATACTTTTTTCCATATCAATCAGTCAAACTTTATTCATATAGCACCATTCAAACTAATCAATTAAAAGCAAAGTGAGTCACAAAACACAAGATATTAAAAACGAATTTAAATGAGTTAATAAACCAGGGGATGGTCAGATTTAAATACATACAATATTGTGTGGCTTTGCTCATAGCTAATACAGTATGGATTAAATGTGCATCATTCTGGATCAGGAGTTGAGCATGGATGTTTCTCATTTAGAATTGGCCCCCCCCTGTGTAAACCGTGGCCCCTTCATGGCCCCTGATTCAGAACAAATCCAAGATCCGCCACTGGAACAAACATCCAGATTGAGACACTAATGCATATCTAAGCAAAGACAACAATCAAAGCAAGTTCGGACTATTTAATGTATATCATCGGAAATAAAATGTTAGTTACAGTACATGCTCACATTAACAGCTACAGCCTGTTTTCAGTCTCCAATCAACCTGACCCATGATCTCCACACAGTAAGACACAAGCAGAACTGGGATTCAAACCACTGTAGCTGAGAAATTGTGTTATTTGGTGTAAACCCAGAAAGAACAGTTGTTGAACCTGCTAGATAACTCATACATTAGTAACTCAATGTATCTCAGAGAGAGAAATGGCCCTAATGCATAAAAAAGCCTGCTCTTTAAGTCTTAAGCAGAACAACAATGTTTGCATTGATAAACATAATAATATATTGCACACTTAAAAAGGATCTGTCAGCAATATCTCATAATGTAAATGTGCTTCTTGTGCTGTGATGAAAGGTGACACATGGTACTGCAGGCAGGTATTTACAGTTTGAACTGTCGGGTCTTAACAAGACGTTACTTGCAGCGGTGCCTTATCATTTCAGACATCATCACTGAAACAGGCATGAATTATGACCGGGAGAATATTTCAAGCCAGGGAAATAAGAGTCCCTTTGTACAGTGGGTTCCAAACCCACACAGCTTACACAGTGTCCCACTTCTGAATTAGAAAATTTGTCTTTCAACCTCATTAGAACATTTTTGCGAAATAATGCACGTAGGGTCCGCTGAGGGAATATCTGTGCTGAACCAGCAGGATTTTGATAATGATGTCTGTTCGCCTGTGTGTAGTTTAGGCAGCCATTGGTGCACAGTCACTATGCAGCCTGGCCCGTCTGCTCTGGTTTCATAAGCAGAGGGAGTGAATGACCTATATACTCCTCAGAGGGAGGGGAAGTCACCTTGTTGCTGGACGGGCAGGCAGGCAGGCCCACTGGTACACAGCGACAGGGTTTTAATGTGCAGCTCTGTTAAAGGGTTTACCGCTGCCTCGGTATTAAAGCTTTAGACTGAGTCCTTCTTGGCCCTAAACTTTCCAGGGCGAGTTTTTCTTGGCTTGGTTGGTATAACCTAGTTGTGCTGGTGTGAATAGGCCAATGCATAGGAGAATATTTAGTAGATTGACACAGACAACACAATAAATACACCTTCTTGACACTCACACACACACACACACAGATACACGTACACACACACGCTGGTGCTCGCATTAAATGAAACCGCGGGGCCCGGTGCCAGAAAGATCCAGTCAGACAAACACCTCACCAGAGACTCCTCTAAGCGTCCTAACAAATTGAATGTGTGTGTGTAGATGGACATGAGGGAATTAGATCAGTGGTCCTGATTGTATCTGAGTGTGCCGCTGCTGCTGTACCCCTTTCCAGCAAGTCCCCCGGAGGAACTGTGTGTGCATGAGAGCGAGCGAGCGAGGCACAGAGACACGGAGAGAGGGAGGCGGTGGGCAGGAGAGAGAGAGAGGGAGCGCTTGGCAGCTGGTTTGATGAAGGATGTAAGGAGAATGTTAACCAGACAATCACCTTGCGTGTTATTGATTGAGATGGGAGCGAGGTAATTAGCACAGAAAAGAGGGGGAAGCTGAGGCCACTTTCTAATGTTTTGATACAAGGTGTTCTGTCTCCGTGAACACGTCCTGTTCTTTTTGTTTGTGCGCACGTTTTTAGCAAAAAATTGAATCAGACGTCCGGATTTTTGTCTTCGAGACGTCTCTAAATGTAAATGTGCGTTTTTCGGACATGTGAGAGGCAACTGATTCCGTGTCCTTCCGTTTGTAAGAAGCATAAACACAATGAGCTTATTTGTTCACACCACTAAGTGACATGTCATGTGTCCTCCTCCTCTTCCACACTGCAAACTTCATCAAAACCACGTCAGGCTTCCCACTGATCTCTATTTCGTGGCCTGTTCCATTTTTTTCCTTATTCTTCTCGTTCCAAGGTCCCGCTTTGCCCTTCTTTTGCTTTACATCTCCATTAACGTGAGTGTGGGTTTGAGAGATAGATTTGGTCGCGGTGCCCTCGGGCCGCGCGCTGGACATAAATCCTTAAAAAAGCTTAAAGAGACACAATGGAAAGTTTGCTGAGCAACAGCAGCCCCTGCAGCCCGGAGGGGAGCGACTCCTTCTCCGAGTCGGAGCGGTCAAGCTGGGTTTTCGTGTTCAGGAAACAGAAAGACGGAAATTCAGATTGTGCGTTTGCTTCTTTGTAAAAAACGAGATACCTCAGAGTACCTGGCATGAACCTACACTTCCACATTACTAATGAACCTTGGCCTGATTCCAGAGGTTTAAAGCTATTACCTATCACTCAGTAGCTTCTCTTCACAAGAGATTAATTGAGGTCGTTGTCAGATGATTGTTGTTTGATGACGTCAAACATATCTTTGACATTTCGTTGACGCGATTTGATTCATCGGCCGACGTCAACACTGACGCACATATCTCAGAGACACAAGCGTTTTCCTGTTGACCTGTTCATTTCAGGGCCGTGCTCTAAATGCTGATAATGCATCTGCCCGTGGTTTACGCACAATAAACCACGTTATCAAAATCTTTCCTCCTGGTGTTTGCCAATTAAAATGATTGTCTGGACAAAAACCAGAAATACAGCAACACAACAGGTATTCGTCAAGGTTAAACTGTTTTTTTCGGTCGTATCATCAATGTTTTGTGTGTCTTTTTGTGTCGTGGTTACATTTTAACTCTTGAGATAACATGACCCCCCGTGCAGGGTTGCGTTTCCAGAAAGAAGTGAACCTGACCTGATTCTCTCATTGAGTGCTGCATGAGTAGGAATGTACTGTACATCCAGAGCTGCTGTGGTCACTTTAGAAATCAGTCAGTGGTGAAAGGAGGAGGAGGAGGAGGAGATGATGAAGACGATGCCAGAGTCAACAACAGACACTTGTCCTTTCTGCTGCCCATTGGTTACGGCTCAGAGTAAATAAAGACGGCTCGGACGATTCTCACCTTTGCATTATTTACAGTGGGACACCCTGCCCTCCCTGGCTGTGTTGTTGACTTTTGATCATTCTTTGTGTTTGGTTAAATAACCTTAAAATGTGTGTGTTTTGTGGTTTCAGTTCGAGGCAGCCGTCCTCCACGGTCAAGGTGTGCCTGGTGTGCGGGGACGAGGCGTCGGGATGCCACTACGGCGTGGTCACGTGCGGCAGCTGCAAAGTCTTCTTCAAACGGGCAGTGGAAGGTGAGGCACTAACACTCAAACAAACAGGAGTCACTGTTTAGCCTTCTTTCTAATGAGTGGACGTAACACAATGCATATCACCAATCACCACCTCGAAGAGACGTGGAGGCTGTGAGTAAATAAGACACAGCGAGCCGGCTGCACTGCAAACACAAAGAGAGCACAAGCAAATAGAGAAAAGCTGCAAGTTGTTCACTGTAACAACAATACCAATGTTTTTCTTTTGGCGGCAACAAGAATTATTGCAATGTCCAAAAATCCTGTAGAATCATAATCATGCAATCTGGTTTTTAGAGCTAAAATAAACATCAGCTTTCTGCAGGTTTTTCTGTATTTGCAGTGCGTTGATGTCGTGAGATCTGTTGCCTAATTTCTCTTGTGTTCTGTTTATTCTCCAAATGCTACAAACGTTTTGATTCTTCAGATGAAAAGTGACATTCAGTTGTTGTGTTAAACATTCAAACATTAGTTTGGCAGTTTCATGTCTGTCGGCCGCTGTGCCAGAGTTATTCCGTCATTCAGCGAGTTTCAAATCACATTACGCACAAAATTAATACTCACAGTGGGTTGAGTGAGTATCAAATGGTTTCAAACAACATCATCTGCCCTGACAACAACTGCAGCCTCTTCCAGAGCTGCTGGCAGACGCTTTGCTCAATTCATTAACAGCGGTTCAGGGGGAAGAGCCTGGTGCCAAAGCAAGTTGAAGTTTGTGGTGAAAGCTTCCAGCTCTTCCAACTGGGGAAATGTGTGTGTCTGTGAGGAACATGTGTGTAAATACAACAACAGTTTTGTGGAAACCACCGGAGCAGCTTGTTTCTTGTTCCCCTTCGCCTCAGCCCTGATATATATCTGAAGAATTATTAATCAAACAGTTGAAGCTGGTTTAATTTGCACGACACTTATTTTTATTTAACTACTACTGTTCAATCTCAATACATCCTTTGCATATTTATCATTTCCAGAAGATGATTACCTACAGATTCATATTTATAGACTGTGACCAAGTTAAGTGGCACATCCGAGAAACAACATTCAGAAGGTAATTCTCCTGCAGCCGCCATTTCTGTTATATTTAGCTGCAGGAAAATCAGCTGCACCATAATGTGCTTTTCATTTGGTGGCTGTTGCCCGAGGCGTGCGTCTAACTCATTTAGATGAATGTTTGAATGCAAAACACACTCTTTATAGAGCCGGAGCAGGAACCAACCCGCCAGCCAGCCAGCCAGCCAGCCAGCGACTACCTGGGCCAGCTCTGGATGTTTTTTCTCTGACCATTGAATTGGAATTGCATCCGTTTCTTCCAATCAAATCATGGCCTCGATTTGATGATATTTACACACCATCGTTGTGGAGACCAGAAAACCAGATTATGTGTCTGAGGTTATCAAATCAGACGCCCCCCCCCGGCAGAGAGCTGGTGGCCGGTGCCGAGGATGTGACTTTGTGTGTGAGGGGCGTTCAGGCGTCGCTCTGGAAACCTCCTGATGGTTAGACTGCTGAAACCCTGCCTGCCTCTCATAGGAGATACAGTATAATCACCCTGACTCATTGACTGTGTAGAAGCCTTCAAATCTAACACAGCTTAACTTTTTTATACCTTTTTGAAATCTCACTCTTTCTTTTTCATTATTGCAGTTTCCTCTTGATTATGCAAACAACCAAACAGCCGCAACAAAAAAAGTGTAACACAAGTGACCAGTACAGAGCTTTGATGCCATTAGGGCTGCGCCTGTGACACGTGCGCTCTTCCCTCCGGTGTGCAGAGCGAGCTGTTACCTTACCCCCCCCCCACCTCCACGACTCCTGCCGAGGTTAAAAAGAAGAGAGAGGAAAAGGGTGGACGGGAGGCGAGGGATGAAAATAGTGAGAGGAGGATTTTGCAAAGTGAAGAGAGATAGAGGACAGTGAAACAGATACAGCGAGGGAGGAGGTGTGGAGAGAGAGAGAGAGGAGGAAGGACAAAGAAAAAGTCAGATGCAGACAGAGAGATAAAGAGAGGGGGGGAGCAGGACAGGGGAGAGAGAGGGATGGAAAGTGATGTGTCAGCAGCGAGCCCCTGAGATGTGTAAGTCGGGACGTGAGGAGACGTGCTGCTCCTCCCCTCCACCCGTGTTTCCTCCTCCCTCCTCCACCCTCCCTCTTTTCTCTCGAAGTTAAAAAACTTCAACTCTGTGTGTGTGTGATATATAAAAGCAGACTGAGCAGAGTGGGCATCTGCACGAGGGGAATAATCCAGCTCCATGCTTAATTTCTTCTGGCACCGCCCGCCTCGGGGGGACGCAACTTTTCAGTCGGCTGTGGCTCATTAGACGACTAACTGGCTCACAGCCCTTTACTACAGAGCTAGTTAGCATTCTGCAGCCATCAACGAGTCAGATGGAGTCCTCCCACTGTGGAGGGTCTGATCCCCCACCACCACCACCCCCCACCCCTCAATCCAAGTCACTGCTATAGGAAGCTTTACTCTACATCACCAGCGTTTCTTTTGGAGTCTACATTTCGGGCGTTTACGTGCAGACCATCTGTTTGGAGAAGCTTTTGGCCGCGGGAGCCATTTACTTTTCCAAATCTGTTCACTTACAGTCCTCCTCAAGTGGGCGAATATTCATTCCACTTAATTCTCGTCGTATCTACCAGAAGGCGCAGCCAACTGTACTCTATAAACTTTATCACCACGGTCCCTGGAAGAAAAAAATGGAGAAGTATTAAATTAAATCGCCGGGTATACGCTACTGCAAACACACTTATTCTCCCATAGAAGAAGTATTCGTCTTTACCTGCTCCTCCTTTATGCAGTTCATCTTATAATAATAATAACAGTATTATGTTGATCGGTGGAGCCTTGCACTCTGTTTACTGTCCCATAAACATGGCTGTGTTGGTCGTTATTTTAATAATGTTGTGTTAATGTTCTGAACGGGTTTATGGTTTTTTTTATGTGTGTGTGTTCAGAATAGTTTTAAGTTAACTATCGGTGGGGGTGCGTTTAATAGGGGCCAGTCACTGCTCATGTCAAAGGTTGTGCATCCATCCATCCATCCATCCGTCCATCCATCCATCCGTCCATCCATCCATCCATCCATCATCCATCCATCCATCCATCCATCCATCCATCCATCCATCCATCCAATCATTATCTACACCACTTATCTTCTGAAGGTTGTGGGGGGACTACACAATGATCTTGGTCTCAGTTCACTTTCTTCTACGTGACGTTCACATTTCTAGATGTCATCATATATTAAACACACACAAAAGAGTGACAACAACACGTGTGAAGTTTGGCTGTAGCTACTGTCGACTCGAATGCCAACACGCAGCTCAATTTTAAGCTCTAATGAAATTTACCAGTTCTTCTTCCTGAGCCACAAACTTCATAAATATGTTTTATCGTCTCTAATGAGAAGGGAAATAGCTGCATGCTGCACACATGCAGTTATGTGCTTCTCCCCTCGACCCACTGAAGACTCCTCTGTTGATACAACACAGCTGCACTCAATAAACGACTCCATGTGCAGCGCAGCTTATTATTCACATGTCATCAGTGGCTTGGCATGTCTGCTCTTTGTAATAATACCAGGCGCTCCTTTCCCTTCTAACTCCCTAGCTGCGTTTTCGCCCGGTCTCTCATGGAAGCGAGAGGTTTTTCCAAAGTCATTAGTCAACCTGGTCGTGGCCTCGCTCCGCTCTTCAAAGTGACTGGGTCGCGGTTGCCATGGCGTTCGCGTCAATCTGAAAACCTGTTCCTGCAGGGCTGCCTCTGTGGGAGAGGTCACCCGAGGACACGGCTCGCGCTGCTCCCGCTCTGACTGGCAACCCGGCCGGCCAATCACATCGCGCTCAGAGGAGGCTGGAGGAATAGAGGCGTACCTCCAGCGCCGGAGTGAATGCTTGGACTCATGCGTGTGTGTGTGTGTCTGTGTGTACTTGTGTGCGTGCTTGGCTCGTGTAACTAAAGGCGGGAGAGGAGCCGTTGAGCAGTGTTTCCCTGATCCCAGCTCCTCAGCACATGTCTCACATCAGATGCACTTTGATCAGTAGAAACTGTGCACACAACATTGAAACACAAATCGCAGGCTGAAGCTTGCTATGCTCTACACACACACACACACACACACACACACACACACACACACACACACACATGCACATGCACTCACTGTAGATAGAAATTAAATCTGCAAAGCTTACTGTAAGCATGTGTGTGACCCACATTGCTAATAGGCATTTAGGTTGGAGACTGCAGCGTGAGGAGGGGTCTCCTTCTAATGCAACCTAGATTAATTTACTGTTACATTGTGTGTGTATGTGTGTGTGTGTACCTTTTACACTAATACTTTAAAAATACATAATCATTCGTGGCCCCATCGATGATTTAAATACTTATAATAATCCCAGTGCTGTACACGCTGGGATTTTTTTTATAGTAACAGGTTTGTTCGTTGCACATGATGATGTCATCACTCTCATGCACACACTCCTTCCTCCTCTCCCTCACTTCCCCTGACCCCCCCGCTGACCTGTTGGCCTGACGGATCTCCAGTGGAAATAATCTGACCTCCACCCTAGTGACAAAAAAGAAAAGAAAAGAAGAAGTGGGTTAAACCGTTTGTGTTAAACCGGGGGAAACGGTGCCGAGCTACCGGTTCAGTGTCTGCTCCAGCAGGAGATTGATTTAACCTCAGTAGATGTGAATGTGCAGATCAGATGGAGAATGTATTATTAGCAGATAGGAAACAACAAGTAAGATACTGTACCAACAGAAATACTTTTTTTCCTTCTAAATGTGAGTCAAAGGTATTCAAGAAATACTTTAATGTAGTTTTAATACACATAAAAATATGTTTTGATGAGTAAGGAGATATAGAAGAGCATGTTTTTTGGTGCCTGTCTTCTTCAAGTTGGAAAATATATAGCTGTAACTTCATAAGTTATTGTATAGACTCATATTTTAATGTCTTATCGGTGTTATAATTAATTGTATATGGGAGTATTGTAAGATAGATTTATAAACGCTACCTCAGCTGACGGCTTTTATCCCCGAGATTAATTCAGACACAATACTACAGCCACTAACAACTAAATGCCAAATAACGACTAAATACATCATGTATAGTAGAAATAAATCAAGTGGAAAATGCACGGGGCGACTGTTCGCAACACCGAACATTATTATCATAGAAGTGGAGACATTAGTAAGCAAAAATAACAGCTTCTATTTGCATCCTATTTGATCTCCTGCAGCCTCTCGCTATAATGATCCAGACAGGGAAACTTAATTGAGTGGATTTCCATCCAGCACAGCTGTTTGTGTGTCGTCCAGAGCCCAGGCGTGGCCCAGCCTTTGCAAAGCCAGTGATTTGCATATTGCTGGCTCGGTGTTTACAACAATTACATCGCCGAGAGGGCCGGACTTTCGGTTGTCTGGGTATTTTCGGTTATGTAATTTCGGTTTCGCATAAATACCAATGAATGGCGAGATCAGAGAATTCACCAAACGTGACGCTGGCGGATAATTAAACGGCGTTAAACCATGTTACAGACACAGATTCCAGCTCGTCCCTTTTAGTTAGGTTCCATCTTCTGTGTCCAGTGCTGGTTTATGGGGAAGAAATGTGTTTCCTCTGCCAAATGTCTTTTTACAGAGAGTGACAGTGGGATTATTGATGTGGGGCAGCGAGGGTCTGATGGTGTGTGGTGGATGTTTAAATATGTCGGGTTAGAAAAGCGGTTAGAAAAGCCAGTGTGTCGTCTGGGAAGCACATGCACCATATAAGTGGGGGGTCCCCGCAGGAGAAGAGTATTTCCCTCTCTGAAGAATTCCCTCTTAACTGATGTATGCTGGAGCTGACAGACAGCAGAGACCAACTCGGCGGGTGGTTGCCAGTTTTTTTAGATCATTAGCCCGATGTAGACGTGAGTGGAGTCCATTAAAGAGCTCAGCGGGTTGCCATGTACAGGATGTGAGTTCAGGAACATGCGATGATGCTCATGGTATGTTAACATATCTGCAGTGGAAAGGCCTGTGCTTACAAATCACACAATCTGAGGAATTTTATATGAATATATATATATATATACTGGTGTATTTTTGGGCGAAAAGGAAAGTTACATTTTCCCAGGTAACACTGAGCAGGTGATGTTCATCAGTAAGGCCGCCACGCGCCAGGTTGAAAAGCACATGCACATATTCAGGGGCAAACACACAGTATGAGTCCATGTGAGCACACACACACACACACACACACACTGGTGCATTAATAAACAACTTTTCTCCCCCTTCAGATACACACACACACAGTTACACACACAGTTACACACACACACACACACCACTGAGTTCAGCTGTCTCATAAAGTGAATTTCACTCCAACAATTATTAACAAGATTCAAGGGAACGAGCAAAACAGTTGACAGGAAAGCTCCAGAGTTTCTTTCTTTTTTTTTAAATAGCCATTTGGTCCGGGCCTATCCAAGTGAGAGCGTGTGTGTGTGTATGTGTGTGTGTGCGTGTGGTTGTGTGCACGAGGGGGGGGTGGGGTGGGGAAGGGGATGGCTGCATTGTGTTTCCTGTGTCGCAGTTTACTGTTTTTTAGAGCAAGAAAAATGGGCTTATGTAACGGTCATGTGATTTAGCCAGAAATAGTGGTGGGGCTACAGCTGCTGCCTCTCCTCCTGCAGCTCGGTTCCTTGGCTTTTGGCAGCAGCCAGACAGACACACTGCGCACTACTCCTGCTAGCTCAGAAAACAACTTCTGCTCAGTGCTGCACAAACACAAATACTGTACCGTGGAGGCAACAAAGCCCGATGCACGCAACGTATGTGTTTGAGCAAGGAAAACACAATGCACGTGCTTGCTCTCGACAACACGGGTAAAGTCTGCGCCAGAAAGCTCCCTAAAGGGTCAAATACTAGAGGATGAACATGTTGGAAGGCAAAAGACCGAATACACCGACATGTATGTAGAACATTTTAACACCAACCCTAATAGAAGAAATCCATACACCAGGGTCACTGGGATCACTATACCTTACTATGTAACTCTCCAGCTGGGTTGTGTGTCCCCTGTGCATTTGTTTGTGGAAGCAAATACAGCATTTTACAGTTTTATTTAAAATTTTCAAGTGGAGCAGCTTTGGCTGTGTGTGCACGTGTGTGTATGTGTGTGTGTGTGTGTGTGTCTGTATGCATGCGAATGTGTATGTATATGAGTGCGAGCGAGTGAATGACTGTATGCGTGCACGAGCATGAGCCCGGTCTGTGAGTGGGCGTATGGCACTCTGAGGCTGGCGGACGTGTGGAAAAAGGGAAAAAAGAGGGATAGAGATGCAGGCGAGGCGGAGGAGAAGAGTGGAGGAGGAGAGGAGCTGTACAGTGAAGAGCTAGTGGAGCGGAAGGAAGCGCTCTGAAATGGGAGATCATTGGGTTTAGCTGAGGGCTAGGCAGGAGGCAGGAGGCAGGAGGGATTCTCGCCATGTTAGCATCACTGTCAGGAGAAGTCGAGCTGCAGCCAGTGTCCTGATTCCAGAGAATTCTAATCTGAACCCTCATGCCAGATACTCTATAATACACCGTTAGTCCTGCGTCGTCCAATGTGAGAGCGGAATAATCACAATTTCAAGCATTTTCTCACTGTTAATCATTTAAATGTAGATCTCGGACATTCCACTGGTTTCTGCGTTGACCTACATTACGATGGTGGAATAAGTAGAAAGTCGAATTCACAATCACTTCCATTTCTCTCCTCCTTCCTATCTTCAAATGGTTCACCATTAAACTGACGCTGTGTTTTCTCCTCCTCCGCAGGTCAGCACAACTACCTGTGCGCCGGGAGGAACGACTGCATCATCGACAAGATCCGGAGGAAAAACTGTCCGGCGTGCCGCGTACGGAAGTGTCTCCAGGCCGGGATGAACCTCGGAGGTGAGGAGTCACGTCCTCGTCAGAGACTCGCTCGGTCACGTGTCTCAGATTTGACATTTGAGTCAGCCTCCAGTCGGCTTATTAAGAAAAAGGAAAGAAGATAAGGAAAAGTGGTTCTGGGTGAAGTCATACGAGGCTCAGAGATGCTGAGTCATAGGATGTTTGTGTGCATGTGGTCTCATACATATGTGTTATCATATACGGGGACCTATTATTTACACTGCATTGACAGTAGGTGTAACTCTACTGTGCTCCACTGAGGATCTGTCAGCGCGAGCCAGGCAAACAATACTCAAGCTGAAGTTCAAGACATCAAGAAGAACATTACTGAGAATCTCTCCTGACATCTCAGATCAGTGTTCTGTCCCATACACAATTTAATATATATTGACTTCCGCCTTTAATTTACTGACCTCTTGTGGCCACCATGGGCTATTGTCTCTGGAATCTGGGTTAATAGCCGGCCGACACACGTATCGTTTCTGTCTTTTTCTTGGGTCCGGCCCCAAACCGGGTCAAGCAGAGCGGGCAGCGTCCAAAACAAACACACACACACACATTAAAAACAAACGTTGCGGATAATCCTTGGATCTCTAGACGCGTGACTAGCTACGGCTAGCTGCAGGCGATTGAGATCGTAAAGCTGGCCCTGCCCTCTCCTCTGCGAGCATATGATACGATGCTGCACAGATTATTACACACATGCACAGACGGGTGTGGAAACTGTACCTTCGCATTAGAAACAACTTTTTAACAGTCTTTTTTTCTTTAATGCCAAGATTCAAGTAAACAAGGAACTTACACTGTGATTAGTTATCTCCGTGATATGATAAGATCGGAAGTGAGACATTTGAGGCAGCATATTGTTGCGCAAGTAGCGTAGCTGCTTTAGCTCGGCGTGTGGGTTATGTGTGTAGCAGACGTGTGTGTGATGGTGAGAAGTTAGCAGTAAAACTGTGAACGTAACAAGTTTGCAGTTTATTGTTAATGCAGTTTATGCTATTTGTTAGTAAATTAATAAATAAAAGCCCAGCGGCTAGTTCCAACGTTTTAACGCCTTCCGTCCAGATGATCAAACTGGGAAGAGTAAACATATATCAATTTTGAGTCAGACAAAAGTTGCGTGTTGTATTTAAATATTAACATGGGAGAGGTTTTAATTACAGAAAAAAGTAAATTTACAGATTCTACTTGAAGGAACTGGACAGAGTGACACAGTACAGACCATCAGGAAACCTTTACAAATTAAAATGTTATGTTTCTGGTGGCACTGTGAAGAATAATTAATGAACGCCCATAGAATCCACTAAATCAGGTGTACAGAAAACAGCACCCCCTGATACGACCTTATCTAAAGTACTGCACTGGTTTATGAAAACTGTCACTTGGACACGCAGTAGAACTGTCCGCTGTCATCTCAAATAAAGTTTATTTATAGCCCAGTATCACATAAAAGATCTAAATGGGCTTTACAGGCTCCAAACAGCAACAGCTCCCACCCCGGCTCAAAGCTCTCCGTGGCTCGAGTCCTTCATCAACCTTGCGGCGGTTCAGAAAAAATGGCTGCTGGAAAAAAAGCTTCTAGTGACGGGAGAATAATAAAAGACGTGTTATTATGCACAGAGAGAAACTCTAATGGGATATTTCTTAAAAATAGAAATATATATATGAGGTGACATGGAAACTAGGAGCTGTCCTAGTTATAATGGCCACTCAGCATTTTTTTTACATTGCAGTTCACATTCACCCATTCACACACATTCACCAGTGCTTCTATATCTAGCACCTGGTCCATTAAACATACATCCAATTTACACACTACCGGTACAGCAGTCAGGGGTAATTTGTGGTTCAGGAATCGAACCCCGACCTTCTCATTAGCAGACTACTTGCTTTACATCCGTGTGAGAAAGACCCAACAGAGGGAGGACTGCGATTATAGCAGCAGTGTGAAATGGGTTTATTTTGAAAGGATCTAGAGCAGCAGTGAGATTGTCAGCAATCAAATAAATCACATCACAAATGTGGGCACTAAAAATGAACTGAACAGAATGAGGGCAAAATGAGTCAACTTTAAAACGTGAGAGTTGAGGATCATCTTTTCCTCTGGTTCCTTGACTTTGTCTTTAAAAGTTAACATGTGGTGGAAACGATGATATAACACAAATGAATATGAAAATCAATCCCAGACAACCACTAAAGGACACATGTGAAAGTGTGACTGTGTAAATCTCAAGCAACAAGACAATATTAGATAGATAGATAGATTACTTTATTCATCCCCGAAGGGAAATTAAGTATTATAGTAGTCGTCGTATTAAATTGATTCATTATTGAGTGAACAGGGACATTTGTTTCTGCTTTGTCACCGCCGCCCTCTAAAACACTGATAATGCTCACGCACAGAGGAGACAGGTTTGAAATAGACTCGTCACAGGGGAGCAGGAGTCTGTGTGATGGGTGAAGGTGGGTCCAGAGTCGAGCTGGTAGCTGCACACATGTGGCAGAGAGGTCGCAGATGTAGCCGACCAGAAGAATTAACACCACAAAGACAAGTTGGGTCACTCACTCATGTCGAACTAACTTTGTATGCAAGTACAAACTATATAGTCGGGCTACAACCAGCATCAGCAGCCTGTGGTGATGCTGGTTGTAGCTTTCTTTCTGAAAGCTGAACGTAGCTGAGTCCCAGCCGCTGCTGCTGCAGAGCTCTGGTTGTCTGTTCAATCCAATTTGATGAATATTGAACGCATCACGTGTCCAAATCGCGCCAAATTTGACAATTCACTTCCTTGGGTCCTTAATAATACACAGGGCAAGTGTGAAGACGATAAGGTTCTCGAGACATGCGAGAGAGACACACAGATGATCCAAGCACAGAGGGGATTGGGGAGTGACGCTTAAAAAAATACTTTGAAAACCCCATAAGACATCAGGTATTCAAATCTGAGTGTGAACCGGACCCCGACCAAGATACAGCGATCCTCCCAGAAGATCATTTCTAACTCACACACATTAAACCAAGAAAAAAACCCGACCATGAAGTCAACACATGTCTGTTGAGTAAAAAAACGTTCTGAGGTGTTGACAAGCAGCAGATCACCACAAGTCATGAGTAAACCACTGGAGGTTGTCAGTGAGTGTGTATGAGGGTTTGAGTCGCGGCCTCGTAACATGACTGTTAACATCTAACAAAGACACGGAGACGAGCGCGGGGAATAGAGATGACAGACGTCCATCGTAAAAGAGAACAAATATTGTTATTGCTGAGGAAATATGTGGAAAATGTGTGTGACTGCAACCACCAACACCTAAGTTAGCATTGAATCAAATTGAAGGAGAATATGATTTCATGCATCACAGTTTGATAAAAAAAAACAGTGCAAATAACAGCAGGGTGAGAAAATAGCACTTTAGCACAGGAGCTGTTAAAGTTCAAGTTACATCGTGCAACACAACACCTGAGTTGATGTTTCATTTGAATTGCATGAAGGAAAATCAACATGTTCACCCAGTGGATGGTTTATTAGGGTTCTACTGGTTTTACTGCCCAGATTCCTGCAGTGAATCTTATCTTCACTCTTTATGGAGCTGGTTTTATGGAGATGTTGATTCGTCTTCATGGTCGTCTTTGAGATTATGGTGCTGCTGGGTTGTGTTGTGTGTTTCTGTTATTTTGTCCATCCCCATTTATATCAGTGGCTAAGTAACACAACCATCTTTCTGTATATTGGAATACAGTTCATGTAATATTCATAAAGGGAGCTCTATTGGGATTATTGCAGAGCTGCAGTAGATGGACCTACAGTATGTGAGTGGTTGTTTTTGTTTACTCCTGATTCTGCTGGACTTTGGTCAAGAGAGACACGGATCCACCTCCTGACAGTTACAACCTCTGTATTACCTTTCTGATAATAACTGTAACAAGTCATTGATGTGTTAATAAGAGCCGGTTCTGTCCCCCACAGCACGAAAGTCCAAAAAGTTGGGGAAGCTGAAGGGAGTCAGCGAGGACCTGCCGGGCTCCAAGGACGGCCAGACGGCCACAGGGGGCGCTGGAGGCGGCTACCTGTCCTCAGAGAAGGAGCTGAACGCCAGCGCTGCCAACGCCCTGGTGCCCCACGGGCCCGGCGGGGTCACGCCTTTTCTGCCGCCCTCCATCTGCAGCGTGCTGGAGCTGATCGAGCCCGAGGAGGTGTACTCTGGCTACGACAACACACAGCCTGACACCACCGACCACCTGCTGTCCAGCCTCAACCGCCTGGCCGGAAAGCAGATGGTGCGCATGGTGAAGTGGGCCAAAGTACTTCCAGGTTAGTGACCACCGGAGAGATGGGCCGAGGCCTCCATGCTCTTTATGAGTGTGTAGTATATGTATGAGTGAGCGCCGACCTCACAGATATATGTGTAGAGGTGTGTAAATCACAGTTTTTAAAGGTTTTAATTTACCGGAGACAGCTGCAGTATATTAGGTTGTACTGCGGATGAATTACCTTTTTCTTTTTCTTTTTAAAAGTCAATAAAAAAGCTGCGGTTAGTTAATTAAAGTATCTTAAATATCCAGTAAATTTCCAGCACGATGTGTGTTTGACCAGGAAGATTTAAATCATAGAGCCTCACATTTAGAATTAAAAAGTAAATCATTTATTTTCATGGATGAGTCAAAGAATATAAAAGTTATCGCTCTAATAAATATCTGGGTTTCTATTTTGTGATTATTTATCTGGTTTTAATAAAGTTAACATGGCATCTTCACGTTTGATCTCCCATAACAACCCGGCACCCAATTTAAATTTGTTAATAATAGGTAAGGAAAATTATTCTGCAAAGCTTCAAGAGGATTAGCAGCGAATCCTGTTTCACCATTAAATAGAATCGAGATTGCGATTTTCCAAACTAGAACTCATTTACATCGGAGTCGTCGGATGTGGTTTGTGAACAGAAGATCTTGTGTCTCATTTTTTAACCTAGAAGAAAATCAGATAAAATGGTTGAGAAGGGGTAAAGAAGTTCCCCCTAAAATGCCCGTCAGTGTGGAGAGATACCTCACAGGTAGCTCTTTGAGGCCCTTTTAATTTGCTGAATTGCAAATATTCGATACCTCCTCGGTGTCTGCTTGCCATATCCGGACGTATAAATAGAAGGGGAGCCAGACAGAAGGGTCAAAACGAGTACCATCGACTTTCAGATGTGCCACCGCCTGCATTCGGCTCTGGATGCAGCCGGGCTCACACGCAGGGGCCTCACCAGCCAATAGCATCAATAACAACAAAATGTTCAAAAACATCGACGCCTCTTCCTGTGTCAGTCAATAAAAGTGACGTTAGTAAAGAAAATAGAAATGTTGAATCTCTATCCACAGAAGTTTCCCCCTGAATGAATATAAACAGAGTTAATCCAGGCTTTTTTTCAACGTACCTGTGCTTCAAATATATATTTTTAAAATGATTGTTTTTGGCAGACTGACATGCATTCAGACGGAAATAGTCCCTGAGCCTTGATAAGTCACTTGTGTGTCCTCAGTTGGCCCCGTGTGTGTTTTTTTGCCTGAGAAGTTTCTTGCCAGAGTTTGATTGAGAGTTTGGCAAGTTTCCTATTCGGCTCTATTTCTGGGGCTCCACAGACAACACACCAATAACTGCAGGCCTTCAGGGATTTGCATAAAAAGAAGAACGGATGAATACTTCTCAGTGGTTTTAACGTCTAAACAAATATTGGCAGGAAAAAATACAACGTGAAGTGCACATGACGTAGATGCACAAACGAACGGTGCACAGGGACACACACACACACACACACACACACACACACACACACACACACACACATAAACACATAGACACATGTGAATAACTCCTCCTAAAATGACGCGTAAGAGTATTATCAGCTGCAGTTAAATTGTTCTTTCTTCTCATCTGATTTATCTTTGTGTGTGTGTGTGTGTGTGTCTGTGTGTGTTAGGTTTCCGGGGCCTGCCCATCGAGGACCAAATCACCCTGATCCAGTACTCATGGATGTGTCTGTCCTCCTTTTGCCTCAGCTGGCGCTCGTACAAACACACCAATGGACAGATGCTCTACTTTGCCCCTGACCTCATCTTTAACGAGTAAGCGCGCACACACACTCACACACAAACACACACACGCACATACACACACCCTTTCATATCTGCAGACTACAGCACATACAGCACATACCTTTGACAATATTAATGTACCATTGCTGACCTTTAACTATGGTCCTGATATTAAATATTGTTTTGTTATCTGAACATTATTTGTTACAATTTCATCCTTAAAGAAAAATATGATTTAATTTCTTATAGTTTGAAGCAGAAAACAGTTTCACCAGCACATGTAAAATACATTTGATGTTGTCTGATTTTCAACACACATGCCTTTCTATTACAAACTTGAGTTAATACTTATTGGGAGTAGATAATTAGCAGATACAGAAATTGGTTGTACACTTGCTGGTTCACTACTGATGCTTATTGGCTTTCTGCTATTTCCAGCTTCTCCTTTGATGTAAGTTTATTCACAAACATTAGTTTTGCTCGTGGACTTTGGAGAGAGTCTTTTCCCTGCTGCACTATTTCAGGCGTTCCATTAACATGCCTGAAAAGCCCTGAGAGGGACAAACTTGAGATTTTGCGGGCGATGACGTTGCCTGTGCACTTGACACAAGGTCAGATTTCCTGCACCTGATTCCTGCCACTTCACAGGGAGACAGGGGGCCGTGGAAGACGAGCGGGGGGGGGGATTTGAACAGGAGAGCGAGTGGAGAGGAAGTGCATGTGAGCCGGGGATGAATTGAATGTTGTAGAATGAATCAAAGAGGAGAACAGCAGCCCCTGTAGGCAGCCGGGAGGAGAGGAGCAGGGTCATGCAGGGCCAGGTTTAAACGCTCCGACTAATAGGTTGTGTAAGTCAATGTTAGTGGGTCAGATTGTCCCAAACAAATAAATAAATAAATGTGTGTGTGTGTGTGTGTGTGTGTGTGTGTGTGTGTGTGTGTGTGTGTGTGTGTGTGTGTGTGAGTGTGTGTGAGATTTACAGTCAGCACCAGTGGGCCACACCACAGATCCCCTGATCCTCTAATCTGTTTAGTGCCAAGTGGCTTACGGTTTTATTAAGAATTATGTGTTTCTCTTTGAGACTAACTGTTTGTGGAGAAAATCTCATTTTGTGAAAGAGACTTAATTGTTTTGTTTTATTTGGGCGATTCCAGTAGAAGAAAGCCTGAAGCTGCTGCAGTTAACAGAACTGGGCGGTAGAGACAATAACAGGCCTCGACTCAGAGCGTAGCCCACCCACTCCCACTCCCACTCCCACTGAGATATGAACTGGAAACTCTGGTTGGGTTTTACAACTCAATTCATTCCTTTAAATTATATTCCTACAGAACCAAATCCCAACATACATCTCAAGGTGCTGTACATAGTCAGGTCGAGACCTCACAACGAGCAAACACTTGACAATTATAATAATGACCACACCGATAGATGTAATTATGTTATCGATGATAACACATATATACAATCTTATGCTACACAAGGTTGAGAGAGAGAAAATGTCCAGTAATGAGGCAGCTCTGAGATCAGTCTGTGTTTGTGTGAGGTGAAGCCGAGTGGGATTAATTACTCCTAGTCGACGAGTTATGAAAGAAAAGTCAATTATTTGTTGGCTGACAGTTGAGGTATTTTAAAGAGGGCATAGTCTCCAGGATCAGAAGCCAAGAGAGAGTGTCACAGAGTTCAGAAAGTTTAGATAATTTATAGTTTCAATCAGCGGCGATGAAAGGTTAAAGACAACAATCAAACCTGCTCCTCTTGTTTGCATTTAATGGTCTTAAGAAAATCCAGTAAAAGTTTAATTGTTATAACTTAAGATAAACACCACTTAAAACTGGTTCGGCTTGTAGTTACGATTTGTCTCAAAGACTTCCAAGTCACGTCACTTCCAAGTCATGCCACTCTTCCCCTGCTGTGCGTCAGCCTCCATCGCGCTAACACATATACATACCCATAATCTCACACACACACACACACATGTCAGCAATTATCACCCTCTCCCCTGCTGGGCCACACCCTCTCCCTCGCAGGTGGAAAGGAGGAGTTGGCTGCATCTTGAATCGCTGCTGCAAGTTCAGAATAAGTTTCAGGCTCAGGCCACTTCATCATTATATTGCATAAGCTTATATACTGAGATACATAGAGTTTACCACGAAATATGCTGAACACAGCTTTTCACCTGTTCATGGATATCAGCACATATTTTTTCTTGAGAAATTCCCCAAAATGTCAGGAAGTACAAAAAAATATGAATTCTGAATATGCCCCCTTAATTCAAACCTCTCCAGAAGGACAGATGTCATTCCTTTAAATATAAAAAAATATCATAAATATGGCCAATTTGTTTATAAAGAAAAAATGTGTATCAGCCCTCTTCATTTAATCTGCTCTTTAAAAGGTCACGTTCTTCCTTTGAGCTTTAACCAACTCTCGTGCCGAGGTTTCAAGAAAATTAGTTCAGTAGTTGTTGCCTTAAAACAGACAGATTCTCCTTGGCTGAGGTAAATAATGAAATTTCATCGGGCAGCAGGCTGTATGGTGTGGTTTCTGTATTATTGAGGGATTGGCCTGGTAATTATCTTGAAAGAGTAGATGGAGATTAAGATGAGATGTAGACCTGCTGGAGATGGCTTTTGGGGTGTGTTTCTCAACCTGTTGTTTGGATAAGTCAGTCAGAAAAAGATTTTAAGGAGTTAACCAAGCACACTCGTTTCCATAGCTACTCAGTGCCTGTGAATTTGGGGCATTAAGGTATTTACTGAGGAGCCTGTCCACTCGCTGAGCTAGAGTGAAAGACAAATGTGCATTTTACATTAAAGACAAAGTCTAATCCGTCTGCATTAGGTCTTATTATGTGCTTTTGGTGCTTGCTAAAGAAAAACAAGGTTAGTTCCCTGAAGTTCTGGGCACTCGATCATGATTAGATTATTGTACATGTTGGTAAAGGTAGAAATAAAAAGAGCAACACTCCTAGAACAATGACAATATGATCAATATCCACAGAAGCAATCCAGAGGGATCTATCTGTAGATTTGTCAGAGCATTGTTGGTTTTCTGTCAACAAACAGAACGCTTCATATACATGATGAAATATTTAGATTTCAATCTTTACTCTAAACAGTTGCAGTGACGGACGTCTGGCTGACGGCGCCTCAGACAGGAAACACATGTGAGCAGTGAGGTTGGAGGCTGGGCAGATGAATTCTCTCAGTCAGCTGTAACAAATTAAACTGCCTTCAAATTTCTTTTTTTTGCCAGAAAATGTCAATGTCACTTATTTCAGAAGCTTTGAGGTCTGGTCTTCATTTGACAATAACACACGTCTGTCCTTGACTCGAACCGGCAGTTAATTCCATTCAGTTAAATTATATTTAATTTGTGCGGCGTTCAAATCCCCAACATGCATTTCTGCCGCAGCACGATTTACGCAGTGTCACTGTTCCCCTGTCAACTCAGCTGTCAATCAAAAACAGGCAAAGGACCACCCACCCAAAGACTCAGAGCTCAAAGTGCATTTCTGATGAATCTGTGGAGATGTTTTTACCAATTATTACTTAATATTAACAATAAATTATAGAATTATTTTGTCCTTGATATCTGACTGTTAATAGGGAATCAGTGATTGTTATTTCAGATTAGTTTGGACACACTTTCAGCTTCTGGTTTCCCCCTCAGCCAAAAGGTGAAGCTGAACCTCTTCCTCCCCTCACTCCTCACTCCCTCCTGAATCTTTTACCACAGAAACAGACAGAGAGCGAGAGAGAGAGAGAGAGAGAGACAGAGTTCAACACCGAGAGTGAGAGAGAGAGAGAGAGAGAGAGAGAGAAAGATGGAAGGGGAGCCAGAGTGAGGGAGCGAGACAGAAAGATGTAGAGAAGATGAGAAGGAGGGAGCGAGAAGGACGGAAGGAGAGAGAGAGACTGCTGCCAGATTTTTCTTTTCTTCTCTTGCCCTCCCCAAACCAGCAGCTCATTTTGGGAAGTGATTCAGCAAAATTGATTTCAGGAAGAGAGTGCGAGAGAGAGAGAGAGAGAGAGAGAGAGAGAGAGAGAGAGAGAGAGAGAGAGAGAGAGAGAGAGAGAGAGAGAGAGAGAGAGAGAGAGTGAGAGAGAGAGAGAGAGAGAGAGAGAGAGAGAGAGAGAGAGAGAGAGTAGAGAGAGAGAGAGAGAGAGAGAGAGAGAGAGAGAGAGAGAGAGAGAGAGGAGAGAGAGAGAGAGAGAGAGAGAGAGAGAGAGAGAGAGAGAGAGAGAGAGAGAGAGAGAGAGAGAGAGAGAGATGAGAGAGAGAGAGAGAGAGAGAGAGAGAGAGAGAGAGAAGTAAACGTGTGGAGACTTTAGAAACTCCAGCTCAAAGTTGTATTAGATGATGTTTTGCTGCACTTTGGGAAACTGCTCACAGACTCTGCGGAGAAAACACTTCCTCTCACACGCTGTCACAGTTTGTCACTTCCTTATCGGGCCGACAGCTGCACTGTAAATACTGTAAAGGTTTATCCTGTCCTGAGCGTTAACAGGAACATTTATGCACTTACAAAACGTTTTGTTGTTGTTGTTGTTATGGGACTGAAGTCTCTCCGGACTCCAGGGTGTGCGCGTAATGATGTAGCTCCGATGTTTTTGTCGGGGGAAACTCCCGACCTCTTTCATGTGGAGCCACGCCACACGCACTTAATCACTGTGGACTTGAGGTTGTGGTGATTTATGAGAGAGATGATGTCACCCACATGCCACAGATTCCCCTCCAATCTGTGGCATCTGCAGAGCACATTCCTGATTGGCTCGTACCGTGTCACCGTGCCAACGTTTCTTTCATGAAATGACACGTCCTCCCCAGACTGGTTTCTGTGGTGACTGGAGTGGGAGAAGTGGTGTATCTGTGCTGCGATACTGTACGCAGCAGCACTCTGCCATCCGCGGGGATTTTGTATTCTGCTCTCAGCTCAGACTCGCAGGATCCTCCTCTGCACTTCTGTGGAAATATTGTTTCACTGGGCTGAACTAGCGTGATAGGAATAGAGTTGGGAGAAACCAGTGAGAACTGTGGTTTGTACTGAGGGAATAATAAGCATGGATTAGGGCTGGAGGATAAATCAATGTCATCGTTAGCAATATAAGAAAAAGTCCAATATATCTTGATATGTAAATACAGTTAGGATACTATAACAAAGTTTCATAAAACTAGTACAGGGCCCATTGTAAACATGCCTGGTCAGGGTAGTGAGTCTCCTCCTTTGTGTTCATCCTACCTGGTTTATCTGCAAGGAAGATTTTATTATCTATGCTTCTTATATAATGAAACTGGATTTGCTTTAGTACTGCTCATGTATGTGACCCGAATTCACCACTTTTCAAAATAAAAGCTTTGTAATTCAGCTCAATATAAAGCAGGGCAGCATCAAAAGGACCACTGTGCTGCCTTCGAGTGATTCTGTGGATGCTGTTGCCATGACGGAGATCAGCTCCCACAGCTCCCGTGCACGTCTGTGTCAGTCGATAGGGTGAGAGGGAGAAAACCCAATAATCAGAAGGATCTGGTGCTGAATCTCACCCAGTTGCCGACCACTGCGGCAGTTTATCCGAGGACTCAGGAGAAGCTTCCAACTCGCTGCCCCGCCCCCCCCCACCGACTGCTACAGACCGCTGGTGATCATATCACCCTGCGCGAGCATAGATTTGACCAATTACTAACACAATCTAATAAAAAAGGGCTCTGAGAGAAATTGTTATTTCTGTTAATTCTAAAGATGATCACCTCTCCTGTCTTTCTCCAGGGACCGCATGCAGCAGTCGGCCATGTACGACCTGTGCCTGGGCATGAGGCAGGTGAGCCAGGAGTTCCTGCGGCTGCAGCTCAGCTACGACGAGTTCCTCTCCATGAAGGTGCTTCTGCTCCTCAGCACAGGTGAGGCAGCTACAGGTGTTCATCTTGTACCAACCCGCTCACACTGATTATGTGTTCTGCAGAATTACTTGCACCTCGTGCCAAAACCTGCGTGCGAGCACAATTTACTACCTATAATGAAATATCATTTGAAAAAAACATTTATTGAAAAACATTGTAAAAACTGAGGGAAATCACAGTGTTATTATTATATTGTTCGGTAACACTGAGGATTATCACATCACCAGAATAACACATTTTATGCAAGGGACGCAACAAGGGGACCAGTGGTGCCCTAGTTCAATCTGACCATCACACACCACTGCTTCCAGTGAACGCTGATGGTTGATGATGTTTTATTCTACCTGCAGATTCAGGTGGATGATTATCACGTCCGCAATGAATTTACATTTTCTTCTGCGTTTGTTTAGCAGGATTAGGTAAAAACTACAGGAAGGGTTAACCTGGCACTTTGTGGTATGGTTCAGAAAGAAATGCATAACATTTAATTGCAGATTCTGTGTCCAGGTTATTTTTCCTGTAACGTGGTGAGATCGAGCGTTAGCGTTAGCAGAAATTTTTTTCTCTCCAATCGAACTTCTAGCATTCTTCTCCAGGGAGTTTGTTTTCATCTGCATTTGTGTGTTAGTTTGCAGGATTACGCAAAAACCTTCTCAGTGAATATTTAGTGGATGGACTAGTTCCTAATAAAGGAGAATCTGGATTCTTGAGAATTTAAAATTTGGCTTCATATGTGGATCTTTGCTGATATATGTGCTCTGCCACTCTAATTTGTGTGATTTATATGAAATTCTGTTGAAGCTTTACACATGATGCAAGGAAGAACTCATTCAATTTCAGAGTCAGATCAGTACAAACGGGTGGAAGCAGGTGGGGAATGGGCGTTGCCTTTGGTGGAGGTGTGCACTGAGTCTATTGTTGATGTGCTGTCATCAGATTGCTCCTCTTTTGAGTGATCGAACCTATCGACCACTTTACCTGAACATGTTTCCCATTAACAGAGAGTCACCTGTACCGAACTGAACTCTGTCTATTTCAACAAGCTTCCAATCGGTGCTCTGTGAGTGTGATGCCTAGCTGCACCATGACTCATCCATTACAGCGGCACACGCTCGGCAGCCGGATTCACCAGAATCCACAGAGCTGATGCTGTCAGGTCACTGATAATTGAATAATTGGAGGCGTCAACGTGTTTGTCTGCTCTTACAACATGAAGCCTTATATGTTTACGAATTAGCATCTCCCACATCTCCCACAGGAGAAGCATTGATCTGGAGTCTCTTCCATCCACCACACGACTTTGAGACTGACAGTGCTCGTACGTGCACATCCTGGCACACACACAAACACACACACACACAAGCCCTTTTCTGTTAGATCACGCGTTCAACCCATTCTTAATAATCCATAATCATGCATGACAGGCGTGGAAATCGAGGTTGATGTTGCGTACACTTGCATAGTCAATCCCCCAGTGTTAAATATACAGTGTCAAAGTATTTGGACTCAGAGTTAATACAACAACAGCAAGAGTGAAATATTCAGACTTAAAAGATGTGGTGTACAAAATACTCTCCTGGTAAAAACTATGCAGCGCCAAAGTACGCAAACTCTGCCAGAGTTATTGCGATAACAAAAACCAGTGAAGCGCTCCGCCCGCCTCCTTCTCATTTCAAACCAACCAGAGGTTTCCAGACACCAATTTCTCCTCGTGGAAAATGCGGTAAGTCTCTTTTCTAACTCACTTTTTAACATTTACTGGCAGTTTAACATAAGAAATGTTTGTTTTTTCCTTTTGCAGAAAAAGAAAGTTGAAAGAAACACAATACTCTATATCTCAGTCGTTTCCCATGTATGAAATAATTGTAGGGCAAAAATATTTTCTTGCTAAATTGATTCAAATGATCCTCATATATGTTTTAATCTTTGATGATCGGCTTTTAAATCGTGCTCATTCTTTTAGCCTCAGAGTGAAACAAACATCCAGTGAAGCTGAACCCCATGCATCGGGATGAAGAGGAGCACGATCCATGGGTTCTTCAGGTCGCACCATGCAAGTCAAGAGCCGAGCTGCTTTATGGTTTAATTCTTTATAATAAATTGGTTTAAGAAATGGAAATAATGTTGTTTGTAGTTTTTTCCACTGACAAATCATCAGTTATTTTAATCTCTGTAGATATGAACCATATATCCACTTGCTTCGGTTCAAATTGACTTGATCACTGTGCAGCCACGGGCCGTAAATGTCAATGAGAAGAGTGGAGCTGTGACTTCATCTTCCTTTTCTCTGAATGAAGACTAATCTGTTTTCATTCGTCTACCTATTGCCCATGGAGAAACAGAACACTTACATCACTCACTACAGAAGGTCTCACTCTGTCGCTACTCTCGGCCAAACTTCGCCCACAGGCTCTGGAGCAGCAGCAGCCTCACAGAGAGGAGGTGTCGGCCCAGGTCGCTCAAACCGAAACTGAAAAGAAGCGTTTCTTTAGAATTTTTTGATGATGGCATCTGCGTCATACCTTCCCCATCCACAACCCTAATTACTGGCGATCAAACAAAAACAATAACCACAACACTTAGAGACACAGGGACATCAAACCTGCTGCAGGCTGGTTTTCTTTTTGTTGACGTGGGCCCTGGTTTCAATAGTTAGAGAGAGACGGAGAGAGGTGAGGTTAGGGAGGGTGAGTTGTGGAGAGGTATTTGAGGAGTCTGCACCCCGGCCAGACTTCTCTCTCTCTCTCTCTCTCTCTCTCTCTCTCTCTCTCTCTCTGAACCTCAGCACCAGTGCCAATCAGTGGAAATATTCATTGGCAAAGTTTTTATGTTTCAGTGAGCGAGGCCTCTGAGAGTGGTGCATGAAAGCTGCACTAATGAGCGAGCTCAGAAAAACTGAATTACTCCGTGGCGTGACACTTTTCACCAGTTTGGGTCAGTTGCTCTTTTCACATCGCAAAACCTTTGAATTATTTGAGAACATCACGTTACGAGTTGAATTTGAGAACATAGTCCCTCACATGCAAATCAATTACAAGGTCAGAACTGTATCAGATGTTTCCTTGGCTTTCAATTAGTCATATGTTATAAATAATACAAATTCACTTGAAATTATACTGGAAATTTGTCAGAAATGAAAATTGATTTTCATTTATTCCACTTTCAAATTTTAGTATCAATTTTGACTTATTTTGCAATGGATTTAGAATTTATTAATTAAAAAATGTACAATTAGAATTTAGTGTCACTGTTTCCTTGGCAAAACACACATGATTAATAACAAAAACTGCTTCTTTTTTTTACCACACAACAGCTAGTTTCTAACCACACAACAGCTAGTTTCTATTTAATTTGAGAGTAGATTATACATAAAAACTAATTATTTAAAACACAATATATATACATGCATATAAAGATTAAACCTTTGGCTCTGTACCTTTTGGTTCATTAATCTTGCATAGAAACCAGGTTCTTCTCGTGTAGTACTTACTGTAGTACACACAGAATACAGGGAAGTAAATCTATAAAATCCATGAGTAGACACTGATACATTTCCCACAGCGATGGTATCAGGTTGGTTTTGGCTTTATAGTACAGTGACATATGGAGGAGGTGGTGTGAAAGCACGCTATAGAGTAACCTCAGTGCTGTTGAGTCATCTGGAAACAGGGGAGCTCCAGCTGGACTTCAGCTATGGGATGCTGGGAGAGACGAGGGGAGACGAGGGGACAGAAGATGGGAAACCAATGGGGGGGAAAAGGGAGATTTAAAGAGTGGAATCAGACAAATGTTGACAGTGAGAGCTGGTGTTGGCGAGAAAGAGACAGGTGCATAGCTGTAGGGAGAAAGAATGAGGAGACAAAGGGGTGGGGGGGGGGTCAGAGCTGGTCCTTCTGTTGCCGTGGCCTCGCTCTCCTCCTCTGGAGCCTTTCCAGAGAGCCCTGCTGTACTTAATAAAGGCCGGTCGAGCACCAGGCAGCGCTCCAAGACCTGCTAGCTCTCTCCTACTTCCTTCAAAACCCCCGAGCTGGAATTTCAAAGGGGAGGTGGTGGATAAAAGAAGCAGGTATAGAAACAGGGAAACATCGAGGTTCTTCAATCTGCTCCAGGTTATTGGATTTAGTCAAACTAAAGCAACTGTGATGGAAGGTTGGTTTTTTGCAGCGTGTAGCAGAGAGGTTCCTGTTCCAAAGCTCTTTAAGCTACAGTCACTCAGAGATCACGTGAGGGCCTCGTGGAGCGGGCGGCGTCAGAGATGTTTACATAGGAGTTGTCAGAACTTGTCAGCTGAGCAAGTACTACAGAGTCACTGAGTGTGTGTGTGTGTGTTAAATTGAGAGGGGGAACATGTGAAAGAGAGAGGGAAAAAAAGGAAGGAGGGATGAAGGGAGAAGAGAGAAAGGGCTGTTATTCCTCTCTGACCTTGGCTGAGGTTTCACTGAGCCCGCGGCGTCTCATGACCCTGTTTGGATTTGGCACCGGAGCGGTGGCCTGCTCAAACCAGTTGCTCTCCTCACCTCTGCACACACTCTGGGCGAGCGAGCCTCCCTCCCATCGGGGCGCGTGTGTTGCCGTGACACATCTTAAACACTTAATTAGGCGATTGAAGTTTTTTAACTCCAACCGGTCATTAGTCTTTTCTTTGTTGATCATGTTTAAATAAAGGGTTTCCTGTTGGCCAACACCCTACAGCCTGACTCACTCCCTCTTGTCAACGTTGTCATGCTCGTCGTATAAATTCCCCCGACGACGAGTAGAATCAGATCTTAAATCAAAGCAGACGGAGCCGAGCTGTCAGTCAGGTATGTAGCAGCAGCAGCAGCAGCAGCAGCAGCAGCAGCAGCACCCTGAGCAGGAAGCTGCATGTGCCTCAACAACAACTACACACACACGCCAATGGCAGCTCCTGAATGTGAGAGTTATGTTTATGTGCATTCAGGAGCTTTCATGGCCTCGTGGTGCAAAGAATAATGCAGGTGCACGCCACGATAATAAACACGGCCTAGTTGAAAGGACTGCAGCAAGAAAAATCCATTTGACACCGATTACCGAGGTGCACAGGTCTTGTGTTTTTGGTTGTGGTAACAGCCGTTAATGCCAAGTTGGATTCCGAACGGGACGCACGTGGGTCAGCGGGGGACAAAACAAAAGGTCCGTGTGCTGGTGTGGATTCTAACACGTTCTCGTCATGTCAGCCTGTGAACATAAAGCCGGAGAGCTGGTGCCCTCTACACAAGAGTCCAATCTGTTTTCAGATCTGTTTTCCTCGACTCGTTGTGCGTCGCAGCCCCGGAGGTGTTTTTTTTTGTTTTGTTTGCGTAAAAAGTACGATGAAGAAAAAACGGAATGGAAAGAGACAGACTGAGCCGACGAGAGGGAGGCAGACAAACACAAACACACACATTCTGCGAGTTATTGACCTACAATGCGATCCTTACTGACAAGAAGTAGGATTTCGCCCGCAGCTATTTGTTCTGCACATTTCAAACAGGTCCTGTCAGATACTGGTTATTTATGCTGGTGTTGCTACCAATGGGTTCGTGTTTCTGAGTGTTTGAGGCGTCGTGGCCCCTCAAACGTCCTGGAGAACGAGTTTTAAATGAGAGGTAAAGTGTATTTTTTTAAAAGTGTGTAAAAAAACACACGATTAAAACGTATTAGACTCTGTTTGTTCTCAACATGTTCAGAGATGCTGTGAATCTGCTCTTTGAGTCTCTGGTGACGACCATTAGCTCAGAGAAGCTTCTCCATGGGACCAGTAGCTTCTCTGGCCTCTCTGTAGAATCCAACATTTAGCTTTTCAATCAAATAGCCAATTATATAATATATAATATAAGCAAATTGACAATAATGTGTTTTCTCTAATAATCAAATAATAGTTTTTAAGTTGTTGGTCATATTATATTCATCTGGAGCTTTGGGAGTTGTGATGATTTATTTACTATTTCGAGACATTTTCTCGACTAAACTATTAAATAACTAAATTTTAAAGAAATTAATCAACAGAAAATGTATAAAGTCGATAAAGACAGAAAAAAAATAAGTTGTTTTTGTTGTATGAAAGAAAAATGCAGTTAGTGTCAGTGTTTGACTAATTTAGATAGACAGATAGTTTGATGGATAGATAGATAGAAAGATAGATAGAGAGATGGATAGATAGATTGATGGATGGATAGATGGATAGATGGATAGATAGATAGATGGATAGGTGGATGGATGGATGGATGGTGTCGTCATTTTTGGCTGTTTGGTGAAGGACGACTGGGGGCGTTCCCTGACTGTGATTGGAGGAGAGCCGTCTCAGAGAGGTGAAGTTTCTTAATCTGGTCGCCAGCGGCTGAATGTCATCGTCAAGAGCGTTGGCAGATTTTATAAATCTGTGACTTTGTTCTCCGGCACAGGGACAAATATGCTGCAGACATCTCATCCCTCACATCTGGTCATCGAACAAACTTCTTGATGAATGAGCTCTTTCGTTTCCTCCTCTTTTCCACTGTCTCTGCTGCTGAGTTCACTTTTAATCACGGCCTTTCAGCGTAAAACTCGTCTTCCATGAAACTGTGGCCATAGGAAAACTAATTACCACCTGAGATGGTGAAAGTGTCTCTAACGAGCTGCTAAACAGGCTCAGGTCGTCAACATGGGAGAAAAGACCCAAACAGGCAGCAGTGTGTGGGAGTGTAAATCACAGAGTGGCTCTAATTTCCTCTTAACACAGTTTCACGTGTGCACATTAAAGAAACATACAAGTGGTTGTGCATCGCTCAGCCCATTAACTGCTAATGAGAATGTGCATTTGTCAGCCTATTTCTAAAGCATGTCATATAGCTTCAGACTAATTTCCTTCAATGCAGGTGAACACTAGTTTGTATTCTTTGCTGTAATGGAGGACATTTAACTCAGAGGGGCTTGAAACTATTAATATCAATGTTTAAATGCCTTTTTGAGCAACTACCGAGATGTGAAAGATGTAATTGTAATGTTCATTCATAACATCCCCTTCCAGATTGACAAGATTATGATGCTCACTGTAGTAGTACTTTTCAAATTATTACTAAATCTGTATAAAAAGTACAGTATTTCATATCTTTTAAAAGGACTAAAGAGCAATAGCTTTGTTTAAATACTTTAGAAAATGATCAGCAGCAACATAAGGTATTTGAAAAACATGTAAACTGGAAAACATGCTCCCTGCCAGAATTGTAGACTTTATTATTTCATCCCTGACGATTATGTCACTGAAACAGTTTCTGGTCATTTCCAATAAATCTGTTTCATTAAGCTTGAAACCCTCATCCGCGCTGAATTCCATTTTCAAACCAGTACCCTCGCCAGTTCATCCTCTCGCCCAGTCCAGCTGATGACAGTGTGATTTGTCTCTGTGTTTGTTCCCCAGTTCCGAAGGAGGGTCTGAAGAACCAGGCGGCGTTCGAGGAGATGAGGGTTAATTACATCAAGGAGCTCCGGCGCTCGGTGGGGAAAGCCACCAACAACTCCGGCCAAACCTGGCAGCGCTTCTTCCAGCTCACCAAGCTACTGGACGCCATGCATGATGTAAGTAGCCTCTCATCTGCCAGCTGCCCACAGTACAGCACAGGCTTCCCCTGGCAGCGCGTCCACATGCCATGCCTCCACACACAGAGCGGGGTGTCCAGTGGCACTTTGGGGATCCGATATCACTGGAAACGTTTTCAGTAAAATGTCAGCATTGTGGATTTGGATGATGCATTCAGGGGTTCAGTGGAGCTGTGGCCTGGAATAAGGATTACTGCATCCCAACCCCTTCCCTGAGGGGGGGAGGTTATTTTGGAAGAGGCGGTTACCAGGCTGCATCGGTGAATCGAACAGAAAGGGATCGATGCCAGTTCAGAGTTTTATTGGATCAGAGCACACACTGGTCACGGTAGCAAATGTGCTAAATCACTGTTAGTGTTTTTTCTCTCGTATTAGAGGGTCAACTGGATTATGGCATCGCTGCAATGTAGGCAGAGCTCCAAGAGGTGAGCGTCAGCCAGCGAGAGGTCACAGGGATAAATGACCAGCAAGCAATGACCCTCATGACTGAGTGAATGGGGCTAGTGCTGAGCGGGTGAATGACCCTTCTTTAAAGGAGGTTTGCCCTGAAAAACATCTGTGGTGCCCCCAAGTGGTGAGCTGGAAAAGGATTGAAAAGGGGTCAGAGCCTAAATAAAGTGTAAACGCCCTCAAATGAATACACAGAACTGAATTTAACAGTTTTTATAAAAGTGTAAATATGAATAACACTGTAGAATGAAAGTAAGAGAATCCCTTTTTATCGGCCTTGATGTGAATCTCAGAAAACTGTAACTTCTGTCTGTTTCTCATTAAATATTGTGTGTGTCTGTGTGTGTGTGTGTGTTGTCCAGCTGGTGGGGAACCTGTTGGACTTCTGCTTCTACACCTTTCGCGAGTCCCGGGCGCTGAAGGTGGAGTTCCCGGAGATGCTGGTGGAGATCATCAGCGACCAGATACCAAAGGTGGAGTCGGGCCTCACTCACACAATCTACTTCCACAAGAAGTGACTCGCTGACACACAACAGTCGGGACTGAAGCGACATTTGAGAACTGGAAGGTGGTAGAGAGGAGAGAGAGGGAGGGGCGTTCTCCGAGGGGCCCCCCGAAGCTGTCTGGCCTGCGCCCTGTCCCCCAGTACGCCGGCGTCCTCGTCTCGGACTGGGAAAGAGAAGTGGCATGGTGGTGGAAGTGGGAAAAAAACGGGGAGACGGATTTTGACCGTGCGCTGGACCACGTGCAGGTCGGAGCTGCGAACAGTCGTGGAGCCAGCGTGATGCGCTGAGGAGCACTTGTGACAAAGCATCCCGAAGAACCACCCCTGTGTGCATCTGTCCCCTGTCCCTGCCCCAAAGACTATAACAGTATTTTCTATGGAGACGAAGCCATACATTTCTTAGGATGCGCTAGATAGAGTCACCACGTGCACACACACACACACACACACACACACACACACACACACACACACAGAGGGAAATTGATACACATGCTGTCCACATGCCTCCACCGCACAGACACACTCCACATGCACTAAAATCAGATCTACTGACGAATCTGGAGAAAAAGATTAAAAAAAAAGTTTTTGCAGATATTAACTCTGGCTTATGCAGTCTTTCACAAATAATAGCACTATTTAAAAAAAACAAAAATACCAATACTTAGATTTTTTCGCTTTGCAGTGGAAGCAACATACACTGTACAGCTAAATGTCTATTTGAACATACAGGATCCCAAGGGCTAAACAAGCGTCATCACAAGCTGAATAATTACACTCAACAGAACAAGTCCAAGTTGGAAGATTCGACCTGTGTCGTCACATCATCAACATCCGCATACTGAGTTTTTTATCTATTACAAAAAAATGTAGTAAAACAATCAAAAACTAATATGCAAAGGTCCAAAGCTAACTCTGTTTTGAAATGAAAACACATGTCTCTCTCTCTCTCTCTCTCTCTCTCTCTCTCTCTCTCTCTTTGTAAAAGGAAAAGCTTGCACGTGAGGCTCCCATGTCATGGAATCACTATTTTTGGCAATGTGTGGAATTAATGCGACATTGACGAGCAATTTTAACCGTAGTGCAGAAATGGCCGGGAGTTGCTGCAGGACGAAACACGGCCGCATTAAAAGGAAATGGTTTTTCGGTCGAGTCCGCTGGTTAATGGATTCGACTGAGGTACATCCATAGTAATTGCTGTCATTTGTGTTATCTCCAGAGCAGCTGTCCAAATGTCTGTTTTTACTCGCAATGAAGCAAAAACCAGCCCTTTGTGAATCAATACTTATCTACTCTTCCCAGAAATAATAATAAAAAAAGCATTTTATAAAAAAGTGTGTTGCAAAAGGTTTAGTTTTTGACAAAGCCGGTCATTTTACATTAAGGTGCTTCATTTCTACAACAAGCCAGACAAATCATAACATGTACAGTAACTTGTAGAGCAGTCCGTCCGCTATAGGGACGGACCCGCAGTTTAAAGACACATACTATGTAAAAGTTGATATAATCCAAAACGGAGCGTTACTCTACGCAGTGCTTACGGTAAAAACGGCTAATGTATCAAAAACCAGGCAAAACGTGTACAGGTATTAACTTCTTAAACCCCTTCTCTTCAGCAGATGTTGTACAGATGTTTCCAAGTACAGGTGGATGAATGCTTGATGAAGAACTGTCGGTATAACCACCCCCCCACCCCACCCCACCCCCTTTTTACACTTTAGTTTGTTTCTTTTCTCTTAGCTTTGGGCCTAGTCCTGCTCTTTTAGGTATGGGGGCCAGTCATCTGGACCATTAACTCTTGTCTCGCACCCCACTGGTTTCTGGGTGGTTGTGGAACACTACTATGATGCTACTGAAAAGTGATAGAGCCGCTGGGGTTGTTTTTTTCTTTCTGTGCCCTGTGAGTGTGTATTTACATGCGAGTATGGAGCGAGCGAGCGTGTTTGTTTGTGTGTGTGGTTTATTTTTGTTTGTTGTTTTTCATGGCAGGCATGTGCATAGTTGATCTGCTCCTTCAGCGTGGGTATTATGCAGTTATGTTATAGGATTAGCCACATCCTATTTCCACATTTAGATTTTTTTGCACAGAGGAGATACAATGTGAAATGAGGCATTAATGCAGCTACAGCAGGAATGATGTGTGTTGATAAGCAACTGTGATGAGGGAGGGGGGGGGTGGGGGGTGGGGGGGGGTTAGACTGATGTACCCAAACCAGGATCACAACTATCATTAGGGACTGTGTGACAATTATTAGGAGGGAGGTGAGGGCAAGAAAGGTGGGGGAGGGGCGATGTTAGATTTTTGAGCTGGGGGGGGGGTTCACTTTCATCTTTTAGCAACTCGCTGTATTTTCTTGAGGTTTCCTTTCTGTCATTTATTTCGTATTATTTTTCAGATACTTAGGCAGGGTATTGCATCTTTTTTCTAACCCCAACATTAATATCACATTCCACCGTAATAATTTTCATACAGTCCCTTTATCAGCAGGGCCTCATTTTACAATCCGTCTCACGTCATGCGTCGTTGTGTTCACGTTGTGTTCACGTTGTGTTCACGTTGTGTTCACGTTGTGAAGGACCCTGAAGCTAATCTCTCACTGTTTCTTTTATTCTGCCCCTTTTTTTTTGTCCTTTTTTAAAAAGGTTAAAAAAAACAACTGTCTAAAGGTTCATAGAATGACTGGGAAAGTATTTTTGAGAGAATTATATTTTGCTGGAAAACAATATTTAAGTACTTTGTCTAAAAATGATATCCTTTTTGTAAAATGAAAAATGTTAATGCATGCTTTTTGATGAGATGTTTACAATGTATTTAAAAAAGGGAAACTTGTGCCTTTTTATCTCACATGATTTACAATTTTACAATATATATATTGTAAATAATACAGCAAGTCCTTATGTTGAGTATAGTGTAAGACATTTCTACTTTAACCATCTTGTTGGAATATTGGAAAGTTTCCCACTCGCCATGCTCTGTGTGTTGGCTCACAGAGAAGAATTTACAATGAGGGTTGGCGGCGGGGGGGCCAAGCGGAGAAATGAATGTATCGTACATTGTGAGAGACTTACGGAACTTACTACCTGAATGTTACAGAGAGTAAAAAAACAGTACAAAAAAATTAAATAAATACATGGATAAATAAAAAAAATAACAATAATCAAACAAAACGTATTTCTTATTTTGTATGTAAGTGATGGATCATTGAGTTGTTGCTGTTGAAATTATTTCCTAACCCATGACGGTATTGTTGTTGAGCACCACAATAAAATGGAGAAGTCACAAATTATTGAACCTGGGAGACGTGATGGAAAGTTCTTGACTTTTCAGTGTGAAAATACAAATCAATGGACGTATGCATTCTCATATTTGACTGTTTTTCACCAGTTGGACAAATTTCAGATATACAAATCTAAATAATTTAGTAATTTCCAAATACATACATTAGAAACTCCTATATGATCCTTAAGAGTCGATCTGGAATTCATATCTGGGGAATTGGAGCTTTATTTCTGTGGGAGGAAGTGGACACATGTCGCCCGTCTTCATAAACAATCGGTAGCTGGTTGATATGAGGCTAATGTAAGCAGCAGGTTTTCACAAGAAAGAAAGATCTATCTATCTACACAAATACGACTGTTCTGCTGGTTTTGCTCCATGAAGTTAGTTTTTATTTTTATTGTCCATGTGAGATTAACGATATTATAAAAGTGAAACGCTAAATCAGTGGCGTGCTCTTAATGTGCTCATCTAACCTTCAATAAAAAAGCGGATGCCTGTTCAGTGTACCTCCCGAACCATTGCACCGACCCTTTGATGGAAGAACTAACAGTTTATTCAGAGGTCATTATAATTCACCATCTACTGTAAACAACACATCAAACCAGTTCCTCTACTGGAGGAAGTGACCTTATCTCCTTGTAAATGAAATCCTCCCGTTGAGCATGAGTGACTCAGAACAGGTCTAACTGCAGCTTCACAGCAAACCATCACGTCACCGTGGAGGGCAGAGAGATGAAGCCATATCTCCACAGCCCTGGAAGAGCATTTCTTAAAAACACAGATTCAAATGCTCTCCAGTTCCAAAAAATTTACTTTTTACTGATATACTTTGTACAAAATGTGGATCCAGCGAACATGCAGTAGAAACCCCTCAACAGGAACCAGTGAAACATCTTGGAAACCAGTTACTACTGTATATCTTGATGAAGATATTGCCATACGTGTGTTTGCAGAACGATTGCAAGATTCTAATAAAAATTGTAAAAAAATGTCACGTGACCTATCTGAGCGTGTGTGTGTTTGTGTGTGTGTGTGTGTGTGTGATGAAAGTTACACCATGAGACAGAAGTGAGGAGTGGTGCCCCAAAAAAACACTGTTTGATCTGGATGGATTCGAAACAGCTGCATTTGGTGTCTTGGGAGAATAATGAGCCAAAAAACACATGGAAAAAACAAGGGATGATGTGAAGCAGCAGCAGCAGCAGGTAGAAGAGTCGCAAGGAGGAAAGATGAGGAGAACTACGATGTGGGGGGGGGACGGAAGAGAGTGAAAACGACAACGAGGATAAGCATGTGAGGATGAGACGTTTTACAGTAAAACGTTGCCTGTGGAGAGAAAAATCACCATTAACCTTGTTACAGGCTGATCTGAAAACACGCCGGCTTTGACAGAGCGGAGAGACAGTTTTACTCTTTTTGATTTTTCTCTCTCTCTCCCTGCGAATCCACAGCCCTCTCCAAATCTCCCCCAGATTTCCAATTGCTTTCACTTGTAGTCGTGCCAGATAAACAGAATCTATTGGATCAGGCTGATTTCACGGCTGCGCCCGCGCACATGGCGGCTTCTGTGGCCCACTTTCTGAGCTCAGGGTTTTTGCTTTCTTTCTTTCCTCCACTCTCTCTCTCTCTCTCCCCCGTTTGAAATTCACTTTTCTCCACATTCCCACTCAGTTCTCAGACCCACTAATACATCAAGTGTTATTATGGTTGCTTTTCAGAGGCTTTCGACCCTGTGAAGGAACCAGATGAGGAATCAGGGCAGTATTAGGTTAGTGTAACCTCTGCTTTGGGAAATTCAACACACATTTGCGGCACTTAATTGTGTTTGTGTATCTGCGGCCGCTGCGTTGAACCAGGCTGAGTCACGCTGGGGGGGGTGGGGGGGGGGACTATGTTTCGGGGGCTGAAGGACACTGCGTCATGGGAGTTAGAGGACAGCTGGAACCCAGCCAGGATTCTGGGAAAAATATGACATCAACACATCCGTCTGGGTTTTATTGGAAAACACACCAGCTTCTAGTTTAACCTGACACAGTGACACTACTGTAGCTCAGTGAGAGACACAAACAACGATGCATGAAGCACGCACAGAGAGAGAGAGAGAGAGAGAGAGAGAGAGAGAGAGAGAGAGAGAGAGAGAGAGAGAGAGAGAGAGAGAGAGATGAGAGAGAGAGAGAGAGAGAGAGAGAGAGACAGATGGACAGACAGACACCACCAGTGATGCAACATCCATCTCTAGTGAGATAAAGGCTGCAGACAATCCTCAAATGAGTCTGACCCCACAGAGATTATCACTGGTGTTCATTACGTCACATATTCACAAGCTTAGGAGAGGGGGGGGATGGGGGGATGGGGGGGGGGAGTAAATGCAAAGAGCTTAACTGATTTCATGAACAAACTACTATTAGAGCAGCAGAGAAGAACTGGAGCAAGGAGTGATGATTGGAAGAGGAGGAGAAACAGGATGGAGGGTGAGGAGGAGGAGAAAGTTTGAACTGGTCCAGAGAGACAGACAGGTAGAAGGAGAGAGAGAGAGAATGAGCAACAGGATGGAGGGTGAGGAGGTGGAGGAGAGAGAGTTTGAACTGGTACAGAGAAACAGACAGGTAGAAGGAGAGAGAGAGAAGGAGACAGGAAGGAGAGTAAGGAGGTGGAGGAGAAGGAGAGTTTGAAATGGTCCAGAGAGACAGACAGGTAGAACTAGAGAGAGAAGGAAAAACAGGATGGAGGGTGAGGAGGAGGAGGAGGAGAGAGTTTGAACTGGTCCAGAGAGACAGACAGGTACAAGGAGAGAGAGAGAGAGAAGGGGCAACAGGATGGAGGGTAAGGAGGAGGAGGAGAGAGTTTGAATTGGTCCAGAGAAACAGACAGATAGAAGGAGAGAGAGAGAGAAGGAGCAACAGGATGGAGGGTGAGGAGGAGGAGGAGGAGAGAGTTTGAACTGGTCCAGAGAGACAGACAGGTAGAAGGAGAGAGAGAGAAGGAACAACATGGCTCCTTCTCTGACAGACAGTCCAAAGCGAGTGAGGAGTGAGGGGCCGGCGGGTTGGACGTCTCTGTGATTCAGCAGCGTTTTTTGGCAGAGGGGGGGGGGTGATGATGAAGTGGCAGTAGAGGGGGGAGGGGGGGGGGAGGATTTCAGCCCAGCTCATCAACGCTGCCCCATTTCATTATGTAATCCTCACGTCTGCACCGGCCTTTTATTTATTTATTTATTTATCTCCCTCGGAAGTGGACAGAGAGTGTTTACTTTTAAACGGTGCATCTGCCCACTTACACCGGAGGTCTGGCTGTGACTGCTGGTAATTATGTATCCGAGGCCAAAGCAGGAGGGTCTGGAGGCCGCTCGGTGCATTAACTACACAGACGTGGTCTCAGAATTAACATGCGCCAGGCGGAGATGTTAATGGAGGTGGATCAGAGCCTGTTTTCTACTGTGAAAGATGACCATCTATTTTTAATCCTCCTTTTTGGAAAGAAATCAGTTATTTTGGAAGTAGCTTTCAGTCAGATGGACGAGAGCGGGTCAATATAAAGAGGAAGGCTTACATTACACCACCCAGCTCAGTGTGGCAGCAGCGTATCAATCCTCCTTTTACCAGAAACTTTATTCTTAGACTGTGGGAAACTGAGGGCCTGCTCAGTGACACGAGGCATGAGTCATCAGAATGTAGACATGGATTTCAGAAGTAAAACAGATCCTGAAATATAATATTGAGACACACTCATATTCACACCTGAGGAGAATTAGGAGTTTCCAATGAACCTAATCTGCACAGGGAGAACATTGGATTCAAACCAGGAACCTTGTGGTATCAGTGCAAACCACTGCATCATCATCGATTCGTACATTTCCCTTAAAAGAATCATGCATCACATTTATTTCATGACAGAAATGCACAATGTAGTAAAGGACAAAAACAATCTTTATTTGTTTAACATTGATCGAGAGGAAGAGAAGTCAAGGCCCTTTTACAAATCTCTTGAAATTACTGCAACTGCAACTGAAAACACAAACTTGAACCACAACTCTCTCGTTTGAAGAGCTGAGGGATGGAATATAACGTGATGTGAAAACTCATACCGGTGAAATCTTAACGGAGACTTTGAGAACGTACTTGGCAGTCATGACTCTGTTAGGATATACAAGTGGACATGTTTGATAATAAAACTTACTGAAATCAACTTGTTCCACAGAAGTTGAAGATAAAATGATGGTAAAATTCAAACAGAAATTTCAACTTTTGTGGGAGTTTCTCATTTCTCGGCTCAGAGGAAACTGAGCAGCGTTAAAAAAAGAAAAAAAGAAGAGAAGCTTTAAAACAAACAACAGATCGTTCTGACAAGAGGAAATACTTGGTTTTCATCAACACAATCTTTTGAAATCGACCTCTGTTGAACGTGTCGGAACACAAAAGGCTTCATCGGTGCATCAAAGAGATTCACTGTGTTTCTGTAGAGGAGTGCACCAAGAACAAAACAGCACAGGGGTGTACTTAAAATTCAAAGAACATGCGATCACTGTGCCAATTACATCAAATAAAACTGCAGTAGCAATGTGCCTCATCTTTCGAATATCTAAATAATCTTAAAATAACATAAAATGCAGCATTTGTTTATAAGTGAAAGCAGTAACACTCTCATTCAGTTTCATACACAGCCCTACCTTTACAGGAGGTGCCGTGGTGGTGAAGGCACGCAGGGTATGGCTTATCTCTCAACCAATGGGTGTGCAGCATTTGTCAACAAAGTAAAACAGGGTGAGAAGCTACAGTGACTTGAGCGCTGACAGTGTCTGAGAATCGCTCTTTGACTCATGGATACCATGTATAACAGGGGGCAGAGAGGGGAGAGCGAGGCCTTCCACACACACAGAGAGAGAGAGAGAGAGAGAGGTCTCCCGCTGCTGCTACAAAGTTACCAGGATTTAGAGGCGACAGCATCTTTGTATACAGCAGAACATCGTAAGTGCGAGAGCCCATTTTTTGGGAACTAACAAGCTGAAAATTCAAGTGAATATGGAAACTGAATTCAAACAGAGAAAACACACACACACATGCATCACAACGTCAACTTGCCGGCGGAACACGAGAGTAATGTATCGAGAGTCGTCCCTCGGTGATGAGCATCACTCTCAGACAGAACTCTGAGGGTTCGGGGGGGATACACAAGGCTCTACTGTGAATGTCAGAGTTGAGGCGCATGCACACGTCTGCACACGTTTCCCAGTGAAGGTGATAACTTGTCCATAAATATTTTTCCATGTGGGGGGGGCTACAGGAACTCCACATAGTTCTCCGGGATGAGGCCCCTCTTTCCCTCCAGCTCCCCCTCCAGCCAGCCGGGCTCTCTCGACTGGGTCACTGCAGGAGAGGACACAGCGTCACCGGGAGGACAGCGCCACGGGGGGGGGGACAGACAGAGGACACAGAGCAGCAGTGAGTGTGTGTGTGCATGGTCAGGGTGAACAGAGCAGAGGGTTTAAATGGGAGGATGCGGTAACTATGCGGTTTCTCTAAAACCAGTGCAGCTCATTTTTTTTTACCTCGGTTTCTGAATCCAGCTTCTCTAGAATTTCACCAGGAGCTGAAGCTCAGCAGCAAACCGAGCTCTCACTCACTGTTAGGTGTGAAATGTGTCAGTGCACTGAACCATTCTGTGACGGAGCCTTTTCAAAAACACTCCCTGGGTTCTTGATTTGTCTAAAAACTCATTCTATAAAGTTTTCTGTGAATCTGCAAGTCAGTAGATTTGTGGTGAAATAGTCAGTGAGAAGTTCTAAGGACAGAGTTGAGACATCAACAGACTGAATACATAGTTCTACAGCTAAAAGAGCCTTTACATATAAGCAATATCTGGCCTCATTAGAATATTATTAAATACATTTCAATACAATCTAAATGATGATAAACAAACTAACTGCTCACGTACAGCATGAATTAACACACATACATTTGTATATCTTTTTGCTATTGGATTCATTTTTTAGGTCTAAACATCTTTATCGGCTTGAGTAGCATTTACCGATTTTATTTATTAGTCAATACACAGTAGAAAACCAGTGCGTATCCTAAGATGAAAGACTGAAGTTTCCCAACATGCATTGCACTTTAAGTACAAGCACATTATTATGTTGTACCTGTCTGTTAATGTTTATTTTAAAGGCAGACCAATTTATCAGTTGGTTGATAAACATCAGCCAGTTAAAACTTTTCACAGACATATCTGCATTTATGTTTGGCGATAACAACTTTAAATTTGAAGAATAGGCAATACAGAAAATATGTGCATATATTTTTTTATATTATGTCCGTCCCCCGCCCCCCCCCAATCATTCAAATACTATATATATATTTATCAGAAATATTTGACTCCTTATTATTGATACTAGTCCCCGAGAAAAACTGAATCAGTCTGACTTTTGCAACTCTTTCAATCCGCTCTGTGAACACACAATAACTAAGTGAGCCAGAGTTGCTCTCTTAATGTTAAAGGTTGAGAAAACATCAACATATATTGAATTCCTCTTTCTCTCCTACCACACACACTGTGCCTTGCATCAAGTATTCAGACCTCTTGACATTTTGCACATTTGCGATGCACAGAACTCAGACCAAAAAAAAATCTCAAATACATTTAGAGATAAATGGATCATGTAGCAAAATATGCAAAGTGTCAAGAGTCTCCGAGATACTGTAAATGTTTGGTTATTCAGAATCTGATCACGTAACATGTTGTAACATGTCAATCTCTTCATTTGGAATGTGATCACGTGCTGTACAGTATTTAAGCAGAACTTTACTGAACCCATGTAACTGGAGATTCAAGCTGGGATCCAGAGGAAACACATCGTTGTGCGATGATAATGTTACTAATAAGCAAAACGCCTCAGCTCCAAATGAAATACCAGAATGAGGAAATGGGCTCTTCAACATGATTCAATTTCAGTTATGAAAATGTGACACTTAATTAATTTAGTGTTTATTCTTTCAGACACAAGTTCGTCTTTATGAGGTGGAAATCAAGCTTCTATTAAATTCACTCAAAAGGGCATTTATCCTGATATGAACTCAGGAAATAATGTACATTTACTGATGTTTTTATTGATTTTGAAATTCTGCTTTTCTCTCCTTATTTTGCTGCATGTTTATAAATTATCAATAACTTTGTACATTCAATTTTTTACGTCTGTAACGTCCAGAGAATTAATGTGTGTCCCTGTTTATTAATAAATAAATAAATATAATACTAAAATATGATTACATTTAAGCATCAGTTATCCAATCTATTCTATATATGTATTGATGACAGCTTTCAGATCACAACTTTGATGATAATATCTGTGATAGGAGTTGGAAAGTGAAAGATGTTTCAAAGTAGAAAATAACTTTTTGAAGTCTTATATGTTGCTGAACCATGGTAACCAATAAACTGAAATCACTGCAGGATATTATGAAAAATGTCATGACATATCCCCGTGTAAAGACTACAGAATATCTATAGTGTCTGTTTCCCACAAAAGAGGATTTTGACAAAAAAAATAGGAACTACAAAATCCTCATTTCCTCTGAGAGCGATTAAAGCTTAGTCAAGCCTCTTCCCAGACACATGGAGGAGCAAATCTGTGTCTCCTCCCTCCCTCCCTCCCCCCCTCTCCCCGTCTCATCTCTCTGTTCGATTGAAGATCAGATTGGGTGTTCGGTTTTCCTCCGAATCCAATATGCCAAGGCTGGTTCTGAGTGAGCGACTGGTGTAGGCGATAACACTTACCGGCGTGGAATATTGCGCCGACCTGGAAGGAGAGCTCAGAGTCGTGCTCAGCCTCACATGGGTACACAGCCTTGGCTTTCCTGCTGGTGACACTGAAAAATGAAGGCAATCAGTGAGCTGGCTGAGCTTTGAGGAGGATTACTGCATAGTTCAATCTGGACCCAGGGCCCGCTTGTTCATTCACTCACTAGCCTGAAACAGCAGAAATGGGCCAGGCTGGAAAATAAGCAGCAGTACTGAGAGAAGGAGCCGGGCCACTACACACCCTGGTCTCGCTCTATCTCCAGTCTAGACAGACGGGCGAGCGAGTCCAAACACACCCACACACACAGACACACACACACACCTGTGTGCATGCACCAACACAATGAGATGCAACGCTGTTTGTAGCGGGTTTTGTGTGGCTCAAAAAGGCAGGGACACTTCGGGTTTGCATAGCAGACAACCATCTATGGTGGGATAATTAAAATGTGGAGGAGGGGGATTGTGAAGTAGGTCTGCACACAAACAGACGTAGAAAAAAAATCTCCCTCAGCTTGTAAATTCACATTTGTGAGCTAAGAGGCTGCATTTTGAATCAGTTTGATGTGAAAGAGTGACATCAAAGGAGCTGTTCTGCAAAGGTTAGTAAAAAGCCGTATTGATGCCACTCCATTCCGGAAAACATAAAAAAAACTGCTTCCACAGAAAAGGTTGTTTTGCCCACCGTTGCAACCGGTTATCTCGAATGCCAGCAACATTACCGTGTAGAAATTGTGCCTTCAACACATGATGCCCTGATAAATATTTCATATTCTTTCTGCCGAGCAGCAACAATGCAGGATGAGAGGAGAAAGAAGACTTACAAACTGGGGGGGAAAAAGTTTGTGGTCACAGGAGTTGTCAATACTACAATGTTCAGCCGAGTTCTTGAATTCTGAATTTTTTTGGGGAAGAATGCACTCTTGTGGAACTGCATTCGGGGGGGAATGGGGATTTGTATTTATATGAAAATAACATTAATGGGTTCCCAATAGAATGACCAGGCTGCTTGCAATTACTTTGGCAACATCTGAAAGCGATGGAAATGAATTCATCATCTATTCTGAATAGCTCAGTGTAATGGACAGATCGTCTCCACAATTACATCCAGTTCACCCACTTCTTTGTGTGTATCTGGTGTTTGAGGGTCTGCTTCTCCTGCCGAAGCCAAAAGTTGGGCTGCAGGTGAATACACAGAACTAAAGAAGTGAGGGGAAACTATTTTAGATATTAGACAGAGGAGAGTGTGTGGGATTCTGTTGAGCAAACGTGCAAGATAACATGTAACTAATGGAGGAAGGGAATGAAAACGGAGAGAGCGGAATAGTCTCAGAAACAAACAGAGCAACAGTCAAAGTAAGATAAGACAAAGACGGGGAGGCTGACTTACTTGTCATCTGGCTTTTCTTTGTCCGAGGTGGCTGAAGACTGATTCTCTCCAGATGTTCCAGGTGTGGACAACAGAGCTGCTATGGCTCTGCAGATCGACAAAAAACAAAGTCACAATAGATTCTATGGTTTCTTTTCCTTTAAAAAGGCATGTATACAGTGCAGTCTGGTAGGAAATGCCACAGTAATCAGCAGATTTCCCCTCAGTTTAAGTGTTAACGTTAAGGTATTTTCCCCTCAACTGACTACACAGAGCAACAGGTGAGCCAAAGAGCGCTCCCTGTTGTTATGGAGACTAGGTGAGAGAAATGTCTTCCAGTCCAGTGTTTAATAAGAGCAAGAAGTCAAACTAAAAGGTGTTAATATTTAAATGCGGCAAATAAAATGAAACAAGACAAATACATCACACACCACATTTGAGTCACCTTGAGAAATCACACATTTATCCATCTCGTTTCATTCCGCGACACAGATGCTACAAGGTTATTTTTATTGTACAGAAGTCTACAGCCAGCACACATGGGAATTCAAAGAGAAACAGATTTTCATAAATTAAATCATCCCTTCTACCCCATCTGCCAAAAAGCCTCTCGAAGAGAAGTGACTCTCAATCACTGCCCACATGAGGCCGAGAGGTACATTTTAAAGAGCAGCTTTGATTTATTTTTTCTGAAGGTCGGATATTTCAACTGATGCAAAGTAAAACTTATCTGCCCCCTTTTCTGAGTTATGATCTTGTGCTGCAGCTCGGTTTCAGGTGCAGCCATCGATGACGCTGGTTACGTGGACGTTGTTAATATTTCTCTTTGTATGGTACTCGAGAAACTCTTATCCAATTGGATGACAGGATGAGCAATGTGGAGATAGAAACAAAGAAACTAGGAAAGATTGCAAGAAAATTCTATTTACACTCAGGATTTTTTTATCTAAATCTGCTTTCAGAGTCAACAAGAGTTTGCTTTAACTTTTCACAGGGGGTGTATGGGAGAACGCAAAGATCCGAGGGAGCTGCTCCAGACCTTTTCCAGAACTTTTCCAGCCAGCCCCCTCAAACATTATTGGAAAATTTGAAAAGAAAACATATATCTTAGAACTTCGAAAGAAAACAAGATTCGAGAGCTTTTGGTGATTTGTTGAAAATTAATCCCATTGATACTTTCAATTGTGGAGGAAGGTCATCATGACGATGCAGCAATAAATCAGCGTCCAGAATTGAAAGCAAAACAAAAGCAAATTCTCCTATATATTCATGAATCATGTGATATCAACTCAATACCAAACACAATTGATTACATATGGGAGATTTGGTACCACTGTGTTTAAACAGGGCTCAGCACCATCGCTGACACAACTCCAACACTGAGGGAATATAGCTGGAAAAAAAAATAGGTGGTCATGTTCCAAAGAGTAGAATCGCTGCCAAGGACCATTGAGGCTGCTCTGCCAGATTTCACTGGCTCACTTCATGTGGATTTTTCTTTTAATTTGTCAACCTTACATGTAGATTCAGAGCTTCCACAGTAATGTATATAACTGCTCCTTGTGTAAAGTCAAACAATAACTCTCCGACCACACACTCTATCTGTTAACACTTAACAGTCAGAGCCGTGCTTTACACTTGCTATTGTCAGGGCCAACACGTCTATGGTCGACCTACAGCAGGGAGGTAGGGGTCCTGGTAAAGGCAGAGTGGAGCAGAGGAGAACAAGAGTCTTAGCCAGGCATCCCTCTGTGTTCCATGCCTGCCCCAAGGCCAGTGCTAATACAGCACATAATGAGCAAATTGCTCCTAGCTGCCGCTCCCATAGAGACGTTAATAAAGGCAATTAGAGGGAGCAGCTGGGGAGGGGCTGAAGGTTGAGAGGATGTTGTGAATAGTGGTTACTGGTGAAGGAGAGAGAGAGAGAGAGAGAGGGAGGGAGAGCGACATTGCCTTAAGGGATAACATGGTGGGATCTTATGTGGACATAGGTGGAGGTGAGCACACAGCACTGCACTCATGTTTAAATTCTCCTTCCCTGCATTGGTTCTTCCCTCGGTTTCTTCCACTGCCTCCCTCTTAGAGCGCTTGTCCATCCCCAGCAGTGGCTGTTCCGTTCAGTCCTGGCCTGACTGTGGGTGATTTATAGCTCTGCAGCAGTGTGGGGCCACTGTGGTGCTCAGCTGCTCCACATCAGCATGGGGGTACAGTGCGCTGCAGTGCAGCAAATCCACTCATTAACCTGGGCCCAGGCACAAACACTGTCTGCCTGGGTCTCAGCCAGGAGGCAGGGGAGCACCAACACTTCACCCACCTGCAGGTGTACCCACTTACACACAAATCCCCTAAATAAGATGACAAAACAAAAAAAAGCACACACTCACACACAGCCAAGCAGCCACACACACACACACACAGTCACACACATACACGCACACAAGAAAAGTTAACGCATTCATCCATCTGCTTTCAGTTGGAAGAGGATTACACAGATCGTTTAAGATTTTCAAGACAAACAGTTTTAAATAATCAAAAAGAGGGGAAATCAGTGAATGCCACACGGCTGCCCTAGAAACTTGTTAAATGTACCAGAGGTAAATGGATTCATCCCAGAATTGCTCTCACAATTACAGCTAAGCCAAACCGAGGGAAATCGTTTGCCATTTCTCTCAAACAAAAATAGCATCAAGCTTTGAATTGCTCATCCGTTTGTTTTCACCCATCATCGGCCCAGCTAAGCTTCTTCTGTAAATATGATTAAATACAGTAAATGGGGACTCGAGTGAAAATGCATTCTACGTGAGGCCTGAATTAAGATCCCAATCCAGATGCTGGTTAAATCTATAACAAGTTCTTAAGAATATTAAGTTTGGAGCAGTTAGAATTTTTAATAGGCATAAACATGTTTATAATACACTTGAGAAATGATATCTTATTGTATAAAAACCATAACAAACTATCAAACATCCATTTTAAAGTGAATGCTATTGGATGTCTTTTGGTTTATTATTTTAATTGCGAGATTTATCGCATATTATCACACACTGCCAAGTTAGTAGCAGGGAGAAATTCATCAACAGAAGCTGACTGCTGTTTCTCATTATTGCAGGAATTTCACCCTGCAGCATCCAGGCCCTGTTGATCCTGGCGTGGAGCTCACAAAGGGATGAGCAGGACTATCAACTGTCTTTCTACTAGAGGAAGAAGGGCTGCAGTGGGATTTAACAGTGTTTCTAGTAGGAGGTGGGATCAAACCTACAGCCAAGCTGCCCGCTTAGCCACCGCCAGTTTGGGTGGGCAGGAAATAAGATCTGATCCACCATTTTATGATTCACAGCTGTCTGCCAGAGAGAGACATTGAGGGCTGGAGTTCGGAGCTGGGGAGAGGAAGGAAAAGAGGCCAAAATAACAATGTAACCTCACTGGGCAGGACATGGGGCAACAGCGCCACTGGGAGAAGCTGGGACTGAATTTACAGAGAGGAGGAGTAATGAGGCGAGACATCAAGGATGAGGTAGATGATAAATCATGCCACAGTCCACATAGTGTTATTACATGACATAGTGACTCAGGATGCATTTGTGTACGACCAGGCAGATTCTGCTGCAGCTCTGCTGCAAAAGGACTGAAATATGCTGTTTTCCAGGTGCACTTCTGAGCTCACCATAGTGCAGAAAGCATATTTCTGAGAGTAGCTGGAAATAATCTGGCCAATGCCACTCCTACTGCTCCTTTTGGCCAGGATCGGACCCACATCCCTGGGTCACAGGCCGGAGAGGTGCTGTGCTAACAGGTCTCCACCATCTCACATGCTAAGATTTATAAGTGAGCAAAGCCAGGGCGACACCCTGTGACATATGGCACAAGTCTTCATAAAGGGACAGGGGCTGCAGCTATAAGTGTAAACAAGACGAATATCTCCCCAACGTCAATACGATTTACACGGCCAATGCGCAGCCACCTGTCTCCCAAACAAATAAGAGCGGAGATTTACGACCTCCTCCTGGTTGCTCCTTCCGTCCTCCAACATGATGCCACATATGTGGGAAAACAGAAAAAGAGTTGGTTACATAACTATCACAGAGCTGTGTCTGTCTTATCCTGCAAGTCAGGAAAAAAGAGCTTGGTACCAACAAGCCTACACACAAAAGGCCGGCAACGCACCCACAGAGGTCAGTGTGAGAGAATCACAATGTCCTTCGTCAAGTTGTGAGGTAGATTTGCTTTTATTTTACAGCTCCTTTCAGCTGGTGGAGAAGGAGCATGGGACAGTGAATGAAAAAAAGAAAAGTCTATTTCAAGGTGAATGTGCAGACATGACATAGCAGAGTCTAACATCTGCAGCATAACACAATAATTCATCTCTCACATCAGCATTCAAGACAAGTCATGGGTTGGAAACAACAGAAAGGACCAAGGACATGGCAGATAAAGTGAGGACAGAAAAGAGAAGCCAGGGAGAAGTAAAGCAAAGCATCCAACTCCCAAATCAAAGACAGAGAAAGAAGTAAAACCAGTAGATGACATTTGAACAAAGGCTGTCATGAAAAATCCGTTCAATAAAAAACCCAATTAACACTATAAATAAGAATTGTGAATCTACCCACAACGTTGAAAAACAGATTTTGGTTCTGTAACGAGATGTTTTTTTCTCTTTGCTACATGAACTTTTTACTGGAGTGGAAAACACAGAAAAAAGATACAGATACTGCAAATGTTGTGAGGTCACAGGGACCTTGACCAGTGAACGCTGACCACTAAAGTCAAACCTCAAGTCCAAGTGAAAGTTTGCACTAAATACGAAATAAATGCCACTAAGCATTCTGGAGATAATGCATTCACAAGGCAAAAATTTGATTTTATGAGGTCACAGTGATTTTGACCTTTGACAACCGAATTCTAATAATATCATTCTCAAGTCTAAATTAACGTTTGTCCCAGATGTAATGACATTTAATTTGGCGTTTCGGATAGATCATATTCACAAAATATGAGGTGTGAGCACTGATCAGTTCATTTTTAAGTCCGTGTGAACGTTCCTGCCAAACGCTGAAGAGAGTGGGTCAGACGGACAGATGGACAGCTACGGCTGTCTCTGGTGCGGGAAACTAAATTAAATCGTATTTGGAATGCTTTTCTGTGGAGGAAGAAACGTGACTCAAAATGTGTGAGCCACCGTTTACAGCCTCCTTGCAGTGTGCTGCTTCGAAACTCACTACACAACCAATGCTGTTTCATTTTGAGTGGTGCAGTCACACACATCTGGGAGTGATGCATAGTGAAGAACTCACCTGGAGTGGCTGCCTGGGCTAAAGCCGGTCTTAGGCGGGGGATGGTCACTGCGCTCTGTAGGCGTCTCTGAGGCCGACGCTGACGATGACTGGGACGACACTGACTCATTGCTGCCCATGGAAGTCTCATCTGTAGCTAGGTTGGAACTGTCTCCCACTGCAACTGACACTTAGATTAAAAAAAACAAAAAGAAACACGTTAGTTTATTTTCTATTTCATTCTACTGTTAAGGATTCAGCCTATTCCAACTCACTGATGATGGCCTGCCTGGTAAAACAGCCAAATAATTTATCAATATATAAGAAGATGCTGCATCAACAAGGGACTTTCTAAACCAACTGGCTGTCAAAACAGGTGAGATTCACAACCAAGTTTTTATTGTTCATAATAACGCACTCCTGCTCTCACAGTCAGGGACCTGAGAGGCACAAAGTTTTTTATTTCAATTTTACAGACAAATACAGATCCTGCTTTTAGGAGAGTGCAGGGAAGTGCTATTAAAGCACTTAAACCAGAAGTCCTTTATTAATTAATTAAGACTGAATACAAATTGGTAATCTGATCTGTTGAATGACGCTCATTAATAACATCATCATGAGTGTTATAATTGGTTAGAGCTCAGGTGTCCAGGGGTCATTTGTCAATATAATAATATATAATATCGTTTTCTTTTTAAGAAAAAACTCTCAAACTGACTGAGCTTGAAGTATTAAGCACCAATCATATGATACACGAGGGAAACAACAGAGAGGTCTCCCCCTCAAGTCCATCCGCAAACCCCAACTGGTCCAGAACTCTGCCGCCCGCCTCATCACCAGAACCCCCTCCATTAATCACATCACCCCTGTCCTTCAGCAGCTTCACTGGCTCCCGGTCAAAACCCGCATCCACTTCAAGATCCTGCTCCTCACCTTCAAGGCCCTCCACAACCTCGCCCCTCCATACATCTGTGAACTCCTACACACCAACACACCCACCGGTCCTCCTCTTCCATTCAATTCACTGTGCCTCCCGCACGCCTGGTTACCATGGGGTCCAGAGCCTTCAGCAGATCTGCCCCCCACCTCTGGAACACCCTCCCACCTGACATCCGTAATTCCGACACTCTTTCCACTTTTAAGTCTCGTCTCAAAACACATCTTTTTAAACTGACATACTCCATCTAACCCATCTCACCCTACTTATGTAAATTGTTAAATGTATCTTGTTCTTGTGTTTTTTATGATTGTTGATTATGTTTTCTGTTTTTAAACTGCCCTGTAAGGTGACCTTGGGTGCTTTGAAAGGCACCCTCAAATGAAATGAATTATTATTATTATTATAGAGGATGAGTTGGTGGAGACCAAAAACTGAGCTAAAAGAGAATGACTGTCGGACTTCACCCAGTGGCTAGAAACACAACTCCAGATAAATTATAATAATGTTGCTGTGTTAGCACTGAATCTGTATACATGTGACTGAAATTGTTTTGTTTTTTGGCCACATGAACACAAAGATTAAGATTAGTTCAAAATTGTGCTCGGGAACAAATATACATGTCAAATTATATGATCTCTTCGAAGATTGTAAGAGGTACATTAAGATAATTTGCCTCCTACACTCGACATGTTGCTGACACAAATACTCTGATTAATGCACTTTCCTACGCATGGTAAACTGTTACATACTGTCACGTCTGCAGGGCTATTAGACACATGTAGTGTCACACAAGAGTCACATGTTCACATAAATACTCTCCTCACTCCTCCACTGCGTCATCCTCAATTTTGCATTTACCCTGTGAACGCTGAGGCAACTTACTTTAAATCCATTATAGGGCCATGTAAAATACACAAAGGTTAAAAAAGGATTACACCTTTCATCCCTGATATTAAAATACTCCACGGTGAAAGCTGGCGCAAGGGAGGCAAAGAGAGGCAATCTGGTAAGCAGATTTAGACTCCTTTGGTATTGTGGAGGGGATGGGATTTGACTGGCTGCGGATCAGAACTTGCTGGAGCCAGATTTATTTGGGTCAAAGGGTCACATGATCAACTTGCCTGATGCTCAGGACTTCTAAGTATTTGAAAAGAAGTAAATAAGGGCACACAAAGTCATCCGATTGTTATTTACATCAAAGTAGTTTTTCGTGCCCCAGTGTTTGCTATTGCTGGAAAAATGTGTCTGAAAAAGGGTAATGAGTTATTGTCAGTAAACTTTAAACCACTGTGTGGGATTTGAAAATATGACAACGGCGCCCACAATGCTTGTATGACATAAGCCACAATAGTAGACATATCAAGTTATTGAGTCTCAAAGTTATTGAGTTATTGAGTCCTATTTGGCTCCCATATCTCCTTTAGTAAAGCTTTAAAAAAACAAAACCTAACTGATACATGTCAGGGTCTGTCATTGAATGAATAAATATGGGAGTGAGATAATTCCTGTTAAGCTTAAGTACTCTCCATTTAAAAAGGAAAGAAAAGTCTAATTTCTAAAGCTCCCAAAGTTAATTTGTAAGGTACATATACACATTTTGTGTCTGAATGATCACATATTGTAAAGTATTTTCCTTCAATAAACTCAGATGATTGAAAATATACAGATGTACGCTTGTACGTCTCTTACCGTTCTGAATGTCTAGGGCTTGTGGATTGTAGACAGCCAGGGGCCGATTCTGTCGACTCTGTTTCTTGGACAGCCTTGTGGGAGCGGAGAATACTGGGGCATCAGGTGAGAGAGGGCCTGACTCGGGTGCATCTGCAAAGATCTGAATACAAGGTGAGGGTGTGAGTCTCCACCAGGAATAAATGCACAGACTCCAAGACTGGTGAGCAGCAGCAGCAGCAGCATGTCCTCAACTGACCTCACTCTAGTGAACGGGTTTTGAAACTCACAGGCTTTATGTAGCGGCAGATGAATGGAAAAGGGCCATTTGCAGCCACAGCGTGTGCTCCTTGGAAAAGCCAAGCAGCTCATTGATTGGACCTTAAAAACTGCATGTGAGAAGATTTTGTTTGTGCCAAAATAAACAAGAGCAGCTCCACATGTAACGCAACGACATCCCATCCAGAAATGTGGGTCTAAGTTAAGGTGACACCTCTCCTTAGAAATTGACCTACTCTCTAAAAGAGTGGAGAGTAAAATAAACAAGAGTTTGGGCTGGAGGAGGGCTGGCCAACTGGCGCAGCCTGTTTACACTGGGCCGTGTTTACATATAAACTTCAGATGTGGAGTTAAAAGAGAATAGGGCTACAGAGGAGAGGAAGTCTCAGCAGAGACTCCGAAAGGATCACAGAAAAGAAGAGGAGGGAGGTAGGGAAGGGATGAGGGAGGGAGGGAGGGAGGGAGGGAGGGAGGGAGGGAGGGAGGAAGGGGAGAGAGAGAGAGAGCGAGAGAGGAAGGGAGACAGAGAGAGAGAGAGCGAGAGGAGAGAGAAAGAGAAAGAGCGAGAGAGAGAGAGAGGGAGAAAGAGAGAGCGAGAGGAAAGAGAAAGAGATAAAAAGAGAGAGAGAGAGTGAGAGAGAGATGAAGTGGTAGAGTAAGTGAGACAGAGTGTGAACAGGAGAAGCAGACAGAGGAGGGGGGCATGAGAGAGAAAGTTTTTAGGAGAAAGGGAGATAGAAAAAGTGAGAAATCTGATATGGCTGAGAGTTTCTGCTCCCTCGCTCGCGCTCACTCTCTCTCTCTCTCTCTCTGCAGATGGAGGTGAATGTAAAACAGAGTCTACTGTTGGTATCTGGGGGTATCAACAGTCTGGAATGGGACTCAGCTGTGAGGAAAGTTAATGCCTGTCTGTCTGTCTGCTCAACTTTTCCCCTCTAACACGCTGTACTTTCCAAAACGCTCTTGCTGCATTCTAACACTACATCCTTTATCACCTGGACGGTGTTGGATACCTCTGGGTAGTCTCCGACACTGGAAGCATACACTGTGCTGCTGCTGCTGTTGTTGTTTTAGCACATTTGTATACCCTGTAGGCTTTCACTCCTGCCTCTGTATTCTCTCACACCCCATTTTAAGATTTGCAAGCATGGGCTGGGATATTATTCACAACACACATCATCTTCCATTAATGAAGCTGGAGGAGGGAAAAAATAAAAAAAATCCCCCAAAGCTCCCAGTTTCATCTGATTCTACGCAGAGTGCAGCGCTGCGCCAAACAGATTAGGAAACTAATCTCAAACCTTTTTTTTTGCTTTTGACACAGAGAATTATCTTCCTTTGAGGACTGAAACCGATTAATGACATTCTGGGTAGATTACATGATCCCCTGAACTACAGGTTATGAAACAGCTCATAAGCAAACTGAATACATTGAGGCAGTCAAAGGACCTCCCAAAAATTATTAAAAAAAACGATATGGTATTCTACATAATAATCAACCTGCTGAACCATGTGTTGAGAGCTGGTATAAGCACTAAGGGTGCCCCCTATTGGCCAGATTAAAAACCTGTGGAAATTTAAAAAAAAGTTAACAAATAGGGGAAAGCTATGCTTGCACCACCCTGAGAACTATATTTCTGCTCATTAATTTTGCAGAGCATGTTATTAATACAGTATGTTTATGTCCAAATCTATTTCATATGACACATCTTCCTGGAGAAGCTGACTTCTTGACTTGGCAGGGTTTAAACATGGATAAAAAGACGTGTGAGCTCAACTGTCTTAACAGGACCCACAGAGAGGAAGAGCATTCACATTCTCTTTCTCTGCCAAAATAAAATCCTGGTGTCAGGTACAGCACAGTGTGAGCACGCCTCTGCCAAACAGAAACTGCCTAATTGAATCTTAAAAAAATGCAAAACTTCAAAAACAATAGTGGGAGAAACACTGTTTGCCAAGAAAGCAGGACTAACAAACATGGGATCATATGCCTCACTTGCACATTTATTATCCTTCAGTTTCAAGTCATTACATGCTACCCAGGTTTGTAAACACAAAGGCGCTGCGTGCAACTCACTGTTGTCATGTCACCTGGTCCAGTTTTCATTTGGCGCGATCACTCTACCTTATGTTGCTTAGTGTGTCTAGCATTTAGCAAATGGCTGTGGAGGGTAAGCCGAAACATTCTGGGCAAATGATACATAAATTGCTGCAGTGACAATGACTCATATTGTAAAATCATTTCAATTAAGATTTTACCAATAAGAACAGAAACCTGTGGGGAGAAATGAATGTAATACGATAGAAAAATTGTTTCTCTGTTTTCTAAAAGACATTGTGCTGATTATCTCTGCTGAAAGATGTAGTGTTGTGAGTTTGGAGTGTTACCTTTTCATTCTGTTCAATGAGGATTTCCACCACGATGTTCTGGAACTTGAGATCCATGATGGCAGCGACCGTCTCCTCCTGTGGCCTCATTAATGTGGGGCCAAACACCACGCCCAGGTTCGCCTCGGTCATCAGATTCTGTTTGCTGTGGGCCGCCACGCTGACGGAAATAACAACACACCCTTATAAATATTTTACTCCAGCTTACTAATGGAACTCCACCGATGTGAACTTTTGAAACACTGTACTATAACTGTATAATATTGACATTCTTTCATTTTGCCTTCAAGTTATGTAAGGGGAAATAAGGAAACATAAATAATGGACAATGTCAGACCATAACACCCTTAACTCAATAGATTTTTCTGAAAAAAACTGGTAGAGCTGGTAATGGTAACCCCTCTAGATCCATACAAAACTCATCTTGAGACCTAAACAATGTCCATACTCATTTACGTGAGGCACTTGGAATGTAAAACTTTACCTAAAGGTTAATGTTTTGCTTCATAAAAGTGAAATAACTCTATAATCTAAACTACAGACATCTGTGGCTCAGGAGGTACAGCTGGTTGTCCACTAAACAGAGTTAGTGGTTCAATTCCCAGCTTCACATGCCAAAGCGTTGTTGATATTTACAGACGCTTCCGAATAATATTTGATGCAAGATAAAATAATTTGTGCTTTTAAGTTTTCCTTCCTTCAAACACCACAATTAATGATCCTGACAGTGTTTTTTCTTCCAAATGGGTCAGGGCTGATCTGACTCAACAGATAGTGTTTAAAACTGAAGAGGCATCAGTGCTTTATTAAATGTCTTCTCGTTCCATTTTAAAAAGTGGGACACCTTCCGCAGATTAAACTTTATATTAAGGGGTCAAACAAGTGTAGAAAAAACATTTATTTGAAGAGAAAGTTTTACGGACAGGTGACGAGATTTCACTCTCAAAATATGATGATACTCGGTGCATCTGCGGAGAGACAGCTTAAATAGCTTCAAAGGATGCCTTTGAAGACAAAAACATTGGTGACAACTCACATTTATAACATCTCTCAAACCATTTCAGATAGGAGTGTGAAATTCTGGCGTTGCTTCCTTCCCCTGCAGGACATGCACAGACGCCAGCTTCAGAAAAATATTCAAGTCTCTCCAGTCTGGAGAATTTCACGCTGGATAATCCAAATTCAATTTCAATAGCACTGCCTTTTTACCAGAGCCTGATTCTGCTGTGGGTTTCTATGAAATAAGATCCACCAGACTTTCACTGCCTCGGGGAAGAGGGATTATTTACTTATCTTCAATTTGCTCATATTTAGTTTATAAAAAGCTTGCTGAGGTAAAACCCTGTAATGTTAGCTAACATTATTTAAATCTTTTCTCCTATCTAATCTCACAAATGGAGTGATGCACAATAGTGGTCTATCCAAGGGATGTGTAGAGTAATCTCAACAGAGAGCTTAATTTGAGCAGTCCATTTACATTTCACTTCACTGGTGGGCTGCAGAACCGTATGCCGAACAGGTACGGAAGTTTCCACAGTCCTCCTCCAACTAATTTAAATATATGCCAAAATGACCGAGGAAAAGGCGAAAAGAGAAAAATGTTGCGATGCTGGCGGCATCAATTTTTCTTACCCAGCAGTCACTGAATAGACAGAGAGGAGATGGAGTGACAGCAGGAAAGGGGGAGTGAAGAGAGTGGGAGTGAGGGAGAGTGAGCGAGCGAGAGAAAAAGCATGTGGAGTGAGAATGAGGAGACAGACAGGAAGAGTAGAAAGAACTGAGAGGAAGAGAGGGGGTGGAGATTGGATGAACTATGACCAAGGAACTATGAAAACTCACTTGGCCAGATGCTTCATAAGCAGCCCGAGGACTTGTCGATTCTTCTCCGGTAGATTGTGGATCAGGCAGTGGACAGCTTGGATGCGAGACTCTGGACTACCACCCTCTGTTAAAATGCAGAAGCAGCCATAAACTCACATTAAACTACTAAGATTTCTTTGTGTTGCTAAAGTGGCATAGACAATACAACACCGGCAGAAGAAGAAGATACAGACACAGCAAATTATTAATTTAGAAGAATAGCATCCTCTTTACGGACGATCAGAGGCTGTCACTCTGCACAAGGGGTTAAACATTTGAGGATGACAGATCACAGTTGAAACAAGTGAAGAGGTGTGATGGTGATATGTGATCCGAAGCCTCCCAGAATTTGGCAGCAGGGACCACTATTCTGGCAAAGCAGATAGCTTTACGTTACAGTTGCTACCATATAAAGGGGTTGTGTTAAAACCCCCGAGATCATCTCTTAAACATTTCCTCACACATGGGCATCTGGCCGCCCACACGAGAAAAACCACATACACACTTCCACACAGACACACAAAATATCTTTACTATGGGAATGACAAGGATTTAAACACGGAAAAAGCTTCTTACGGATGCTGTCACCCATCAAAATATATTCACTGCTAATCCACTTTTTTCCCCCTTGTTATGAGGGCATTGCGAGCGCCTGATAAAAATGTCAACCTGATCCAATTATAGCACTTGTTGTAAAAAGATTCAAGTTTGGCTTGCTTTGAAACCATTTCATACAGAAATTATGTTATGTGGGTGAAAAGAGAAAATGTAGCTTATTTAGCTGTTTAAGGTAACTGGACCATTTGAGGACATGCAAATTAAATCATATTTGGCATTTTAAATCTCTTAGCCCCAACTTTTAATTGCTTATATGGCCACATATTTTTTGTTGCACTTAAAAAACAGACATAAAAATATGGGCAGTAAGCTGACACAGTATTCTTAAATGTCTGATAAATGTCAGACAGGTTAATATAAAACAGCCAAAGTCAGCTGAGAGGCTCTTTGGTAAACTAGAAATCAAAAACGCATATATTTAGTGCAGAAAGTAAAAAGTTTCTGAAACCAAGTAAGAAATCATAAAGCTACGGCTAAAAAAATCTGAAAATGAGGACAAGTGTGCATAAATCATTTTCGCATTCATTATAAGAGCTACCACATAATGACTATGAATGCCTGACCGGAAATGGTTGACTACTATTACCCACATAACCTTAAACTAAACTTATTGTACTTTCCGCTGTGTGTTTAAGTTTTTTGTGTTTGTAAAAACACTGAAGTTCCTGAAACGTGTGAGATCATTGCCCAACATTTGCATAAAGCCAGGTAAAGCGTGAGTGAAAGCCGACATTTCCTGCCCGGGGTTGACCAATCACAACAGAGAGGGCCGACTGGCCAATCTGGCTTTATCCGAAGGGGGGCCTTAAAGAGACAGGAGCTAAAAGCAAGTGTTTCAGACAGAGACTGAAAAGAGGAGCTGCAGCTATGGACAGTTTGAGGAAAGCAATGTGCTTTCTGTACAGCATGTAAACCTTTTCAACTAATGACCCATATTAAAATTAAGAAACTGATTATCAACATTTTATGTCACTGTAAAATGTTTTAACTATTAGTCACTGTAAAGTGTTCAGTGGCTCATGGAAGAAGACCAAACTGTTAAAATGCCACCGCCTAAAGCTGAAGAAGTGTTAATTCCTGGCTGTTACAACAAATTAAATGTGTGGAGTTTCTTTTTTTCATTTTCTCAGATGTTTTGGTTGGGTGGTCAAACTTACTCGCAAGGCTGATGAACTCTTTGTAAAGTCCATAGGTCATCAACGGCTCGGGAAGGCTCCTTCAGAGAGAGAGAGATAGGGAGAGAAAGAGACATGGTGGGGTGGGTGGAGAAGGAGAGTTGAAGTGAGCGAGGGGGGACAGAAATAGCCGGCACACTGTTTTATAGGGTCTACACACAGCAATGATTAATGTGGCCGGGCCGGGGGATGGAATTAGATGGTGCACGCATTGAGATAACCAAGTTCATCTGAAGGTACTTTCACACTGCAGCTGGCCAGTGGCCAAAAGGTACTTAGCATCAGAGAAAACTGAGGAGATTGACCCTGCTCTACACCCCCAGACCAGACAGAAAGTAAAAGACAAGTCAGGGGTTTTATATTGCATAACAACATCGATATTCCATGTTTGATTCAATAGTATTTTGAAACTAGTAAATGTTGCGAGAAGTGTTGACTGAATGAAAACTGGAGAGCGCCCTTTTACTTTGAAGCCGAAATAGAAAATCCTGAGTGGAGCAGAATCCCACAGCTGTGAACCCATTACATCAAACTGCTTCCTGCTAAGTTTAAAATGAGTTAATAACAACACAGTTTTGATCTGAAAAGAAGTTGTCATGTACGTCTTGATCAGAATACTGAATAGTGCAGTTCCCACGCAGCAGTGGACAATGAACAAGCACTTTATCTAGTAATTGTGAAAGTAAAAGAGAAACTAAAAGGACATAATAGCGTAATTATTCCTTGAATAATATCTTTTGATGCAGTCAAATTATTAATAATTCAACAAAACAGTGGAGGTGAAAAAATGACAAATGAAACAGACTCACAAATTTAACTGTTCACGTTCAAAACTTTGCTTTCATTTAAATAACCAAAAGCCAATTTATTCTGCAGCTAATGGCCGGTTGATGAAAACAATGTGGCCTTTAAATGAAACTGCATCAGCGTAATTTAAAATCTTTGAACTTTACCCTCGCTAGATCCGTCACCCTGGAAGGAGTTGGTGGAAGTGGGAAGCAATGTGACCTTGCGTGGAGTTAATCATGCAAAGTGCATAATGAATCCTGTAGCTATTTTATAAATGACAGGAACTGACATTGGGGGGGGGTTTCATATTGAAGTCAACAGAGAGGTTTTGTCATGATCATCAAAAGAGATGTAATATGAGATGACTTAGGTCATTCGTGAATTTTCGTGGATTTTACATAACAACCAAAGTGACCTATACTCTAAATGTATGACTGTGTCTCAAAATATGTTCAGGGCTCATTGTAAGTCAGTTAAAGTAGTTTTTTATGAGGGACAATTAGCATTTCAATTGAGGGTTAAAATAGACTTAATACATTTACATCATCATTGCTGACTCGGGAGAAATTGAAGGTTTTAGTGCTTCAACTAGCCATTATTATTATCATAATAACTAATTAATCTATTGGGTTTTTTTTTGTTCTTGGGATTTTAAGCATTAAATGACTAAATTTTAACCAAACAGACTAAAGTTTCAAACAGTCCTAAACATCATCTGTGACAGTGAAGATTTAAAACTCCACATCTGAAAAGCAGAAAATATGGAGATTTTAACTTTAAAAACAAGTGAAAAATACTAATTAGCTGCTAATTAACTGTCATTCGACAAGTGATTAATAAACTAATGCAGCTTTAAATGGTTGACAACGTGTTTGTGTGTCTCAGTGTGTGTGTGTGTGTGTGTCTTTCATCACACTGATCCTTACCTCAGATACAGCTTCAGTGCGCTTGTTATTGTCTTAACGTCCCAGTCCTCGCTGGCGGACAGATCCACTTCGTTGCTCTTCTCATCTGCATGAATCCCAATCACACAACATATCATTACAATTTAATTCACTGACTGAGGAATTAACACAAAAGGCCAAGACTAACTGTTATTCTCTTATTATGAAAAAATTAGGACTATGTATGAGATTTTGCACGCAGCCTGGAAAGCTTAAATGTGCAACATAAATATGTAACTTGTAATTAGCCATATGAGGATAAAAGCATTGTTACTAGCTGTGGGGTCGAGTCTGGCCCCAGTGGATTTGGAAGGAAGTTACAGCTTCTGTAGACGGCGGCTGGTTCTATACTCATTACAAGTTTAATTAATCCCTTACTACCTCACTGGCTCCACAGGGACTCCAGGGCTGTGTTGTGCTGAAAATTCAGGAGGCTTTAGTCACACCTCGAGTAACCTCTGATGAATTATAGAGAATGTAGAGGTGCAACGTGCCAGTGAGTTTTTTTTTGGAGTCAGACACATGTACTGTACAGTGCCAGGGTCACCACACAGACTTCAGCTTCGTGGGTGGCAGGTAGTCTGTTACTGGGAATTTATTTTTGGTGATTTTGTCTATGCACTGCAGCCAGGATGACTGTTTTTCTCTGTCTGCTCTCGTCCACAAACTGGCCTGTCCAATGTCAACTTCTAAGGGCAAATGTTTTTGTAGAGTATTCAGAGCCAAAGGGTGAGCTTCTGTGTGCCGGAGACCGATGGGGTCTGCACAGGCTCTGCGGTCTGCTTTGGCAAAACCGGCCTGGCATAATTTAAACCAAAGGTCAACTCTTTATTATTTGACCTGTGTTATCTAGATAAAGCCCGTTGGGACATTACAGTACTATGTGGTGATTTGAGCATGGTGGTTAAAGTTGGAACTGCAGCGGCCAAGACACATATACAGGAAAAAACGTGATCATAACCAAAGAAATATCTGTTAAATTAGAAAAACTATCAAACAGATCCAAAACTTGGGATGTGTGGATTTACAAACTGTCCCTCGAGAGAAAGTAAACACTACAGATATACTCCAAATTTCACGAATAAATTAAAAAAAAGGATATTTAGAAATTTGCAAAGACATCTATGAAGGTATGTTGATGTTTGATGTGGTGCAGAGGTTTGTTATAGTAGCAAAATGAAAGAGAGAGGTTGGGTGGATGTCAACAAAGGGAATAAGTAAATGTGACGGATGAGCAATGGTTTTGGAACTGTTAAACACCTCATCAGGGGCTGTTTTATGTCAGAAATAATTAGGACTATTCATTCATGCACCAATACTGCTTGAGGACTGTGGGTAGGCTTGAGCCAATCCCGATTAACATTGGGCAAGAGTCAGGGTAAACCCTTGAGAGGTCACCAGTCCCTCACAGGGCCGATACAAACAGAGATGAACAACTATTCACCGCTCCAGGAAATTTAGCGTTACCAGTATGTCTTTGTAATATGGGAGGTTTTACATAAGCTTCTATTGTGCTGCCCCTTGAAATACAGCAACTCTCATTGTCACATCTCCACCTACACCAAATACAAAATCCTTTCATAGGTCAGAGGCAAAGTTGAGCTCACTTTTACAGACTTATTCATTATATTCTCGCCTAACGCTCAATAGGTGACGCTGCCTTTGTGTCTACTGTAATATGATGGGAGAATCATTTTCTATCCCTCTGTCCTCTGTGATTGGACGGCAGCCATGTTGGTGGGTGAGAGATGAGAAGGAGGAGGAGTGGGAGGATCTGAACTCTCTCTTCAGGGTTTAAAGCTTGCTTCACCCACACACAGTGAAGTGTTGTATGCAAGAAATATTTATGAATGCTCAGTGGAAGTACAACGTCAATCGTCGTATTAGTAATTGCAAGGTCGAAATCAGCTTTATGAATAGGAAGATAGCTCGAGTGTTCTATGTGTTCAATCGGTAAGCTAACATTTACTGCAGCTTCTTAAGAGAGCTGCAGCAGAGTGGGTTTGGAGTCTATAACATGAGTCAGCAGGTTGGGTGGCTGGAAGCTTTCAGAGGGGAAGCTGAGAAAAGGCTGCTGGCTGCCTGAGTTTGTTTTCATTCTGAACACAGATTGAAGATCGAGCTGGTGTCTGCCGGAGACGACAGGAAGCCAAAGTGCAGACAGGGAGCTTTGGGAAGGAGAGAGGACAAGATCTATAGAAAAAAGGAGTTGAGTGAAAGGGTTCCAAGACAAGTGAGAGGCATAAAGGAAATTGAGAAAGGCAAATGACAGCCGTGGGCATTTGAGGGGCCGTCTTAGTGGCCAAAAAGTGGAGGGGAGGCGCCCTTTCAGGTCGTCTGGTGGATATAAAACTCAGTGGAGACAAAGACACACACTGCTGGCACTTGTTGCACTCCAGCGAGTTTAGGTACAGATAAGCTGAATCATGGGCTGATACTTGGTCAGAAAAGAGTGGTCCTTAACTTACCAATCATTAATGAGAGGAGCTTCTGGACCCGGGAGCTCACACCAACAACTCTGTACAGTCCCTGGTCATTAATACCTGATAAGAAATAATAGTAAATTATTAAAATAAATGCAGAGCAATTTTATCACTAAAGTTGTAAAACGCTTTACAGGGAAAACAACACACAACACAGGCGATCAAAAGGAAATAAATTGAAAACAACAAAAACAAAATGAAATAATGAAATAATGAAAGAATAAGGAAATATTATACTGCACATATAGAATGACATCCCTGTATGTAGAAAAAATATGTAATTTAAACCGACATAAGAATAATAATAGGGAACAACAAACATAGATAAATATTTGTTTTATCTATATCTTTTGACTCATCAGGTAACCAAGTGAGGAACGAAGCAAATTAATGGGACTTATAGTGCAGTGCAGTGGCCGCCATTAATATCAACATAATATTAATATGCTGCCTGCACTACCGGCCACTAAGCCCTGCTTCAATATTGGAGCATGACTGCCACCTTGTGTGCATATAACGAATCTGCACCCAAGCAACTGGTCTAAACTATCAACCACTTAAAATTCTCTCCACTGACACTTTATTTATTTATATATCTGAAGCTCACCTCTCGTCTCTATGGCGCTGATGGAGTTCTTCACAAAATCCAAACCCAGTTCATCCAGCTGGGCATCAACTGCAAAGTGGAAGGAAAAAAAAACATATCTTCTTTTAAATATGATGAATCATCATGATTAACTTTCATTCTAGGTTTTTATAGAACAAAGTCCGGTAGCACTATATACTTACTTCCTCTTTCCTTAGAATAAGTTCTTCCAAGGTAGTGTCCAATCTGTTAGAAGAAGAAACAAAAACATGTTTACAGGTTTATAAAAGTTAATAAATCCTTGTGATTTAGAGTTAAACACGGATAGACTATATGGAAGTATAAGAAATTATGAGGTTTTTTTAGTTAAAAAAAGACAGTGAGGAAGATGACTCACAGGCTCCTTCCCACCCATGGCCTGCATCCAGAACTTGTGGTCATCCTCTGACAGGGCTTGTACTGTAAGCAACGTCCCTGGCCTGGGAGAGAGTCATACCGCATTAGCAGTCGGCAAAGCCCTTAAGGTCAGTTCAGTAATGCATTGGCAACGTCTGTCAATATAAAGAATGAGATGTACTTAGCAGTCTTTGAATACAAAATCCCCCCGTCTGACAAAGACACATGTACCTTTAGATTTACAGTTACAGATATCAGCCCTATTTGTCATGCCAGTTGGTTTCTGAGAGCGGCCCATCACATGGCACCGGATGAATATCAAGTTACTGATCACTGTCCGAATAGGATGTGTGGACTCGAATTTCCATACTAAATCTGGGCTATTGCTTTTCTATTAATACTACATAAAGGGGCAGGACTGAGTTAAGATGTGTGACAAAATAAGGTATCTATTACAGGAGGGCAGGGCAGGGTGCGACAAATCCTCTCAGCTCAGTGTGTGAGGGCAGTGCTCCAAGACAAGTCCTGCTGTCCTGCTGTCCTGCCGCCTGCAGTCTACAACACGGAGCAACTATAACGGATCTAGAAGATCTACAGCTAAACCGTTCAATGAGGAATATCAGAGCCGTATAAATATTGTGATACATGAAGAAAACTCTCATATACAGTAACTGTGTCATTTTTGGCACACTGTAAATTGATCCCTGCAACTAGACCCTTAATGTCCGAGTGTGAGGTGATAATGTACCGATCGGTTATGTCGAGGTCCAAGCAGAACCTCCTGTCCAACATGTCCGTTGTTTTGCGGATGCAGGATTTGAGCGTGACAGACTCTGTCTCCCCCTGCAGAAAAAATATTATTTAGTATGTTGTAGTGATTAGAAATCATTAAAAGTAGCATGTCCAAATGAAAAAAAATACTGCATATTAAATGTAATCAAAAAATAAAAATAAAACCGTATGGAAAATGCACTGTGTTCTATGACTACTCACAATCTTCCCACCAGATCTGTGGTCGAAGGTCACCATGTGCAGGATCTTCTGCTCTTTGACGAATGTGCAGTAGCGTTTGACCCAACTTGAACCAAAGGGAGGCGGCCCTAAAACAACAAGACATAGACGTGACACGGGCATCCACTGTATCAGGGTTAGAACAATTACTCGTGCTTATCCAGGAAATATACTGACAGACAATGTTGTGAAAGAGCAAAATGTGGAGATACGGAAAGGAATTGAAGATAACTTGTCTGTCCAAACTTTCCGGCTATTACAACAAATTACATAACGTCACAGATGAGATTCTGAACTCATTCATACATGTATATATGTGGAAATAACATGTCAATTCACACATTTCTACAGAAGCTAAAGGAAAACTGTGAAAGTTGTTCTGTCTTATAGATCGGGCTTTTATATTCACAGAGGTTGTTTATGTATTTCTTGCATTGACTGTATGTTATGAATGGAGGTATATTAAAACCTATAGTACAACACATTTAAACCAGGGTCTTACTTTTTTCCTGTACATAGAGGTAGCCTTCACAGCTGATCGGGGTGGTCTGTCTGTATTCTTGAGGTGCCTCCCTGATCTTCTTCATTAGCTCATTCACCTCTGACCGTGTACCTTCAAATCGATTCCTTGTCTGGGAGGAGAGAAAAAAAATAAACACACATTCCAGGAAGTCACTTCCTGATCCTCAATCACTGGGTAGGATGACCCTTCTAAAGGGAGGCCACTGCCAATCAAAACTGATGAGCTTCCTCTTGAAAACACTGCAGTATCTACGTGAAATCAGCCGGATGCTTAGTTGAATTCTAAAATAAAGACTGAAACAGGGCTAATACTGCAATGGCATTACAGAACGAAATAAAAAGTAGATGAAGTATAGAGGACATAGGGCAGAACTTTAGTTTTGTTATATGTGGGCAGACAATTCAAGAAAAGTAAATGTTGGACTACGAAATGATCGGATAACAAGTCAGACACAAGAGGAGTTAACGTAGGGGGCACTTAATGGTCAAATTATTTTCAATATCCTTCTGGAAACAATTATAAACCTTTTCTGTTCTAAGGGAAGAACAAGAGCACACAAGTACAAGTGTTTGTGGTTAGGGTTAGAGTTTTCATTATCCCAATTTTAAATATAATAATAAAACTTAAGTCTTGCTTACATTCTGAATATTGATCTGCAGGGCCCTTTTATAATGGTCAAAGTCGTTGGCAAGCTCAAAGCCCTGGTGATAAAAAGTGAAGACCGTCTGGAAGAAGGCCAGCATCTAAAAGAAATCACAAAAGAAGAGACAGATAAGAAATCTTATCATTATTTATAGGAGTCAGCAGGCGAAAGAGAAACTCGTTACAGAACCCTGGGCTACGTCACTTTCCACTAAAAAAGAAACTAAAGCTCATGTGATATCTTATATACACCCCCATCCCCTGCTGACATACCCTGGAGGCCAGTCACTCACCGGCTCCACACACTCAAACTTCTTTCTCTCCTGGATCTCCTGCAGTTTGGAGACATAGTCCAGTGACTCCTCCTGAAAGTGCTGCCTCATGCCATCCACCTGGATGTCTGCCTGGAGAGGTGGAGAGCACACAGAGCGATGATTATAGTGACACACAGACGCATGGAAGCAAATAAATAACCATCATGAACTTTATGATACAGTGCAATTTGGGAGGGCCAGAGGTTTTTCTGGGTATAGCATTAAACTCTTAAAGACCACATACTGCAGTAGGGGAATAAAAAAAGAAATTATGAAACCGAAGCAAAGTTAATTTACAGTAAATGGATCCAAATGACAAGTTGTTATCAGGTGGCTGTAGATGGATGGATAGATGGATAGATAGATAGATAGATGGAAAGATGGATAGATGGATAGATGGTTAGATGGATAGATGGATAGATGGATAGATAGATAGATGGTTAGATGGATATGGATAGATGGATAGATGGATAGATGGATAGATAGATGGAAAGATGGATAGATAGATGGAAAGATGGAAAGATGGATAGATGGATAGATAGATAGAGGCTACTTTTCATTGAGTTGAAACAACAAGCGATGCAGTAATGATGAAGTTTGTGACTCCCGTTGCTGTGAACAAACCCTCCAGCACATTTATTAAAGTCTGATAGTAATCTGTGTTTGTACCACAGACCCTTGTGCTGCAAAGAACACACTGAGCAGTACTGCATTCATAACGTCAACACTTTCAAGTGCCCGTTGTGCCTGGTGTATACAACGTATGTGTAAGCCTTACATGGCCACATGGAACATGTGAGACAAGGAGACCGAAACACATTTTGAAATGTTAGTTTCATCGTACTGCGGCGTGGCTTTTTCTACAAATGACCGCAGTGAGGGCTGACCTTGGTAGTACAGTACAATTGAGCACACATTTCCTTTTCAAACAAGCCAGGAAAACTGTTGCTGCAAGGCACGTCAGTGGAAACTCGCATGGTCCAAGAGGCTTTGCAGTGAGGCTCTTCCCCCGTGGCACAGAAGACAAACCCCAGAACTGGGATTCTCATACTAAACAAAAAATATCTATTCCTATCATTTCTGCTGTCACAGCTGTAGATAACTGTCAAGAGTTCAGACGAGGATAAATACCTCTTGTAGCTGTGGCTCTTTCTTCCTTGCCGACATGTTCAGAAGCTTCTCCAGAGAGCTGTAGTATTTCTCTGTCTCTTTCTCGTACTTCTTTCTTTCCGCCTTGAGAGATTGAAGTGGAGCGAAGCAGAGGCACACAAGAACAAAAACATATTTGATAAGAAGTAGTATAGCCTCAGAACTTAGAATAATTCATTTTCTATCTGTAAAATGTGTATTTTTTTTCAACCATTAAATTAAACCAGATCAGCTAAATGCTATTGGGTAGAGGAAATAAACCATCATACATTACCCTTACTACACCGAGATGGTCTTTCCTAAACTTCTCCAGGGGTTTCATTAACGTTTCTGTGATGTTTCTCATCTAGGCAGAAACAGAAGCCATAACATATATTATAATAATGGCTCAACTCAGTGATGAATCCCATTAATATTTCACGACACAACATTTCCTGACTTAGGCCCTTAGTGTTTCCAATGAAGGGCAGCAGCAACATTCAGTTTCTTTATCTCTGGAGCTGCTGCCTTTTGACTGATTAAGTGTTTAAATAAAAAATTACACAACGACTTAACTTACAGTATCTTATTGTTTCAATAACACATTAATAGTAAAGTCAAGTCAATCCAATCCTGCTGTGTTGCTGCAACGCTGAGTGCAGGACATGTCTGAACCTGCACGCCCACCCTGCTTCTCCTTACTTTGCACTGTGATGTCATCCCAGTATGCTGAGCAGCATGTTTAATATTATGGTCTGAGTCTAACACTAAAACAGTCATCCACTGGTGTCCACTCCCTAACCTCAGACACTACAGACAGATATTACATGGCAACTGCTGTTTATAAGAAAGTCACACACACACAGACACACAGGAAGATGTGCATCTGTGTGCGAAGGAGAGAAATGGATCAGATATATTTTCGAGGACGAGACTGTGCTGGCCCACTTTATTTCATAGTGTGACACTTTAACACTTTCGGCAGCAGTTTTTAAAACACAATCACTGGCCTTGAAATAGATTGTTACTTCCTTTATAGTCGCATTCTGCATGTGAGGTTTTTGGTTTATAATTGAGCAACTTTAACTACAGGAGCTAGGTGTGTGGCTGAATGAGCTGATAGTAGTCGGCAGTAGCTTATGCAATCTGTGTAGGTATTTAAAGCTTGGGTGTAATAACGTAGCTATGCACTCCTGTCCTCTCGGTGGCCACTCCCAGGCAGTTGCTGCGACAGTGACCCTTAGACAGGTACAAGGGGAGCAACGATCAGAAACCAGCAACAGTTGTACACTGGAATCTGTGGCTGTACTGTAATGTATGGTGGAGAAAATTATATTACGAGTGTCTGCCTGGATCCCGGGTGGATGACGGAGTCAGACATTAATAGATGCAAGTACCAAATATGGGCAGTAATAGGTATGGGCTGGAAGCAAGGAGGTTAGAAAAAAGCAAGCGTACAAGCAAACTAAAGTTGAACAATTTGAGCGCAATACACCACACACCACACACAGACACACAGACAGACACACAGACACAAACACAGTCACACACATGCACTCAGGTATTTTCCTTGACTTTCAAGCAGGTTCTGACTGGTTGTTCTCACCATCAGCTCTCTTTGGTCTTCTAGGTTCTTAAGGAATATGGAGAACTCTTGCAAAGACTCATCTGAAAGAGAAAAAAAAGGAATAAATTAAATTAAATCACTCTCTAACCCTCTCTCACACACACACAAAAATATATTATGATTATCAGTTGTTCCCACCATGGGTGCAAACCAAAAAACTGGTGGTAATTAGCTGGTGGAGAAAGAACCATAAACAAACGTCTATGGTGCATGTCTGTTTAGTGGTAACAAAACGAGTGGTTAGTTTCCATCATGCAGGGAGGCAAAAACCACACTTACCAATACATTTCTCATCGTCTGTCTTTGCATCTCCAATGTACTCAAACTGAAACTCTCCCAGGCACTGGGCAAACTTCCTCTGTGCCATCCCAAGCTCTGAAAGAACATTTCAAAATATACAATGATTTAAAACACTGAATTCAAAAGGAGGATGTATAACAAGATATTTTTTTTTGACTTCTGTACAATTCAACTTTTATTACAACTGTCCAAAGGAACGATTTGTGAAACATTGACATCATATGTCGGTCTTAAAAACTAGTTCTACTGCATCGTACACACAGTTAACCACACTGTTAACATCCTGTTTGTCTGCAGCCTGATACATCCTGTTACCCACCAAACCCCTGTCTACCAAGAGGGCAGGTCCCAATTTAGAGGTGAGGAAAAAAGAGAACAAACTTAATTTAATTGCGTGGCTTAAACAAGCAGAAAGAAAATAAACAGTTTAATGTAAACAATGCATAATTCAAACACTGAAGAGGAACAGAAAGAAAGGTTGATAGTAAGGTCACACACGTGAACCATTATTTCTTCTTTTTTTTTAAAGGATGATCTATTGCACTTCTGTCCATCCTGGGAGAGGGATCCTTCCCATGTGACTCTCTCTGGAGGTTTGTAACTTTTTTCTCCTGTTAAAAAAATGTTGGGTAGTTTTTCCTTGTTCTTGTTGAGGGTTAAGAAGTGAGCACCTTGTTAAGCCCTTTGAGACTAAATGTGATTTGTGAATAATGGCTATACAAACAGTGTAATTTTAAAATATGCTTTTACATAAATAAAGGCTACTGTCATTTATCTTGCAACACAAATTCATTCCAGATCAGATAGAAAACACAACAACCCAAATCCCTTTTCAAACAGTGAGGAGATTCCCTAAGGTTCAGATCTCTGACCTATGACCGTCCCTTAGGGAAACATTACAGAATGCAGCAGCGTGGTTATTTATAGACTGCAGCTATAAGCAGTGTACTGAGGAGCAGTGTCATCAGCCTGGGCAGATAGCTGCGACTCTATAGGAAACTATCAACTGAGCTACACTACTGAGCAGAGGCCTGCACTGAGCATGTGAAGCTGCTACAAGACGACTAGCTTCAAGGGAGAGCTGCTTTTACACAGTGTGAAATACAAACATGGTTTATAGCATTGATAATGGCTGCATCCTAAGAAGAAGGATTGTGGGAGACAGAGGGGAGATATGCGGCAAAGATCACTAACAGGATTTAAAGATGTTGCAGTAACGCGATATGCTTCTCAGTCCTCAAGGCTACAGTATCCATGACCTTCAAAATAGGTTTTTGCTATTGATGACTCAGCAGAAGACTCCAAATATTCTCTCAATGCAAGAGGCTGATGTTCGAAATGCTTTGCAATTACCTTAACTAAATACAGAACACTCTTATTGCACAGATTATAATAAAATATTAGAAAAACAATCCAACACTTTCCCCCTTTTAACATCAGTTATTTTTACTGTGATGGTCTACTCGTGGTTTTCCTGCTGTCTACGCACTACCTCCATGTTCACTGGACAGCGTGTGTGTATATATACACTTACTATGGATTATATCAGCAGGGGTAAAAAAACAAAAAACACGTGAGAGGGGTTGGACAACGTCTGCCTGAGCCTGCATGAGAATAAGCTTCTGCCTCAAGTGTGTATTTCAAACAGTTTGAACTCCACTGCTCGGTTGCTCCTCAGCTCAATCTTACATCTCTACAATGCCCAGGCGAACAAAAGAAAATATGGCTCAAACAAAACACCTGCCATCGACCCCTTTGGCCAATTGGTCTGAGTTACTGAACTACAGGAAGCGAAGGGATTCACACTACACAATGGGGCAGCTTAAGTATTGCAGTATTTATAATTGTTTGGTTCTTTGAGAAGGCCTTTAAATAGCAGCTGGAGGAAATGGTATTTTACTTGTGGATGAGGTCATTGTTAAACAACACAAGACATGTACGTAAGAACATAAAAAGTCGTCTCTAGCGTATTACACATTTTCTTGGTTCTTGAATACACTGCAGAGGCCTAACTTCAGCCCATTAATCAAGACTAGAGAGGCTCTATGTTTGTCTTTTCTTTGGACACCGAATAGGCCACTGCACAAGCAACATTAAGAAGCTAGAACAAACAATAGCATTGTTTCTGTCCGACACTGAGGTGACTTCTGACTGATGTCAACACAACCTGATGAACTGTTAGAGTGCGGGCTACAGTTCACAAAATAAAGGTATGGCCAATATAAGCCTGTCGGGCCATTATTTTGGTCGCAAACACTTGTGTACTTAACATAGCGAGTTTCTGTGCAGTGACGCTAAATCTACAGGAAACCTAAGCAACACACACAGTTAGAGTAGAATCCATTCCAGTCCAGCATTGCAAACCTCCTTAAAACCAGTGTTAGGCCTTTAAAACGTAAATACAGTTTCATAATCAGTGAACTATTGAGCCATTATCTGAAGAGCCTCTACGCTTTGAACAATCTGCCAGAGGAATGTGGTTAAGATGCCTGGCGTTATTTTCAAATCCCATTTTGAACCCTTTTATAGAGAAGCAGTTTTACAGGTTGTACTTTTTTTCCCATTCATACTATTCACTCTATTCTTCATGTCTGCTACTCTCTGCTTTTGTTAGCAGCACATTTATTGAATTTGACCTTTTTCCCCACCTGCACATAAGACTGAAGCTCCATTGTGAGTTTGTGTCATAATCTATTTTTCTTTTTAGTAATAGTAGTGTTACAGTAGTTTTGTAATTTGCAATATTTAGTCAAGCAGCGAAAAGACAGGTTAGAGCCTAATCCGGACTCCTCTATGCCTGTTGGGTAATCAATTACCCTCATGGAGTCCGGGTTGGTCAACTGCAGGGCTCACATTAAAACTAAATAAACATGGATGTAGAGTGGAAAGTTCAGCTTCCCCCACAGATAGTAAAAAAACATGTTTTGACAGCATAACACTGAACCTTGACACACCTTAACAGAGCCTCAACACACCATAGTGTAGTGTGTCTGACATAAGCTCGAGTCAGCATCTAATGTCATTGTATTGTAAAGGATACGGACAAGCTGATGCTGTTGTGACACAAATCTGTCTGATATTCCATACGAGTATTTTTCCTTACATTCCTTTCAGATCTTATTGTATGGGTGTGGAGTATTTTACTAGCAGTATGTTAAACATGTTCTTTATTTCGCTACGGCCCTGGTCACTGTGAACACTAATGTGTACTCCATGAACAGTGATGTCAAGAGATAGATTTGCAGTCTCTTTATTAGAGCCACATGTGAGCCTGGTGCACAAATCACACCCATCCCCAATCTGATTACAAGGCCTGTGTGCATGTTCAACTCACTGCAGGGTGGACAGCTAATATGAGAATATATGGGTCCAAGCTGTGTGGACTTCATTACATAAAACATGAAGAATGAATATGATCCATTTACACGAAGCCCCAGCGTTAATCAATGTCAGACAACATTCAGAGGAAGGAAAAAACACAGCGGCAGCATTCAAGTTCCTGTGCCGTGTCAATTGAAGTTTAAGCAGCATAGATCAAATGGATACAATCAGTCAAGCAATAAACAAAAGTGTCGGATGAGAGGTCTGCATAGCAGATTGAAATGATAGCCGATGTCCAAGCGGAAGGAACTGTCACAAACTAGAAAAAACCACACACACACACCAGCAGGGCACACACGGGTCCAAGGCGAAGGCTTCTCCTGCTTTTTGCCTTTTAAAGAAAGGCATTTCAGAGCAAACCTGGGAACTATCAAACTTGGCTAGTTTCTCTGCAGAAAGCCAGAGATCCCAGTCCACTGGATTCTGAGCATGAGTCATACAATCCTCACCTCACACTTACAGTATCTGATCTAACAGGCCGGCAAAGGAAAACGCAGAACTGTGTGGCACAAACACGAGTGCCCCTGTTCAGAAGAGGTGGGTAGGAAAATAAAGATCGAAGAAAAACAAAGATGACAGATGGGAGGTTACAGAATAGCAGGGCACTGGCAACTGGGCAGCACCAAAGTTGTGTTTACTGTAGTGTAGGTCATAATTAGGACAGTGAATACGGATTATACTATTTACAGACACATCTGAATAATTACTTTTTTATCTTCTATTTGTTGAAAGTATAAAATGTGAACGCGTAGGAAAAAATTTGCGAAGGTTTCAAAAGACTTTTGTCGGAGCAGTTCTCCAAGCAACCAACAGGTGTTTGATTTAATAACAACAGCAAACCATCACATTCGGACACGGTTTACAAACCTCAAGGCACAAACCATGGTACCGAGAGCCAGGCTTGTAAACTTGGTGCAGAGCCCACACATTTTTATCGGCCACCCTCCGTACCGCTGTAACTTCGGTATGTTTTGAGACACACACAGGACCAATGATGGCCAAACAATGAGCCTGTACCTACAGGCATCGCACTAGTGCTTCTGGCAAAACACATCTGGGAGTGAAGTTGCTCTTTGCATACTTAAAAATGTTTACCTACCATGATTAAACTTACAATACAGCTTTAGCCACTAGGGGTCTTTGAAACAAAACAATGACAAATGACCTATAGGTGTTGTTTTTAGCAATTTAATCAAAGAATTGTTACATATCATATTTTAAATGTCAAAATCCTGAACTTGTTTTCACATGCTGTGGGCCTTAAGGCAGGAAACGTCACATTGCATGTCCTAGCTGCTGCTGAAAAAAAGGTTTTCCCCGAACCAAGCCAGAAAAGGTATGTAAGTGTCAAGGTTCAGCTGCTGAAGATGTCCACAGTGTATTCATTGGCAGCTCTCGGAGTGTTGTTTGTTATGATTTCTACAGTCTCATCAAATGTGCCACTTAGGTCAGAAGTTGCCTGGTCCAGGCCCCTCACAGGGCGGCCAGGGTTTACATGCCGTGCCTTTCCACAGTCCTTCCTGTTCCACTCTCCCGTCTTTTCCAGTCTGGATCCCTGCTCCACGCTCAGAGTCCCACCTTTGCCCTCGCCTGCCTGCCTGCCCATCCCCTCCCACAACTCTATCACCCCGCTCTGCACCCTGCCCACAAAGCATTACTTCATTCATGACTTCCTGGTTTCTCAAAACAAATCTGGGAGGGTGAAGCAACAGTGAAAGAAATCTGTATATTACTTACATACAGTTAGAATCCAATGCTTTGAATGGTTCTCTACCTCTGCCTGCACCAAAAGGCCCCAACAGCACTACCATCAGGCAATCATCCAGTATCACTGTTACAGTGGGCCTTGTTCTTTCTGGAGAGAGACATGAAAAGGCGTTCTTCCCACATGACTTCACGTCTTTGGCTAATGCGATTTTAATGAAAGATTGTGGATGTGGCTCTTTGGCAGAATCCGTAATGTGATTACAGAGTGCAGCGGTGAGCCAAAGCACACCGTGCCAGACTACTCTTAAACCTGTCTGCCAATGAGGAATCGACCTTCAAGTAGCCGGAGTTCTCATAGTGCAACTGAAAGTGAAGACAAGATCTATACAAAACTGTTCACCTATGTAAAGTGACTGCGAGTGACCCCAGTGAATCCCATCTCACATTTTCCAGGGACTGACGTAATAACAGACGCATTGTTAAACGGATAAACCAAAATCTGACTGACAGGCAATAACTACATCACATACGAAGACATAACTAAGTTTGCTAGGGACAACAGGGGTGGTAGAGAGGGTACAGACAGGACACGGTTCCTGTGGAGGAAGCCCTCTGAAACAGAAGCACATCTGCACGTTGCTCTGCTGGTGAGCGCTTCCATGTCATGGCTCTCTGGCCCAGGGCCCCGCTTTTAAAAAGTTTCCTCCATCCGAAACCAAGGACTTTCCGTAGAGGGACATCCTCCCAGTCGTAGGAGTGGAGGGAGTTGATGAGAGGATGGACCGGGAGTTGGAGATCAACAGTTGTCCTCACACCACATGAGATCATCATGAGGTCAAACTTCGAGTAAACCCCTCTCACTTGTAAACAGGACGGATTCTGACAATCTTTAGAAGATGGTGAATATCCCGTGTACGTACGTTTGAAGGTCTACTTTGTGTGACATGATCTTTCTGTAAGAAATGAAATTATTTGCAAATAGATTCCAATCCCTATAAGGCCATTCAATATTAAATTAACAGGTTTAATATTATATTAAATTAACAGGTTTAAAGTTCTGCTACAAAAAATACAACATTTTCAGTTGCAATTAAAATCACAATAGGAAAGCTCTATCTATGTTTTATCATTCACAGATATAGAGTTGACAGCTGCTCAGATCACCTCAGCTAAATTAGCTCTGCCCTAAATTAAATATGAATAGAGAACACCCTTTGTAAACAGCAATGTAGTATTTTTAACATCAGGCCACTGTAAATATAATTTCGATATTTTGCTGCGGCCGAGTGAGCACCTCCTGATTCCTGTGCCCACGTGAAAAACATGTCGTTTGAGGGTCGGTGAGGAGAAAGGGAACAGACACGTCAAAGGTTGCGTGTCTGTGGAGGGCTGCAGTAAAGCCTGACCAGAACAGACGCTTCATTAACGTCAGTAGGGAAAACGTGTCAGTCATTGCCGGACATTTCAACAGATTTTGCAATACCCTCAGCGGAAGTGTTCGACCAGGGTTCCCCATTCCTTGTAATATTCTCATGAGAGGGGCTATTGCACAAACCAAATGGGGGTTATCAGACTAGATGTTCGTTATATGTTACTCCCTAAGTTAGGCCGGTAATAAGAATAATGAATATGAAATATAAAAAAAAATTGCCTCCACAACTTTGCAGAGCTGAAAGTGACGTCTTCAAATGTTTATCTTTTTTGTCCATAAGCCCAAAAATGAACAATGATGAATGACAGAAGATTGCTTTCATTTGAAAGCCTAGAATCACAGACGATTGCAGCATTGCTTCACTATTTGTACATGAAAAATACAGTAACTGAAAATTTGATTATTAAAATTGCTCATTTAAATGTTTCTCTTGATCTAATCATTTCAGTTCTAAATAAAACAAAGTACTAATCTTTAAAAGTACATTAGAGTACTGTGTGTTTAACTATGAGTTAGAGATGAGTTAAAAAAAGAATTTTTAACACATGAAATCAATTTTAACATAAAGATAAGTCCCACACATTAGTAGATCTCGGCTTTATCAAGATGTGCGATAAAGCAACATGGCCAATCAGCTGCAGTCTTGGCTGAAGAATGACGACGTTCAGACGTCAGAGGAAAATGGCGAGGCCTGCTCAAAGTTAACGACCAAAAGTATGCAAATAACAGCTCAGTGCAACAATGTAGTGTAACAAGGGGACAGTGTGAAGCAGGACAGCAGCAGGTTTGCATATTTACACTCACTTCGGCTGAGAGCAACACTGAATGCGCAGAAGGGCTGAGAGAATTGAATCCTCTTTTTAAAACATAGCTGAATTGAGGCAGCCGGCTTGTCTCTTGTCCAGGGAACAGGTAGAATCCTGGGTTCAAATCCCTTCATGACCTTCTGACCCTGGGTCAAGCGAATACTTTGAGCCAAATCATGAAACATCTGCTGTTTGTTTAAGAGACTGAAACCAAAGCTTAATCTGACAATTAATGTAAAACACACAGACCCGTGAATCAATCCTTTTTTTAAATCAACAAATAATTTTAATTTCTTTAGATATTTTTCAGGTGACATGAGTTCCGCTGCTGTGAATCACATCAGACGAATGAGCAAAGCAAAAAAAGGTAATAACTTCAATAGTGCGATTTATTCAAAATCATTACAGCACAACTTCAGGGCTGAAACGATTAATATCATAGTCAGTCTATCTCAAGATTACTGGACCTCCCTCTAATGTAAAAAAACCCCCTCATATAATCAGTGAAATAGAAAGGATAAGGGTTGAGATCATTTTAGAAACCGAAACTTGAATTGCTTCTCCCCCTGTATATCATTGCTGCACAATTATGAATGACTATATCATTTCCTAGCTCTCAATATGTCAGATAACAGCCATTCAACACAAACAAGCTGGGTACCTTTCTGACTATACCTTGTTGAATCCCTGCCTGGAAGACTTTAGGTTGTGCTGAAGGCAACACATGAAACACATACCAGCACATGTGTGACTGAGTAGCAGCATGGAAACAGACATGTGATAAATTAATCCTGACTTAAGGTTTTAGAGTAAGAAAAACATGCTGAGTGACAATCCTGAGCAGCAAGCACGCCTGAGGCCTTCATGGCAACAATACAACACTCACACTACACAACTGTGTAAGTAATTCTACAGCGCTTCACTAGTCACACAGGACTGAGATGATGTGTAGTTTTCATGTTGACTGAATATTATTACCCTGAGTTCTAGGGGTATTCCTCAGGGGGGTTTCCAACGAGGGGCAGAGTGAAAGCATTGTGAGTGTGTGTCTGTGTGAGTGTGTGTGTGTGTGTGTGGGCGTGTGTGTGTGTGTGTGTGCCACCTTACAAACAAGCCCAGCCCACAGGACTAGGGTTCAAAGTGATAACAATCTAATCGCTTTAACCCGGCCGAGATGTGTGACTTTGAGACAATTGTGAACAGGATTATTGAAATAATGCAGGGACACATTCATACTCACTGGGGGAGTTTCAAAATAAAATAATTGTGCACGTAAAAGCATTTCAAATGAATTAAGAAAAAGAGAATATATTTCATAGAGCGTTGATTTTCACACGTGTTTTTGAATTTTCCACCCTGTCTTGTAATAGATAAACTGGCTTCAAGTAAGGATTAATCAGCTAAAATATGTATTCCATGCATCCCTGGTAATATTCAAATTTATGTAATTTCTAATCAGACACATTCTCTGTATCATTGTAGTTCTTTTCCTTGTATTTGTGTTTGTTTTGTGTTTGTTTTGTGTTGGAGGGATCATGTGAAACAAGAGTTTTTGTCTTTCTGATAATGTTTCAGTGAAGGGACTTTGAAACCCAGTAATCACATTTGCAACATGTCATGTGATTTCAATGTGTTTGTTGTGTTATCCTGTGTGTGTTGTTATTAATGCCCCTGCTTGGATTGATATTTGCATCTTTTAATGTTACTTCTTTGCTGTGCATCTGGATCTCAATGGGACCTTCCTGGTTACATAAACACAACACGACAACACAAGCATGACAGTTTCCTCAGGCTCTACTTCTCACTCATCTTAATAGAGATCAACCAGTGGGGAAATCTGAGGGAACGACATGTTGCAACGTCTGGACAAACTTAGTTTCCCAGGGCAAGTGCACTGCCTTCACAGCCTGAATCCCAGCAGTAGAACCCCCCCTCCCCTCTCTCAGGATCACTTACGCTTCGTGGCGTTGATGAGGCTCTTTCCATCCTTGTACAGCTCCTTGATGAACCTGTTGGTTTTGTCCAGCTCCGCCTCATGGACCTTGATTTTGTCCCTGAAGCCCGGGCTGTCCAGGTAGCACTCGCTGAACTCCAGCGGGTGTAGTCCCATTTTTCCAAAAAAGCCCGACTCGCTCGCTCTCAGGCGCCGCGGGGAGGGAAACTAAAACCGCCGCTAACTTTTAAAACAAACTGATTAAAAAAAAATCCAAGTGTTTCGTTTACGAGGAGATTCCCGCTCTCGACACCGCTGGTTTAAAGTCTAACACTGACCACCACATAGCGAGGTGTGGTAGCGGCGGCTAGCCGAGATTAGCATGGTGGGTTCTCCCGGGGCGGAGTGGGTGTTGTTCCCGGTGGTTGTCAGAGGGAAAAAGCGGCTAACAGGTATAACGGAGCCGAGGTGGCGGCGGCCCGGAGTCGGGGGAAGTGTTCACCGGGGGTCGGTTAACGGGGGGGTGTCGTCAGAATATCATGGCTCCCGTGTCCAGTGGCTCTGTTCCCCATCAAACTCCCTCCAGCTCCCGGACTGACAGATGGAGAAACTCCGCTGACATCTGCGTGCGTGTAGCACAACTTCTGACCAAGAGTTGAAAAGTCAGGTCAGAGAGCGTTCCCTCCACTTCACTTCCTGCTTCGCTCAGATGCGCCTCCAGGCAGCTCCACGTCGGAGCTTATATCAATACCTCTTATTGGTTAGAGCAGCCAATGTATAATCACGTGAAGGAGTTAGATGTGTGTTAGTTTGTTTCTTACATTTAACACATAGTAACTAGTTGTCTTATTGTTCTTTGTTTTGTTTGTTTCTTAAATTAAACAAACAGTAAGTTGGTTTGTTTCTTAAGAAAACAAATATCTAGTAAGTTGGTTAGTTAGTTAGTATCTTCTTTCTTTATTTCTTAAATTAAACAAAGAGGTAGTTAGTTTGTTGTTTGTTTGTTTTTTGTTTATTTGTTTGTTTAGTAAGTTTGTTTGTTTCTTAAGAAAACAAAAAGCTAGTAAGTTGGTTAGTTAGTTTCTTCTTTCTGTCTTTCTTAAATAAAACAAAGAGTTAGTTAGTTTGTTGTTTGTTTTGTTTGTTTCTTCCTTAAATCAAAATAGTTTGATAGTTTGTTTCTTAAATTAAACAAACACCAAATTAGTTAGCTAGTTAGTTAAAATAAACAGACTTTTGTTCCATCATTTCCAAAAACAAGATCAGCACCTTGGGTACTTGTGATGACGTTTCCGATTTTTTTATCCCAAAAGTAAAATTGTAACCATAATCCACAGCAGTGCATAAAAGGTGAAACATTGCTGGTTAAAAAAACATGGCTTGCACTTGACCATATTGGAAGCTACCTCTTAATTTGTGCAAGGTTTTTATTTATTGTTATAATTATGTGTAATATTATCATTCAGTATTTCTGAATATTTTCATAATTTCACTGCTATCTGTGAATGTCTTAATCACATGCATTTTTAAACATAAGAAGCTCAAAACAACTGTTGAAATCATATGAACAAAATATATTATCAATGCACAGATACACACAACAGCAGCACATAATAATAACAAATAATAATAATAATGGTTTTGTCCACTCCTACTGTTGGGTGGACAGATAGTAAAGTTTAAAACACCTTTCACAGAGGTAAAATGTATCTCCACATGATGAATAAACAATACACATATGCAGCAGAAAGACAGTGACATAAAATACATCTGGAGAATAATAATAATAGTTTCAAACACTACAATACACAAGGTGCAGCAAAGTCTTGATATATAGCATTTATAGCTTCAATGATCCCCACGATACCATTGAGGATGAATTCCAGCAAATCAATCACGTCCATATTATTAAAAATATTTTGATTTGTTATCATGAATAATGGAGCTCCCCTCACCTCAGAAATTCAAACACGAAACAACAACATTTACTAATGAATCAACACAGGGAGATCATATAGTGCCTCAGCTACAGAGGAGTACATAATACAGTATAATACAGTATACAGTATACTGCAGTATAATAATAGTTCTGCTCATAGTTACATTCTGTTGGACCGTCTCATTAAGATCAACACAGATAGTTGTTAGGCTTTAAAATCAGTATCTTAAAAAAACCCACCATCAATTTGATTTCACTAGTATGCCATGTTTCTGATGACATTAAGAAAAGAGAGAATATGGGCAGATGGGTGTTCTCTTCCTGTCTGAATGTTGGGCAGTGAACTATGTTGAGCTCTTGTACTCTTTGATTGTGCCTTATTGCTTCTTTAGCTCCTTCAGAGGAAGAAACTTTCACTTTCATACAGTTTGTGAATTAAACTGAGATCAACACGATTCAGCAAAACTCAGATCAACTTTGTTCGTTGTCAAACCTGAGAATCAAAAAACTGAAGAAATAAATCCACAGACGGAAACAGACAACACTCCTTCAAAATAAGAGTCAAGGTCTTATATGATGTCATAGCTGCTGACACAAATTCTCGTAAAGTTACGACTTTATTCTTACTGTGCTCAAAATCTGATGAATAGAAGGATTTGAACTGATCTATTAGTTTGTTTGTTGATTATCCCTGAAAGTGTTATTGTTTTGTTTGTTTTGTTTGTTTGTTTGTTTTGTTTTTGTTTAATTATTTTATTTAGTAAATCTGTGTGTTTATAGACCTAGACGTTTGTTAATCCAACATGAAAAGTTTCTTTGTGGAAGAAGTTGATGCAACATTAAATATTACACTGGATCACTAAGGGTCATGTTTCTATATTGAATTAAAACATAATAAATATTGTGTCAGTAGGCCGACAGTTTTCTGTTACGCCATTGTTGGAGAAGGGGACATTTGTATTTGACATAAAACACGATTTCATTGGGATAGATTCGCTTTACCCTCAGGCCGACTTAGTGCAATTCTCATGTCTACTGTTTGTAATTTAAGTGTCTGCAACATCTCAACAACTTCATTCCTGTCTGCTCCTACATGGGCAGGAACACAAAAGAAGCAAATCCATATTGTACAGTGTGTGATGAATGGTGAATTTTCAAAAAGGAGATCTTGTCTGCATGGTTTCGTGCATTTTGTTAGTTTTTTCTGCTGGGGCTTATTGTTGTAATTACATAAATATCCAATATAAGGTATTGTAATATATCCATGAGTGTTGGCCACAGTTTCAGCTCAGTGAATGGAAATGGAAATATATTGTTTCACATCAGGAGATCATGCAAACATAGTTAAGGAGACAGTTCACAGAGATACTGTAGTTTACATCAATTATATTGTTTCCACCAGATACTCTGATAAACTACTTTATATTTAGAGATCAGACAACATCAGTCAAATACCTTAAATGTGACATTTTTCAATCAACAACCTGATCACCTGTAGATGAATGTTTCCTCACGACCCCAGGAGGGGGCGGAACCATATCGCTCGCTCCATGTTCGTGTCGGAAGGTTTAATCGCGCGGACCCGCCTCTGGTTGAACGGTAGCTGCAGCTTCATCCTCAGCAGAGATGTGATTTGTTATTGTTTTAAAACAACCAGCGCGTGGATGCGACGTGGATACAAATCAGAAATGTCGGTTTCGTGACACGCAGCTGAGTTATCGCAGCTTTTTGTCTGTTGTTTTTATTTACCATGTGAGCTAACTGTTAGCATCCTGCTGCTGCTGCTGGAGGAAGAACCGCTCGGTGCGATGCTAACAGCAGAAGCGCAACGTTAACGCCTCGGTGTGTGTTTGTACGCGGGATAAACACGCAAATAGATGAAATAGAAACACACGTGTCTTTCTCCGCAGTGTGCAGCCTGTGACCTGACACCTCTCACAGTAAGTGCACGTGCAAGTCGTGTCTGTGATGAAATGAGCAGCTTCCAGTGTGTCTGTTGTGGTTTTATTTGTTTTTAGTTAACTTTTTTTTAACTGGTTTTGCAAGGTTAACTTTTAATGTTGATGTTATTTTTATAATTATTAAGACTTTACAAAGTTAGGACATTAGCAGAAAAACATAATTGTGATAATTATTAGGAATGTCAGTGATAATAATAATTAAGTCAAGTCAACCCATAACTTTTACTAATAAAATCCATAATTTTACTTTTATAATTCTGACTTCATATCTTATAATTGTGACTTCTTATGTAAACGTTTTGCATATGTTGTCTTAGGGAGAATTACAAGGTTTGTCCCCTTATCTCACAATTTGAAAAACTAATATTATTCTTGAACGCATTTGTGTATTTTATTTTCTAACTTATCATCTGTTATTGTTATTTTTTTTCCTACCAGACGAAACTACCTTTCATGGTTATGAGCTGAACATTACAATGTTTTTTATGGAACAAGTGCTGTAGCTAATGATCATTTTCTTATCTTATAACTCCAGGGATTATTTTCTCTGTCAATAAATAGTTTAGTCTGAAAAGACGAGTCCCCCAGATATCTTATCAAATTTCCCATAATGTTAAGCCAAGAAAAAGCAGAGAACTTGCCCAATTGAGAAGCTGGGACTTTTCATTTTTGGAGGTTTTGCTTAGGAAGAACTCAGGCTTGCAGCTTTTTCTGCTGACAGACTCGTTGCTAAAGCTCTGTGTAGAAACTTTAACTCCTGGCTTCATTAGTCATCATAACCTCTTTATAAGACGTCTCAAGCTTTACTCATTGTTTGTATTTTCTCCAGGGATGCCTAATGCCAGTGCACGGCCGAGGCACAGCAGGAGGAGCAGGAGGCGACGCAGAGACGACCCGGCCAGGAACGAGCTGGTCTCGAGTTCCCTGGAAAGTGCCCAGCAGTGCCTGTTCAACCAGGACTATGGAACGGCGTTTGTTCACTACCTCCTGGTCCTCAACCTCGCACCCTTGTTTAAGGACATTGCAAAGGTGATGACTGTTTGCTTTACTCACAAACCCAGTCTGTGTACACGCTCACTGCACTGATAACACAAAACCACAATCGCACAGTCGTTTGCTGTGTGTGCGATCGCTTGTTCTTTTCTTAGCTGCTTTCTCTAATAGTAATATAAGTAATTCAAGATAATGATTTTTCATCCCTAGTAATAGATGTGGAGTCAATTAATGATCATTTATATTATGTAAAATACAGAGAATTGCATTGTGGGATTGCCAGAGTGTAATTTAATATATTTAAGGGGATGATATAGTGGATACATTTAAACACAGAACTTAGACACTGAAATGAAATGAAGGGAAATATAGTGAGTATAGCTCATAGTGATTTAAGATATAGCGTTAGTGTTCGGATTTTAACTGCCTAACTAAAACTTTTGTGACATCTCTCTTCCAGGAGTCCTTCAGGTTCACTCTGTTCAAATGGGCAGAGGAGCTGGACTCTGTGGGACGTATCCAGGAACTTTTCGACTGTTACGAACAAGCACTGGAGCTTTTCCCTGCGGACGAGGTCATCCTCAACAGCATGGGTGAACAGCTGTTCAGGTGGGCTCCTGCGCTGTGGGAACGTTAATGTTCACATGTTATTCCCAACACCTCAACACTCCTGTAATTCCAGGGCGTGATTTAGTTTCAACATTAGTAAGATAAAGCATCTGCTCCTGGTTTTTTGTCTTTATTTGGGCTCCTCTTTGATCATCCAGGATGGGATTTAGAGACGAAGCTGCAGGTCACTTCCACAAAGCCTTAAAGCTGAGACCGGATTACCCTGAAGCCCGGGAGAACTTCTACCGTGTGGCCAACTGGCTGGTGGAGCGCTGGCACTTCTTAATGCTCAACGACCGCAGGAGGAACCAGAAATACCAGCAAGCCATTCAGAAGGCGGTTCAGAGCGGTTGCCACACTGTGCTTGACATAGGTACCGGCACTGGGATCCTCAGGTGAGAAATGTTCTATGAGAATTTGGAAACTTGAAGTTTTGTCTTGAATTTTATTTAAAAGTTAGAGCATGAATCCTCAATTCTTTTTTGCTACAGTTGGAATCAAACCTGTGTTTTAACAGTCATACATTATTTTTCTGATTTCCTGTTCTCTCTGTAAAGTATGTGTGCTAAGAAGGCCGGGGCTGCCGAGGTGTACGCCTGCGAGCTGTCGAAGACAATGTACGAACTGGCCTGCGAGGTGGTCACTGCCAATGGAATGGAAGGCAGCATCAAGATCCTTCACATGAAATCTCTGGAGATGGAAGTGCCAAAGGACATCCCACACCGGTGCAGTTTGGATTTGATCTCACAGACTCCGCATCTGCATCTTCGTGCGAGCTAATGTGAAATTTTATACTTGTGCGTTTTTGTTTTCTTGTTTCTCTCAGGGTGTCCTTGGTGGTGACGGAGACAGTGGATGCAGGGTTGTTCGGAGAGGGCATCATAGAGAGTCTCATTCATGCCTGGCACCACCTCCTGCTGCCTCCAAAGGTGACTTCAGTTATTCAGCCCAAACGCCATTTTGTCTCTTTGAGGCACAGACCCCTCATGGGCATGAAGATCCTGAAAAGGTCACCGTGAAGCTTGAGAAATATATAAAAAACAGGTGGTGGGTGGGAGCTTGGCGAATCCAAAGACCAGGCAATGTAATGTTTTGGTATCACAAAGACCAAAACCAATCATACATAATTTATTATTTCTAAATGAGAACGATTTCAAAGTTTCTCTTTAAAAAGCTGCTTTGCAACATGCAAACTTTTCATTAACCCGGGAGTTGAAGGCAGATCTGGGGCAAAATATCTCTTGTGACTCTGGTTAAAAAGATGTGCAGGTTTCACCTAAACAACAAAACAAAATTGAATTTGTTATGTAGTAAGTCAATATCAATGTATACCCTAACCATGTTATAGAGTACTTACATATGCAACCTTACAGATATATTTCCACTTTAAGCAATAGAAATTTAGTCCGATATTCATGGCACGTTGAGAGGCGATGGATGTTGTGACATGATGTTGGTTCAGTTTTTATTTGGGCAATATTCAACCTATGACAGCATATAGGTTAAGAGGTCGTCTCACCTGTCAGTGTCGAGCAGATGTGACGTTTCATTTCTTTCAACACATATAGGAACTGCTGTAACTGCACATAATAGTGGGCTTGTATTAGTTTCTAGCCGAAACCTGCCAGTGTTCAGTTAACATGCTTGTTGCGTTGGTGCCATTAAAGAGGCCTAATGTGCTTAATCATTAAAATCATTTCTTTCTTTCCCTAAAGAGAGGTGAGAATGAATTCAGGGAACAGTCTGCGACCGGACGGGTCATCCCTGCTGGAGCCACTGTGTTTGGGATGGCTGTCGAGTGCAGTGAGATCCGCCGGCATCACAGGTAGGACTCCATCTCTGTATTTTGTGTCAGACAGGACGTGTTTTTCCTGATCAGTTCTTTTGAAGCATCAGTACAAGTTCTCTGAACCTCAAATTGTTTTTGTTTGTACAGGCAGTGTGTGTCAGAGGTGGGAGGTCTGTCCATGGCTGCAGCCGGGCAGCTGCGGAGTCCAGTGAGCTGCAACACTGAGCCAGACGACTCCATGGAGCCGTACACCACAGAGAGACTGAGCCGCCTGCCAGGAGGATACAAACCTCTCACAGAGCCGTTCACAGCCTTCAACATCGATTTCAATAATGTGGAGGTGAGCAAAATCTGTGTGGGCTGTGTGTGTCTGTGTGTTCTATCAATTTAACCAAGATTTTACTCTATTCCGTGTGTATTTGATGGCTGGTGTCAAGTAGAATAATGAAATAATGAGACATATATTTATTGTCCTGACCACATGTCTGTTAGTCCCATGAAACTAATAAACCAACTTCCTCACAGCCTGAAATATTTCAAACAAGTGGCCTCTTATTATTCAGCTGTGAGCCTGCAGGATAATCTGATTTATGAACTCCCAGTTCACATCTGGCAGATTGGAAACATCACATTTGTCTGGTCGGCAGATACCTGCAGGACGATTTGTTGATACTTTACATTTATTCCTTCATGTGAAGAGCGGACTTGCAGGAAAATGTAGCCTTATTACAGAACCCTTATTACAGAACCCTTATTAAAGAGCTGTGAAACAGTCCTCAGTCTGTGACGCAAACTCCCTTTAGCAGAGAGGTCTGGTGAATTGGATAAACCCAGCTTGAGTTTAATCTCTCGAGTGTCGGGGATCCTGATATTTTCAGCACCTTCCCATTACTGTTTATTTTCTTGTGGTTTTGATTTAGTTTGTGTGATTTGCGACGAGATAGTGAGGTCGGATTTGACTTTGTTAGCTTTGGGCCTCAGTAGCACAAAAATAACTTATTGGTCTGATCAGGCTGGACACATATATTCAATGTTATTGATATAAATATGTAAGGCTGAAACAACACCATTTTTGAATGTGCATGTCGTATGATGGTGACCTGTAGGACCTGGAGGGCCTGAGCTCCAGGGAGGTTCAGGAGCTCTACCTGCCCGTCATCAAGGAGGGGGAGCTGGATGCTCTGGCCGTGTGGTTCCAGCTCCACCTGGATGAGGAGAGCAGTCTGTCTACTGGGCCTCAGGAGGACACCTGCTGGGAACAGGCCATCTATCCTTTCCACAGCACCACGGGTAAGATACACCAAGTTACACCAATAGAGAGACAAGAGAGCACATTTACAATTGTATATATTTATATATACAGATTATAGTTTAAAACTTCTGGCTAGTCGGATGTTAGTTTAGAAACCAAGCTTGTTTATATCAGCCTGCCTGTATTCTCTACTCCAGTCTCTCATGCACTTCCATGTTGTATCAGATGAGGGCAGTGTTTGTCATATCTTGGATTCTTTACCTTTTAAACCTGACATGTCAGTGATGACAGAGATACTGTCTGGTTATATTGTAGCCAGATAAATCATTACTACTTTACTATTTTCTGAGAATTGTTTACTGTAAAACACTATAGCAAATATAAATGTAGCTTGTTAAAATTAGATATGGCATTATAAAATTACATTACATATACTTAGATTTTAAAATTAAGACCCAATTAAAATAATTTATATAAAAATTATAAATACCTTTTCCACATTAGTATAAAACAATTTTACGAACTATGGCAATAAAGCTATTATTTACTATATAGTTTACTGTAGTTACTATATTTATATATACCATATGATTATATTGACTTTACTATATTTATCTTACTATAATATATACAAAGCTATAATTCACCACCAAAGTAAACATACATATTTTTTATTTATATTTAATTTGATAGGAAGCTCCCACTCAGGGAGTCCTGTTCAAGAGGGGAAACAGTGAAATAATAGTTTCAAATATAAATACAAACAGGGACAAATAAAAAGAACATTCTAATACACAGCAAACAGATTAGAAACGTACCAGAAATACAAACATACAGGAAACAATGGAAAAAGTGAATCATTGAAAATAAAAAGCATGTTTAATGTAACCTATGAAATCAGATTTTTAAATATTTCTAAACATGCCAAGACCGGGCATGAAACCAGAAGGCAGATGTAATCATTGGGATCTTACAATTTAAAGCCTTCAGCAATCTTCAATTGTTTTAATTATATCAAATTAAAGTTGCCAATTTTCCTAAAGAGCTCTCCCAACTCTTTCCTCCGCTGTAAGAGCCATGCAGCTGTGAGCGTAATACCTGCTGACACGAGGTGACATGTTCCAGTTGGCAACGAGGTGCCTCCTCTCGCAGACAGAGCTCGGCAGCGTTCCCCCCCCGCGCTGCTAATTGGCTCGGGCAGCGTCGGGGGAGCCGCCACCTTTCCCGGTGATCACCGACATCCGCTTCCCGGCCGCGGTGACGTGTGTGCCGTGATCGCCTGTGACACGCTTTAGTGTTCATGAAATTCTTATAGGCAATAAATATGCATTTCTCCCGAATGCCTCTGACGGGCGGCGCGCTGACATGAAGACATGAACAGATGTTATTCCTGTAGGAATCCTTTCTGCCCCAGTCCCCTGAATCTCATTTCTTCTTTGGGTTGGCTCTCCCTTCCTCTCCTCTTTTTTTCTGTATTTCCCTTTCCCCCTCCGCCTCCTCACTCTATTTCTACAACGATCTCAAATTGTTATAAGGGATTCTTCTTTCAATCCAGTTCAAAACTCCAAATGTGTTTACATACATTATGAATAACTGTTGTTATTATCGTGAGTTTTTATTGTTCATTTTCTATTTCTGCACAGCAGGTGTAAACCCTTTAATTCCATCCACATAACTCCAGGGGTTTGATATTTGATACAATACTTGACATTAGGTATTTACCCCAAAACAAACTTTATGTCCAGTAATACAACAACAATTTAATTAACAAACAAACAAAAACTATTTTAATATCTCTATTTCACTGATAAATGAACTATAACTCTGACCAAACATCCAACAACTTTCAGCACTTGACAGTATGAAGAGCTGCTGCTGTGGGCCTTGGTCTTTTTACTGGACCAAGAAACTCTTTGATTTAAATCCAAAATCTTACATTGTTCCATTAAAATCAGGTTTGGTCAATTGTTTCCTTTATTGTCTCTTCAGGCTTTGTCCTGAAACCCGGAGACAAGCTGATTGTGGAGGTCTCCTGCCGAGATGCCTACCTGAGGCTCTGCAGCGTCGCCGTGCTGAGAGACGACCACGAAATCCGACTGGACAAGCGTCACGACCCGAAGTCCTCTGGGAACCCCCCCTCAGTCCCAAACCCAGAAGCTGAACTGTGCAGCGCATTAGCCTCCCTTCAAACCGGCCAGAATCCCCCTAAAGACTTCTGCATGCTGGAATGTGCAGAAATGGCCCTGGTGAACAATGAGGATTACCACCACAAGTTTTCCAGCGCGTTTGGAAAACTCATTTCTCGGCTGAAGGTGAAATGCCAAAGCGTTCAGTCGGGCCAGGCTGACCCAGCTCCACCCACAGACTCTAGTGACCTGCTGTACGTGCTGGACGTGTCAGAGGGCTTCTCCTTGCTCTCCTTCATCGCCGCCAGTCACGGTCACGTAAAGGCCTACAGCTCCGTGGAGAAGAAGAAGCAACAGCAAGTGCTGAAGAGACTGGCTCACTCCAACAACATCCCAGAGAAGCATCTGGAGTTCTGGCTCAACAACGTGGACGACGAGCACGGGATGCTGAAGAGGCCGTCCAGGGAGAAGCTGTGGACCGCCATCATCCTGGACTGTGTGGAGACCTGTGGGCTGATCCGACAGAAGCTGATGGAGAAGGCCTCACTGGCCAGGTAAGAGGAAGTGGCCAACATTTGGTTGTGTTTTGGGTTATTACATTTATGGTAGTTTTGTATATTTATGGAGAATATTTTAAGGCATTTAACCATGTGATGAACTGCACCAGGTGTCTGCTGGAGGAGGGAGGACACATCTTCCCACAGAGGATCCAGGTCTATGGGATGTTGGTGGAGTCGGACATGTTGCTGCTGGAGAGCGCCGTCCAGGGTCAGGAGCCGACACTGGGATTCAACATCGCTCCCTTCATCAACCAGTTCACTGTAAGTTTACCAACCAGTTAGCTGCTGTGTATCCAGGTTCACTTATTTATGGTATTTGATATATGATAACATGAGGTACTTTGTTGATTTTAGTTCAGCCAATCCACATGCAAACAGTTACAACACCGACTGATGTGTAAGATCCCTGCTAGTGGACGGCTGGTTTGCAAAATGAAAGTTGAACATAGATGCCTTACCCACTGCATCTGCTATAATTATAACTTATGAAAAATAAGGTCAGCAAACATGTTTACTGGTTTCATCCAATAATAATGCTTTTTTTTATCTTCTGACCTCTGGAGTGATGACATTGAATCTAACCAACCAATCAGTGTCAAGTCTGGTCTCAACAGGCAGAGTTGGATGATATTGATGTTCAAATTTAATACATGTAGAATGTATTCACCTAATTAATGGGAAATCAAAACTAAAATTACATGTATATCTACTATATTACTATTTAATTAATATGCATACAGTTTTGACCCCAGAAATTTATAAAATATGAATATTAAGACTCTTTGACTGTAGAAGGCATTTCAATATACTTATAGAACAAAACAAACAGAGTGCTCAGAGTGCTGAAATAATAATGAAAAGTCCAACTCCAAGGTGAACACCTTGGAGTTGGACTTTTCATTATTATTTCAGTAACAAAATATAATCCAATATTAAATAGAGACTTTAAATGGGATCTTGTATTTGGAGACGTCTCGTTTAATTGAAAGAGAATCGCATTGAGCCCTTACACCGCTATTGTTGAGCCGAAACTTCTCCAGTCTTCAGAACGCGAGTTTGAAAAAAATCTTCCCATTGTAACATCTCGGGCCACTCGTCTCTCGTCTCTCGTATTCCGTCTCATGTTCCTGATGCAACCGTCCAATCTCGCGCTCCTGATGCAACCGTCAATATTGACAGGCTTCACACACACTACGCTGTGTTTGTGCGCTTGCATCATTCACTTTCAAATTCTGTGGATTAGGTGCAAATGTGTAGCCCGAGGTGTTTGTTAAATATGATTGGCACACGGCGCGATGCAATAGAAATGTCGATAAGAATCTCAGGTTGTATTTGACTTGATTTGACTGGAGATGATCAGACGGACTCTGATTCCAGTTGCTTTGTTTTCTACCTTGTACAGTTGGTTTTAGTGGAACAAGGTATTCACCGAGGTCCAGGCCCGAGTTTACTTTTGTTTGATGTGCGTTTCCCAGCTGGTTTACAGAAGCTGCGGAAAATCCCTTTGAATTCTCTTCCTTTATTATTTGGTCTTTTTCCCAGAGTTGTGTTTGTGATCTAATTTCTCAGGCCCCACGCGGGGACGGTCGTTTGCTTTAACAGATGTCGTCTTTGAAGCCCTCTGTGGAGGGACCATTTCTAGCACAACTGTCACACAAGACACAACACACGGCTCTGCCCGAGACAGTCCTACCTGAATCCATCAGTACACATTACATCAAGCACATCTGAACGCAGGCGCTGAGGTCTACACAACTGTGACAGGGCGGAGAAAGATTCTTTTGTTCTGCAGAGAGGGAAACCGTGACACCTTTCTGTGCCGCCACTTTGATTCCTTCCTCTGCGTTTTACGTCTGGTGCCCTGCAGCCACGGCCTCTTTAGTCAAGTTCAGAGGAGTTTGAGGTGGAAGATTAGTTTCTCAGCATCAATCAACCATCGAGTGATTAGCCACTGACACTAGCTATTAAGAGCTAATGTGGTTGAATGCAATGCTGTGACTTGTGAGAAAGTGAGCCTACTTCAATTGTGAGTTAGCTTCTGCACCTTGTATACATTTAAGTGTTCCTCAGCCTTTTTTGTTATTTTTTAAATAGCTATCTGTTCTATGAATTTTAAGAGAACCAATATGGTTTTCCAGAGCCCGACCAATATGGATTTGATTTGTGGATACAGATGCCAAAGTTTGGGAGAAAAAATTGTCAACGAAATGTAATTGAGGCTTGATATCTTGCACTTTATGTCTGAAAGGGTCATCTCAGCCAATCTGGATTAGTTTGCTGCAAAGAACCTGTTAACATTGTTGTAATGTCCCATGTACTCCAGGTTCCAGTCCACGTGTTCCTGGACTTTTCCACCCTGGAGTGCAGACATCTCAGTGAGTCCGTGGAGCTCTTTGTTCTGGACCTCATGGACGCCAATGCAAACTACTCCGACAGGGAAGTTAAGGTAAGGCCTGCATTGGACCAGGGTGATTGAAATGAGTATAATTAAGATGTCGCCTGTGAAGAAGAGCTCTGGTGGAAACAGTGTAGAGCGGCTGAAGCTTGAACTTGTGCAGAGACTCGGCCATTTTAGGTAAAAAAAACCATCCCAGAGCTGCCCACATGAACACTTAGCACCAGAAAACTAAAGTAAATGTGTCACAACTAACAACACAAACTTCAAATTTTGCTTTTTAACTTTTTTTTTATTCTTGACTGAATTCAGCCCAGAACACTTTTTTGACTATTGAATGAGTTGCTGTAGTTTAAAAAAATAACTAAATAAAGAAATAAATTTTTAAATGTCCAAGCTTTGGGTCAGAGACGCTCATCAAGGCACGAGGGCATGTCTTCTCTTGCAGAATATTTAACTTATTGTCGTTAACTGACCTTTAGTCACTGTTATGTTCACATTTGATGTACTTTAGGGTGTCTTTGCCTCTTAACCTGATTTTAAAATGACCTAGTGACTGGAATTGAGTATTAGAAGTATCTTGTTAAAGCTCTGATCCGTGTTGTCCAGGTCCAGGCTACATCCTCCGGCAGAATAACAGCAATTCCCTTCTGGTACCAAATCCACCTGGACCAGGAGATCAGCATCAGCACCCTTAGCCAGAACTCTCACTGGAAGCAGGCGGCCGCTGTGCTGCAGCAGCCCCTGAAGGTACAGGCTGGAGACTGGGTCCTTCTGGCTGTGAAGCTTCACAAGAGCACCATCTCCATAGCAGCACATGTAGTCAATGAGCAGACTCAGAAATAACCCGGTTGTAGCTTCATTTTAGATTATTGTCACAGGCTCTATAGGGAAATGCATTAAAATACTATGCATTCACTTCTGGGTATTGTTTAATACCACAAGAGGATTTCAGTGTTGTTGTTTTCTAAATAAATGTTATATCAGTCTCTGTTCTGAGATTGAGTAGAAACCTGCATGACCCGAAGCTGCTCCATCACAACCATTAAGAAAGTTCAGCATTGAACGTTCAAGTCTTGCTTCTATTTGTAAATTGTTCCAGGTCTCAGGACATTTATTGTTTATACTTATGAATATACTATTTGTAAGTATATAATATAAATATCATAGTTGTCGCCTGATTTCAGTTGATTTTGTAAAGATTGTTTGTGGGTATAAATAAAAAACGGCAACAATAAATGTGACATTTTCTTAATAAACGGAAAACTGATTTATTGACGAGACAGAAGATGTATTCAAATTAACCTGTGGAACAAATTCCTCTGATGTGATCCTGACAGTTTAATGACAAAATAAGAAATAAATCACATAAGGCAGTGCAGCATGTTTCAGCTGGACACGGACCAGACTCTCGATATCATACATTTAGCGTATTTACTGACACAATAATGTGTGTTAAAGAGTCGTTTCACATCTTTACCACGTGGCTCTGGTCATGAGAAATAATCACATTTCCTGTTTTCTCCAGGCTTTAGTGAAAAAAAAACAGTAACACACACACACACACGCTGACAAATACTCTTTCTGTGTAACGTATCAAAAAAGTACAACTATGGTTTTGAAATAATCAGGGACATTAGAAACACTGTAAACATTATATTATAAACTACACAGGCAAGCTCATCCCCCTGTATGTTATTGATGTTGAGATTTTTTTTTAACTGACTACAGCACAGCATTGATTTTAGCACAAGGTGAATGGTTATAATATACATCTATATACTGTATTATGAAGTAGGCAAGTAGCAAGAACTGTCTGGTTTTTGTACCAAATCAATCAATCAAAGAAAAACGAGGCCATGAAATCAATGAATCTGTCCGGCTCAGTCTGAGACCATGGGAAGAATTTATTGAATGTAAAGCTACAGTAACTGATAAAGAGCTGTAAAGAATGAACGGATCAATAAAACGCTCTTTGTGTTGTCAGCACGTGTCATCGCCTTTTCTTACAGGAGCTACAGTACATCCCCCAAACAGAAACAACTAAGACACGTTCAAATGTCCCGCTGTGGATAGAATGAATTAATTATCTGCACATGGAATAAACCACAATCAAATCTGTATTTCAAGTTGGTTTCGTTGCCTTTATTGAAGTAACAATTCACATGGATACAGTCACATGTGCAAGTTAAATCGATGCACACAACTTTTTCACAAAATATTAACATTCACAAACTTACATTGATGAGCTATATAAAACACACTTTGTCGGTCTTTGCCTTCACAGCCTCTGTCTTCACTTAAGGTGAAAACACACTTTTTTACATGTACACAACAGGTGATAGCTGGGGCACGAGAGGGAGCAGTGATGGTAAAATAAGGGTCTGGGAGGACAGTTCTTTCCTTCACAGCCTCTGTCCTTACTTTAGGCTTTAGGCCTTTTCTTTCTTGGTTTTCCTGCACCATCACTGTCTTCTGTATGGTGTGATGGCTCAGATTCCTCCCTGGGCCTCTTCTTGTTTACTGTCTCTGTTTTAAGGACTTTTGTGCTGGACTTCTTAGATGGAGGCTGGTGAGGGGGAGCACCTTTCTCTTCCCTATCTCTTTTTCCTCTCCTCTGAGGGGAGTAATCTCTGGGTAACGGAGACATTCTGTCCTTCTGCCTGTCTCTGCTGCCACGACCTCTTTGATATGAGGGATGTTGGTTGTCGTAGTCTTTGCAGTATTTTTTGCACAAGTCTTTGTACTCCTTTTCCCATTGTCGATACCTTTCTCTCTCCCAGCGATCATGGCCTCCAGGACTTGGACCCTTCAGTTCATACGGTTGAAGCCTGCGGTTGCGGTTCCGTCCACTAGGGCTGCGGTTCCGAAAGACTGAGTGGGACCTTGACCGTGAACGCCTGTCACTGCGTCCATTGTGCCTGGAATCAGGGGAGCGTCGATAGGACCGCCCATGGGAGCGGGAACGTGAGGGGGATCGACTCTGGGAACAAGAGTAAGAGCTGGATCCAGATCTTGAACTAGATGAATACAAAGACAAGAACAGTCAAACTTTAAAAATGACTTAATCATACTGAAATCATCATAATCCCCCTAAGTAATGTTAATGTGCGTCAATCCCAAAATTATTAGCTAGTGCAGCTGTAGGACGACTCAAAACAAAAACAAACTACTCACTTCTCCTGTTGGCGCCTTCGTCTGTAGCCACATTTCTTGGAGAGGGGGGGCTGAGAGGGCGGGGGTCCAAGGTGGGGTAGAGGGGGCTGGACACCAGGGGGGATCCAGGGAGGGTTGAGCTCCGGTGGTCCAAAGGCATTAATTGGCTCGGATGGAGGAGGAGGTAGAAGGCCAGAGGTGTAGGCAGGAGGAGCTATATAGCCATGGGCAGGGGGGGGGGTCTTTTATACCCGTGAAGGACCTGGTTCAAGGGAGAGAAACATTCATTGATAGGCCGAAATATTACAATACAAATGTTTAATAGTTCCATAGACGGGGTCTCCCCTCCATGTAATTGTACAAACTACAGGGGACTAAACTTACCCAGGTGGGGGTGGTTCGCCCTGGCCGGTAGAGTGAATAGTCGAATGTTGCTCAGCGACAGGATCAGGAACAGGAGCAGGAGGAGAGGGTGCAGGGGGCTGAGCCTGTGATTCAGGTGCAGCAGTCGGTAGGATTGAAGGGGGTGGGTGAGGGACATTGTCCAGCAGTGGGTCCTTCTGTGTTGAGTGCAAAGGCCATGACCACTGGAGGAGAGGCGGAGGCAGCGCTGCCTGTTGGACCTGCTCGCGTACGACTTTTGTGTTTGTTTTGTTCTTCACAAGCTGCATGAAGAAAAAGATTTGCTTAACACCTCTGATCAAACAAATATGACATACATCAAAGAGCATGTGTTTTTGAAATGGGTTACCTGTCGCAGAAAGTTGTTGGGAATGAGTTTAACAGGTGCAACACTTGCATGTTGGCATGGGTACAGTAAGTGCATCCGGATACCTGGAAACAAACAGTCCTTAGTTCATAGCTATGATCCAGTTGCTCAACAATTTAACAGATTTGACAGATTTGTATTACTAATCCATGTCATGAGAAAGAACTTACAAATTTCGCAGTAACTGTTTCCGCAGCAGGATATAACTACTGCGTCCGTCATCAGGTCGTGGCAGAGTGGACACATGAGTTCCTCAGGTATTGGGCCTGAATCGTCCTCAGGTGATGACTGGTCATCATTTTTGTAGTTATTCACAGCCTGCATGAAGAAAAAGATTTGCTTAACACCTCTGATCAAACAGATATGACATACATCAGAGAGCATGTGTTTTTGAAATGGATTACCTGTCGCAGAAAGTTGTTTGGAATGAGTTTATCCGGTGAAACACCTGCATGTTGGCATGGGTGCAGTAAGAGCATCCGGATACCTGGAAACAAACAGTCCTTAGTTCATAGCTATGTTCCAGTTGCCCAACAAACTAAGAAACTGAAACAATGAAACATTGCCCAGGACAGATTTTTATAACTAATCCATGTCATGAGAAAGAACTTACAAATTTCGCAGTAACTTTTTCCGCAGCAGGATATAACTACTGGGTCCGTCATCATGTCATTGCAGATTGGACACATGAGTTCCATAGGGATTGGGCTTGAATCATCCTCAGGTGATGACTGGTCATGTGGAACAAAGGGGACCAGCTCCTTCGTTCCTTGTGCGTCGATTTCCCTGTATGAACACATTCATAGGCCTTTGTTATAGTAAGTAAAAAACACGATGACAGGTATAGTTAGCGTGTGGAGATCCAACTGCTTTCTTGGAATGACTAGAGAGACAAGCAAATCTTATTTTTCTAACTACAAGTGAATGTTGTTCATATTCAAAATATACGACTTCAGGCAAATAAAAGAGACAAATGTTTGTGTACTCACGGTATGGTGTCATATTCATGGTTTAACTGTGACATCATGAGTTCGATCTCGTCATCCACTGATGCATGTGCGTCGACCAGGTTAGCCATCTAAAAACACATAAGACAAAAGAAAGATGTCAACACCATGAAATCAAAACGAGGACAAATCGATTCAACAAAAGAACAGTTTTCTTGCAGTTCAGCCGGCATGTGCAGCTACGTTACAACACACGGTCAACAGAAGATACACAGAGCTCGATCATTGTTGACAGAATGTTTTTGAGACATGACTAAAGCCAGAAAGAGGAGAAGAGAGTGAGAGGTGAGAGGAGGAGGACGACAGAGTGTTGTTTTTACATACCGCTGTAGGCGATCTTTCCTCAACTGTGTCAGAAACCTCTCTGCAAAAACACACAGGACAAAAAGAAACCATCAGTTACCAACATTGTGACCGACGACAGGAGCAATTCAACAGGTATAACTAAGAAATCTAATATAAACAAACCAGTGACTTAAAATCATCAGGGACTTTACTGATTCATCATAAAACCAGTAATAACTTAAAACGTACATAATGGTCACGGAGGAGAGTCCCGGGATCTCGGCTTCATCAGCGGTAGATTCTACAAGAGTCTGCGCATTTGGGATCTGCACTATGAAGTCTGTGACCTCGAGGCGCTCCTGGCCCCAAAACTTCTTTGTGAGGTTACTGAGGGTGGTTAACAGCCCGTCGAAAGTTTCTGAGCTGTATTCCAGGTATGAAAAAAAAGTATAGTCACAGAACGACATCTTCACAGGTCAGTAACGGCTAGACCAAATCGTAGCCAGCAGATCATAGAGTGTCTATCGCTGTCAACAGAAACTGACACTGATACAACAAGACAGAAACTGACACTGATATACTGCCACACTTCAAAGTCAACTTCCTTAGTTGACTTTGAAGATTAAAGATTAAAGGCAATGGCTTTGCTCTCACATTGTTTTTATTTAAAATCTGCAGTACCCATTCCACACCAGCTAGGGGGCGATCATTTGCGTTGTTCGATTTTTGTTTTTACGAGAAGAAGAAGAAAATGAATCTGTAACCCGGAAGTTAAACTTCACAACAACAAAAAATGCTCCGTGAAACCATCCCAGGCAGCCAATGGACTTTTTATTTCATTTTAGTAAATAGTCTGTTTGTCTTGAGACTTGTGTAGAACCACAGTGTCTCTCAACGTGGGTTTAAACATGGACGAATATGACGAACTGTTCGAGATCCAGGATGAGTTCGAGGACCAGTTCGCAGACGAGCTGGAGGTTCTGTTCCGAACAGACCTAAACTTTATTTCTCATTAACTCGTTTTAGCGTCTTTGTGCTCATCCTCAGCAGTTAACAATAAATACACAACTGAGCAGCTGTTCATCTTAGTTAAGAAACGTGACTTTGTTGGTGTATCTCCAGCACACACCACTCATAACAAGTCACATTCATACTTTTCATACAGGGTTGTCTTCTGTATTCTGGGTACATTTTATTACTGTTTTCTAATGAATCTTTAAAAGCATTAGCACACTCATTAATAACAGTCCCCTGGTGATTCTGAGTGTGTTTTATGAGCCTGATTTTTTTACATCAAGATCTCTGCATTATCACAAATTCACTCAATGCTGAAAAACACAAAATCTGACAATGTTAAAGAAAGTGAGAACGTTTTTAATAAAATCTTTTCAGTAGTTTTTTCATAATCCTGTTAAAAGACAAACAGCAATGCAAACATAGCCTCCGAGGCAGAAGTAATGACTGTATGAAGGGAAAATGCTGGTTAAAATGTCCCTGATCCTAAGTGAATGCATCCAAATTACTGAGACATATTAAAACAGCACATTTTCACACGGGAAAGCTGGAAAGTGCAAATGTTTGTTTGAAGAATTACTCAAATTTTGAGTTCTCAAACGTATTAGTTTTTTTGATAGTGTTTCATCAGCTGATCATTTCTAGCAGTAATAATCCTTATATAAATGTGTCTGTGAAATTTACATTTGTTTGATTTAATTATTTCTGTATTTATTTATAAATATTTGTTATGTATTTATTTGTCTTATTTACCGGATACAGCCCACTGAGACCTCAGTATAATGTTTCCATCTCTGACAGAGAGGAAGGAGGAGGAGCAGGAGGAGCATTTTCTTAATAAATGGAAAACATGAGCAAACTGTAGTTAATCTGATTTATTGACGAGACAGAAGATGTATTCAAATTAACCTGTGGAACAAATTCCTCTGATGTGAACCTGACAGTTTAATGACAAAATAAGAAATAAATCACATAAGGCAATGCAGCATGTTTCAGCTGGACACGGACCAGACTGTCGATATCATACATTTAAGTATTTACTGACACATCAACCTGACATCCACTGTACATCAAACATGTCAATATCCCTGCACATATCCATGTAAGTCACAAAATACACCAAGTAGAATCTATAGGTAAAATCAATGGCTTAGGTGCAAAGTTCGTTAAAAGGCTAAAAGGTGGATGGAGAACCTCTTCACATATTAACAGATGAGTGTAGTGGATAGATTAGTTCCATGGGCACATACAGAAGACATCTGTCAGTAGAGCATTGATAGGACTTTACTAGAATGTGCTTGATTGTACAGTTTCATGCTGAATATGTATATTGTATTAATACTTGGACTGTACTCCTAGTATCTAATTAAACCCACAGGTAATACACTGTATTGATACAGACACTGTCATGGTGTCACACTGTCAGTAAGGACACGTTTTTCCAGTAGGAAGCTCAAAACCTACAAATCCCAAGTTTATCTTTTCCCACTGATAAAGTTAAATCTCAACTGTGCATCTTAATAAGTTGGTGCTTCTGCTCTTTTCACCTGTTCTCTCTTGGATACACAAACACACAACAGACAAACAATGAAAACAAAAACAACATAAAGTGTCTTAGCAAGGTGTTGAGCCACCAAAACAGCTTCCATGTGCTTTGACATTGATTCCACTAATTCTACTGGAGTGTGATCACCCTTTGTATTATTCTCCCGGGTCAGTTGTGTTTATAATCTGGTCACTGCAAAGGTCATAGGAAACGAGTCACATCATTTTCGTTCACGTCAAAACATCCAGTACCTGCTCAGCATCTTTATACTTTCACAAAAGCATGATTGGATGCAAATACTGGATGATTGGGTCGGTAAGTTGTTTCTGAACTACTTATCTTATTTGTTGAATTCCTCTGTGTCTGTGGCCCTCGCAGGACTATAATAAACACAACCAATCACTTCATCTGGACCTGCACGTGCTCTCACAGCAAGTAAGTGAGTGACTCGTGGGAAAAATTAGCTTCTAGCAGTTGTGCGATAATGTGTTTTAGAGCTTTGACGGGTGGGGAATGTATGTGTTTTGCTTTATACTAATTCAGAATATTCAGAATTTTGTCTTTAACTTCTCCATCCTCATCTGGTTAAGTTAAAGAAAAGAAATACGGTTCTGTACACCTCATGTGCTTCCGTCTTCAGACATAACGTGAAGGTAACATTTGTCTTTCACGAGTTGCATATTTTCTGTCACATTTTGAGATTGTACCATGAAAGTACTGACACGTAGATACATGCTTCACTTGGACTTCAGGAGGTTCCATGTAGACTCTCACCTTAAGGAGCACAACAACAACACCGACCGGGCTCTTTGGGACACACGTGATAAAACAGACCAACCAGTCTTTCCCAATAAAAGTGGATAAAAACCATTCTGGCATAGCTTGATGAGGCATATTAATAATATGCAAACTGGCTAAAATGCTTGTTACCTACAAATCATTAAGCCATAACTCCACTGAACATTCACGGAGCTGTCACTGGCACAGAGGTCCATCTAGCTTTGCCTCTGCTGGCAAACGTCTACAGCTACTTGGCAGATGTGCCCTTTGCTGTTGAATCAGTAACGTAATGTCTGCAGGAAAATGGCAAGGTGTTAATCGGGTCCTGCCCAACCATGTCTGGTAGAGTCTGTTGGTGACATCAGCTCTGATGCTGGGCTAAGTGATCACAATAAGATCTCCCTCTGCCGCGTCTGTGCTTTGGTCGGTCCGGTCTTCTTCCGGGGTGTCTTCAGGTCGAGCTTCATACCCTTCGTCCCATGGGACCGAGCTGAGCCCAGCGGGGGCCGACCGAGAATGAGGCGTGAGGGTTCTCCCCAGGCCCTGGTACTGACCGTTGGGCGACACTGGGTCGGATGCCGCCTCGGTGATGGCGTCTTGGGAGGCCGACGAGAGCAAGCCAGATCGCTCACCATCGTTCTCCGCCTCGCCGAAGTAAGACTTCCTCGGACGACCCAGAACTGTTCTCCCTGTCAATGACAAACCAAAAGAAAATGTGTGTACAATCTTCTCAGGGCCAGATATATTTACAAAGCTGTGAAAACACACGAGCAGGCAGAAGGCACTTACCAACATTGCGGACTTGTTCAGAAATGTCTGCTCTGACATCAGATATGTCCCACATTGCCATGAAAGAGTCAAAGCACGAGCCCTCCTCAGCCTCCTGGATGTAAGGCTTGTAAGTGAAGCTGTAGTGATGGGCTATAGCTGCCAGAAACATCTCCACACATATGATGAAATCCTGAAGGAAACAGGACAGTTGGAGTGTTACAGTTAGGAAGTTAAAAACAAACTCGGATATCAACTTGTGTGAAAAGAAAAAAAAGTTTCCCATTATTCCATTTCCTTACAAAAACTTAAAAATGATCACTACTTTATCAACTACACAAGATTTTGCCCACCTGCAATCCAGTAGCGACAGCCTCCACACTGTTCCATTCCCATGTGCGTTCCTTTGAGATGATTCCCACTTTCACCAGCAGAGCAATGAACACGGCTTGCCTGAGAGTTTACAAAGAAAGTCGTTACATCACGGCCTGACATAAATTTGCATTTCTTTAAAGAACTTATACGTTTCTTTTAATAGGTTTTATGAAAAACAAGTAATTACCAGAAAGAGACAAACACCACCATTTTCACACAAAGGAATTTGCCCACTGGTTTGATTGGACCCAGCTCCTCTCTCAGGGCTCTGTAGAACAGCACCAGGCAGTACATGGCAAACTAGATGAAGAGATGAAAGACAAATCATCAGGTTACTCACATTTGTTATATAAAGCCTCCTAATGTACGGTTTTATATAGTCCTATAACAACTAGAAAAGACAATTTCATTATTACCAGTTGTGACATATTGTTGAAGATCACCAGGTACGTCCAAGCATTTGTGGAACTGAAATTTCCTTCATCGTACACTCCACACAGCTCACAGATTCTGGGTGGAAGAATAAAAAGCCACAACCGACATCAATACAAATTAAATGAGCAAAAATACTTTCGTTTGAATTACAAGAGTTTAATTAAGTGCAGTGAACATTCAAGTTTACTTACAAGGCAATCACTGTTGTGACAGGTCTTACGACTGTGTACTGTAACACTCCCAATTTGCATCTCAACAGTAAAACCCTGCAGAACAAACATGTGACTTGAGTTAGAACGATCTATTGATCAAATACACAAAATGGCCGTAAGAAATATGGTAAATCTGAGACATGTGAGTGAAATGAAAACATTTAAATAATCAACTGTGGAATTTTCCTAAACCACTGACTTAAGTCATGAGCTTCGAAATCCACGTGCTAAATGCCTCACTAATCTAAAGGGTAAGAAATGACAGGGGGATAAATAAATATATTTCATAGATGACACTAATGCTAATGACCTTCAAGAAACTGTTAAATGTTTGTTCTCCTTTAGTTTTTAAGGAAAAAACTGATTCTTATATAAAATAAAGAGAAGAACAAATCCCAGACAAAATGAACTACACACAGGCATGTTAACCAATTACTGATGTTGCCAGACTGCGGCTAATTTGAAGCTGGTGACTCTCATTGATTTGTTTCCTTCAAGACTAAAAAGAACACATTCATCTCAACATTTGAAACATTTCTGAGTCATGAGACAAAGTCGAACAAACAGCCGCACAAGAATTTAAATACCTCCTATCTCTTAGTCACTCTCATCGTTTCTGAACTTTAAAACCAAAACCTCATTGAAATCAAGTTATACCTCAGCTTTGCAGAAAGACTGATAATAAAACCTATAAATCCATGATATTATTGAGAAGTAAGTCAGATCTCTTCATACGAGCAGTCTAACAGGGTAGTAATATAAGAGGAGAACATTTAGTAGCATCCAGTTTAGTGTAAAATGTGACCACATGGATGTTTGTATCTAAAGAGAACTTACTCTCCCATCGGCCACGGTGGGCAGCAGCAGAGAGGAGGCAAGTGTTTCTGCTGCTCCTGAACCTCCAGCATCCGCACCAGGCTAGGGTACTGGTTTTCCAGGTAGTTGAGCAGGAAGGTCATGAAGTTGTAGATGACATAGGCCTCATAGCATTCTCTGCATGTGTCCACATAGATCGCTATACTGGGGTATTTCAGTGCAAGCCACTGAGGAAGAAAAAGCGTGATCACAGGGAGAGAAGGGAAAATATTAAATTTTCAATCAGCACATTGCATAAAGCAACATTCTCTCAGTGTTGCTACTTGAGGACAAGTCTCAGCAGCAATGATTGGTGATTTGGTGAATGGATTCGAGTATAAAATATATAACTTACACTGTCGAGGCTGTAGATTGGGACCATCCATAATATTCTATAAAAAACATGAAAAAACGTGCATTAAAAAAAAGTCTGTTTCTTCTGACCATGGCAGACGTGCTTGTCGACATGTTTACCTGATGATTGGTTTCTGAAGCTCCGGCTGAGTGTAGTGAACCAGATGCTGAAGAATGCCCCATAATGATATGGGTATGGTCATGAAGACGAATATCCCAGCAATGAACCATGCTTTGTTGTGTGTGCTAACCTGCCGTTACATGGAGAGAAACAGTCAACATGTTAATGTGAGGCTGTGCAACCCAGCACTTTCACCACCAAGTTTTTTTATTAGCGCTGGAAGATACGGCCAAAACTTACATCATGAAGTTTATACTCGATTCAATGTTTTTTATATCAGTCGAAATGGATAATTATCACGATAAAGACAGTTTTTGCTCCTGAGTGAATGTTGTGGTTTTAAACTCTTCTCTAATAGCAGAGAAAGTCTGAGTAACATCAATTATGTGTTATACTTCCTCAATATAATATATATATATTGGACTTATGTCTTTTTATTGAAGGTGATTGTATCATGTTAATTGTTTCCAGTGTTTTCATTTCCCAGCCCTATGCATAAGTATGTCATGGGTGGAAGTGGTACTCAGATCATTGTATTCTAAATAAAACTGCAATGTCCTGTACACAACTATTTCTTTGAAGCAATAGTACAGCGTTATCAACAGAATGTACTGCATCCACGGTCAAATGTGTGTGTTTAAAGTTGATTAGGCCCAGTTATGTTGCCCTGGAAGCCTGTGTTATTTGAGAGACAAACATAATGAGTAAGAACGTTAAGATTCCAATGTCATTTAAAGGTCGGAATGTACTGTAGGTGAATTCCTCGGAAAGAAATGCAGTGGGGTAAAAATGCAAATCCTTCCCTCTGAAGAATGTAAAGCAGGATTCAAGTAAATTGGAAGAACCTTAAACTGTATATAAGTACAATTTAAGTTACATTTAACCTCGTAAATCGTTCTCTGTATTAGTAAAGTATCCATCTATCCGTCTGTTGATCCAACAGGGCTCCCAGACAGCAGAGGAAACAACATGTACATCACATCCACTGACAGCTGGAGACTGACCGCAGACTTCTGCAGCTCCCAGATGCACAGAGGCAGGACCACCAGCAGCAGCAGGATGTACAGGACCACGACCAGCGGCCGGATCCACCTCCTCCAGTTCCCGCAGGAACACGGGATGTTGCACATCGGGGCCTCCGGAGCTGGCCCGAGGCTCAGCGGCACAAACAACTTCTTCTTCGCTGGTCTGGAAGGACCCTGCTAACGCTGCTCGCTAGCTTCGCATGACAGTCACACTTCCCGCAGATCAACTGGGACCTAGAACCACCGCTTCCCTGTTAGAGAATGTGAGTTACCTCGTTCTCCGGAGTTCAGTTTCATTCATGGAGACGATGTAACAGCTCGTGTGACTCGGTTCCACTGAGCTAGGATGCTAACTGCTAGCTGCTCAGCTGTTTGACTCCATGTAAACAAACACAGACGATGACCCTCGGACCCGGAAGCGTCGAGTGTCTCACTATCTAACACCGGCTGATGACACACTAGTCTGTCACGTGAACTCACTTCCTACACACAAGTTTAGTGTTTTAGATTCAAGCCTTTGTTTGCGTTTGACGGTAAAAGTTTCCAGAAAACTAATTCCTGTTGGCTTTGCTACTTCCTGTTATTCGCAACAAAGTCCCGCCCACACCCGCCTCTTCCTCGAGTGTTAATTGGAGGTTGGTAAAGGTCCGCCCGTATTCTTGAAGCTGATTGGTTTGTTGGTAGGAAGTTGACCAATAGGCAAACAGAGAGGCTTGTCTTCCACTTTTACGTCATAAACCGGAAGTTGGGTGGCTCTGCAGCTCCATTGAGAACAACAAATAATAAGTTAAATAACTTCAACTCTTTTACCCTGAAACTGCTGATTAAATAATTCCTCCTTTACACATGCAGCTTTTAAGTTTTTGTGTTTTGTATATTTATACATATATCCATATTTTCCTCATATGTTTGTTTTCTATATGTACAAATACCATGTGTTTACAACATTAAACCTGGTGTTAAGGTCAATTTTATTGTAAATTATTCCTTATTGACAAGACATAGACAGGATGAAATACCGCTTCTGTTCGGAGTAAACATATAAGTAGACAGAACCTATAAGTATGCAACATATTAAGTACTCAAAACATAGTACACAGTACGACATACATGCAGTCATGAAGCACATGGTGGGTAGGCCGAGAGTAGTGCAAACCAGAATAGTGCAAAAATAGATTGAGAGTGCAAAAATACTTAATGGTAAGTACTTAATGTACACTTCACAGGATGCAGTAAATAGCAGCAGTTGTAGTATGATAAAAACATTTACAGTAAAACAAAAAAGGGGAAATTACTACAGAAAGTGACAGGTGCATGTTTGCATTGAAAACCTTCAGTAACAGTTCTTGTTGTTTGGAAGTAGGGGATGGGTGATGTAGGAGGGTGGGTGCCCCCACCCTCCTACATCACCCAGATGTAGGAGGGTGGTGGTGCCAGAATGGTCCTAGGGTGGGGAGGGGGGGGCGATTGCCTGTGTCTGTGTATATATCTGTTTTATTCATTTAAAAACATGCCTTCTTATTGATCACAATAAATGCACGCCACAGTGACCATGCTTTCGCCACCAGATGGCAATATAAATTAACAATTACTGTGAAACCAATCCAAACATCAGTTGTAGTAGCAGACAGTGGGTGGAAAAACCACAGGAGGAGGTTGTGTCTTAAACTGTCTCAGAGCTCATGGCCTTTTCTTTGGTCTGTTTTTGAATCAGAGTTTTCTCATGGCCTACGTTTCACATCAGAAAAGGCACATGTGTACTCTGATGATGGCTGCTGTTTGTGCTGACTCACTGTGTAAAGTAATCTAATGCTATTAAAAATACCTGTGTTATAGCAATGCAGACCTTGGTAAGGGGCCTCTTTTATGGGCGTTCGACTATTTGCAAATAAATTCTGTATTTCCCATTTGCTTTAACCAAGAACCCAATCGAGGAATCTCTCACTATATTATATTTTCATTAACCTGTCTCTGTTAAGACTGAACCACAAGGCACTAATTAATAAATCAATTTTCGTGATTCTGCTGCCTTGTTTACATTCAACTTCAACAGCGATGTCCAGAAGTCTTGATCATGTTTTACATTTAAAAAATGAAGTCAATAATAAGGTCCAGAGCTGGAATGTTACTGATCCTCAAACTGAAATAATCATCATACTCTTACACTGACCCACCGTTCGCTAATTTCAATTTTGCGCTGGTTTCCCAGGCGTGCGCTATATTTTCTTTCATATAAATTAACAATTGAACTGAAAAGAATCACGCACGAGTATGTCTGTGTGTCTCCCTGCGAAATGACGGGAGGCAGAACTTTCCCTTCTATTGCACCATGTCTCCACTGCCCCACAGTCACAGGAATCACCGGTTGTTGCAGGACAGATTGTTCATGAATTTTGAATGGCTCCTTTTGGCTTTTATGAATTAGAAATGGTCTTTGCCACAAGTCGTGCAAGCGAGTGTCATGGTGGATAGCTTGGAGGGGCTGCCATGCAAAGTGGCATACAGGGTACAACCATGTTAAGGCAGGGTAGATAAACATATGCTGTGTTTGATCAGAGCCAAAACACATTTTAGAATAAAGGATGTGGCGTCCATCACTTCTGCTAAATCACTGCCCGAAACCGTCGGGTGAAGCAGCTCGTACCGAACGTGCCTCCCAGGAAAACATGAGCAGAATGGATCGGCCGGAGGAACAATAATAATCAATGCACAAGAAAAGAAGAGACATCGAGTCTGATTCCCGAGATATAATGTATCAGCCAAAGTGCACCTCCTCTGTCAGGGTAATACACAAGTGTGCCATTGTTCAACAATGACTTATTTATCTTAATACGTCTGCCATAGGCTTGTGTGTCAGGAAATGTTCAGACTCACTGAGGGCTGTTCACTTCAGCTCATCTGCTCCGGAACAACACCGCGAGTGGAGCTGGGGTTGAAGAAGCTCAGAGTCAAACAGCATCGACAGTGAAAGTAGGAGTCGTAGTTTTTACAACATGTCCCTCTGAGCCTCTTTAAAGGATCAGACTGGTAATATTCTAGATTGTTTACTATCAATAAACCAGTATTACCTGCTTATCTAAATCTCAATACAACTGAATCCTTCGTATAAAACACATGAGTCAGTGTCTCAATTGATTGACAAATTATTTTCATACCATGTTGCACTACAGGCATGATAACAATTATATTTCTAATTGATTCCATGTAATGTATACATTTAAATATATATAATATAAAACATGTTGCTGAAAATAGTCCCAAACAAGCAGAAAATTTGATCCAGTTTGACTTACATGTTTTAAATCTACCAATACCGAGCTGATTTGAGGAATAACTCTCTGGGACTAAACTATTTGGGACCTGTTTTATGATTTATATCAGTGTTTGTATCTGTTGACAATTTCAAGAATATTGAATAAAATCCACCTTATCAATTATATGTCATAACAAAAGTACTGCAATAAGTCACAGTAGGGAGCTGAGCTGCTGAGGCGGGGCTGTAAACTTATACCTTATCCGGCCTGATTGTTAATTTGATGAAATGCAAATTATGAATTTAATAACGTGCACTACATTATGAAAGCCCCTCATCTTGCAGCTGCTCTGTGTTTCCTGTCTGCAGAGGCTGGACCTGACGGCCTCATGTGCTCCATGTGTCAAGGCCAGAAAAGCAGCCAGCTCAGCGGAGATCTGGTCTTCTCACGCAGGCCTGTAGCTTTTCAGCATTTGTGGCTTTTTGTGCTTACCCTCTCTCATCCACTATCTACTGTGTGCTTCACATTATTTTTTTGCAATTCTTATAATTAAACTGGTATAAATATATTTATTATTCAGCATAACTGTATGTTTTTGCAAAGGTCTGAGGTTGGAAGTGACTTATCCCTCACATAATAAGTGAGTTTATTTTACCATATAATGCTTGGGCAGGAAAGACAATATTTAATTTATTTTATTTATTTATCTCATGTGAACAGAGTGGTTTAAACTGAACTTGTTAGAAATGAATGTTGTAACATATATTCCACCCTAAATAGAATAGCATGACAATGACTGGAAGCAGAAAGACAAGACTTTTCTTTATTTCTAAACGTGAGTATTTGAGCAGGAAATCTTGTGACGCAGCCTCCATTGTCTTTGCCTCGGACACTTGGATTTTAACATGCTTAGAGAATCAATAAACAAATCTGAACTTTGGAGCCTCGAGAGCCTCTTATTTGTTTTCAAGCTTTATTCAATTCACTGCTGGCAAGAAGAAAAGGTTCCCACCAAATTCCACAGAAATAAAACCGCAGCGTCCCACTCTTCCTCACTTCTTCTCACACACGCGGATCGTTCACGTCCCAGAAACACATGGATGTTTTCCCATTCTGTTTCATCTGAAGGCTATTACATGTTTTGCTTCATTTCCATCCTCATTAAACTGTGAAATCTTGTGTTTTATCAACCCATGTTTTGACCCAATCAGTGATTTTATTTGAGGAATATGAAACAGTTTCATGAAGTTTATGACCTGGCTGAGATTTATCACCAACCAGCTGAAACAAATAACAGACCTTAGTCAGATAAAGAAGTGGGTTGCTACAATGTGCTGTTGGTCTTGGGTGATTCTCAGCTTTGTGAATGGAAATACATGGTGCTGGTAATTGTCTCTTTTTGAGTTAGCCGATGCAAAAGAAGTGTAAAATAAAAGCCTTTTCCATTAAAGAAAGTAAAAATGTGTTTGTGTCGCATTGAATAAAGTTCCACTGCCGTTCAAACTACTACATTGTCAGCAATCGCTCACTTTAATGACCATTATGGCATCGTATGTAAGCAAAACATGCACAAACAATCCCATCACATCAAAGCTGAGACTAAAAAGGGAGTTAAGTAACGGTCAAACTCTTTCTTCCTCAACGCTCTTTTGGCAACACAGATGCGAATTGAGTTGGTATCAGATTCCCACCGTCCGAGCCGGTCACATCCTCTCCTCTGACATTCACAACCCTGAGGGCTCAGTTGCCAAGCAGGTCACAGCGAGCGTCAAATCACTCCCAGACGCCTTCTTCTCAAAGACGCAGATGAAAAACAGAAGGGGGGGGCCCCCAGTGGCTTTTCCGGAGAGAGCGACGTTTGTGGGCGACCGGTAAAATGAACCTCTTTGTTCACAGTGGAGATGGAAAATGGATTTATTGGTACAAGCAGCAGCACTAACACGCGGTTTACATGTTAAATCAAAGGCAACAAACACACATGAGTTCCATCTTCCACAGGGTAATGTATGTGTAACGTTTGTATATGCTGAGGGATAGTGGTAAAATAACACGGTACAGATATCACTTGGTCTTATGTACACAAGTCGGCAAAAGTGGAACACACGCACACACACACACACACAAATGTTCAAACACACACACAGGTTTATATGTATTCACATATCAAACAGTATAAGGCAGTATAGTTGAACACGATTGCCACACAAAGAACACTTATAATTTCCAGTACGTACTTTCTTAAACGAGTGGAGGAGATTGACATCGCTCTCATTTCTGCAGGTTAAATACAATGCTACGGCTAGCAGCAAGTTAGCTTAGCTTAGTTCAGCTGGGAAATAACTGCAATCAGCCAAGATACAGACATAACCCCAGGAATAGTGATCGGGTTAGGTTTACATAAAGCTGTAGATAATTATTAAGTGATTACATTAATAGTTACTTAAAGGTTCAGTGTGTAGAATTCAGTGACATCTAGTGGTGAAGTTGCAAATTGCAGCTGAATCCCGTTCACCTCTTCTACCCCAATTTAACCCTAACCCAAGCATTTCTGTCAATATATCCCTTTCAACTAAATCTTATACGCTGAGCCTTTATGTGTAAATGTATTTTGTCGCCCCCTCTGTACAAGTACACAAAGTTTTTTGTATGGATCAAATTAAGGAGATACAGCGACTTTGACAAATGTTGTTTGGCTAGCAGATTCCCCCTTCTATCAGTCTTTAAGCTAAGCTAACTAGCTGATGTAACTTAATGTTCAACACACAGACATGAAATTCAATTCTAACTCTTTGCAAGAAAGTGAATAATCATGTTGCCAAAATGTCAGACTTTAACATTCGGAGTCTTAACCACCACCATTAAAACTCATCTGCCTCTGTTATTACATCATTGTCTTGATAAAATACTTATCGTTACTGCAATATAACACTTTATAAAAGTGGACACTATACATATATATATTCCATGGCTTATACATGCACATTAGCCTATTGTTGTATTGTCGAATTCACAGTGCTAATAAAAAGGTCATTCCTGTCCATTTTTGGTGAATGGTGATATCGGACCTGTCATAACGCATTACTCCATATTTATCATTTGCTTGACCTGTGCTACAAAAATATAGAGTTGTACCTTATCTCCTTCAAAAACAGTCCTGCACTTTTTCAAATTTTGTGCCAGTGAACTGTTTTTGCTCATATTCTGACACTAGACGTATTTCCAACAAGTCTTCCAGCCAGAACAAGTGTAGGTGGCCGGATGTCGTTCGTCCCAAACAGAGGTCTCCTGGACCTTCGTCTTCAAAGTCGTAATAATAATACTTATGGAATGGTCACGACACTGTTGGGTTAAAGAAAAGTTATTGGTTATTCCTTATAGTTGGAGGACCTTTGGCCTCATGGTTACAATAATAAATGTGAAGTTGAACCATAATGGACAGAAGAAACAATCCTGACCAAGCAAAGGTCCACCGTGTGAAGGTCTTGTACTTCGTGGCTCTGTCCATCCAAAATGAAATGAAAATTCATTGTCCCCCAGTCAGGCTCATGAGTTGCGTCAGTGGTCCGAAGGATGTTGACAGAAAAATTACTTTCTCTGAACTGGTTGAGTTGGAAAAGCTTCTTGGGAGGTTTTGAAAAGCTTGAAAACAGTCCTCAGGTGAGCGAGTGGTTCAGTTGCTGTCCTTCCTGATGCTGCGGTCGCTGTACAGGTTGTTGGGCTCGGGGCTCTTGCACTGGATACTGGTGCCGTTCATGGGTCCGATGCTGCTCAGCTGGTTGTCAGAGTAACACCAGCAGCACAGGCATGACTTGAAGAACATGTGAAGAGAAAAAAAGTTAGATTTTAAAGTAAAAAGTTTCCGGAAATACATTATATTTATTTTCGTTCTTGTTGTGAGTTCGATGAGAAGATGGATTCCACTCGCTCATACATTCAAATGGTTACTTGTAGGTTTTTCTTTTGACTCCCCCCCCCCTTCCTCCCACAACTCATATAACGTGCAGACTTGAGACATGGTTTATCTCCAACTCAGGTCCCTTTGACAGATATTTGCAGTGTGTGACCTCTGCCAGTAAAGTGAATACATAAATCAAAGAGCTGCTTTTGCATGGAATGCCATCACAACCTCTGAGTCATGGACCATAGCCCGAGTTCACTGTTTTCTTTACTGGCCCGACTAAATCCCAAGGCTTATTCAGAATGTGTGTGTGTGTGTGTGTGGTCGTGTGTGTGTTTGTGTTACATGCGCTCTGTTGTAGGGATGTACTATACCTTGAAGCAGTTTTTAAACTTCTTGCTCACAAAGTAGAGGATAATGGGGTTTATGCAGGAGTTGATGGTTGCAAGGTTGATACCAAGGTAATCCAGGACCAACAGGAAACTGTGAAAAGAAAATGTAAAATATTCTTATTCAAAATCGGGTGTCATATCCTATACATTAGAATTGAAGAGCGTTGTTCTACCAGCAACTCACCTGAGCAGGTCACAGCGCGACCTATCATTCTGGGAGTAAACCGTCCTCTTTAGGATCCTGCTGAGGTGCAGTGGGAACCAGCAGAGGGCAAAGATGAGGACCAGGCAGAAGACAGCTTTGGCCACTTCCCTCCTCTGGTGAGGAAATGAAAAGAGCAAATATAATGAAGTTTGCATAATGGAGAGTTAAACGGTTATTGATTACACACTTAGCCAGTGTGTATCCGTTTTACACACCGCAACTGTTACTGTCCTTTCTTTTGGACTTGACACAATTTTGTTTCTCAGAGTTAACAGCTTTTCAGGGTTTTCATGGTCCTTTAGAAGCTGTGTGGTCCCACCTGTTTGAGGTGCTCACTCAGGGCGATCCGCAGGCTGCCGTTCCTATGGTTGAGCATCTCGCTGGTCATCAGCGTGTAAAAGACTGCAGTGCAGGCCAGCGGGACACAGAAGTAGAAGCCAAACAACCACCAGTCCTTTGCATCCTTGTAGAACTATAGGGACAAGCACATGTGACACAGTAGATCCCATTAAATTGGATTAAAAACACAAATTACAGCGTGAGCAGGTCGCTCTTTGTAAGTGATGTCCCCCACGGAATCCTCTGAAATACCAAATCCTCTTTTGCGTCCATAAAACTCCACCACCTGCCCTGCAGCACACTTTAAGACCTCTTCTGACCCAATAAAACCTTTGTTTCCTTTTTTGTAATTAACAACTTCCCACAAATGACTCTTCTTGGACCTACATCTTTTATAGGGAGTGTTTTCTCTCCCCAGTCGCCAAAGTGCTGCTCATTGTGGGAACTGTTGGGTTTCTCTATACATAATAAGGTCTTGACCTATTATGTTATGACTTGGCCGTTAAAATCGAACTGAACTTAACACATCTTATTATAACTTTTTTTGCATTAGGAACTTTGTAACCTTGTTTAAATAAGTGCTTATTATTATTATTATTATTCCCTCTGTCTGTGGAGGCAGGAACTCTCTATAAAATGTGTCATAGCTACGGATGTAAGGTAAAAAGCAGACATCATATGTGATGTTGGAAGTAGGCGTGAACCTGAAATGATCGGACTTGGCTATTATCCTTGATATGGTTTTGTAATTGTACCTGACCGGGACCTAAACCACTACCAGACTACCCCTGTACTCCAGTGCCATTGAAGTCTATGTGAATACTTCACATGTTCTGAAAACTGACTGGTTTTAATAGGCCTTTGTACGTTTGATGAAGCATCTGGATTTCTCTTTCCTTAGTAACTATACACTTTCAAAACAGCACAATTTAAAAGCCACACATTGTGACTGAGCATTTTTACACAAGTTAAATCTGAAGCAAAAACAAAGTTAGCTGATAAAGCTGAATAAAACTGGTGAGAAAATCTAGTAAAGTACAAATAAATACACAATTTAATTTCAATCAAATGATACTGTTATGAGGCTTACGTTTCTAAAGACCTGTTTATCTAATGCAGAGACATGTAGGACAGAGTGGGCCGGCGGAGTGCATATGGGATAGATATGCACATGTGGCTCAGCTCCAGGCCTCAGATTTCAGGCGGGTAATTAGACGTGGCCTGCTATCAATTATGTGCTCGGAGGATGTTAAAAAGGCCACCGACTCTGAGAGAGAGAGTAAATAGACCCAGTTTATTTCTTAAAGGGAACACCTCAAAAATCCTCTTAGTGTCAAATTCTCAACTCAGGGCTTGAAAGGTGAATTCAGGGCCGGAGTGCCACATCCTGAAATAATCAATTTTTTTGGTTTTAAATATTTAGGGCCCTTATAGGGAAATGTTACAGGTGATTGCTTTTGCTGTCATATAGATACTCTAAAAGTATACGTCCATATAAATAGCACATCATCGTGCCAGCCTGCAATTTGAAAACACTCAAAAAAACAACGCTTGCTTTTACGATGATGGAAATATTCAGCTGAGCGTGCACTTTCACTTGAAGACCTCCTCATGCATCTGAGGTTCCTATCTCATTAGATCTGTAATGTTCCATCTCTTTACTTCAAGAATCAACAACTGTTCTGATGTGTACTTTTACACAGTGTACTGTAAAAAACATCAGGGTCTGAATACAGGCAAAACAATGACTCGTATAAAACAACTGTAGGAGTGAGAGCGTGGAGTGTACCGTCAGAAAATCGTTTGTGGGGTTCATCATGCAGGTGTGTATGGTTTGATTCCTGTAGTTGAAGGTGTGCATGTCGAACACCATCGCCTCGGGTACCGCCAGGATGAATGACAGCAGCCAGATGGACACGATCTCAATGACGGTGAACAGAGGGATGCCCACGCCCTGCACTCTGCTCCAGGAGGCCACGGCTCTGTACCTGTGAGACAGAGGAATTAACATTCAGTGTCTCAGTATATAAAAGACAGGGTGAGGATTACCCGGAAAAGTGTGAACGAAATTACCCACTAATCACTATTTAGTCCTCTTTATAGTGAGTGTAGAAATTGGTCCGCAATTTCAACCCTTCTAAAAGAACTTTTTCAAACTTTAAACAAGCTTATCCATGGTCTGTGGTTCTAACTCCTGATATATTAAGCCTGAAGGTCCAGACCAAACAAGGAAGGTGTGAAAGTGCCAGATGGATCAAATGAATAAGACTAGAGACTTTTCGGCATTAAATATTACATTTTTGATTTTAAAGCCTAAAACACAATATGTTACCATGATGTTAATATGACGTTAATAAAGACACCCCTTTATTAATGAGTAATAAAGGCGTGTTTATTAACTAGTCTACAACAGCTCACTTGCTTCCAGCTTGTTTCTCCAACTTTAAACACAAACCAGTAAACCCATAATTTTTCTCCGTGTCTCATGACTGACAAAGCAAACATCATTTCCCACAAGCAAACACAGCAAACTGCTCAGTCAGCAAAGCATATCAAAATGTTAAGAATTAATGACTAGAGATGATCAATTGTTTATTTTAAATATCTAATATTTATATTTCTGTGACGCCTCCAAACAGACTGGCCCGGGTTGGCAGAGAGGTCTGTGTTGGCTTGTGTTTCCCGTGCACTCGGTACTTGTTTGCCTGTTTGTTTCTTTAATGGAAACCACTTGTCGAAATGTTTTAGTAAAATCCCGCATCAAGATTTTATGGCAAAAACAATATATTTTTCATGACACATTTGAATTTCTCTGTCGAACAACATGGCGGCATTTATATTTTACTAAGTGGTAATGTATCCACCTTTTTTTCTCTTCCTCCAACGTTGAAAAGATGCAAAACAGTCTCACAGGCAGAGATGTATGCTGTATACACATTTCCTGGAAAGGTGTGCTCTTGAACGCAGCTCTGCAGCTCCTCAGCCTTCTTCTTCTTCTCCTCTCTAATAGAGGTCATTACATCACTGCAGGGTTCAATCCGAGCATAAAAGAAGAAGCCTCTTATCTCTAAAGTTGTGTCTGGTGCACAAAGTAAGATGCCACTGAACTTCAGCACTTCACCGTGATTATTTATTCATTAGGGAAATTCTATTAAGGAACTATTAAAAAAAATATATAGCTTGTCATTATACTTGCTGTAGAGATGGATTTTTTAATATTAAGTTCATATGGGTAGAGCGTCCACTTTCTATCATACACTTAATGTTGACCATAACAAAAGTTCCGATAAACAACTAAGGAACAGATCTTAAAGGGAAAGCAGCAACAGATACTGAGGCAACACACACATGAAAACTAACTTCCCAATGAACAATTGTTATTGATCTTCGTTGTTTCCTTGAAATAAGATATTCATAATTTATTTTTGTACGAACTAACCTCATCAGCAAAATGATATGAGACAAAAACAGATGTGAGACATAACAATCTGAAGCGAGCCCCCCCCACCTCTCTCTCTCTCTCTCTCTCTCTCCCTCTCTCTCTCTCCTGAGTCTGGATTGAATTGGCAGGGCTCGTTGGCTGAATCAAACTTGTTTAATTTTCTTTCCAGTGATTTGAGTGGACTGCCTCCTTTAGTGTAATCAAATCTGCTTTTGTAATGGGGAGAAAAATAATAATCTCTTTTTCCTCAAACATGCCTAAAAAAACACATGTAACCTAAGTGGAAAGCTGCCTCCTTAAGGAGAATGGGAAATATTATATAATGTTAGTTAAAGAGAATTATTGAAATCCCTAAAAACTACTTTAACAGGTGTGATTAAATATGTGATACTCATTCCTATCCGTGCAATGTCATGCCTAATGTGCATCTAACCTCACCTTATCTTATCTGATCTTATCTTATCTTGTCTTATCTTAAACACCACAAACGTATGTACAAAACCCATCATAGTGTTGTTAGAGCAAGAGTCTTGCTGGAACCTAACCCTTGTATATTAAAAGCCTTTACAGATCTTCCTGTGACTGATGGTGAAGCCGTGTGGAGGATGTGGCCACTGACCTGTCCACGCTGAGGGCACACAGGTTGAGCACAGTGATGCCCACAGAGGCTTTCTGCAGGAAGGGCACCATCTTGCACAGCCACAGGCCGACCACGCTGTCGTCAAACGGCCAACGTGACGCCAGGAGCTGGAGGAAACACAACAACGACATCATGTTCAGGTCAACACTTTGATCATTGGTCACATTCACATCATTACCTCTGTCAAGGAAGTTATGTTTTCAATGGCGTATGTTTGTTTGTTTGTGGTTATTGGGGAAAAGGAAGACATGTTACATTTCAGTGTAGATCCAGCTCAAGGGCTTTTTTCACTTTCTTTAACACTGTGGGAAATTTCAACAATAAAAATTTTGATCTAGTGAATTTAAATGTGATTTCCTGAGGACACTGTTGGGCCTTTTAAACTGATGTTGCTCTGGACTGAGTTACTTCTCAACCTCATCTTAACGTCATTGAGTATTTAGTTGGACATGGACCCTATGGAGCTCATCAACTTTGAACCACTTCTGCTGCCATTTCCCATTTCCTGCAAACATAAAGCTCTCCAAACCTGCAACTAAACTTGAAGGATAATGAGTCCATATTGTCAGTAGTATCTAAGAGCCACTTCCACTGCCTCTCATTATATTACTTCCTTAGTGAAATAAGTCAAGGCCATGCGAGTGGAGGTTTTGTGTTTTGCGTCAGAGCCGGCCTTGGCAATTTTCCTTCAAAAGGACACAACCTGCGTGGATCAAGTGTCTCTGGGCCGAACCCAAAGGAAGAACTTTACGATGCTTCCTGGCCCTATAATGTTTACCTGTGCAGTTTCCCCAGTTTCCCAGGAGGTCAGAAGAGGAGCCCACGCCATTGTTTTTAGAGTATAAGTAGCAGATTATTTTTGGAAACCCAGTCGCTGCCCCGAGGAAGTGAACAGGAGGCTTCGGGGCGGTTGCAGCATTGTAGACGTGGCTCTTTCTTTGTTTTCTGCACAAACTGTTGCCCCAGTAAGGTTTCTGTTTCCTCTTTGCACATGTGCAGCTGGAACTTCAAAGTCACTGTGGCCTCAAAGTCCCCCACTTAATTTCAACCAGGTGGCGTTCTCATTGTTGTGCCGTGAAATGGAGTCCCATAATGAACTCACTACATCAGGTTGACTGATCACTGTATTTAGCAATCAGGGTTGATTACTACCCAGAGCGTGACACTGGTTACTGGTGAGAATCAACACAAGACGGGAACACTGAGAATAATATTTCATCATTAGATAACATTTATTATTTAAAAGGAAAAATCTGTGGTGAAGTAAAATGAAAGAATTTCTGATTGTGGTTGAAGCTGTTTCGTAAACACAGGATTGAAAAAATGTCCTTCCGCAAAAGAGGTTGGGTTTTTTATCTGCCTTTGTTTGTTTGTCTGTTACCAAGATTAAAACCACTCGATGGATTATCTTAAAACTTGGTGGAAGGTTGTGTTAGTGTTCAGGCAATTAATCATTATGTTTTGGTGCAGATCCAAATCAGGGGGCGGATCCTTTTTTTCTGTTTTACTTTCTTTTACATTACAAGATCAGTGTTTTTCAACATTTTCACCAATTTCCAAGGGAATGATTAATGGATCTAGATAAGAGATGTACAGGGGACTGATATTTATGAATGTTGGCAATTTGGTGAAGATCCAAATAAAAATCTGGATCTAGTGGATTTAAATGGGGTTTCAATAGGGTTATAAAGCTGTAACTAACTCCAATATGTAGCTGAGCAACATAATGGGGCCTTAGCTTTAAGGCTTGTTTTAATTCAAGCATTCTGTTTGGCCTTTGTGAAGGAATACGCTCTACTGACTGAATCCTTGTTATAACTCATCCTTATTGGCTTCCTACGATCGTTGGGGGGGTCCAATAAACAACTGAGTCCAAAAACTACTCACATGATTTATCACTTGAGGAGCAGTAGATAATATCTGAAAATAAAACTTCCAGATAAGAGTGTAATGTCTCAGGTCAGCACAAGGCCACTGGCATGTGGGACTACAGCCTGATCCCTTTGTTTACTCACGCCGGCCGTATCCCTGCTCCTCTCATCACTAATCTGCTCACACCCCTGAAGATAACGCAGCCTGACTGATTACACTTTCCCGTCTATTTGCACACTCACTTACCCCCCGCCCCCATTTTCCCGATATAATATCCCACTTTAACTTTGCCTTTCACTTCAATTGTTGCTGGTTTTCACTCTGTCAACACACACAGACCTGTTGCTAAGCGGCATGGCTGTGAAAGTAAGTAAAACTTCAAGTAAACATGCACAAATGGAGTGGAGACTGTACCTTGTAAACATTGATTGGTATATCAATGAAGATGTAGATGAGGTCCCCCAGTGCTAGGCTGGCAATCAGGGCATTGGGCCCGTTCCTCATACACTTATTGCGGTAAATAATCCTCAGCAGGGTGGCGTTGCCGATCAGGCCGACGGCAAACACTATCACGGAAATTGTTGTGTTGATGTATTTAAAGTAGCCCTTAAGAGAAGTCATCTGCAGGCACATCGGAGGTTTTGCCGGCGTCTTTAAAACAGTTTCATTGGCAAAGACGGATCCCGCCGCCTGCGAATCGGCCCCCAGGGCCCGCAGGGGGAGCCCCGGGCCCATGCTCGGACTGACGGTGCTGTAGGTTCCACGAGACTGACGGGTGGAGTGGGCGAGGAGGCCCAGGTCCTTCTCGGCTTGGGCTCTGTTTATCTGGCACATTCCCCTGGCTGCCAAACAGGCCATTAGCACCAACATATGTAGAGCTGCGGTGCCCATTGTGGAACACAGTCAGAGCTTTGATTTCACTGATTGGAATGCAGTCCCAGTGTATCTCTGGTGAGGAAAGAAAACAAAACGAACAAGAGGAAAAACTGGTTATTTGTCAGAGAACACATGGAAATCCCCAAACCATCTCATCTCCAGTTAAATCCAACCAAAGTGGAGTATTACATGTTTTACAGCGTTACTGTCCGTTTCAAGCACTGCGAGCAAATCTAAAACTTCTTCAAGGTTTTACGGAGGCGGCACAGACGGGAGATGCCGGGACTGGTTACAGTGGGACAGTGAGGACGAGGCATCAGCCAGAGCGCTATGGGCATCTCCTTCGCTCTCCACCGCTCATGGAGGATATCAATACTTCTTTGTGTTACTATACTCCGTCTCAATACTGGTGCAGCTATACAGGGAAGGCTTCATGTGTGTCCGTGCTGCTCCGACCACGAGTCCCATCTGTGGGTTTACAACTGTCCGATTTCCTCACTGCTGCATTTTTCCCTCTGTTTCCAATTTAGAGAGGTTTAAACATGTGGTTTGAAAATAAAGCGCTTTTTCTTGCATGGCTGCGGGGGTTGATTTCAAGTTAAAGAAAATACGCAATGCAAGATTACAGACTATACTAAAAAGACAAAATAAAGACTTTCCATCTACATGCTTAGTTTACACACATCTTCTCCTTTTACTGCCTCTTATCAGGCACAAAAAACCAACAAACTTTCTGGACAAAAATCAGAGCAACTCCTTCCATGGCGGAGAGCAGACAAAGTTTCAAACTGTCAGATGGATAGTGAAGCCCCTTTTCATCATGTCACAGTGCAGGCAAACTCTTATAGCCCAGAGTTCTTCCTGTTCAAAGTCCCAGCTGTCACCAAGTACACAAAGAACTATTTAGCAGCCAGCCCTTCAAGTAGCATCACAGTTTAGCATCAGCATGACACTGCTGGGATCTGTGACAGCACGCAAACCGATCTGTCCATAAATAATAAATACGTTTTGGTTTTCACCTACCGCTTCTAAAATGTCTGCCTGGCCCCCTTGGAAACTGTCAGGCAAACTTTCGGCTGAAGCCCCCAGACATCTGTATCACATCACATGAGTAATTAACGCACTATCAAAGCCGCACGGTATCCCACTTGGTTTGAGCAGTGCACCCGTCTGCTCTGAGGTGCCTTCGCATTATGGCTCAGAGTTTCCTGTTGAGAGTTTGCAGTATGTCTGAGTGTGTGTGTGTGTGCATGTGTGTGTGTGTGAGAGGTTGTGTGTATCCCTGCATGTGTGTGTGTGTGTGTGTGTCAGAGCACCAGTGAGACACTTTGACTGGGTGGGATAGCAAATCTCCACCTCCCTTTGGTAACAGACTGGGCCCCCTTTGGAAACATCACCCCCCACCCTCCCCACTCTCTCTCCTCTCTCGTGGAGGCACCGCCTGCTGACAGTCATCTCCAAGGCACTGCAGCACACACACACACACACACACACACACACACACACACACACACACACACACAAACACACACACACACACACAGGGGCATCAAGGAGCCCGATGCCCTTCAATCTGCCCCTTCTCCTTAAAACCCTCCTACCTTCTCTTCCAGGCCCACTTACATTATGTCTTGTATACATTACATGCAACTGTTTCCTCGCACAAGAGGCAGCAGAGGTTTGATCGGAAGGCACGAGGCAGTCAAGTGTCCATGTTGCTGTGCCATGTTTCTTTTAATTGTGATGGGAGGTGGGGGGGGAGGACCCAGACGGGAAGCAGGAGCGAAACCCTCAGCCCTGCCGGTCGTTGCTTTTACAGAACAACCAGTGTGTGGGTGGTCGAGGTGCATCTCGCTCCCTAACTGCTGCTGAAGTTCAGAGGCTGTAACGGCCTGTGAAGTCCCTTTAAATGACCACATATACATTATCACTGTAGGAAAACAAAACACACTTAAATATCGACACGTCCCTGACAGCTCGGTGCTCCCTGTGAGATGACTAAAAAGCCCGAGTGAGGAGAGAGGACGGTCCAGTGTGTCCAGAAAGACGAGTGCTCCACATCACTGTCCATTATGGATGCCAAAATGGACCGTTTATCATGAAGTGCACTAAGAGCAGGAAGAGGGCGATCAGAGCCGCTCATCCTCGGCCTTACCCACCGACAAAGAGCCGACGCTGCAGCTGCTTAAAGGGGAAAACCACTCAATTAGGATATTCATGTTCTATTCCTGTCTACGTCTGACAGAGAACATAGTTGGTGAGAGAGAAAAATCTCCTCCGAACACATCAAATGATAAAGTAACCTCCTCTCAATGAAATTAAAGCACAACACGAAAACTGATGGACTGAGACATTTATGTGACGTCTGTAATCTCTGGTAGGAAGGTGTGATATCCTGTTTCTGTACAGTAAGTATATTTGTACTTGTAGAAGTATTAAAAAGGGAGCTTATGTTACCTCTTTGTGCTTACATGCAAATACTCAACATTAATATGAAGTAGTAAGGGCTAGATTTATTTATACAGTGCTGCCAAAATCAGATTTTTATTATTAATCATCCCTATATGAAAAGAAGAGAAATGTTGGAAAAGGTAAAAACATACAAAACAAAAAATGAATGAACTTGTATTCTTCCATTTTGCATTTTTGAGTTTAGTTATTTGAACGGAGATGTTCAAAACAAATCTTCATCTATGCAACGTAACAATAATAATTAAATGCATGTACGTGTTGTAACAATAATTTTACAATAATAAAGCTGTGCCATGACCAGTGATTTTTCTTTTTTTATCAAACTTTAAATTGAAAATAAAGGTTGAGTGTTGATTCATTTGCAGGTACCTTCTCCTACAGTGCAGCGTGACTTAATTGGGTAATCCCAATATTTACAGCCGTTTAAAATTAAAGGGATCATGTTTTCTTTAATTGTACTCATGAATATATTCATGGCTTCTGAATTACTTATGGTCAGCAGTGGCGAATATTTAATTTATTGGAACGTGATTTGCTGACGGCATCTGATTTTCTTACACCCCCCCCCCTTTATTTCTCCGAAGTCCCTTGATTGTTGGCAGCTTCGATGACATTTTAACTTTTGAGGGGGTAGTCAAGCCTTTGTTAGTAAATCCATTAATATATAAATGATGAAACCTTTACCTGCTCCCAGTTGCTTTGGCTTTCATGTTGTTGTTGTGTTGTTGTTTGGATCGTAATCAGGTATTAATGCCATTCTGTGTGAACTCAAAGATGGCAGGCTGCCTGGTAATTCATATGCTTGTTCTCTGATGGCATCTGTCGAAGTGTGCTCTCTGCATATTGGTACATACCCTATGGGAAATTTCAATCCAGCCCCAGACTGAGTGGGATGTAAGCAATTTCTTAACTGGGACACTTGCGCGAAAAACAGAAAGAACAGAGAGCGAAAGATACAGGGAAAAAGAGGAGGAGAGAGGGAAGGAAGAAATAAGTTTGAGGCCAATTCTACTGTGACAAGCAGCGACAGAGTGAAGAGGGTTCAGTGAAACGCCTGGCTTTATTAATTTGGGACATATGGTTCTCACAAACAAAAAAGAAGTTTGCGGCACGAGAGAAAAAGTAACGTGAATTGCGATGGCTGCGTTTTGATAATAGCCTGATTAGTGTCAGCGCCTGACTTCATCTGAAATTAATCAATATAATATGAACAGACGACTTTAATTAGAAGGAGGGAAACGTTGTCGGAGCAGCGATGATGATATCTGATGAAAAGAGCCTGTGGAGAAGTCGGTGTTCTCCACAAGAAAACAGTTGTAAAGTTTTTATTCTCCCACTCTGGCCTCAAGCTGTTAGAAGGTTTATGTTTAACCGTCAATGACAGAAAAGATTAGTTTTGTACAAGTGGAGATTAAAGATGTATATTGACACAATGCTACCAGTATAATATTACCACTGAAGCTCTTAGCTTTTAATCGTTTATTTCACGATTAAACGTCCGTAGCACGGCACATCAGCAGAATGATATTTAGCACATTAAGTGGATTTGGATTGCTGCCATTGACTCCTTCTCTCTCTCTCTAGTCCTCAGCTGGAGAGACGCAGTAACAGGGTCATCGTGTTGATTTGCATTGTGTTGATGTCAAACTGCCTCTAGCTTCTTTACTGAGACCTGCATTCGGACACCTTAATATGAACTCAACCACTTCCACAGGATGACTCAGGCTTTACCGGCAGCAGCAGACCTCACTGACATCAGGGGGGAGTTAGGGATGTGCGTCCTGTAAGTGAGGGGCTGTGTGATCACGTTGAACATCATTGTGTTGAGGAACTGTTGCAGTGTGTGGTGCTCATTAGATTTGGTAGCTTTCTGTTAAATGCAGATACTTGCAAGGCAGATTAGCAACATGGACCATATTGTGATGATGACGAGTTTATCTACATACACAAAGTCCTCTCATGATTAAAGCAGAACTAACATGATCAAATGTAACATGAACCCTGGTTCAGACCTTCGTTCGGACTTTCATGTGTGAAAACACCCTTATTGTCTCTTTGGAGCAACTATAACATTATTCTAGGATCTTAAGATACTTAAGATCTCAGCTTGATGAAGACTTATAGCCTCTTGGATCATAGCTACGATGAACTAAAACTTGATCTACTGTAAAGTAGACAAATTATAAAATAATGTCTTGTAGAACCATCTCTGTATTCTGGTGTTTAAATTAGCCTTAGCTTAACACGAACACTAGAGAAACAAGGAAACTACAATTTCCATCTTTAGACGTCGAAGCCGTCTTCAGAGTTACATGTTTCCACTTTGTGTCTCGTGAATTCAACATGTGGACATGGAAACCAGCGCACTGTGATGTCATTAGCACTTAGTTTACTGTCCAGTAACAGCTGGGTCCTGTGTCTGCACAACAGCTTTCAGATCATCCAACCCAGCCAATGCTCCGGAAACATCAGTGGTAAGTTTGATAACTAGACACAACACACAAAGGTTTACTCTACTTTAGGCAGAAAGATGCACTTTTTTGATCTAATCTGTAATTCACGATACGCAAATTTGAGCTCAACCATATCAACAAAAGCCTCTGATGTGGGTCGCGAAATACTATATGTGAACTCTTCAAAGACGATTTGAGAGGCTCCACTACAGGTTGCGTCCTCGGACTAGATTTGAATTCGGCTAAATACCCAGAAAAAACTGCTAATTCGGACACAAGATGGGGTGACGAGGGTGGAGATAGAACCAAACATACAAGTCGGGGCTTTTCTCCTGGTGAATGATTGTTTAGTGTCGGTTGTGTAGTTTGAGCTAATGGCTGCAAGACTCCAAATAACGAGACGGCAAGTTGAAGTTAGCATGTTTCCATTGTTTGAATTAGAACGTTTACCAAAATTAGCAATAGAAATAGCTCAATAAGGGATGAAAATGACTGTTTTGTAGCAGCTTAACTTTAAACATAACAACCACGTGTAAATAATTAGGGAGAAAGTGCTTTACATTTTGTTTTATACACAATGTAATTATTTAAGCGAGATGTTGTTGTCCAGGACGACAGTGATAATAAAAGTATTTCCACTAAGTAAAAGCATATTGCTAACTGTTAGTCATTTTCCAAAATGTTGCGATAACATACAAGACTCACAGTGTTCATATGCGTAACACAGAGCTCCCAGATGACAGGCGAACTGATAGTGGAGTCAGTTGCAGCCTGGACACATTCCATCTCACAATCTGGCTCTTGTCAGACAGACCTCAAATGAGCTGATAAATGCAAGAGTCTTAGCCCATCGCACTTTTTTGCGTTCCCCATATCAGAAAGCCCATGAGTGCATGTTCAAAACATCTGGGAAATAATTGCAATGCCCAACAGACAGGCCGGGTTTTTGAAAAATCGGTGTTTGTGGATTTTTCTGAAATGCTGATATCTGTGTGTGAGTTCTGGATCAACCTCTAATGAGCGGGAAGCTGCTGTGTCTTAACCTGCCACCGAGGCCACGATCTTTGCTCCGCACAGGCCTCACTGGGAAAACATCTGTGGACAATTTTGAAAGGGGCTTGCTACTTGTTAATACAGCTGTGAAGACCAAGTGGCCAAAGCTGAACAAACCGGATTGGAAAGAGACTGATGGGGTTTCCCTGTTGAACACTGGGAGGCTGATCACTTGTTTGCTGATACAGACAATTCTGAATCTCACCGTGTGTAAATGCATCCATGTGCTGAGCCTGAGAGATCCATTTTCTGCTTTACATCGAGTAGATTCACATACATGTGCGATGTGATGCTCTCCTGTCCACCAACCCTCTGCATACTTTCCCTCTAATCTCCTCCCCACTGTCCATCATACCCAGTTGCTATTTAGACTGCGTGCTCGCTCCAGAACACCTAATCCCTCCACTTATTTCCCTTGATTGCTAACCCTGTTGTTTTCTGTTTTGATGCAGGGCACCGGGCCCATTTGAGTTGCTCGCTCAGGCTGCCTTGTGGACATACTGAGGGAGAAGTGTTCTTCTTTTCATGAATGCTTCACATTTCTGAAAAGTTATGAACTGGGGTTTGTTTGTAAAAGTCAAGGTTGTGGTTTGGTGCAAATCGTTACATAAAAAATAGATGTACATGGGGCCGCACTCAGAAAAAGGAAAATCTTATTTTTGGTTCTACAACAATAATGCAATTCAATTCAACAGCTCCCATTGCAAAGTCTTTAATGTTCTGTTTTCGTTGACATTGTTGTAAATGTGTAAATTATATGTGTATCATTGAACTCCATAGAGGGGAGCAGAAAATTAGAAACAACTCTGAATATAATACAGTGTAGAATACCATCACTAACCTAAACCTATCAAATATGGGGATCCTCAAAGTAAAGTTTAAGGCAACTGTATAGGATTGAATTTGTCTTATTGTTTGTGTGAGGACCCCGAATAATAAAACTTAAAAATATCTTGAAGCAGATTTTACTTTAACTACAACACTTACCAATAACCCTGCAGGATTAAAAGGTTTGTCATGCAATGGCTGATCAGTCAGTTAACTATAATAAAAGTTACTGCTAGAAATAGAGCTTCTACCGTCCCACCATGAGCAATCAAGCTTCTATTCCTGTGTTGTGCCGGGTTATCATTGAGGTCATTCCAACTAAGTCTATAATTAACACATACGTATGGCGCGAGCTGCAGCTGTCAGACTGTAGCCAGAGAATGTATACACATACACTGTGTATTATTAGGCTTATAGGCTCATTGTATGGCCAATAATAACACATTAATATAATAACAATGATCTGTAATGTATTCAAGGATAATATGCATTTTCAACAAGTCCAATTAAAATATTTAAACAATAAAAAAGAACTCAAACAACAAAGAAGTTTTCTATTGTTTGTATAACCAAAGCCTGATATACTTTATTTACAATTACTTCAAACTGTGGGATGTCCAAAATGTAGTAAAAGAAAAACATCAATGAACAATACTGTTGCCCTGGGTGACATATGTTCTGTCTTCATAATGAACATTGGCGGAACTGTAGTTTATTGTGACCACGTACCCACCGTCCTGCTGCTGTAACAAAATCTGAAGAGCACCTCTACGAGTGAAAAATGCAGTTCTCAACAGTTATTATCTCTGTCAAGGAAGTTATGTTTTTATCTGCGTTTGTTTGTTATCTAGCAAGATTAGGCAAAAACCACTGGATGGATCGTCAGCAAACTTGGCGGAAGGATGCATGTGAATGGGTCAGAGAACAACCCATTAAATGATGGAGTGGATCCAGATCCGGGGGCAGATCCAGAACCTTTTTTTTTCACTTCCTTTAACGTTACAAGAAAGGGCGTTTTTCGAAATTCGTCGATGTCTGTGTCATTTGGTGCAGATCCAGATAAAAATCCAGATCTGGTGAATGTTGGGCTTTGGCAGACAGATGTGCTCTCTGAGTGCATTTCTAGTTTACTGCTGTTTCAGTGACGTATTTAAAGTAGTTACTTTGGTTTCTATCACATGGTTTTAGGGAATTTTGCACTGAGCAGGAACATATGGTCTGTGTGGTGGATAGAGGGATTCAGAAAGCACTGAAAGACAGAGTGAAACGTTTTTTTGTCTTTTCATGGAACTATAAGAAAAATGTATAACATATCTCTTTAGCACTGTTCAACTAAAGCACAGATAATATATATTCATCACAATATCTTGCGTAAGAAACCCTGAGATGAAGTCACAAACTGTACAGTGATCGTAATCAGTGTTTCGAAATGTTTATTGACATCGCACGTCATCCTGCCGTCAAACATCTGCACTGTTGCAAACTGTGGTCGGAGAGACCTTCATGCATGATGCATTACCTTCCCTGGGCATCTTCTGTTTATCTTCCATGTTGATTAACAGACCACAGGGATTTGCCGGGGCCTCCGTACTGTATGACCTTATGAGTTATGTTCCTCCAGCTCACTGGGGCTGCAACTCCCCAGACCTTATCATTCCCTCCTGTGTGCAAGAGGAAGAGAGAGATGGAGAGAGAGGGAGGGGAGGGGGGGTGTCAAAGGTTAGAGGGGAGAAGGCTGACACCATCTGGCAGTGATTGTGTCTCCGATGAGAGCCTGAGATATCATGTGTGATGTGCCTCGAATGTGTATTTGTCTGTTTGTGGTTTGAATGTCTCCACAACAGCCTGTAAATGCTTCTGATAATTTATCTGTGCTAAGAGAAAAGTCTCAAACAAAACAACTATTACACGTTTTTCCAAGAGTAAATACAAGGATTAAAAAAATAATGCTCACTTAAAATTCTTTGATGCCAAAGAAATCATTATATATTTAATGCCCTAGTGTGTTTTAATACATGGATAATCACGCTGATGAGTTGAGAAGGCTGTGATTCATGGGATATGCATATCTAAGCGTCACTCAAATCAATTAGCCTCGAGCAATAAGCCGACCTTTGACTTTCCTAATGGGGCCGGTATTCTGCCTCCGGGGTCAAAGGATATTCAGAGGCCCACCTGTGTAGACAATTAAAACCAGGAAGTTTGTTTCTAAACTGAAACACAACACTGACAAGATTCACACAAAGACAACATTAACAGGCCTAACTAAGATATTTATTACATTTATATGATGTAGTGTTAAGCATCTACAAGATGTGATAAAGATTTGATTGTCTCTTCAAAGACTGAGTTATAGTTTATTGAATCTGTTTATATGCATTAGAGATGTGCATTAATGCATGAATAGAATAATCTACATTGTTTGGTCGTTAGCTCTCATTTAAATGAAAGCCTCGGGGCCTGGAATGTGTTGGCTTTCACTAACTTTAAAAAACGTATAAATATTGATCACTTACAAACACACGTGCAAACCTGAGGCCTGCTGTAAAAAGAGTGTTTTCAATAACTTATCAAATCTGTAATGTTGGATCATCCAAATGAAAGGCTTGTGTCCGATATCATCAAAACTGCTGCTGTAACTCATCAAGAAATGTTTTTGATGAGCAAAATAGGCATTATTTTCAAGTCCTGTGTCTGTTCACTTAATTAATTTCAGGTTTCTTCAGTCGGTAGTCGACTGTGTTTGTTTGGAGTTTGGTGCTGGAAAAGTTGTGGAGAATGGTTTCATCGGCAGCGCCTGTAAACAACATGGATGAGAGCGGAGTACATGAATCATAACTGGAAAAGTGTGGACTGGAAAATACACAAACAATTCACCTACAGATGCCTGACGGTCCTGAGGGCTCAACGTCATTGAACAGGCACGGTGGTGGTTTCATGTAAGGGTTACTTTACAGCTACATCTGTCCAAGAGACACTGGGATTTCTCCATCGACTGTACATAATCTATCCAGAAACGAAGCCATAATATCCCGGATGCCATCTTCTGAATGGAACCAGGATATCAGGTTCCCGCCAAAACAGCAACTTGACCAATCCTGAGTCCGTCTCAGCTGTCAATCATGATGTTTCACAACATCAAATCCCGGATTAAATATAGACTTTGAAAGATCAGCTGGATAAGAACTTCCTAAAATTACACAATGCATCTTTGAGAACAAATTATTTGACGTGTATTTTCTTAATTTTGACCATGTCCCATCCACCAACATGGAAGAGGCTGGGTTTATGACTTGTCAGACACCAGGGGGCAGTCAAGATGCTCCCTGACGTTTCTGCTCATAACCTTTGACCCCCAAAGGTAAATATATATATTTATCATGAAAACTCTAGTCTTAAATATTTCAAACCGTAATGCAACATTTGCCTCTTTCCTTTTCCCATGCAGAGTTAAAGAGTTGCTTCAGACTCGGGTCACTTCTTCTTACCTTATCGCTCATTGAATCAGACTGGGACCCAGCCTTTCACACTGACTGCTGTTTCCTGCACTCCATGATCAGAGGGGAGGAAATGGGCAGTGCCAGACATGCCAGGGCAGGGCTGCCCAGAAACTCACTGTGAGGTTGGAGATACGGGCCATTAACTGCAGCCTCGGCTATTTTATAAATCTGCCGTGTTTTTGTTGTGTGGGCGTCTCTGAGAGGATTGTTGAGGTCGCTGGAGACTGATGAAGTACGAGCTGTGATGAATGTGCACAACTCCAACCTTTATTTTGAGAGAAAATAGGCCAAAGAAAACCGACATTTAGCAGCTGGACTTTGCCAGAGGTATCATTGTGTGATGGAGTTGTGATGAAGTTGTGTTGTTTGTTTATCTCACTGACATCTCCACAAAAAAGCCTCTTATGCTTATGTCCATAAAAATACTACGACTACTGCTGTTACTACTACTGCCAACACAACTACCAATACTACTACAACTATTAAAACGGCTACTACTGTTACTTCTACTACTATTGCCACTACTACTGCTACTACTATTACTACTACCACTACTACAATAACTGCTACTACTACTACTACTACTAATAATAATTTTAAATCATAAAAATATAAGTTTTTATTATTATTATTTTGTCTTCATAGCTTCTTTTACAAATTTAAATAAAAGATGAGGTCCAGTGCATTTCCCCAACTGTCTGACTGTGACATTATTTGTTTTTATTTGATCCTTCATGATCCAGCCAGGCAGCCGATGTGTCAACACTTTTACGACTTGCAAAGGGAATAACCTCAGTTCACTGCTCGAGCTGTGCCTGGACATCATTCTTATCATCATCATCATCATCATAATTTCCTGTGCTTGTTTACACTGAATGTTCTTACAGACGCCTGAGCTGCGGCTGCTGTGTGTGAAACTGTTAAAGACCGCAAGAAAAATGTTGGCTAATGGGTTTATATACTGTAACTTATACATGTCTGTGCCAGGATCTATCTGCTGTGAAATAGAGCGTTTCTACTTTATCTGGTTATATCCACAAAACTCCAGTAGGTTCTTCAACAACAAAGACATTTCTCCGGGAAAAAATGTAATTGTTTTTGGAAGAAAAAGGACCTATATCTTAAAAGTAGCATGAACTGTAAAGGAAGTCATAATTTTAAAAGACACTAAAATAAAAACAAAAAATAGACAAAAACTGCTTTGCACTAGAAACAATTTGTAGCTGTAACAAAGTTTTTAATACATTAGAACAATCTGTACAAATATACCAATTATAATCATGATAAAACATCAATATACCCAAAATAAATATGCTCGGACCACCACACACTGTCAGTTCAGACCACTGTAAGCTGAATATACAATGTGCATGTGTTATGGTGACTGTTGTTTCAGACCTGGATTCAGTCCAGCCATTATTATCTAACCCAATTATCACCATCCACCAGTTGCTTTATGAGAGACTCCTCGTGAGCTTTTAACAGTTTGATGGGATAAAAAGATTATTGAGTGTCTGACCCGACGTGCCAACAATAGAAAAAGATTATCTGGCAAAGTATGAAGACTAATTTAATCATAATGTGTGAGTAACTGCGCTGTTAGGGAGGACAGGAAATAGCACTCAACCTTTGCTTTCTCCTCCCAGATTACTTTACTGTGTCCCCCTCTGAAATCAGACCTATATGCACAGGGAAAGTAAATTTAACCTAAACTTATTTAGACTTTTCTTTAAGTTCCAGAGGTACGTTTAATGTATTCATTTTTAATCTGGTTATTTATTTTTTTAAATTTTCATTTAAATGTAAGTATTTTAATTTACGTGTATACTTCTAGCTGTTGGGAGACTGGAGGCAGTGTTCGGGTCCCATTGGAAACAGCTGGTCGATTCAGAGTATTTCATTCTTCTTATTAAGACTGATTTAATTATCTGTACAAAGTGCAGCTTCATCTCACCAATTTGAAGCTGTACTCGTTCAGCTACTAGAAGAAAGGTTGTTGCAGAATGAAGCGAAGCATGAACAGAAGAACAGCCACATCCACAGAGGAGGTCATTTAGTCCGAGTTCTTCTTCTCCTCCTCCTCCTCCTCCTCCTCCCTCTTTTCATGTCTTTTTAGAAGCTGTAAGACAACAACAACACATCAATACAAAGAAAAAAAAAGAAAAGAAATCAATAGTGAGAAGTTGTCTTCAAGTGAAAGATAACTCGACTTCTGTTCGGGTCCCGAGGAGGCTTCTCTTCACAAGTACAGAGAAGCTTCTGGGCAAAGAAGAAGAAACTTTTTGAAATGAGAGGATTCATCTGTTTTCAGGTCAGTTAGTGAAGAAAATGCCTTTGACTTTGGATCAAGAGATCTTATCATGCAGCCTCCAGACTGGAACCGATCATCTGTCGTCTTAACCGTCAAATCTGTACATTACATGTGTACGTTCAGTGTGATCTCAAAGATTACGATTCCAACGTTCACACCTCCTTATCTTCCAAGAAGCCACAGGAGCTGTTTCCTGTTGTCTCTTCTTCTATCTCATCAGTTATATTTTTGGGAAGAGGTGGAGTGGACATCCTGGCACCTTCAGCCATCCCATAGCAACATCCTCCATCTCTGTAGCAACATCCTGCACTTCTGCACCGGAGGACGTTGTTGGAGGAGATTCATTGGCTCTGATGAGAGCTACTAGATCTATTTAAAGCCTCCGATGGAAGTTGCTGAATCATTTTTCTTCTTCACACACTTTTATTTCTTGTTATTACTCATCAGGCGTGAATGCTTTTTGTCTCATAATCCTGAATCGTCCTGTGAGGAAGGATATCGTAGTTGAACTTATCCCCCTGCTAAAGTCCTTAATCACCAGAAGCTCTCCTGACATCTGCTTTTCCATCATGAGATATTTGTATTTTCACTTTTCTGTCTGTCGAATGTTTATAACATCACCAACCATGTTCTCATGGTGATTCCTGCTAAGGTTGTGTTGTTATTAGCGAGCTGGCCGGTGAAACTCCACAGAAAGTCTGCATCTGGTGGATAACTGACCAATTAATGAGTTGATTTTAATGACCAAGTCTAAGGTGATCTTCATCACATCCACACACGTGTTATCGTCATCGTCACATCTCAACAGAAAGCAACTTTAGTATCTCAGTCCTTTGACACCATGAATCTAGCAGGAGCAATGGGAGCAATGGGATCTACTGACACTTGTATGGCCAGAGTAAAGGACAACATCAGCTTCCCTTGTCTCTGAGGACTCTCCAGGTGACATCTGCCCTGATGGTATCTCACAGAAAGATCTTTTCAACCAACTCTGGACGTCATAGTTGGAGAAATTCCTGCTTTATCTCCTCGTTCTCTTCTATCTCCATCAGGTGCTCAGAGGAAATTGTGCTTTTCAGGGTGAAGTTGCCAGATGTGGTGGATGGATAACGCACCAATTTACTGTGATTTGATTTTAACGACCAGGTCTGAGGTGATCTTCAGCCCATCCGCACACACGTTATCATCATCGTCACATCTCGACAAAAACAAACATAATGCACACACATATTTTAAATGTATCCAAGTACCCACTGGAGTTGAAACATGACAGACTCTTCAGTGAGACTCTGGAAAAACCTCCTGACTATGAGACATGGTGGAAGAATTCGGGACGAGGTTTCTGCTCGGCAGCCGCTTCATTTCCTCTCCCGGGAAAACCCAGAACATTCATCCTCCTCTGAGAGCCTTGATGGTAAATGTATCTCCATGACCCGGTCACCCTCTGCCTCTGCAGGTCTCCCTTCAAGAGGCTCAACGTTTATTTAAAGTATTAAAAGTAATCAATACACAAACATGGCCCCTGTGAATGTTGTATTATTACATGCTGTCCAAGTAACTTGCAAACCTGTATAAAACTATCATGAGACACTGTGTTCTTTAGTTATGTTTCAATACAGTTGTGGAAGAGAGGGCAAATAAAACAAACTAATACATTTGAATTTTTCACAAGACAAAACAACTTTAATAACAACTAAACAACTAACTTACTGCTTATTAAATGGATGACTAAAATTCTGATTGGGTCAAAAGCTAAGCAAAAGAAAAACAGTTACAAGTTGTTTGAAATTGGAGAAAGACGATATGATTTGAGATTTAATAAAAAAAAAGAATGTTCAAGAACTAAAGGGTGAAGAGCAATGTGGAATAAAAACATATCTGGGCTTCAGGTATACTTTCAAAAAGCTTAAACCTTTGAGCCTGAAGAAACACGTCTGTCTTCTACGTTCAACGAGCAGACAGTTATTTTTCATGTATTACTGCTTGTTTGTTTATCATATCCCAAAGTGCTTGTGTAATTATTGACAGACTGAAATCAAATTTACTTTCATGACATTACCGGCTGAGGAGGATCTTATTTCATATTTTGGAAATTAAATTCAGTTTTTTGAAAGTAAAAGTATAAATAGGGAATAACTTTCATGGATTAAAGGGATGATTGAATAACAAGCCCTGATCCAACTCTGCGTCATCAAAATCTAAAAAGTTAAATTCACTTTATTTTGTACGGCACCAACATACATTTCTGCATTATCTCAAGGCAATTTACATAGAGAGGTCGAGACCTTACAAATATCACAGAGAAACTCAACAGTTTCCACAACGAGCGAGCGCTTGTTGACAGTGGGGCGAGAGGGGAGAGATGGGGGATAGAGGCGGGGTGGAGGGGGGAGAGACGAGAGAGAGGGAGAGAAGAGTGAAGGAGAGAGGTGGGGGATAGAGGAGGGGTGGCTGGAAAGGGAGAGAGAGTGAAAAGAGAGAGACCCCAGGAACAAAACAAGCATAGGGGGGTGTACTGGCAAACATGCCAAATAATTTAGATATCAATCAACACACTATATATACATTTTTGTATTATCTTGATAATTGTACCCTTTAGTATTGTATAATATCTGAATTGTGTCGCCTCAAGGATTTAAACATTAGGATAAATGTCTAGTTATCATTCCATTCAGCTGTGTTCATGTAAAAACTCCAAACACCACATGTAATATATTTCAAAATAAAAGAGCCTGTGACAAAGAGCTAATTATGACATCAAGACTATAAGTTGAGTAATTGTTGCTCATGATGGAGATCATCCTTCTCAAAGCTCCTCTGACCCTCATGATTCTCTCATGTTACATAGTCCCCACCGAACACAATTAGATTATATCATCTCTTGTTGAAGTAACAGCATCAAAAGAAATCCATACACCGTCTCCAGTCTTTCCTATTGAACAAACAACACAGACATCGTAAACAACAAAGGCGGATCGATTCTCTGGCAGTCGCCTCACCGTACCGCTACTGGCGCATAACACATTACGCCACACGTGTAGTTATAGGGGAGAGCGGGGGGGAAACGCGTGAAGGTGCACAAGGTAGAGATCAGTGGAGCAGCACGAGCGGCTTCCTGCGGTTGGAGACCCTCAGAGGAGAGTGGATTACACGTTTTAGAAGTCGCGGATCACAGTACAGCCTACAGCCATGGACCCCCGCCTCCATCTGGTGTCACAGCCACAGCAGCCGGGCTAATGACCCGAGCTGGTCGTCAATATGTCTAACCTGAGGAGGGACCTGGAGCCGCACAGTGGCAGGGGGTCCGCTGTGCTTCAAATCCCCTTTTCCAAAGCTTTTCTTACAAAGGATATCATTTGAATTCGTGAAAGTCAAACAACCGATAGGCCTCTTTCCAACCTGTGCACAATAAGATCGTTTAAAAGTTTCAAACCGTCAGCTTTCATGGAAGATGACGACAACTAGGGGGAAGTTTTGACCCTAAAGTATATCCTCTACTTCAAGACAACATGTTTCCTTTTTAAAGACTTTCGAGAATACTTTGTCCAATTCAATTCTATGTTGTGTGGCATGGTGGTACAGTGGTTGGCACTGTCACCCTCCAGTGAGATGGTTTTGGGTTTGAACCTGATGGCCGACCAGGGGTTTTCATATTTTCCCCTCTACCACTTGTGAACCCGTATGTATTTCTTTTTTGAATCCATTTATTTTATTTGATAGGGACACTCCTCTTTGATCAACAGACATGATACTTTAAACGAGCTAGAGTTAGCTCCACAGGATAGTTACCATCTCTTGTGATCTGATACCCAGACCAGTACAATGCACGTACTAAGGTTATTTTATTTTAAACAATAACTTTGAAAGTCTGACATGATCCGACCCCAATCATGTTTCATAGTTTACTTACCCTTCTCTTGTAGTGTTTTTCTCAGCGAATGGTTCAATTTCATGAGCCTCATTGACGAAGGAGAGATGTGAGTCGAAGTGACTCATCAATGACCCATCGGTGAAACATTACTTACTCCAGTGGGATCTTTTATTTGAAGTATACAAGATGGTGAGCAGCCTTTTTCCTCTGTCTGACTGTTTGGTGGCCTTGGACTTGATAGTGGCCCTAGTGGCTGGAGGCTGTATAACAACATTTCTGTCGAAGGGGCAAAGGCTGATGCAGTACAGCGTAGTCTGCAGCAGGGTGTGCAGAAAGACTGAGAATCACAACCACTACATTCTGTCACATTTTGATGATATGCCTGTTAGGGATTTTTATACCTTACTAAGACCTTTAGTTTATCATAAACAGGAACAGGTTTTTTTTTACCCCAGGTGACGCAGACATGCAGTAACAGGGAGACAAATTCAAAAGGTCCTGTCATCTAAAACTCAGTCTGTCCTGCAAATCCAGTCTGTGCGAGTTCCTTCATAAAATATAAACAGAGCAAACATGAGAAGACCCGAGATGACCTCCAGCATGTTGCGAATGTGAGGCCACCTACTGGGAGCCTCTTCCATCAAAGACCCGGGTTGCTTGTGGTGTTAGGGTGCGGGGCTGAGATGAGTCTGTGGCTCAACGTCGCTGTGATGCCCAGGATCCACATCCCCATCTCTGTGCCCTGCTTCTTCTTCTTCTTTTTTTCTAAAGGATCTAATTCCCAGAGAGCACAAATGCAGTCTCATGAAACATATCCAAGGAAAACAGCCACCCCTGTGACCTGCGGGGACGGACAGCATGGGCCCCTAAATCCTCCAGGGAGATCCCATGGGCCGAGCATGGGATGATTTAATTACGTTAGGAAAACACTGCGTCTGTGTGTAGGTGTATATATATATGTGTGTGTGTGTGTAGTGTGTGTATAGCCATGTTTTGCTTTCCTTACTTGGTTTGACTGTCAGCGCACCATGGCACGATTCAAGTAGTCCACTGGAATACATGCGTGATGGCTTCATATCAGATATACGTCTATCAAAAGGTATATATAAGCCACCAATAATAAAATCTGAGGTTTTGAAAATGAAAACTTTCAACTTTTCTATTTTGTGAGTTTCTCGATTGGTTTGAATGATGCGTTTTCATCAAGAAGCAAAGTGTAAACATTAAAACTGAAAACAAGAACCTGAACTGTAAAAGGAATCTGGCGATAATAAAAGAATAACACAACTTGGCACGGACACGGCTGAAAGAAAGTTCACTGACCAGTAAGACGACAAACAGGGTGATTTAAGAGACTGTTTATGATTTATTATGCATGTGATGAGTCCCAGAGCCTCTGAATCTGAGAACCCGCTGCCACAGTCCAAGAGAGTGGACACTGATAAACCTGAATTATGTCCAAGAAACAATTTCTTTCACTAATCACCAACGAGCTCACAAGGTTTGTTGTTGATTTACCTTGAAAAATAACTGCAGTCCTTTTCGCTTTTGTTCTGTTGTTTCACGTGTGTTAACGTGATGCTAATGCCTTTGTGATTGCTTCTGTGGTGCATAATCGCAAACATGTGACTCTCCGCCCTGCATGTGGTAGCACTTCACTGGTAATGGCTCAAAGGCCGGAACGTGTTCCTCTGCATCTTGATGTAATGACCGAGTTTGGTCAAAGAGAGAAGGATTAAAGATTAAAGATAATGTTCCAATAAAAAGTATGAAAATACTGGTCTGAAGTCGGGCAGTTAGATACACACATGCCATCATTGTGCTTATAAACAGAGACGCATGTCCCATCGGAGATTAATGAGGCGGCTATTACGTAAACAACTTGTGAGAATGACTTCTGTTAAATTGGTTTCCATAGTGACCAAATACTTTCAATTCAGCTGTAATGAGTTTATTTTCTTGTTAAATTAGAGGTTGACTCATGTCAAACGGAAACAAATATTTGCTGTATTGTTCATTTGACGTTTTGAAAAACAAATAATCACATTATTCAGCCGAGGGAAGAAAAACAACCTCAGAGCCAAAACTGTGTGAAACAAATTTTCTACCCACAATCCTCCTTTGAGAGGCGGGGTCACATGCTCATGTGTATCGTGTGGCCCCTGAACTCCTGCATGTGTTTGTGTTCCTCTTCTAAACTGCATGGAAACAAGGATCCATTAGTTTCTCTGTGTTCAATCTAGATTCAAAACATCAAAGGTAAACGGGCCTGATTATATAACAGCACTGACTCCGTCTATATATGCGACTGTGAGGTATTTGTTATCCGAACCCCTCTTTGATCAGAGATGGAACAGCTGATGTCCATAATGACACAACAAGGGACACGGATCCCTCGGCGGAGGCACATGTGCTCTACGTGTGAAAGGACACAGTATACTTAGAACCATGTCCATCATCGTGTTCATTCAAGTGACATCATGGCAATTGTGTAACCATACTTTGGAAATCAGGGCCTTGTACTTTCGCCTCGAGCCTTTTTGCGAATGCCTTTGTGGCGCAACGTGTTATTGGCAATACATTACCGAAGCAAAACAAACGGCTTCGCAGAGCAGCTCGAGACGTGCGTGAGAAATTTCTGACCTTCCTCAGAGTTCTGTAGGTTTTGGCTCCCTGCCCGGAATCGCCGAGTTCTGGATGACGTTTTGGGGAGTTTGGTGAATTGGCCTGAAGTGAAATAAATGTTAGAAAAATAAACTGGAGGTGTTTTTTTTTATCTTTCCTGTCTTGTAAGTGATCCCGTGACCCCTCAGGTTGATCTTGTGACCCCTCGAAGTTTGCCGTCAAACCAACTGCTCCTGTGATCATTAGATGTGTGAGGTCACGTCCAACAAGTGTTTATCTTTTATATTTTGTCATATTATTATTGATTATTTTGGTTTCTTTGGTGTTGTAAAGAAAAATACTTTTATTTGGTGCTGTTGACCTGTGAATTTGAACTGAGTCAATGTCCACATTAGTTCATGATGTTTTTGATGTTTTATGGAGAATGTTTTTTATTTATATATCAGTAGGGTTTTAGCAATTGGCCGATTCGCAAACATTCATACAGTTCAGCACATATTCACACACACTGTCGGCAGGGGACACCAGGAATAGGAGAGACTGGGATTGAACTGCCAACCTTCTGATGAGAGGATGACCCTCTACCCCATGAACCGCAGTCCCCACAGTATTCAGGCGACCAGGCCTCGGTTGAACACTCACACATTTGTATTATTTTTGTCATTAAATGTAATATAATCACAACCTCATGTTTCCGAGTTCTATAATCTGACAAGTTGTTTATTGGTGCTCAGGGATATTTCCAACATTTTGTTTCCATAGCTGTGTTTTATCACCATGTGTCCACTAGGTGTCACAGTTGCTTGGTTTTCTCGAACGTCCCGCACTGTGGTTACAGTCATAGACCTTTACCCACTGTCCTATCCTGAGAAAAAACCCTTAACAAGACATGAAGTTGTTTCAATTGAGTTTTGTACTTTTTTATAATGGGTATCCAAAATTAAAATATAAAAATGTTCCACTTACATCTATCACTCATGTATTTTCATTCAACTGCTGGCAACACTTTACAATTTGCAGTATACAAAACTAATTCAACACAACCTTTCAGGCTTTAATTAAAAAGCAGCCCCAGTTAGAAACGCCTTGCTTAAACTGTTTCTAACATTTAAAGACACAAATGTGATGTATTTTATTAAGGATTCATTTTCATAAAATGGTGTTAATGTATAACCTTTAACAGAAACTTAAAACAGATATAATTGAATGGTAAAAATGGATACGATTTATAGCAAATACCATTTCAGATGATTGATCATTTGTGCACAATGTTCCTGCATTAATGGCTGAATAAAAACAGGGGTGAAAGTCTACCTTTAACATTTTCACTTTCCTTCTGCACAGTCAGAACAAAAGAGAGAGTATCAGCTCCAACATCAACCCCCCCGCCCGCTGTCTGGCTGCTTCAATTTCTCCTCTCTCTCAATTTCTCTCACTGTGCATCGCTCCATCTTTCCTATTCAAGTCAGACAGATGCCTCTCCGGAACTTCAGAGCCGAGGAGTGGAAGTGATGAAAGCCACAAGCCGGGTCCCACTGCAAGACCCCAGCTCCTCGTCTGCCAGCGCAAACTCCCTCATTTAGAAGCACATCCTGGAACTGGGGCTGCTTTTTAATTAAAGCCTTGGTGGATTGGGCGAGACCCAGTAGAGGTTGCGAGGGAAACTTTAAAGTTGCACTTGACAGGTATATTTAAGTTCACCAAGTTTGACCAGATGGAACATGTATATTGTATAAGTCTTTGAATGTGGCGGTGGTGGGGTTGGAAAGAAATATATCAAACAAGCAAAAAAGAAGAAGAAAAAAAATCATGGCGGGGGGAAAAGGGAAGGGTGGGTGCTAGTTGAGGGATTCAGGCATGAGGGGGGTGTACAGGGAGCACAGAGCAACTAGCATGGAGCAAGCAGAGCAAAGGCTTCTGGGTAAATCTTAGATGTTTCCATGAGGAGGAACTCAGGAATTAATTCAGTAAGAGCAGCAGTCTTTATCTGGCGTCAGATAAAATACGACATTTGAAAGACTTAATTGTTAATATTCATCAATACGTCTAATTATGCGGAGAAAAAGTGGAAAAATGCATCACGGGTTCCTCATCAGATGAATGGACGCGTCCCTCAGAGAAGACACTTCTAACATGTCTTTTTATGATTCATTAATCCATCTCCACTAATCAGCCGCATCACAACATCAGACAAACAAACACACGGCTAAGTCAACTGATCAAAAAGATCCCAGCATGCAGTGTGGAGCCGCGCTTCCTTTGCCCAAATCATCTCTGGGAGTCACAAACATTCAGCGGCTGCGCTTCGGAGGGAACCTTGTTCCTCCCGCTGCCATTTGTGAATGTTCTTCATCCAAAATGAAAAGTTTTCAAAGTGTCTCGGTCTCCCAGTGTGAACTATTTGTCTAATGGAAGCTATAGCAACTGGAGGAAAGTAAAGTATGAGAAGTGACTTTCTATAATAGACGGAGTTTGAAATGTCATTTGCACTGTTCTCATGGCTCAGGGTTTGAATATATCTGCAGAACTGGATATTGAATGAATTAAGTGCAAACAGTTGGATGTTTGTGTTTTCACTTCTTCCGTCTTCTGAGTGTGGGAGAGAATTAAGAGCTTTGTGTTTGCTCCCTCTAGTGAATAATTGTGGAAATGACAAAACTGGACACTTGGTTCATGACAACAGGCAAAGATCAGCAGCCATTAAACCACTATAATCTCTCAATGCTAAAAACCTTTTATAACTTTCTTTAGTTGTAGGAAATCTTAATTCTTCAGAGCCCAGTTGGTCAGTTTGACTATTTCCCAACACCCTTCATATCTAGCCCTTGTGGTTGTGACCCAGCAGCCACCAGCATTTACACTTCAGTTTCATCATCATACTGGAAGCTTGAGAAAATTAACTTTACGGCCACAGAAGTACATTTACTCTGTTACTGTACATTTTCAATGTAACTGTACTTTATGATTTATTTCCAGGTATTTTAATCTTTTACTCAACTACATAAATGTCAGTAAATATATATATATATATATATATATATATATATATGCATATATATACATATATGTGTGGGTGTTATCCTTGTATTAAACTCAGTATGCACAAAGTACAGTTAATGATGTAGGGAATAGTACTCTCTGCAATTACTTTTAATTCTTTAATATTTAAAAGCAAGTACTTACTTTTACTCAAGTAGATAAGTAAATGTAAAGTACATTTTTTACTTGAGTTAATTTTTGTCTTTTGTATTAATACTTTAACTGAAGTACGACGTTTGGGTTCTCTCTTCACCACTGTCAATCCACTTTATCTTTTATTTTTTACTTTGGGTTTCAATAGTTTAATGCATGCAATGTTAATGAGTATAATGACAAGATATGGGGCAGTCATATTGCTATATTTCTCCTTAATGGTGCCCCTTCATTATTAATTGCCTGTATCAAACACCTATGTACCCACTGCAGGGTACACATTTCCCATAGATGTTACTTCAGTGAGCAGTTAAGATTTAAAAGCACCGGGCAGTTCTCTTTTGCTTCTGTGAATTAATAATCAAAGAAAAAGGGGAAGAAGGAGTGAGGCCTTCAAAAATCAATGGACCCATTAACGAGGCTGGGTGTTGTGTGTGTCTTCTCTAACCTGGGTGGCTGAGCGTGCACTTGAGGTGTGTGTATGTGTGTATGTGTGTGTGCCCGTACCCACATTAGCACATCCATGGCAGCGAGTCTTTCCCTCAAAGCCGGAGCCATCGTTTCCAGCGCAGCAAGTTACACTGAACGTCTAAATCGGAGGTGAGCGGAGAGCTGAGCGAACTTGTGTGGAGACGGAGCACACTTTTGGGTTTGTTCCATCTAAACGCCAGTTGTCTCCTCCAATCAGTGTGGTCATGTCTGCATTATTGATACCGCGCGGGCCTGAGGGGCCCAGGCTCAGATGGTGCACAGCCTCACAATGTTCTCCTGTGTGTCTGCAGAGAGTCTGGATCTGGGGAGGGCTCAGAGGTAACGTAAGACAAAAGTAAAATTAGGCCTAGAGCTGAAAACCTGCGCCAACTTCTTCTGGTTTAAGTGAAAATAAGCGGTAGCAAGGCCTATGGGAGAGATGAAGGTCAGGGCACCAGGGTCTCACTGTTTGTACGATTGAGAACACACAGGAAGGATGAAGAGAAGGGAAAGAGAGAGAATCAACACATCAACAGAGGCCATGTTGAATGATGGAGATTCATATGTTGTTTGTACATTGACAACTCACAGTCTTCAGGAAGAGGTTATGTTTTCACTCCTGTTTGCTTCCTTGCTGGTTGGTTAGTGAGTGAGTGAGTGAGTGAGTGAGTTAATTAGTTAGCTAGTTAGTTAGTTAGTCCGGATCAAGAGTCCGATCCAGGAATTTTGTTTTACTTTCTTTAACATTGTGAAATAAGGAGCTATTCAATATTTCCACCAATTTCCTTGGAAAGAATTCATGGATTTTGATTAAAAAAGGTTGGTGGAGGAACGGCTCTACTGGTTGCCATTGTAGTAATGTGAGGAGTATGTGGATCTCAATGTGTTGATTGAGCACTTAGTTGATACAATGGAGGAAACATCTGTTCCAAATTAAAAGCATGTCAGTCATAAGTTTGTACTCATCAATTAACAGCTAATTATTATATTGGTGACACTTATTCTGCAACATTAATTGATATAATTTGATAGATATATGTGAACTTTCAAATGTCTCTTGATTTTTCTCTTTTCTTTTGCTTTTAAACCTCTGCAGAGTCTTTACATTAATTCAATTTTGCATAGCTTGTTTGGACTTGAGTTTAAACTTCATCTCATTGTCTTCCATAGTTAAAATTTAAACAGCTTAGTGAAACACACTAAACCAGATGTGTTATATAAGTGATTGGTTAAATGCTCTGGGAGTGTGGCCTTTAGCTCTGGTGTCGAGCAAAGGTCATGTTTTATTTCCCCTGATGAGGTTTAATATTATGGACTGTATCTGGCTCAAAGATCTATAGTCGGGTTACACTTAATAAAAACAATTGCCTCCTCATTCAGCCGTAAAAAAAAGAAATTCAAAATTAAATAAGGTGTCATATTTCTTTAGACATTATACCAGAGTGGGAAAAATATGTTTCCAAAATAGACTGGATTAAATGCAAGCAACAAACAACTTGTGGTCCCCAAATTATAAAATATATTGGTGTCATTGATATTCAAACAATGATTTGACAATAAATTAATAAATTAATAAAATTTTAATCGCAGAAAGGATAGTGGATATTTGCTGTCATGTCAAATAAATATCACAAATCATCTTTTAATTATCGGATTATCTCGAACGATATGTCTTAAATTGATGAATTGCCTTTTTTTATGTATTTTATATGTATTAACCCCTTACATGAGCATAAAGACCTAATCAAAGCTGGTGTTAAAATATAAAAGACTTTTATATGAATATGAAACAGTTCACCGTGACCATAACAGCATGAATGCTAAGTTTTGGTTTTAATATTTTAAATTACAGGGCAATATTCATTCACATCTGTCATAAAGGAATTGGGAATGTGGTTTACCTTGATGTGTTTTGATTTATTCTGCAGGCCCTGAGGTTATACCCGTGAATTAGAGAGCATCAATAAGGAAAGAGTATCTCCCCTGTCCCAAAAGTGATAATTACCAACATCACTATTGATCTGACTATTGATGCATCGCTAATTGTTTCTTGCAGTTATTTATTTCATTCCATCTCGGGCCATGTGAATGTGCTGACCTTGTGCGGCAGGAAATATCAGGGTTTCTCAGTGGAGGAAAAACACACATTAAGATTCCACTTAAAACCTTAAACCAGCAAGGACTTGTCGTTTTTTTTCTTCATCCAAGGGAGAGAACTTGGTTATGATCTGCATGCACGGACAGAATCACAATTTGAGTCGAGTCATTGGACGATTCTTTAGTAGTTTCTTCGGCGCAGCCTTGAGCAGTGATGCTCTTCAGCGTCTCCATGGTTACAACCGAAGGTTCAAGGTGTCATCGCATCGATCGATCGCAACATGACATCGGAGATACGGAATAATAACGACGATTATTCATCATTAAATGCGTATTGGATTTAGCACATGAAAAATGTAGTCATATCTGGGAAATCAGTTTCTCGACACAGAAACTCAAGGTCTAACTTCATGGAGTGGGTAATTAGATCTAGGATAAATATTGAAAGACGAGATTTAGAAATTGTTTTAGAATTGAACATTTATTCAAACACGTTTCTTTTTACGGCTGTGGCCAAATCCATAACACAAGTTAAAAGTCTGTATATATGTATATAAAACAAATCTTTATTGTATTGTTAGCAGAGAAGAGGTTCTGCTTATAATGAACTGACATCTGTTATTCAGAATAATCAATGTGTTGCATGCTTGCAGGGATAATGAACTGACTAGATGCAGAACCAACAGATACCACGTCAACTTGAGGAAACTTTGAAAAAGTACAGGCAGTATTAAGACACATGAAGCCTTTTTTATTTTAAGAAAAGTACATTCAAACAGGGCCAAAAAAATCTTAAGGACCATTTTTACTTTTCCAAGGTGTGGACACGAACAGTGGATGAACATGTCAACAAATAACAAATTATTAACTCTAATAGTTTACTGGCTTTACACCTGAAGCCATGAGGAGGTGAAGGTGTTTGCAGGAGTATAAGAGTTATCAGAACTGACTTCTGATATTGGGTCATGTCTGAATAACAGAGAAGATGCCCTGTTGTGTTTCTGTCAGGGTGTCACACGTGGTGTGAGGTAATAAAACATTGTAATCGACTTTGAGGGAATTTTGTGTATTTTATCATGAGGTTGACAAAACCTTGAAAATACTATTTCTGCTTGGGTTTGAAGCTAAATGTGTGTTGCAGGGCATTAGTGGACAATCCACTCATGAGCCAGACCACTGGGTGCTGAGGGACATACACTGCATGGAATGTATTCTAGGGCCAAGCTCAATGTGTGTGTGCAGCATGTGCCCGTCTGGTGTGTGTGTGTGTGTGTAGTGCACGTCCATGGAGACAGCTGGCCTTTGCCAGGACATCTGGTACCTGTCACAACACGTTGTGCGTTTGCGAAACACTTTATTGGTGCGCCCTGCCCAGCTCTGCCCACCCATCAGGTACCTGTTTAGACCTTTAGTCAGAGCTGTGAGGAAACATCAGCGAGGGCCATGTAGGTGTCTAATGCAAGGAGTGTGTCGGCTTCGTGTCACAGCATGGCGGCAGGAAGCCCTTGAAGAGGATTGGCGTCCCTCCTCTCGTCTCACACATGGAGGGTATTTTGGACGCCATCCAGGAGCGAGGCGGTGATGTGAGTAGATACGACTTCGACTGGCCCGAGTCTGCCTGAGCGGTGACCTCGGGGCCTCCACCGCGCCTAACCCACAGTTAAATCCCATCGGGTGGACTCTTGTTTTGACACAACAGTGGGTGAAGCGTTGAGCAAACACATGCATGCACATATTTACAATGGGATGTCAGCGGTTGATGATTTTGAAGATAATTGCGGTCGTATTTATTTTCTCCTGCTCTTCCCTCTGCCCTCCAACTCCCGCCCCTCCAGATTGTGAAGCCGAGCCTCTAGCAGTGTAGTGCTGAAGGTGTGTTTGTGCTGTTATGCCCTCTGGCTTGGCTGCCAGCTTACTCCCACTGATCTGAGCCAGAAGGCAGACTGCCGAGGAATACCGATCACCTTGCCCAGACCGAATCCTTTGAGCTCTCTCTGGCATCTTTCCCCCTTCTGCCAGTTTCCTCCTCTGCTGCTCTCTTCCCCCTTCTGAAGTTGACAACAAAGACATCCTCAGGGTCCTCCTTGATGTGAGACCCACTCTTGATCTTTTTTCCCTATGTTTTTGTACCTTATAGTTGCACTACTTTCATATTCCGCTAGCACAATATTTACACACCAGAAGACAAAGAAACAGGGGTCTTTTCATGTAGGAACCCCTGCCAACATGTTAATCACCTGAGGACTTGCAGTGGTTATGTTGGCCCAGCAGAGGCAGGACATTAGTGAGACACCTCAGTACATCACCTCCGATTTGACCAGAGCCACAAGACTGGAGGTGGAGTATATACAGTATGTATCTATCCATCCATCCATCCATCCATCTGTCCATAACCCTAACACTCATCCATCCATCCATCCGTCAGTAACCATAACCCTCAGCCATCCAGCCATCATCCATCCATCAATCCATCTGTCAGTAACCCTAACACTCATCCATCCATCTATTCATCTATCCATCCATCCATCTGTCAGTAACCCTACCCCTCTTCCATCTATCTATCTATCTATCTATCTATCTATCTATCTATCTATCTATCTATCTATCTATCATCTATCTATCTATCTATCTATCTATCTATCTATCTATCTATCTATCTATCTATCTATCTATCTATCTATCTATCTATCTATCTATCTATCTATCTATCTATCTATCTATCTATCTATCTATCTATCTATCTATCTATCTATCTATCTATCTATCTATCTATCTATCCATCCATCCGTAACCCTAACAATCATCCCTCAATCTATCTATCTGTCTATCTATGTGTTGCACTCTGTAGGTCTGTCCGTACAAGAATCAGAATACTATCATTTGAACCATGATATCCAATAAGAGCCCCCCCCCCACACACACACACAAGGACACACACTTCACTCAATCCTTCTGCCTCTTCCCTCCTTAGCCCGCCCCGCCCCTCAAGCCCCCCTACCCTTCACCACCAGCCCCCTGCCTCCATGAAGAGAAATCTCTGAAGAGCTAATTAGCGGTGGAATGGAGTCCAGGAACAGCCGACGGAGCCGAAGAGGGGAGATTGGCGCTGGTGCTAGCTTTATCGGTCAGGGCCTGACAGAGGGGTGACAGTGAGTGGAGGCAAACCACCGGCTCACAACTGACAGAGACAATAAAGTGAGCCTCTGAGCCCGGGAGAAAGAGAGTGACAGACAGGCGAGGGGAAAAAAGCTGGATTCTAGGGGGCTGTCCTGTGGCCTGTGGGCGAGCGGCACAGTCCCAGCCACTGAGGCAAGTTTTACACTGTCTCTGCCTGAGTGCTGTTAATCATCCCATCAGAAGGTTTGGAAGGGAAGTATGGGTTCAGGCTTTCCAGTTCACAATCAAACAAAAATATATTGGATGTTATTTGGGCGTTTGAATTGGGCAGGTGTTATAGAAAGCACTGTTTTAAATATGGTTTAGGTTTAAATTAATCCTCATCGGTATAATTAACAATTTATTTTGTTGTTGTAGTTTGTTGAATGTAAATGAGGATGTACCCCACATCCGGTGGTGTGATAAATGCACCCGACTTCATTTTGTGTATAGTTTTTAGGCCTCTGTCGTGTACATTTCATTCTGGGCAAAAACTGAGTCTGAAGGACAGAGCTGTGTCGACCGGGTTATGTGTCTTATGGCAAAGACGTAAAATGAAACACTGGGTTTTTATCTCAAGTGTATCAAATCAGATGAAAAGCTGATGTTATGGTTCTGTTTGGACATTTCTTTGAGACAAATGCACGACATTCACCGAGAACATGCTGAGCCAAATTAACTTATATTATTAACTATTTTATTATTAGGCCATAGTTAAAGCCTGTACGAAAAAGACAACCTCCAACCATAAAAGAACTGAAGAAGAGGAACAGGAAGAAGAAGAGGAACAGGAAGAAGAAGAAGAACAGGAGGAAGAAGAAGAACGGTAAGAAGAAGAAGAAGAACAGGAAGAAGAAGAAGAACGGTAAGATGAAGAAGAGGAACAGGAAGAAGAATAAGAACAGGAAGAGGAACAGAAAAAAACAGGAAGAACAACCAGATGAGGAGGAAGAAGGGAACACCTGTGAAGGAGGAGTAAACACATTCAGGTATGTGTTTGTGTGTTTGTGTTTGTGTGTATGTCATGTGTTGCTTCAGGACTTGTGACGGCGTTAAAGGTTAGTGACATTAGCAGTTTTCTTTGTTAGCAAAGCTTTCACTTGATTTGCAACATGCTAACATGTGTTGTGTCACAGATTTGTTGGTTGGAAGTTATATGAGACATAATGATGATTATATTATCAAAAACAATGTATACAAGTGTATATGTATATATATAGTACATGGAGGTAGTCAGGTTGATATATTGGCTCGAACAGTGGGAAGCTAATGGTCAATGGTTAATTGTAGCTTCATTACCTATCAGCTACTGTACTGTGTTTAAGTACGTAATCAACTGAGGTACTTGTACTTTACTTTGTTATTTCTATTTTATGCTGTTCAACTCCTTTACTCCACTACAGCATAATATTGTACTTTCAACTCCACTACCTCTGACAGCTAGTTCCTGTTTCAGGTTTTCACATCCTTTCTGTTCACTGGGAGACATTCACCTCATAATTTGGTGATTTAGAATCAGTCTTTTTAATAGCTTGTGACAACTGTAACCACAGCAGAAAAATAAATGAATTTTTGGTAAAAGGAATATTTATTCAAGGAGACATAGTTTACTACAATAGTACTAATAAAATGCTGACAGGGTCCACTATTTTGAGGATAAACCATTTATACTATGGAGAGTACATTTTGTGGATCCAGATCTCACCAAAGGTTTTGTCTGATTTTCAAGGTCAGGAAAACAGTGAAAAAGACAGTGACTTAATCTTCATTGTTTATTGACCTGTTGCATCGTTTCTCCTGCTGGTTTAACAGACTGAAGACATGGGCGTTGTGTGTCCATCACACGATAGACCAGCGAGCGCCCCTTGGAACCCTGGAGGAGTGGATGGATCTCCTAACATTTTGTGATTATGCTGCCATTGCTCAAGCCCCGAACATCTCCCCACTCTGACCTTACATCAGCTTGTGAGTACTAACACAGTGGATTCATTTGCTACTATGATTGATCAGGTCAAGCAGCCATCTCATTAAGGCCTTCATGCTCCCAAGCAACAGGTTTGGCTTGCAGTAGGATTTACCACAGCAGACAAATCACAGTAGTGAGAAGCACAGATTTCAATTAGACAATTTTTGATTAGTAGAATTAGTAGCTGCTTCAGTTTCAGGGGCCGGGGGTGTTCTGGCTCACTGACACAATGTAAAGTGTTATTGCTGCACTTGAAGAGAGCTGAGTCATTGATCATGCACGTTTTTTTATGAGAGGTCAAAATGTCAGTTGAGAAAAATGCCTACTGTGTGTTTCGTGTGAGTCATAGATTTAGATTTATGTGAGGATGTCTAACATTGTACTTGGGTTGTATTTTAAAAGTTTCTAACATGTTTTAGTTTTGGTTAGATTCCATTTGCCACCTTCTAGGCAGACTAAATTAAAACGTATATTTTTACATCAACCTTCCAAGCCCACAGGTGCTAAGTTTATGAGCTGTATCACTTTAAGTTCATATAATCTTTATTTTTTTATTAACAACATAGATTCTTGGCTAAAAGGTTACTTGTGCTGAGGATGAATCCACAAACCAGACTATGCAGGTGGCCCCCTTTAGCTTTATGCAGAAGTCATTCTGCCTTTTAGCTTATTCTTTCAGTTGCACAGCCCCTTAACTCACCACTCTTACAGTTTCATTTTGAGCCAAATAAAACCCACTGTACTGTGTTTTACCAGCATACACCTCCAGATACAAGTAAAGACGAGTGAACATATTGAAGTGTGAAGTAGAGCTCGATCTTTCACTCAGGAGGTGGTGAAGACCAAAAGTCAGATAAAAGGGAAAGTGATTATTGGATTTAACTGTACAAAAGTATGTTTTTTAAATAACAACAGAATTGGAGTCTAGCTGGTGAATGTAGAGAAAGGGTGAAGTAGAGCTATAACTTTCACTGAGGTGCTGGTGGAGACCAAAAGTACACTAAAGTGAAAGAGATTATTGGATTTAACTGTTCAAAAATGAATCGTGTAATTCCTCTGTTATATATCAACTTAAAGGGTGTTTTTTGCTGCCCTCCAGTTGCTGAAAATCCATCACTGCAGAGGTTAAATATTCTCAGTTAAATACAGTAGTGGTCAATCCTACACGCCGTGCTGTGGTCTGTGGCTACTCACAAGCTCTCAGCCAAGTTTACTCTGGTATACACAGTGTGTCTTATACATGTTCTCTTAAATCTAGTGTATCTTACCACTGCTGACTGTAATCAAAGACAGAAACGTTAACAAGAGGCAACCGGGCGAAATCTCTGAGAGGAACACACACAAACTTCTCCGTGGCAGGTTTCAGCAATGGTTTAAGAGTGAGAAAGTATCTAACATAAGAACAAAAGATTCTAATGATGTTTGCTCCACTATACCTTTGCTAACATGGCCTGAGTGTTGGGAAAGGTCAGAGAGGTGGCATTATACTTTTATGATGATCATTTATTTATCTTGTCAAGTAAATCCAATCAGAATGCCTGGGAGCTACCCAGATAGCAAACAGGGATAATTAGCATCACTGGGAGAGGTGGTGTCTCCTTGTACTCTGGCCTCCACTTGCTTTTATCTGTAGTAGGAGGTGGAGAAGCTAAATATTGATGGAGCTGCCCGTACTCGCTGAAACTCAAACAACACTGTCCAGCTTTGTGAAGGGCTGCGTTTCAGCGCTGGACTCTCTTCTCACATACACTAAGGATGACAAACTGCAATCATTATTACTTCTTTGACTCTTTCTTGCCTGTAAATGCTTAACTTGTAATTACACTGGCCTTCAAACTGATTTTTTATCAGATAAGACAGGTTTTGTTTTTCTTGGGTTTGCTTTTAGACCTTTAGTTTGGATTCCTTGGTCCAGTTGCTGTAAGTGACCACGAGGGAAAATCCAACTGAGGTTCATTCTGTTGACTGACAGGAAGTCATGCTACACATCACTGTGCCTTGGTTTCCAGTTCTTGCTGGAGACTGCAACTCGACCTCCTCTTTTTAGAGATGATGAAAAACAAAACGAGCGGTTGAACAGGACTTGCACCTGGTCCATTTGTTCTGGGTAATTTAAGGCTGTCACGCCTTGGCTGCGACAAAAGTTGATTCTAAGGAGTTTGGTTTTTAGATCGAGAAGTTTGTAGCTACGTCATTTTTAAGAAGTCAGACTGAGCCATCTACTCAACTCAAATTTATTGAAAGAGCATTTTTCATACAAACATGCAGCCCAAAGTGCATCACAGGGCAAGTTTTTACATATTACTACAATAATACAACAAACATGTGAAAAAAGGTATGAAAGGAAGTAAAATGAATACACAATGATTAAGACTCTTTGTCTAAATTCAAACTTCTCTTGGAGAGATGCTATAGTGCCAGGTGATTAATTGATATAAAAACTACTGAGAAAATCTCAAAATCAATTCTTAAACTGATGCAATAGTTGTTGTTGTCGGTGGCCGGCCATACAAGAGCATTGCAATAGTCAAGCCTAGAGCTTACAATATAATATCTCTTAGATTAAAATCCCATTCCTGCTCCTCTGTATAGGCGTGTTGATGTGAGCTAATTAGTTCTCATGCTCTGAATTTGTATCCTCATTTTGAAAAGTGAACATTATGCTGTCTGTTCAAGTTTACACCAGGGAATGCTGCTGACATCCCTTGTGTGTTCAAGCTCTGCATCTCTGGAATGTTCCCTCTCCGATTCCCCCAAAGAGTCCAGTTTAATACTAATTAAGTTGTGTTTTTTTCAAGATGTACTGATGAGAAAAGAAAAAGAAGGATGTAGAATTATCTGTCCAAATAATCCAACCCCAAGACACTGGTTACAGCACAAAAGCTTGGAAGTTAGGGTACATTCATTTACAGAAGAAGGAGAATACTCTGTAGATTAAGATTTATGGTATTTGTAAACCAGGCTGACCTCTTCTGGTATAAACATCTGTTGCACTTATCAAACCTTGTGTGCTCTATTGCAGTGGTCCCCAACCCCCGGGCCGCACAGAAAGAATTAACAGCTTACATTTTTTCTGTTTTATCTATAATCTGGTCAGTTTCAAAATAAAACACCGTTTTATTTTGAAAAATGACCGGATCCTCTCCTTTATGACTCATGCTTTACGCATTTCAAGACGGTCTCGGTCACGTCACTTTTTCGCTGAACACAAAACCACACGGTATTTGTCGGACCCATTTGTCAACAAACCAGGTGAATCCAGCATGTCTGTTTAAGAAGAAGATCAGCTGCTGGAGGTCGCAAATGACGGCGGCCTTAAAAGTATGTTTGAGAAAACATCTCTGCCGGTGTCCTGGATTAAAGTCACGGCAGAATACCCTGAGATCGCCAAACAGCACTAAAAACTATGTTGCCATTTCCGACATCATATCTGTAGTGACATCGGTGGAATTTTTTTTAATTAACGAATACATTTTTTATTTTAAATAGCCAAAAAAAACCTCTCCAAAATTTCGTTAAATAAAAAAAAATCTAACACTCTCACCACAGGCCGTACCAGGGGGCCTCCGTAATGAGACTCCGTAGACACCCCTTAACGACCGGTCCGTGAAAATATTGTCTCACATCCAACCGGTCCGTAGCGCGAAAAAGGTTGGGGACCACTGCTCTATTGCACCTGCAAGCACACTTTGCAGTACCAGGTTTGATTACCTTAAAACGTGAATGTTCACCGTTCTCATTCAACATCTACACAAACTACAGCCTTCAAAATAATAAGCGAAATCAAAGCCTCTGTAAGATAGTTCTAACGAAGGCAGTATAACCTTTATGACAGAAGGCCCCTGTTTAATCCTGAGAAAAAAAGGTTGCTCTGTGTTGCCTTTTAATCACCTACAGTATATCCTTTACAGATTGCTGACTGAGGCAACTAGTTGTTAAATGGTTGTTACTTCCCTTATTGTTCTCCTTCATATCTCTGCTGCAGAGCAGAAAAGTCTCACGCCTGCACTGACATTAGGTTTGGATGTGAGATACTCTTTAATGAGGTATTAAATTGAAAACTGAAAGGTGTGTTAGCATTGCAGCAACATTATGCAGAGGCCCGGTGAGCTCTGTGAACATTACCCATTATAATGTATCTCCGCTTTCATTGTGTATTCTCCAAGATGCTAATCATAATGCCTATCAAGGCCTCTGGGCATTTCTAACGGCACGCCGATCAGCAATATTGACTAGATATTGTCTCCTGAGTTCCAGAGGTCAATCTGAATAGCTGAAGTCTGTTTATGTCCATTTGGGTTATTACAGCTTATAACTGAAAAGGCTGTAGTTAAAAAAAATTAAGGACAGAAGACACAACTGGACAAACTGGGGATTTGTTTCGTCCTCCAAACAATGATTGATCGTTGTCCAAATTAGAGCAACTGGCAAGTGAAATGAAGTCCTTCGTCCCGTCTTCTGGGGAATGGCATTGTCCTGCTTTTGTGCTTTACTGTTGCTCAAGACATTCTGTGTATACCTTGGGGTGTGCTGAATAATTAATGCTGCCCTAATGACAACTGCAGACCCAGATATACGAATGACCTTAAAAAGATTGATCTTTTTTGATGTTGTGTAGTACTTTGAACTATAAATCTGTTTACCCTATTGACCCTGGCGGACTAATCTAGAGCCAAACGGCTGACACTATGTATCAGAGTAAAGGATTTTACTTTATTTACTGATACAGCTCCATTAAACAATATCTTCTGTATAAGGTGTCGACATGTAATGTGAACGGGGCTTCTCGACCATTATCTACTTCATTATTCTAGTTTTCTGTTCAGTGAGATACTGGGTTTTTAGTGACGTTTCATCTGTTAGCGTTATAAACTATAATTTAATAATAATAATGTTTGACATGTGAAAGATGATTATATTAAAGGTAGTTTGAAATGACCTATCATATTATCCATTATTTGATTGAAATTTGGGTTATTAAAAAATGGTGTGATGAAGGGCTTGAGGACTTTGAATCTGTTATCTTTTATCTGTTATCTGTTATCTGTTATCTGTTATCTGTTATCTGTTATCTGTTATTTTACATTAACCCTGTTGCAAAAGAGGGAATGCACGAAACAAACAAATAAATAAATGGGGTAAATGGATAAATATACAGTGGTATTGGTATTAGCTTGTAGATTTTTGGTTTTATTTCTATGTACAGTATTGGTATCATGCGATATTGAGAGAATTCAGACTCGTCTATCTCTCTCTGATATTATGCAGATAAATAGTAAATATAATGCAGTTAACCATCGTTATATATTATCATAATGTACAGCATTCATTCAGCACAGCATCTGAAAGATTAGGAGGAAGCTACACTGACATGTCTGCTGGTTTGCCTGTCTCTAAGTGGAGGTGACAGCATTCAAACACGGTGACCTTGTAAAGGGGACCGTTGACTGGCTTCTCTGTGACTGAAAGAACGTTTCTGGAGGCACCCTGCAAGGCTTTTCGGTTTGCAAGGGCCCATCATCAAGGGAGCCTGCATGGCAGCAGAAAGAGTGGCTTTTTTTTATTCTTTTAGTATTTACTTGCTGCTCACGGCACCACATCAACAACCCACTTCAACTTTACACCCTACAACTGGCTTTGACTGGCCAGACTTTGATGGGCAGGGGTGAATACCGACTTGTGAAGGAAGTGCATATTGATATGATAAAACATATGTAATCTTGAAAGTGCAGAGCGTATTGATTTTGGAAAGTTGTACTACATAAAAGTAACATAAGGTGTGTTTAAAAAAATATGAAAGCTTGCCGATGAGGTGCTACTCTTAAATTTGAGTGCTTTTTATTCATCCTTGGATCAGTGATTATTCACAAGATTATACGCAATCGATGCTTCAAAATTGACTTCAAATTCATAAAATGCTAAATTTATACAGGTTGGGAAAAGCATGGAGAGGACTGTCAAGGTTTTTAAAGGTTTACTTAGCAAGAGTAATGGATGAGATATGTCAATTTCACAGTTTATAAGCCCTCTGTGTCCCTGGAGGGCTGCCGTAGCCTCTGGCCATTCTCCCCTTACCTTAGGCATCATCTGGAAAAAAAAACTGATGCTGCGAGTCATTCTGCATCCCTGCATCTGTCTAAAAATAATTGGTCAGGAACCTTGTCTCGGAAAAAAGGGCCATAAAAGAGTAATAGCTTGCAGCAAAAAACAGGTATGTCTGACAGATCACATTTGAAACAAAAAATGTATAGACCTACAGTTTGTGCTCTGCAAACCTCAGAGCTAGTTTAAACAAAGTTTCTTTTACTTTTCCTTGGGAGAAAACAATAGTGTTGGAATTTGCTTTGGATAATAACAAGCATTGGATTGTATAGACACTGCCATGCCTACATTATCTGGTCACTTTAACCTGAATAAGGTCATACTCGAGATAAGCAATTATTGAATTATGACATGTTGAGTATTCATTAGTCGTGATATGTATACGTCCTAATCACATTATTATTTATATATATTACATAATTCAATATTGTATTGATTCTGCTTGATGACTCATGACCTGGGTTCGAGTCTTAATTAGTAGTTAAACGTATTTTTGACTAAGGCATAATAGGACTGTACTCTGTATCACGTAAAAAGCAATATGAATGGAATGTTTAATCATGTAACAATAGGCAAAAATGTTTTGATAACATTTCCTTTGCAGCTCCTGTGAGGCTTATGAAGGTTGATCAGTGGAGTTTCTGTGGCTCTGTTCTTTTGGACTCTCGTGACCTTTTGAGCCTCTTGGACATTTCGTACATTTGAAGTGCAAAACCTGCAAAGAGACAAAGGAGCGAACAAGAGTGAAATATCAATTACTGGAAATTGATGGTCAAAAAGAGCTTCTCTAAGTGGACGTATTCACATAATGATTCTTTTAAACTTCTTATATTTAATTATTTGCACTTTTCATATCTGCAAAGTTGTGGAGGACGTCTTGTTAAGGCCATAATCCAAATAAGGGCTTTTCTCAAATGGATGCATTTCTTTCTTCCTACCACTGTGTTGTCTGTTATTCCTCTGAACAGCAACAATAGAAATATTTTGACATTCAGCCACAATCCTCATATGCATGGGAACGTATGCACAAAAGGAAGTCTGTTTTCTGCTTTCTCCCACATTTCAAACAAAAACATATGAAAAATACATCTTTATTTACTTGCAAATTCCTGGGGTTGGAAGGGAGCTGAAATGCGTTCATCGGATTGGGCCTGAATCTTCGCGCTGTAGCCAACCGCTAATAACGTGGCACGTCTACATTTGCCATTCTTTTTGGCCCTGTCTAATCCGGCAGAAGAAAGGCTCCTGTGCTCAAGTACTGGAGGGAAAACAATACCACTGGGCTTTGCTCTACCTGTAAGCTCACAGATGAGACAGAAACAGAGAAAATTAGGGGTAAAAATCATTATTCTCTGAATGAGATGCCTTGGGTTTGATCAGAGCGTGAATCAAAGCTTAACTCTTAGACTACTTAAACATTCACTTTTAAAATTCCAACCTGATTGTACTTTTTATGGAAATTTCCTGCCATCAGTGGCTGCATTCTCTCCTATCTCCAGGTCCTCTTGTATCCCAGTAGATATCTGACTCTGCCCTTCATTAGAATTCTCTTGGTAAGAAAGCAGGAGAAATGAGGAGAAGATGTAAATTCAGTAGAAAAGAAAAGGTTTAGATCTTTTCCCTTTTTTGTCCAGGGAATAGACAAAAAAGAAGAGAATCAAGGATGCACCACATCATTGAGTCAAACCTGACACCGGGAAAGGAAACTTGAGAATTTCATTAAGAATGTGTTACAACTCATCACAATCACAGAAATTATACTCTATCTGCATCTGTATTTTATTATGTGATGTGGCAAAATATTCATAATAACAAATTTAAACATCACAACCTTTACGTTAGATAATTTATCAGTATTTTATAAATGTTTTTATTTAAACTTAAGCACAGCCAAAACTAAAACAAACTAAATCTGCTGTTCTTGTTCAGTTCATGTGTCTCAAAGCCATCTTGTAATCATCGGGGCGTTGGCATTGATTGTTACAGTTTTGCTTGCATGACAAATACAATATGATGTGTCTTTAAATTCATTGATTTTCATGTACATTTTCTTTAATGGTAAGCAGAGAGCCATCTTCCAAACTTCACTTTGAACAGGATTTATCTGAGCTTTATATATTTGGCCACACTGGAGCATCTTTTTATCTTAAGGGAGAAACGGTCACGTCTCCGCTCTGGTGACACGATTGTTAGAAATTAACAAAGCTTTCAAGTGGAAAGTTCTTTGAATGGCTGCCTGCCACGATGGACACGGAGAAAATGTAGGCTGTAATAATTCCTGCCCGACCAGGGATATGGCATCAAGGCCGATGCGAGTCACATGGCAGCCAACCAGCACTTTTTATTACTAAGAAGCCATGCGCCGGCTCCCTGATGCTAATCAGTCTCCCAGAGACCTCAGCGCTGTGTGGTTAGTACGGATTTACAGCTCCTCTCAGCCCTTCACTTTTATTAAAGATGATCTTTCACACAGAAAGCAGAGGATGTTCTCCAGACAAATGTTAAAATGCAATGCAAAGTTTCAGGCATGAAAGGCGAAAACTGTAGGATTATTCCTCGGCTATTCCAGGGAGGATGAGAAAGGAGGAAAGAATGTGGAACAAAAACATCAAAGGGCTAAAAAGGGAGAAAGGCTGTGAAATATTTAGTATGAGGTCCCAACAGGTGGTCAAGAGTGCAATGCAGGGCTATGGTTTCATTACCAATGAATATTGCATGATGCTTGTACTTATGAGATTTTGTCATTTGTTGTCATCTAATTGGGGAAAAAAAACGCTCTTAACAAATATAACAAAAATACAATATTTGTGTCTCAGGGTGTAATTAAATGACAACTATGCTATAAGAATTAAACACAGTAAGTATTTCATTGCTAGAAAATATAAAAAACTGTTAAATACCACTTGAAGCTAGTTGTTGAAGAATACTTGCATTATAAAAGTGGCTTTAAATTTTGCATTATTGCAAACAGCAGAAGATGTTATGTAAGATCTAGAGGCCAAAGCCTGTTCATTAAAGAATTGTCCATTAAGAATTTAAACTTTAAGATTGTATTTTTCTTGCCTCTAAGCAAAGAGATCGTTTTGTTATTTAAAAAAAAAGCACAGATTTATCTTCAGTGACGTTTATACTGACAGAGTGAGAAACCGTTTCCACTCTGACATTCCTCTCGTGCTGCGGCGCACCAGACTATTGGTTTCTACATGATACTTCTACAAAAACTGTGTGGCGCTTCAGAAGCAAACACTGATGGAATACTGTTCAAGAGAGCCACACTGGATTTTAAAAAAAAGCAATCAATTCAAATAGTGTCTGAACAGTGTTTGAAAGATATTGCCTGTCTGATTTTTTTGGGGGGGAAAAGAATGGATAAATTATAAACTAATAAACATTTGGGACTAGGGCCGCTCGCTGCAAAGAGACTGGAGTGTTTCTGTGAATACACTTGAATACGATAATGCTCCCTGTCATCTGGATTCATCTCATTAATGATACACAGCCATTCTACACAAACCCGTATTAATTTTGTGAAGCAACACTGTGGTAAAAAAATAACTTCAAAATGACCTATGAAAATATGTATTTAAAAAACATTATATTTAACATTTATCTGCAATTGTAACATTAACTGTCACTAATGAAGAGTTTTAATTAAGTTGTAGATTTTTTTTTGTGGTGATTCTCGTGTGAGAGAACGAGAATATTTCTTTATGGCAGTTTGCGTCTTCTGAACACTCCCACATTTAATGATAATTTTCACTTAATTTAAAACTAGTTATTGTAGAATCATATTTCTCCTCTTATAAGGATAACAAAGGTATTAATGATACTTATGTAAAAGGGACAATTCACACTAATTAATATGCATGCATAGTCCAACATGTAAATGTGCCAGATTTGGGTGTTCAATTAACAGTGATATTATAGACATCAAATGTTTCAACCTCTCACACGACAGATGACTTTGGAGTTTATTCTATTATTCAAAAAATGTCAGTAGTTAATCTTTCTTTCCAGTTTCTAATCCACAAATCAATTAATCAACAAATGACTTTAGTGCCATTAGACATTTAGCTAGAAGAATTACTCCTTGGCCTGTGTTTTTGCCAAAGACCAGTTATTATTCAGAAGATGTGTAAAATGTATTTGAGGATTTCGCCGTAAACAGTAAACATACATGAAGTAAAGTCATGACCCTCAGTGATTTCATTTGCTATTTTCCAAAAGAGTAAACAATGAACTTTCCCCCGTCCAGATTTTCCCTGGATGTAGAAAAACTCCGGTCTCCAGCCGGGAAACAAACACTTTTCCACTTTCTGTTGTGCTCCATTCTTAAATTAGCACGGCTCATGGTGAAAAGCCACAGGGGGTCTCTGTATTTGAAGCCGTTCGTATTTGCTCCTTCTTCTTCTTCTCCTCGCTCTTCTCCTTCCTCATCCACCCCTCTCCACTGTACTGTATGTCTTAATATAGAACTAAATTGCCCCAACATCACTTCCTCGCTGGCCTCTCATCTACAGGCCATTTTGTTAGCAGTTTAGTCTACCAGGCCGACAGTACAGTATTTCATACTGTAAAGACAGACTCTCTTTTAACATTTAATCTGCATGAATCTAACAGTAAATTATAGACGACAAGTAACAGCAGCAAGTCAGTGATCTCTTAAGACAAGCCTTTTAAGTTTTGTCGGTCTTTCACAAGGGCAGATCTCCACAGATGAACCTTGTATCTCCGAGATTATTAATACAACCCTTAGGGAGAACAAACTGCAAGTCTAGCAACTACTTTATTAATCTCTCCTTAAATTAAGGAGCAGTGGTGGGCATCCTTTTCCTGTGGTTTTCCTTTTGCAGGTTTTACCCACAGTAGAAGCCTGAATAGGTTCATAAACCCAAATGTCCCGTGGCGATTATTAGACACACTAACGACAGTGCAATTAAGACCCTCGCCTAACTAAAAACAACTGAGTGTGCAGAAAAAGTAAACTGTGCAGGCGTGTTTTTATTTGCCTTAATTCATAGACAGGTCCTTAGTCTGCCTTACAGGTAAGTTTGAATTTCATTTGGCTCGGCTCTCTCTCTTAACAAACGAGATGAAGAAAAGGGCTTAATTAACATATATTTACAAATTATACTATTCAAACTAATTTAGCTTCTGCAAAATGAATCTAAATTACAAAGGAAATTGAAATGGAGCATTAAAATGGATGAGTATTGTTTTAGGAGAGTCTTTTTGCATCACAGATCTTTTCTTAAAGTTATTCAGTATTCAGGAGACCTTTGCAGTAGTTGAATCTATCACACGACTTATAGAGGATCCTCTATAGGTGTTGTACATCTTTTCTCATTATGTATTGATGCAGCTGAATTTTTTTTGTGATACTTGTTGACCATTTGCAACTATGATATTACATCGAATTATGGTCCAGAGTTTTCTTTGGTTTATTTGTCAACCAGATGAGCAGAGCAGAATTTACTATAATTACTACACAACATGAAATGTTTTAATATTAAAGATGTTTTGGTCCAAAAAAAGACAGACTGTATAATCTGCATTGATACGTTTTATTAGATATATATTTAATAGCATTTGTGTTAAATCCCATTTGATCAAATAAGCTGCTTATCTCCTTCTGAAATATGGGGTCTACATTTTACATTTTAATGTTGCACATCTCGTCAATTAAACAAATTCATGTGTGAAATGAATGACAAACCAGTCCCATTGCATTTTGAATGTAATGTTAAAACATATATAAAATAAGCTCTTGAGAGTTTTAGTCACTTTAATCTTTTTATTAAATGGTTCATTCATGAAGTACCTCTTGAGCTACATACATTCTTGTCGTCAATGTTCTTAGTAGCGACTCAAATGAATAGATGATTAAAAGCTAAACTTTGTCATTAAATTATTGGCAGTATTCCTGACTCATATTTAGATGCATCCATTTCTTATAAGCACACAAAGTCCGCAGTATGTGACTGACCTGTAGCTGGATCCATGAGCCACGTGATTTTCAACAATATACAAAATTCTACATCTTCACAGTGAGCAGCTCAGAGCGGCACAATTATGAAGCCGTCACAGCACATAGGAAATTCACAGTTATTTTTGTTCTACATATTTCTCCCACATTCACTCACTTATTATTATTCATTTCAACAATGAATATACATATCATGATTTGATAATGCGGCCGTAAAGAAAGATTTTCTTTCCTAACCATAAAGCAAACCATTTGTTCACGAGCTCCATTTTTTTGGGGTTCCTTTGACTCTGTCATACACAATTTATTATTTATCCCAGTCTTCTGTATTACAAATGGTCTCAGGATTAGGACAAATCAGGGCTCTGCAAACTATCAGGAGGGAAATGGATTCCTGAACAATATGTGTCAACGGAGAAATTGGCAAAGGAGTGACAGTGGCCCTGGAGAGGTGCCAAACAATGCCTGTGTGTCGCAGGAGGAAATCGCACTGTTCCACTTGAGACAAACACAATTTCATATTAATGAATAATTGAGAAAGTTTAGAACTGGGTTGGGATAAATGTGTGCGAGCGTTACATGTATCTGTGTCACGGTAATACTTGGATTGTTTCCAGCGGTGCAGCCCTATAGAGCAGAGGGTGTCTTTTGTGGGATTTAGCGGATTGATCACATGGGTTCATGAAAAGACAGGTACTGACTAATGTATTGATCGGCGTACGCAAGAACTCAAATTCCGTAGTTTTTTCAACTTCAAAACCTGAAGTGTAGGATTGATCATGAAAAAAACAAACTTTATTTCAAATTGATTTTAAAAACAAGCTTCCATTTGATTTAATCCTGAGTGAATCGACTGGAACCTGCCCTAGCTGCTGTTATCCTACATGTATTTACGGCTCATCAGCATGAACTTGTGCTGCCGCTTGTTAACCTGTGCCTGGGTAACAAGACCGTGGCTCGTTTGTTACATGAGAGGAGAAGGAGGAGAAAGGAGGGGGTGGTCGACTCAGAGCACTGTGCCTTGACTGGAGACGAGGATGCTCCATACCGCACATCCATGCTAATGATCCGAGCTCTGCACATAATTAAAGCCCTGGTACCCCTCTCCTGTGAAACGTAAAGGAGGGGAGGGGGGGGGGATTCATGTACGTCTCCCAATGTAGCTAGAGGAGGTTTGGAGAACTTCTGAACATCTATGGTCCATTATGTGTAATTTCAAAACACATCCCAAGTATGAGGAAAAGAAACTTTTCATTTTTAATGACAAAATCATGAATTATTCTATTTATTGTATACACTCACTCTTTCAAAGGTAGCTGGTCCATGAAAGGTGAAGCTGAAACAGGAGGAAAGTCTTTTTTGGCAGTTAAGTAGGACTTACGGCAGCAAACAACACCTGTTGAGCACTGTGGAAATGAACCGAGGTGCAACATTAAAAGTCAATCATTTAGTGTTAATATTTTTAATGCTTTTATTTGTTTGTTTTTTCATGATTCTCCATTATATTTTTTTATAAATCTAGAAATATGACAAATGACTCAAACAAAAAACAGAAACTGCTGCTTCCCATAGTGTGAAGGAATTATTCAAACACGACTCACTGATATATAAACCAAAAGTTTCACACTTTGGAGTTTTCATAAGGGTTTCTCTAAAAATTGGAAGATTGAGTTTGCGATGACTGAAATAGAAAATATCATCCACAGTTTTCAATTTGAAATCTTGAAACTCATGTGTTCTTTTGACGTTGTAAAAAGTCACAGAGTTTTTCAACACTCCTACGTATCGTGTCGTTGAGTGACGCTGGAATCTTGTGTGATTTGAAGCCTGAGAATTTCAGCCATCTTTCCAGTTTTAATTACAATCTTACTCGTTGTTGCGCATCCTGGGACTGAACTATGTGCTCGTGGCTTGTGAGACGCCTGCGTTTATAAACCAATAATGATTATCTTTTATACATGATTTATTAGTATGTCCTAAGGAAGCAGTGCTTTTTTATTCCTAACAGGCTGACTTGACTGCTCAGTGTGTAACTCTATTTAAAGTCTAAATAAAAAAAATCCAGCTCCTGCTATTCTTCCCTCCTTGTTTTTAAGGAAAGGAATTAAAAATATGCCTTGCACTTTAATTGTTATCCATTATGTATGACAAGTCTTATTTGTTATGAACTCCACAAATTAAAAGCAATGCACTCTTGATTGCTGGGACATTTTCATCTCGTGTGCATCTGTAGCATATCGTGTAGTACCCATATTTAGCCAACAGGTGTCCCTGCAAACCATATAAACGTGGCACCGTGCTGGTTGTGCCCGCAGCGTGGCACAGTTGTAACTGCAAACATAACAATCATCACCATCTCTTTCACTGGTGCAGAACCAGAGGCCACAGGGACAAGAAACCGATGATTGCAAAGTAATTTACGTGTCGTGTACATTCCTTGACATTTCTTTTATATTTGTTGAACATAATGACACAATATAATAGCCTATATATGATTTCTGGGTTGATTTCTTATATACAATTTTCAGGACTAGTCCAACTGATTTGATCACATGTCTTAAAAGACTAAATTAAAATGTAGATGTTTTATATTTACAAGACACGACAGTGACTCTAAAATGTGAAACAAATGTGAATGCTCTAAAGAATTTTTCTTCTAATAAAGTAACATGTTATAATAAAACACAACACTCCAAAATAACAAAAGGTGGTGGTTATATCTTGGGTAACTTCTCTGGTAATGCCTCGACTGACTAAGACGGACATTAGCCGAGTTTATACACTTGTGAAATGAAACTCTTCCGGGTGTAAGATGTTCAAATAACTATATTATGGGTACCCAAAGTGATTTTCCTATACATTGGCGATAAAACAGCCCCTGATAGTGTCATTTGATGACAGCAGAGATTAGATTACAAACCCAAGCTTGCTACAAATCTCGTCTGTCAGTTATAATACCCGCTTTGCCCGTCAGTTAACAGTCCCAGGAGCTAACGCCTCCATCAGGCTCTCCTCATTACAATTTACTGTTCCCAGCAACTGGAAGGAGCTGCGGAGGAACACCGAAGTGGACATTTTTATGTCAACAGCTCCATGCTTTTACTGATGTTCTGGCTGATAATTGCTTTTTGCCTCCAAAGCCGGCAATAACCCAGCAATAACTGAAACCTGATGTTCCTCCTTGTGCCGTCTCCTTTGTTCTGTGATAGCTTTTAACTGTCTTGAGTCTGTTTTTGTCTCTGCACTGCTACATTTGGGCTCTAATTGTATTCATGATGTCTTATTGCCTGATCTACTGACTTCAGAGTGTTGGAATATTAGTTGACTTCCAGTTGCTTATCCTATGATTTGCTGCTGTTGAAACTCGAGTGTTATATATGTAAGTGTATTGGGATTATGTATTTATTTCACATTTTGTGGATTAAAACATCAGATCCCTTATTTTTCAAATCAAAGAAAGAAAATTATGTAATGAATTAGCAAATGCTATTCTATTTGAATCTAGATTGTTATGTATACTTTTAATGATATTTTGTAATTATTCACAAATATACACCTAAATCTTGAACTTTCATTCAGAATCAATCCGTGTTAAACACTATTTCTTCAGGTTTAACCACACACTGCTCACACTTCCATATTCCCCGATGTACTCAAACATGTAAATGGCATCTTCATATTCCCACAGGCGACCAGTGCACACGACCCATAAACACAAATTAGATAACAAGGTAGCCACAACAAGGCCTTTGTAGGTCTTTGATAGCAAAGCACTATACTACAGAGGATTCTAATAGGTCGGCTTTTTCTGCCTGTTGTTTATACACCATCTGGCCCGTGCTTCAACTACATCCCTTTAGGCCTGCAAATAATGACTTTCCATACCCTTGCATCTAACCTGTGCATGGCTCATTGTGCTCTAGGCGATTATGTGACACGTCACATCCCTCCCCTATGCTTTCCTCGTCTTTTACTACACCTCTACTGTTGATGTTTTTGACTATGGAGAGAGGCAGACCTTCGCTTGCAGGATAAAAGGCTGGGGTAGCGCCCCTCAATCATTCTGCCCTCCAGGAGGCGAGAGGAACGAGGGATGAGAGGGATGGGGGGCCCTAGCAGGGTGCAAAGATGTAAGACATATTTAGATACAGCTTTGGCTGGTGTAAAAAACTGCTGACTTTTTTCCTCCCATCTCTTCTCCTTCCTCTTTTGTTGCCTTTGGTGACAAAAGACATGCAAATATTGGAGCAGGACCATTGAAACCACTGGTGAAAGCACATTTAAAATGTCAGGCACTGCCTGGAAAAGGGAAACAGCTGGAAAGTGCATCTCCCACAGGCCACAGAGTGTCGTGTTCTAAACTGCCACAGGAAGAGCATTCTCTTCATTTGCCAATCAAGTTGCAACTTATGTGTTTTTCTGTTATTATATTGCATCACAGTGCTGAAACAGAAAAACTGATATCTTTCATATCTGGTATCAACTTTCACATAAGACATGTAGAAGCGATGGTGCATCCAGATTAACCTGCATGTCCCCACGCTATTGTTCATGTTTTCAGCAATTTCCTTAAACAACATCTGTGTAGTCATGCTGGTGGTAGTGGGGTAATGTGGAGAGCTTTAAACTCTGAATCATTACTCTAATCCAGGCGCGAATCCCCCCTGGGGAGGCTGCAGGGCCTGGGTCAGACATATGGTGGCAGAAGCCCCTGGTGGAACCAGCCATATAAGCTGGATCAGCTTCAGCACTTCCTGACCCAGGCTCGGGCCGCACCAAGCAGGTAAACGAGGGGGGTGTTGGCAGCTACCCCTTTAGCAGCAGGAACCACAGCAGCACCATTAGCAGCCCGAGGGCAGAGAAATGGAAATGGTTTCATCCATGGCATCTGCAATGCTAAGGGAAATTAAAGTCAGGGCAGCTAAAAACTTACACTAAATCTGCTGATCCTCTCTGTACTCTGTTCTGTAAGGGAGAACTTGTTGAGTGCAGTTCCTCGTCTTGCTTTCAAAATGAAATCCATTATGGTTAATTATCTAAACTCTGACATTATTAACAGAGACGGATAACACTAACAGAAGGTTATTTTTATCTGCGACTATAAACTGAAAACACTCAAGGATACATATTGAGGGCAAGTGAAGATTTTGTCAAATAAAAATACATATTAACAATTAACATATCAATTCATAAGCATTTATAATTAAGCACAAAACACAACAACATAACATTTTAGATAAATAATGACAATTGAGGGGTGAACCAGTAACTCATAGCGTAAAGCAAAAGTCCTTTTCCACAGTGGACAGGGTTTGAATCCAGCCTGGTCTCTGGTCCCTGGTCCCTGGTCCCTGGTCCCTGGTCCCTGGTCCCTGGTCCCTGGTCCCTGGTCCCTGGTCCCTGGTCCCTGGTCCCTGGTCCCTGGTCCCTGGTCCCTGGTCCCTGGTCCCTGGTCCCTGGTCCCTGGTCCCTGGTCCCTGGTCCCTGGTCCCTGGTCCCTGGTCTTCAAATACAAGAAGAAATGCTTTAAATGATTATTTAAAACAGGGAATTGAGTTTCTGTTAAAGCATCAAAAACTCTAATGCTAATTAAGACTTTTATAGCATTTGGCCTAATAAATGGGTTGTCAATAAAATGTCCAGGACCTTATTGAAAGCTGAACAGTTATATCAGGCAACTGGTTTATGAGGCCAGTGTAACATAACCATAAGCCCTCAGGACTCGAGCATGGTGAGACACATTTGTCTGCTGGCACGTTTCCTCTCTCAGAATGGACCATTGCATTCTGAGTCAGAAAGTTTGAATTTTTTATCATATTTACACTCGATCAAAATGTAGAACATTCAGAAATTATAAGGAGACATGAGTATTTTTAGGCCAAAGATGTTCCCTAATACTTATTCATAAATTTTCTGTGTTTAGGCGATAGGTCTGTGGAGTGGAGTTTGTTTGATTTTTAGAGAATAATATCATTTTCCCAGGGTTCTGTATCTGGATGGATTTGCGCAGTAATCTATAGGATGAAGCATTTTGCATTGTGGCTTTTCTGAGGCTCCGAACATCATGCTGAGTGGCCATATCTCCTTCCAAATGTGCTTTCCCTTCAACATTCCTGTCTGCAAGGCCTTCCTCCTTCTGCTGCTCTCTTGCACTTGTGTGCTTCTGAATTTAATGCACTGGTGTCAGCTAAGAAAAACAACACAGAACATGTGTAAAGAAACTGAACCACTCATGTTCAAGATCCAAGTAATACGGGCACAAGATACTGAAGCTTCTCAAACCTTTTAACTTGAGCTGTAAAAGGAAATTCAGATTTCTTGTAATTTTATACAGGTGATTTATAAGTTATATAATCCTTCTCAGACTCCCCTCCAACCAACACCTCCAAATTCAATAGAACAACATTTAAAGCAACATCACCTGTCTGGTTTTCTGGACCTTCCAAAGCTGTTATAAATCAACCTTTAGAAATAAATCTGCTTAATGATATGGCCTGGAGTCAAGGCACAAAAACATCTTCGGTGTTTCCCACAGAATCACATTCAATCTGTGGTGGTAGCGGCTCTGGGAATGGATTCAGGCCAATGAAGGTGGATTGTTGTGATTGAAGTGGCGGTTAGACAGAGAAGGCAGATGGTAATCCTGTTGAGAACCCGTTGCAGGTGCATGGTTAAAGCAGAAAGTTCTAGTACTATAACAAATTCTGTCTTCCTGCCGAGGACATTTAAAACTTAATGGATGGTATGACAGCCCACGTATGCGGTGGGATTTCTCCCGGTGCTGCCGATGGCCTGTCCGATTGTGACAGACAGGTCAATGTGTTTGAGAGAAAGAGAACAATAGAGAGAGTGAGTGGCACTGGAGCAACTTAAACAGGCTGATAGAATAGATGTGGTCAGTGTGTAAGAGAAATAAGGGTGTCCCTCGTCGTCCCATCATCCAACCAACACCCTGCATCATCACAAGCCACATTGCATCCCACTCTCCATACTATATTGTAAATGGAGGGTGTTTGAATTCTTTAAAACAAAGATAGGATAGTCTTTTCAAATCTTACACTTTTGTCAGTGGGCTATATAATCTGTAGGGCATCTATACAAACTCAGTGAACAATCCTGTGTCTTTAGACCACCAATTTAGATTAAATTCAAATTTATATATCAAACAGATTTATTTTTAACTCTGATTTTTAAACTTACTCGATAAGACCAAGACAAATTTCTGTTTAAAAATCTTATGTCTTAAGAATTCAATTTATATTCATTGAAGTGAAGAAATGTACAACTTTGCTCATATTTCAAATTAAGTAACATTTAGAGCTACAACCCAGGACAGCTGAGCGAGTAAAATGTATATCTTCACCTTATGTTATTGAGAATTAGTGGTTATGAAACTGATAGAAAATCTGAATGTCATAGCTGAATCTCCCCATAAATGATTCCATACATGAAGCTACCCAGACTATTTACTTCATATAGACATTTCAAATTGATCCTGAATGTCCCAGCCGTGTTTGTCTACACACCTAAAGCAATCGCTCGATCTCTGTGTCCAATAACTAATTGCGATATCATGAAATTATGTAAAATTACATTATCCTAAGTGATAATACAAGCCTGACACAACAAAAAGCCATTCTCCTCCCACTGAACTATATAGATAGATGAGCAGCAATTTACTGTCAAAGTCTAAAAAGAGACAACTTGGTCCTCTGAGAGAAGCATTGTTCAAAGTTTTCACTCAGTGCCAAGTTTCTGAGCCGTGGCATGTCATTTTCATTTTGTTTGGCATTTTTGAGACGTCTGAGGGAGTTGGTGTGCACTTTAAGAGATGCTGACATGTTATTGTCTGAGTGCCTTTTGGTCTTCATCTCTAATAGAGAATGACTTGGCTTTTGTATTTATAATGCATGCTCTCTTTGAGGTTGTTACAGGTGCCACTGAGAGACTCCTTATCAGTCTCTCCTTGTTGATATTCACACCAATGTAATTGCTTTGCCTTCTGAACAATAAATCCCGAGTAGTGTATGTAACATATTAGCTAATTATGGATTCTCTCAGCAGTGTGGCCTCACCCAGCCTCACCTGGTTTCTAATTAATTAGCTATGTTTATGCTAGCCATTATAGCCTTGACAGCTCGTTACCTTCATCCCAGGAAAGGGTTCTTTCATGACAAATTACTAGGCCTGATGTCTGACACCTCTCTGACTTGCCTGTGGTGTCCCGTGCTGGGGACAAAAGCCCAGATGACTCTAACTGAGCTGTGTCTTGAAGATATGAGATATTCAAATGAGATGCTAACAGAGAGGGACTATGTGATGCCGGATGTCTAATGTTAATGTTCTCATTTGAATATAAAAGAATCTTTGCCATTTTCTGCGGATCAAAAAGTGAGAATAAGAGATGAGAATGTGAGTTCTTCAGGCATGACTGACAAGACAATAGGAAAGTTTTACAGCATCGCTGCCTTTGTCGAACTGGTTTTCAGATGGCACTCAAAAAGAGAAGATTATGGGTTAACTGCAGGGCACTTAATGGGAAAATTCAAGTATTTATATCTTGTTTTGATACAGGACAAAAAGACCCACGCGTGCACACACCAACATGTAAACATACTGAGGAAATTGTAAAAACAAAATCAGAAACATTTGAATTAAATTCCAAGTCTTTTCCGGTCCAAAACATTTGTATTAGAGTGGCTGATAAATAAAATGAAATTTCAGTACAGAAAACCAAAGAAAATGTATGTTTGATGTAATTAGAAATAATGCCACAGTTACAGTTTGTCCACTTGACTTTAGACTGTATGGACAATGTGTCTCTATTTTGCTACTGTCTAACCAGAAAATGAAGCCTGCTTTACGAACGCTGCCATCTTGTGGCAATGGCGTCATTTGGGGCCAGACTCTGCACAGCAGCGATCAGCAGATGGTCCTGCTGATACACTTGCTCGACCAATCGAGAGTCAGATTCAGCTTTTACTCATAATGTTTTATCATATCAGAAACTTGAACAACTAAACAAACTAAACAGTTTTAATAAGAATTACCTGAAATGACAGAAAACATCTTTGAGAAAAAATGTATATGGTCTTTAGTAAATGTCCCATCCGCTAACACAGAAGAGACAAGGTTTATGATCTTTATTGCAGCCAGCCACCAGGGGGCGATCAAGACACTTTGGCTTCACTTTTGGGGAACTGTGTTGTCGATCATTATATAGTGTCTATTTAATTGTTATGTTATTCAGCTTGCTTTTGTACATATATTGAGCACAATTTAAGGCAAATAAAGAATTTTTCATTTAAAATCTTGTTAGATACGAATTAAGTTATTAGAATTAAAAATACAGTAATTACAGTGTAATGACTGCCCTTATGAATAGTCCCTTAAGCATCATTTTATTATAAACTGCTGTCCATCAATGAACTGACATTTATTATTGTATAGAAAGAAACATGCACAACCTTCTCTCTGGGTGTCAGTTCAGCCTCTACAGCCTCTGTGTACAAAGGCTTGACAATATGGCTTAAAATATTAAAATTGTTCTGCATGTCCTGAGAAAGTAATTACAACTTATTTAGACAAATAGGTCTATTCAGGTGTGGTTGAAAATTCCCCTGAACCCACCAGAGGGTCCTTCAGTGAGACATAGATAATAATTCATGCTCAGGGGCTCTATATATGCCAACAGGTCTCCTTATGCACCACCACTGCTCAATATACTGTATTGTCGAAGGCAAATTGAGGATGTATAATTCAATAAGCAATGCACTAAAGAATTAATATATTCAAGTTAATTATGGCAAAGTGAGGGAAATGTTGTACATTGGATTCCCAAAAATGATTTTTTACTTTTGACCTTGGTCTCTCCGGATCAGCTTCATTATGAGGTTTTAGTTATAGCTTAACATTTTAAAACTATTGGCACAATTTATGATTCAAGGATTGATGTCTTTTGTTTAAATAAAATATGCCTGAGAGGTTGGAGTGTGAATGAATCTTCTCCACTGAGTGATTAGATGGGAAATTTATTTATTCATGTTTATGTTTCGCTATTCTTAAGACACCTGCTCCACCGAGGAAAAGCTGCCAAGGAGATGGGAAGGAAGTGGCTGGTGTGAGGAGTTGATGAAAGAACTAATGATATCTGAGGGTTTTAATGAGAGGTTCTGCTTCGCTCAACCTTCACTGAGCCGATATGCGAACCACCCTGCAGGTCCTGTACCTGCTCTGAGCTGAACAAGTTGTTCCGCGCGAGAAAATGAGTGGCCTCATTGCGTGTCCTCCCAACTTTGACAGCTGGGAGTCGCCTAAGGCTCATCCTGAAGCTACTACCTCTTTTTTATTTAGAGCAGAGCTGCCTTGGGTTTTTTGCAATCTTCCATTAATTGCAGTGCGATGTCAGTGACAGTGTTTGTCCTGAAACTGCATGCCTTTATAGTCCTGATTGACAGTCTGATTGTTACAATGAAGAGGGCTCGGCTGAAACACTGTTAGTTATTCCTCACCGGCAAATGTCAGCTAATAATGATGATTTAGAGACAGAGAAAAGGTTCTGGTGAGGTTGAGGTCTTAACGACAGCCTCAGAGGATCACAGCAACTTCTGTAAATTGCATTAACTTTTTACAATGTAGGCTCAGGTTTTTTTTGTGTCTGCTAGCCTCATCTCATTAGTTTTTCCAATTATTATTCCTTTTCACTGTGTTACTACCGGGCAAAAATGCACACCCCTGACACAGTAAAAATAATTAGCTTCTCCCAATAATGCAGCAGAGTGTTTCGGAGCAGAGTGGGGTCTCAGGTTTTTTTTTCTGGGGATCACAACACTCTGAATTACCTGAAGAATACCTGGAGCAATCCATGAACCTAGTTAACTTCCCAGAGAGATCAAATCTACCTGTCATTTTGAAATACACGTGAAATCAAAACGAGCGTTCGCCAAGGTTGTCCGTCCCTTTAGCAGCTCCCTTGTCTGGCAAATGTTGCTTTCTCTGGAATCTATTGCATCTAAGCGCAGAAGAATGAATGGAGAATGCGGTGCTTGGGAAGGACCCATTTATTCCATCAAGTAATCAATGTACAGTTTGAATTCATTTGAATGCACTCAATCATGCCCCTAATGTTGATAGCTCACGGGTTCGAGCATCAGTTATGCAGGAGTGCTGTATGGCTTTGGTTCTGGCCCATTTCATCAAATATTTATGGGGGTAAAAAAGTGAATCAGAATAGGAGTGAACAGAATTACACTTAAGTTTCTCATGTGTTCAGAGCCCTCGACTTATATTGTTCTGAGTACTGAAAGTTATTTTGTCCAGGTTTCTTTGTGTTTTGGCTTGTAGAGGGTGTTGGAGGAATCAGACATGTCTTGGAACTTTTTTTTTCTTCTTACACAATTTTTTTCTTATTTACTTAGATGAACTCATCAAACCCTCACTTTCATGCCATAAAAGGCCCTTGTCTGCATGGACATATTGTACAAAAGCAAGTGATGCAAAAAGGTGAAATAGGGGTATATCGCTCCAGCTCAATTGAGCCTGCCTTTTCTCCTCACTCTTCATCAGCCCTGCCTGCCTCTCGCCTTTGTCTGCCAGTGTGTGTGGCTTTCAGATGTGATGTGAGCAGAGTATTCTCTCAGACCCAGGCAGTTACTCTGTGAACAGCCGCTCGCTGCCTGCACCACACTGATGGTATTTCACTGCCGCATCCCCCCAGTTATATTAAATTTGCAACTGGCCCTCTTTAAGTCTTTTTCATGAGATGTATGTTTTAAAGAGTGTGTCAATTCTTAAAGATGCCCTTGGCTTTTATCAGTCGTTTTTAAGATGGCTTTCAATAAAGAGTGAGGCGAGAACTCAATGTGGCGCTGGCCCATTTTGCTTGCATAAACTGCATATAAAATCTTAAAGTCAGATCTTAAAGGCTGATATGATCTGACTTAAAACCGTCTCAACAAAGCCGGGGCTTCAATATTAATGAATTTAACTTAACATCGTTTTAACAATGATTCAATGTTTGCTCTTTTTTCGGTTTAAAGCACTTTTCTTGTTTTTAAGATGTATCTATTTATTCCTTTTCACGCATGGCTTCAGCTGCTCGGTTCCAACTGCAATTAGACTTTTAGAGCCGGGACTTTACTTCTGTGAAGATCCCTCTCAAAGCCCTGCGAGAAATCAGCAAAGCCATTTATTTCATGTTGGAGAAGATCTACAAATAAACCCTAAACAGCCATGTTTGTTTTTAACAGTCTCCGAGTTCCAGCTGTTCAGTTGACCTCTATCCCTTGTAGGGTGCCAGGGTAAAGCAAAGGGCACATTTACTTCTTATTAGAGCTCTGACTCCTGATACACCTCCACTGGGCGGGGCGAGCCATCCATTCGAGACATGCTAAACCTCCTGTAGCAGGAGACGGGGGAGGCCAGCAAATGTGAGTTCATGTCTACGGCTGATACTATTGTGGAGCCGGTGGTAGTGTCCTGCTGAGTTCCTGCACAGATCAGAGATCTCAGATCCACAGTGCTCACTCGTGAGACTCTGGCCTTCTGCAATATTTACCCACTACATGTCAGCGGCTCATCGAGTTGTCATTCATTCAACGAAGCACATACACTCGTTCAGGTGCACACACACAAACACACAGTAGACAGGAATTACAGTATGTCTTAATTATGGATTTATATCAGCCTGCAACAAATCAGGTCTTTTGACAGGCCTGCATTAAGAAATTATTAGGTGTTTACTCAGTAGCTTGAATTAATCAGGTCTTGGTTTGCATTTTTGACTCTTGACTGATTACGAGTAAAGTCTGGGACAGTCAAATCACACGTTGTGGGTTCACTGCTACTGAGGAACAAAGGATGAGAATGTGGCTGCTTCACTTTCCCGTAAACTTGTTGTCAGTCCTCACAGAGTTTTAGTTTGTTACTCAAAATGAAACCTAGAATATTGCGGATTTCAACCTTTGTGTCAAGAAACAGCAGAAAATCAGAGGGGTCGCCAATTCGTTCAAGAAACTACAAAACAAAAGCACATTTTGTACATGAAAATATTTCCCATTTTTAAAGCTTTGGCTATTATTTTGTGCGTTGGTGTCGACTTTCGATACCATCATCGATGTTCTTAACAAAACAATGTAAAAGCACTGTGCAGGACCAACTGAGATTGAACGCCCTCTGCTGGATTCTAGAGTTTATGTATTGAATTCCGAACAGGTCATATCTGTTTGAATGTGAACTCTCCCCTCCCACTTTCGAAGGAATGTTAGTATTTTGAAAAATAAGGGACAGCCCTGTTATTTATAGCCTATTAACACATGCTACCTATGAAAAGAGGTCACATTGTATTTACATAGCTTTATACCGCTTTTTATGCTTTGTGCTATGTTTCATTTTGAGTTGTCAAAACATACCATGTTCAATACCACTAAAACACCATTGCACTTTTCACACAAATTTTCCAAAGAAAGAATTTGGCCCTCAAAGATCGTATGAGATGTAGATGATTATTATCGTTATTTATAATATTATTTATTTGTAACCAGCTCAGGGTTGTTGGCTTTATGTGCTGTTTATTCACACAACACAAAAGACTATTGATCATCTTTCATTTCACCATATCTCTCTAAATTTTCCGCATAAGGTTGACCTGCACTTGACTTGTCACATTGATCCTCACACAGTCCATGCTGACCAGAGGAGAGAGAGGCCAAGACTGTCGATACATAACGGAGTCCCAACTGACTTCACCAAGTGATAATTATACCTAAACTTTTCGCATATTGTGTTTTTTTTTCATCTGCTAATTGGTTATTTCAACAATCGATTTTAGCTGTTATTCAAACCGCGCTAGTTTTTTTCTCTCCATGATCTGAACCTTCAAAGGATGTCGGAGGTGAGATTTATCTAAAGAGGATAACAGAGCAAAGAGATTGCAAAGTAGTTATGTATTCAAGGTTTTAATAAAAATTACAGAAATAATCCTCTTTTTATCACGTCTACGTCTCCAAGATTTTGGGCTTCAGAGACATTAGTAGTATGTCAAATATTGTCATAATTATTATTTGGTTAGTGTGAGGAGGCTCTCATATCTGGTCGGATGTAAAGAAACAGGAAACATAGCTTTTTACCATGTAGATATATAGATACTAAATTAATTGCTGACACTGGTTAAAATGGGAGGGAAGAGTCCTGTGAAAGCATGTTGGTCCAGAACCCTCATGCTAAAGACATCATGAAAAAACACAGTTTCTCAATCAGATATAAATAGTCCACATCTTTTATCAGAATTTGTTTTATCATCTCAGGTGAAGGTTGTTAAATATACGCGTTCTTGCTTGACAGACTACACAAATATTAAAGCTAGGGAGAAAAAAATCTTTCATCCTTGACGTTATATGAGTTACCTTCATCTATTAGCTGTAGCTCATTTTCAAATCTGGAATCTATACCAGTATACGGTGGCTGATTTAAGGTTCAGGGATCTGATCGCCTCAGGCAAGTTATTCTAAGAGCCCCCTGATGTCAGTGGGACTGCCTGGCAGAATAAAAGGCAAGGCAATAAACTGGGGGAAAAAGTAGCACACGCGCATTGAAATGGGGGCCTCCCCGAGGCGATGGCCCAACTGGCCCGTGGTTAAATCCTCCACTGAAAGTGTAATAATCACACCAGAGCCCCACAGAGGGAAGGCAAGAGAAAGAGTGGGGGAAGACACAGAGGTACCAAAACAAAAAAAAACCCTCTCTGTCCTGTTCTCTTTGTGCCTTCTATCTGAAGGATAAAAAAGACCCAAAAGTCTTGGCACCAAGAAAGGGAATTATGGGAGCTATGATGACGACTGATGGCGAAGTGGAACAAGATCAGAACCAGATCACAGGGGTTTATTGTAGCTCCGGCGGTTATTCTGATGTGTTTGCAGATATAAGCGTTAGACTTGTGCTCTAATCCTGTCCATAAGCTGTAACAAGCTCACCCTGGCTGCAGATAAATGCTTAACATTACTTTGAGTAGCCTAAGTAATGGGCTTTACACTTGTAAGATTACTTAACACACGTACATTTGTATCCAAGCAGAATATATTAGCGACCGTTGTTATCTGTGCGCGCTTACAAGCTATTCTTTTCCGTCTTTGCCTTTGGTGAATTTATTTTTCTGCTTCTCCTAAAAAAACAACAACAACCAAACAGAGGAAAAAAGCACTTGTTTATAGCAATATTACACCCCCCCCCCTCGCTACTTGCACTCTTGAATGCCTCTCAATTCTTTCCCCTTTTAGAGTGCCCAGCAGGAGCTCCCACTATAAATCACATTTAGTACCACTGACATGTTAGAAGAAGTGAAATCGCTGCCAGTGCTCTAATTGCCTCGCCCAGCGCGTCTTGTCTTTTGTGCTCCTCTCCTGCATTTTAAGACACTCGGCCGACTTTAGCACTTCCTGGTAGCGGCGTGTGTGTTTTAGATCCGCGTCCGTCTTTTAAGGAATTGTGCAAATGAGGGGCACGCCGAACAAAACGCGGTGTCATGTATTGTGTGACAACATCAATTAAAAGAACGTTTCCTAACCAGAAACGCAGCTTGAGTGCCACCTCTTTTGTTCTCGTGGGTGGACTGTGGGAGGTTGACTGGGCCGTGCTAATGATGACAGGAAAGGTCAAACTAATTAGCGCTCTCTTTGAACTTGCCACCGAAACTTCCTGATATGTCTATGCAGCCCTGACAGAGGGCAAATTAATTAAGTGTTGTCCTAATTGCAGAAAACAGGCATATTTGAATAGATTTTCTTGTTTATATTCTGTTTCGTGGGAAGGTGTTCTAATCAATGTGCACAAATAACTGAATAATAGGCTTTTATTTGCAAATGGTTTGATAACGAGACATTTACATGTGCAAACAGGCTCTTTATCAAGTGGAAAGAGAACACTTTGTGCACCATTAAACCTGCACAATGCTGTAATCGTCTTTGTTTGGATATGTTAAATAAAGCCCATCATTATGCTCTACTGGGTGCTAAGTGGTATTTTAAAGGTCCATAAATTCAATTAGACATTATTTAATGCTGCCCCTAGAACGCGTTAGAGCAGTGACGCACGTGATCAGGGGGAGGGCCGAGTCAACATTTTTAAGAATTATTACGCAGGATTTACATTTATATTGTCATTTTGATAGCACGCCCCTCTTCAACCGATAGGGGCCTCAGATGCTTCCAGGGCCTCAGCTCGTCCCCCTCCCTCAGGACTGCCTCCCATTTGTCATTATACATAGCGAGAAGGAAGAAAAAATTCTCTCCTCGGTCTCAGTCTGTCATTAGAGCGGTCCCGTTAGCCTGGTGCTAATGCACAGTTTAGCAGCCACCGCGGAAAATGCTAAAGAGGTCCTGACAACTCCTGGGGGTTGGCTAAGTGTGGGCCAAGGGTTTCTGTGTGTGTGCGAGTGCGTACTCGCATTAGTGTTTGAAGGGGGGTAGGAAGGGGTCCCAGTGGTTGTTTGCCTGTTTTCCATCAAGAGCCCTCATCTCCTTTATCCCCTTTGTGGCGGAGGCCCTCCTCGGGCAGTTCCCTCTGAGGGGGATCTAAAAAGAGCAGCTGCTGGGGAATGAGTGCCATTTCCTCCTGCTGTCACCAGCACACTGGCAACCCTTAGTCCTCCTGTCCCCCTCCACTCGCAAACCCCCTATTAATATGCATATGAACTTGTTTCTCTTAGTTCTGAACTCCAATGACAAAGTGGGAAAGCATATGTCTGAAATATTCATGATCGCACGCAGTAATTAAGCAGTGGAGAAGGGAACTCTGCGAGGGAGAGTCACTCCCCCTCTGCTCGAGTTAAAAATGGCCCTTTTTTTTCTGCAGCACTAAAAAGCATGTTATCCTCTGCTTTCATAGTAATTCTTCGAAGCTTCTCCCTGGTTGTGTGTGTGTGTGTGCACGCTGTTGTGCAACACAGAGCCATTTACCATGTAAGAGTTAATGAGGCTTCAAAGAAGAGCAGTTTTGTTTAGTGAGCAAACTCAAGTTAAGTGCCAGAGAGGACCCTGTGACACCCAGCCTGTTTTTCTCAGTTTCTCACTGCACCACGTCCATCATTAACTTCTCCTTTACTATTTTTTCCATATAAACACTGATACTCGGAAATGTGATTGTTCATATGACTGAAATAGAATGAAACAATCTCCTGCCCCACACTTTTCATAAGGAACTTGCTGAATAACATATTAAGTGTGGGTTTAGATAAGAATATTTTCACTAGGGATTTAATTCTCGAGTTGAAACTTAAGTCACGTAATATAATGTGAATTAACACTATTAACATTAGAATAACATATTCAAGTTAGAATTTGCACATCTGTGTTGTTTTCTGTTTTGTCAGAATCTTTCAGGGCTTCACTTAAACATGGATGCTTTCCCTCTTCCCCAGTACACAACATTAAATTTGGAAATTGTTTAATTTTCTTCCATCACTACAATTCATTTAGCATTAGTGTACCCTCCCCCCCCACAATATTTTAATTTAAATGTGGGAAATATATACTTACTTGATGGTTTGAAAAAGACAGAGACTTTGAAGTCAGTGAATAAAGCATGCTGCAGACCATTCACAGATTTAGCCAGAAGAATCAGAGGACTCAGAGGTGGATGCCTCTGTATAGCCACCAGAGAGATGGAGAGAGAGAGAGAGAGAGAGAGAGAGAGAGAGAGAGAGAGAGGAGAGAGAGAGAGAGAGAGAGAGAGAGAGAGAGAGAGAGAGAGAGAGAGCGAGAGAGAGAGGGAGGGAGGGAGGGGGGTATTTAGTTATAGGAGGTGAGAGGGAGGAAGAGAGGGCTGGGAGATGGTTGCTGAGGCTTGACAGCCAGGTAGATTGTATCTGACATAAAGCCCAGAGATGAAAGAGGAGCGGACAGCTGGCCTACTGCACACTCTATGCAGTTGCACTCACCTCACCATGCCGCTCGCCGCACCCCCTCCTCGTTCCTCCCCCCTTTTCACTCTCATTCTCCTCATGTTTATGCTCTCCTGACGGCTCCTTGCGGGCGTGTCCGCCAGTTTCCACCAGGGGAGGATCTCCCTCGCTCACTGGGCCATCCCTGGGCCCCGTCTGGCCCCTGCTGGCCCCTGCTGGTGCATCTGAGGATCAGTGGTCCAGAGTTCAGCCTCCCTCTCCTGCATCCCGCCTTCCTTTCCACTCTTCTCAACTCCGCCCTGCGCTTGTCATCTCACAGCCCACTCAGTGCCACACTGGCTTGTTTTGTCAATAACCATTTATTTGTTGCTGGAATGGCAGCAGCCATTACATCTGACCTCTCTGTTTCATCAATTATGGATAGATTATTGGATGTGAACATCTGCAAGAGCTTGCTGTTGGACTCACCTCCTGGCAGGGATTAGATAAAGTATTAAACTGTTGTTTATTGTCAGGCCAAAATTCTACTGGGAAGCCTGAGAATTTCTACAACCCCACAGCAAAAAATAACTCCCATCAACAAGGCACCTTAAATAGTTTAGCAGCGCTGCCGAGGCCCCCTCATGGTAAGATATGGGCCATTTATTATTTACACTTATTACTAGTTGTTATAACACTCATGGTAAAAGCTCCTGGCAGATGGGGCTTAGTCATTGTTTGTCACATTTGTAAATGTGTGAACGAGAGGCCAAATACACACAAATACACATACATACACACAACTCTATACTGGGACAAGTGTTTCTGGTGCTTAGAGAAATTACCACTCATGACCAGGCCACACATACGCACGGACACACTCACACACACTGACACAGACACACACACACACACACACACACTGACACAGACACACACACACACACACACACACACACACACACACACACACACACACTCAAGGGTCTCAATGGTATAAATATATAACTTTCTGGTTATTTAATTCTGAAACATGCCAGATAAATGTTTGACATGTGAATTTTAGATTTAGATTTCCTAGCTGAACCGCTAACTGTAGCATCGTATTTAAGTGGTAGTCAGAAACTTTGGAGGAGGTTTAGTATGTAGCATGACCCGTGGATCAAGTTGTTGGCCTTTTTAACGTTTCTCATTTTTGTATCTGATGTATGAAAACAAGATTTAATGTTATTCATTATTTATTTCAAACATTTGAGAGACAGTTAAAGAGAATATTGATATATAAGTTCAGGCAACTTATACAGTAAATCCAATAGGTGAATCACTTTGTTACTATTACAATTGCCATTATATTTGCTTATTCCTCAATGAAAAAATAATTACTGCTGGGAGATATTTTTTTAAATAATTTTTGTATAAATCATGGTATGGGAAATGATTAATTAGAGGAGCAAAGTAACTATATCATGTCATCATATCATCAATGTTTTATATTCCCTAAAATGTACACACCTTAAAAAGCAGCAGTACATTTTTTTTCACATCTTTCCAACAAAACTTTTTCAAATTCCTGGTGCAACACAGCCGACCTGATCTTTCCTTTCAAAAACTGAATTCAGACATTTCTATTCGTACAGGTGACCTGAAGTTATACTAACAAGCTCTTCCTGGCTGCTTAGCATCCTCCCCGTACTGTGGAGTGGGGGAGATACTGAGTGTGGGGAAGATCCAGTATGAGCTGCCTTTTTAGTCCCCTGTCAAAGCCTCTCACAGTTCACCTTCAAGGCATCTGCTCAGCTGTCAACACGAGTTGTCAAGCCGACACTTAGCATTCACATTGTTTCTGTGAAAATGAAGATGTGTTTTTCCACAGTGTATCCCTAAAAAACGGCACGTGGCCTCAGCATTTTTCGTTAATGTCTTTAGGAGGTTTAGGCAGTGATGTAACCTCTGTCAAACAGGAAGTGTGTGTGTTTTTTTTTCTTCCAGGCTTTGAACAAAGAGCGTGAAAACCTCCTGTGTGCTCGGAGTAGCGGGGCACTGTGCATCAAAATATCAGTGCAGGTTGAAAGGCACAAAATAAGGTCAGTGTCACCGCACTGCATTATTAATAGCCCACTGTTTATCTCCTTGCCCATTGAATCCGTGCACAAGAAATGCTGCCTTCTATGAAATATTTATGCAATTTCCTAGCTTTACATGTAGAACAAAAGTAATTGAAAAACTAGGTGTTACACACTGGCAGCAGGTTGCTGAATGGCACGCAGCCTTGTAACAGAAACTGTCAGACACAGCAAAACACTGGTGAAACGAAGGTACAACAAGCTGTCACACTGTTCGCTGCAGGTCAGGTCCACATGTTGTTATTGTTATTGTAAGGCACATTTTTATTTTAACACTGGCCCCTGTGGGAATTGGAATCAAATCTGTGAATAGGATTTATTTTAAGGGTTTTTAAGGATGTAAACTATTTGAGGTGTTGCCTAAAAGTGGGTGCTGAGAAGACGTGGTGATTAAATATGTTCATGAACATGTACAGTACATTCATCAACAAAAATATAACAAATATATGATAAATCACTGCAGAGTCAAATTGCTAATTTAATCGGTATGGAAAGGTGGTTGATCGTTTGTGTATCAGTTCATTGTTAAAATTAATACACCACTATTGGTAAAGCAGGATAGACATCTCTATTCATAACATCAAAACTTAAGGCTTATTAGAAAATAGTGCATGTTGGATTAATATGTTTGAGCTTGAATGTTTAGTATAAATGAAGTCCAGTATAAATCCTACATCTATATCTCAAGGCTGCATTTATTTAATTTTCAATTTATAGCACTGGCGGTTATTCCCTCCTACATTAGATAAGAAGTCTATGGAAAAGCATTAACTTGGAGAAATTGTGTCGTCGGAGAATCTAAATGAAAGGTTTTCCCGTTTGACTTTCAACTAAGGCTGTTAAAAAAAACACTCTACTATTGAAATAGTAGCAGGTTTTTCTTTGCACTTCACACTCTTCTCTGTTAATATAGCACCTGCATCACACACACAGGTATTAGCGGTAAACACTGCACCACTACAAAGCCCAACACGCTCTCTCCCTCTCGTCTTTTGTCTCTTTCATGTTAAAAATCGCTTACTAATTAAGCCAAATGCCACTGCACCCAGAGTGCATGCTTCCACACACACACAAAGGGAGATGGAGTGAGGGAGAGAGAGAGAGCTCTCTAATGATCAACACATGCCAGTGTCGTTATTATCCCAGCCAGCCGGCCTGTGTCTCTATAGCCGGCTCATGTGCTGTTTAAGTGATTGTAAATCATCCTACAGTAATGGCTGAGATTAGCATACTATCAAAAAGCTTTCTTCATGCATGATCTGGTAGCATCTTGGGGCCCTAAGTGTTTTATGGGGAGTGAGACCACATCGCCCACTGTCATTAACAATCTAGCGGTGGCCGTGCAGGCAGCTGTACTCGGGCGGCTGCTGTTAGTGTTATCAGATGCGTGAGGAAGATGCAGGCTTGGACTGCAGCCCATTATGGGCGCTGCCTGTCAGGAGCCATTAGGCACATGCTTTCTGATTAATGCTCTAAGTGATGGTGTGAGTACTACTCAGAGAGCGGCGCAGGGAAAGAGGGGAAAGGAAAGGTTATCGTCTCACAGAGGAATGCCTGAACGAGGGCTAGTGTCAGTGATGGTGATGATGATCCTGAATACCTTCTACCCTTTGCTGTAATTGTGGGTGGGTGTGAGAAGGGAAACCACTGGGATGTTTATGTTTTTCTTCCCGGGTTTTAGGCTCTGATTTCTCCTTCCTGTGTTGAGGGGATCCTACTTAGAGACAGGATCTCAGGGTGTCCCCCCCCCACCCCCCCGACTCTCTCTGCCTGCTATTGTGACCCATGAATTATTGATTAACCTTGGTAATAGAAAATATATAACTGTGGCATGCATTGACCTGCCTCCTCTGCTGTGAATAAGTGTTAATACCAAATAGATATTCATACGTATGCAGATGATTTCATACGATTTCTTTAAAATAGGGCAAGTTTAGCACTTGTCTGTGTGATTGCTGTGCGATTAGGGAATACATTGAACAACTCTCCTGTTAAAATTAATAAAATAACACATTTCAACTAAATCCTGGTTAAGTCGGGTGTCAATACTCTGAGATTTTAGTTCACTTTATACATTTTTATTATGGAATAAATCGTCATAGGAACTGTACATGATGTACAGAATCGTGCACAGTGAGCTTCTGAGAAATCTGTGAGGTATTTATCTGATCACTACATTTAAAATGACATTCAAGCTGCTGCCGCGCCTGTGTAACAATTTATTCTCCGGAGCAACAAGACCCATGTGTTCTCGTGACATGTTCAAATGAATCCATCTGCTCAGGTCCTGTTCCTGTGATGATCTCACCTTCCACAGCGGATCAATAAACGAAACGCTATGTTTAAACTGAATCAAATTTTCCAGTTGTGGGGTTAGGCTTTCATCCGCAACAAGCCGCGACACTCCTCACTCTTAGCTTTACCGTATATACAATTAAACGCCCCAGTAACCTGAGCATTTTCATTAGATTGGACCTGCAGGGATGTCGCCGCACGTTTACCCCCATCACAACCTAAAAGAGATGACCAGCCGCAGTAATTGCACGGCGGTGTGTTTACATTTATTCATGAAACGGAGGACCGCCTTCTCATCCCCGTTTCCACCTGTCACCCATTCCATTTGCCCCGTCAGGAGGGAAGCCCTCTCTCCACCCGCACCCCCCGTCGAACTTGGAGCTACAATCACTAATCAGTCCCTCCCCTCCTGAAGAACCACTGCCTACTTGTTCCCCTACCGATATTTGATTCCCGGCCAGCCTGAGCGAATGATTAAGTTTTCATGCATTTGGTTTCGCCAAAATGTATGTGCACTCAGCCACGTCCTTTATTGATTACTTCTAGTGCAAACAGTGGGCAGGGTGTGATATACATAATTGGACAGTTGTCAGGGGAGGTCGAGCAGTGATAACCAGCGTCTTATTTCCCCTCCCTGATGGATATAGGGACCCACCTTGAGAGCGACCACTTGCTCCTTATGTAGCAAAGAGATAGAAAAGTGAGATAACGGTTTCTAACAATGTAAAGTGACAAGCACATCGGGCCACCTCGTAAAATTTTTATAAAGGCCTGATGTTGTTGACGCACATATATGATCAAATACAACTGTTTTATTCTGACGTTGAAGTAATGATTTAGTCACCACCATAGCGTAGAGTGGAGCCGAATTACAGTGAAAACAGGAATCCATAGAACGGACAGAGATTACTTATACTTAATATACACTACTTGTGTTTAGATTATTATTTTCCTGAATGCTTATAACTACAATAAACTGGCAGCATATTGTTGGCGCAAAAGCCGAAATAGTCTCTCAGCTTCTAAAATCACATTTTCGGAGGCGTAGTAGAAGTAATAACATCGTAATCATCTTGCTGAGTCAACACGGTTCTGTTAAGAAAAGCAAAAAGACATCCTTTAAGTTTGTATTTTAGTAATGAAAAGCAAACAGTGTCTGCTGCAATTGCCTGACCCGTGACCACGAGGTGATGAAATGTCCCGGCCGAATCTCAGCTTAGCCCTGTCTCTGTCGCGATAATAGATTCAGCCGCACAAATGGTGGAAGCACGGATGTGTAATAACTCTATCAAACTCACGCCTCTGTGTTTTCACAAGGTTAGACACACACAGAGACACCCGCTGGAATATCACATTTTAGTCCTCTTCACATGTCCTCTGCTCGAAAGAATAATTTTCGTGTGGTCAAGGTTACAACCACTGTTTGTGTTAGTTGGGTAATCATACAAGGTAAGCCGCCCTGCACTCTGGAGCCTCCACATTACAAAAACATCCACTTACATGGATTCATACATGGAGACATTGACACTGGTCGGGAGTTTGGCAGGAGCAGGGAGGCAGCCGAAGTGGGACCCAAACAGAATCCATATTTAATAATGTGTTCTCACTTGGACATGTACTCTTTCAAGTCGGCATAAAAGAATCTACAGAGACGTTGCTCTCTTTGACCGAGGCATTGTGGCATCAGATGAGCTGATAGCCTTTATAAGAAAATGTAAATCATCTGTGGAAACCTACATATTATACACATTTGCGCACACACACTCTGAAGCGTGCACAGTGCACACACACACACACGCACACAAACACACAGAAACAAAACAAACACCAACACGACCCCACTGATAACTTGGCACTCGGTGGTCACACAGATACGTCCAAACATTTCACTGTACCTGCAGCGTGCTAACGTGGCGTAGTGGAAATGACATGTGCAGTGATCCACACTCATCTAAGCAGTCACCGGTCACTGAACACATTAGTGCTGCTATCTCCTGCCTATAGATCGTCAGGTGGATGTTGTTTATGAAAGAAAATAATAGATACAGTTTTTTTACATTTTTATTTATATATGTTGTTTGGGTCACCAGTGCTATTGCTGGGTAAGAAGGGGTTAGACAGTCATACAGGATCTAAACTTGGAAGAGGCCAGAAGATACCCATCAGGGCTGGTAGGGCTGTCACCTGGTGCACTTGAGGTGCAGTCGTTAGAATATCTCTTGTGCAATAAGGGAAAATTTGCAATCTTTTGGTTGTTCTCACTTTTGATTTTACCTCTAAACCCTCCTGGATGAAATATTCCTCTAAGGCACCAACAGCTAACCACCGGTCCACCTGCCTAACATGCTGTCTACAGTATCTGTTTTTAATCGTGTCCATCTGACTGTGAATGTGCAGCTAAGTGAAAAAGCTCTACTACCCATGATGTTCACTTTCTACAGATTTAGTCTCAATCCTGATATAAAACTCCCTGTTTGTTTAAGTCATGATAAATTTACCTCACAATTTATTTTATTGGGTTTTTAGATGATTTAATTTGGATATTTTGGTCTAATCTTTTTTTGGTCTAGTATTCGTCCAGACCAAAAATGAAATTGCTTTCAAATACGATTTAATCCACCTGATTTTAACTATTAACTCTGGATGCAATAAGTAAATCACAAATTCATCAGAAAAAGAAAACTCTTTACAAACAAAATGTATATATTCTATACATCAGCCTCCTAATAAATTTTCAATAAAAAGGTTGTCGTAGCTGACTTGGCGAATGGCTAAATCTCCATCTGGTAACAAAACAGCAATGTCCCGTTGTTGTAAGATGTAAACAGACACTGTGATGCTTCTGCCGTTAGTAGTTAGCCTGATATGGCTTTTAAAGTAAAGTAATGCTATCGAACGTCTTAATGCTGGGTTACCTCAGTCTGTCTGTGGTGCGCCTCAAGGTGTCTCTTTAGGTTTGTGGTTTTCTTCCCAACGATTTTGTAGCTGCAGGGCTTCTCCTGACAATACCACACGCTCACTTCTTCTCTCTCAGTGGCGTAATATTTGAAGTGGATCCAAATGTCATGTTCTTTTCCCTTCACTGTATATTATCCAATCTCCTACAGCTCCAATGTTTACGCCGTGTCGAAGCCTAGCACTGTTGTCAGTGTGTTGCACAAACATTCAGTGTGTAATTTTGTCTCCACTATATATTTAGACAAAAATACATAGATATTTATGCAGTTTTCAGTTTTTTCCACGTTGATAATGATACTAGAGATTGTGGATGTTTGTTCCATCTCATCTTAGTCATGGAAAAAAGGTCATTGTCGAATATATTTGGTAAAAATGTTCAGTGCGCTACTAAAATATTCAAACAAGGAGGAACTAAAAAGGCTTGTTCGCCACATGCCTTCATTCACAGCATCTCTCTTTTCCCTCACTTGCACTGCTAAGCCTCTCTGACCTGCCTTGTGTCGTCCTGACTGCATGTAATTATCCAGCCATCAAAGCAAAGCTGCCGTGCCAATCAGCCTATCAAGGGTTAAGGGGACACACTCGTCTGCGGCGGTACCCTGCCTACCCAAGTCTCTGGCCCCGGCGCATCTCAGCAGTCTTTGCTAATGACTCGTAGCCAACAAAATTCCTTGCACTCTCAGGTGGCTTCCTCCTACCAGGCTCTGTGTGATGATGAAAAGCCTGAGATAAAATAAACTGACAGTTGCAACTCATTGCGAGGAGCAGGCAGCACCGTGGCAGCAGCTGAGACCCCGGGAGCCCAGCACTCCCCTCGCCTTTTTATTATTTTTTTTTCATCCTCCCCTCCATCACCCCCTCCATTCTCCTCTGCCCTCCTCCTGTGTGTCTCAGTGTGTGTGTTAGTGTGGGTGTGCATGGGTGGTAGACTGCAAGTGTGCGAGTGTGTGTTTGTTTGTGTATGTGTGAATGCATTGGTAGTGGAATCGTGCAAGTGCGTTTGCACGTATCTGCATGTAATAATGCATGGGCCATTGACTGTGTTCTGCAGAGGGTGCAACTACAAGGAGGGGAGACTTCATGCCCCCACCACTGCTCCCTAATTAAAGCCCGTTCCCGCCTCTATTATTTCAGTCCATTAAGCAAAAAATTCCGGCCACCCCTCTCTCGCTTCCACACATGACACATTCCAATCAATACACTCCCACTGGCTGCCTCACTGGGCGCCTCAAATGAATAGATTGCAGTGCAACATTATCTCTAATTGAATTTTGCAGAGGATGCCATGCAGTGCGCTGTTGAGGGGTATTTTCTTTTTTTATGTTAAAACAAAAGGTTTTTCTAAAACATATTATGAATAGATTAAGAAGAATTCTGAGCTGTCGTGGTTTTCCCTGAATCGTATTCAAGATCGTAATGATACACAGAAATCGTTTGATGTTTATGGGCTTGACATTAATCAAAGATGAATTAGAACCTGATAAGAAAGGCCCCATGGCTAAGCCATAGACACAGTTCAACCACCTAGCCTTGCATTTGGCTCAGCACCACAAAGGTTCACATTAGCACATCAGGCCCCGAGAGAGAGCCTTCTCCTGGCTGGTGACTGTGGGGGTTCAGGGAGGGATGGGGGAGGCTGGCAGATGGTTCAGTGGTATGTCTGATGGATGGACTGACTGACTGACTGATGGATGGATGTTGCTGACTCTGTCATTCCTCTGTTGCATGTATGGTCTAAATCTGTACGGTTTTTATATGATATTTACATGGATTGCACTAGAGCCAATGTGATACAACGATATATATTGTTTGACAATATAAAAACATATTTGTTTTTATATTATACTATCTTATTTGTTTGGTTGTGTGGCAGATCAAACTCTAAACAGCAATATGTGTGTCATGTAGACCAGTGGTCCCCAACCCCCGGGCCGTGGCCCGGTACCGGGCCGTGGGTCAGTTGGTACCGGGCCGCAGAGAAAGAATAAACAATTTACAATTTTTTCTGTTTTATATAGTATCCGGTCATCTTTCAAAATAAAACGGTGTTTTTTTTTAAAATGACCGGATCCTCTCCTTTATGACTCATGCTTTACGCATTTCAAGACGGTCTCGGTCACGTCACTTTTTCGCTGAACACAAACCCACACGGTATTTGTCGGACCCATTTGTCAACAAACAAGGTGAATCCAGCATGTCTGTTAAAGAAGCAGATCAGCTGCTGGAGATCGCCAATGACGGCGGCCTTAAAAGTATGTCCTGGATTAAAGTAGAGGAGAATACCCTGAGATCGCCACAACAGCACTAAACACCCTGTTGCCATTTCCAACATCCTATCTGTAGTGACATCGGTGGATTTTTTTTTAATTAACGAATTAATTTTTTATTTTAAATAACCAAAAAAAACCTCTCCAAATTCCGTTAAATTAAAAAAAAATCTACCGCTGTCAACAGAGGCCGTACCAGAGGGCCTCCGTAATGAGGCTCCGTAGACACACCTTAACTGCCGGTCCGTGAAAATATTGTCTGACATCCAACCGGTCCGCAGCGCAAAAAAGGTTGAGGACCACTGATGTAGACGATTAACAGTCTTTCACAATCATGATTATGTACCTTTCTGTTTTATTTTCTGAGTATTTAATTCAATGTAATGACAAATCTGCTTTTTCATGTGGTCAATTTTACAAACAAAATCTTAATTGAATTTACAGAAAATCAGCTATATCGCATTATTTATCAATATGGATAAGAAATTTAGTTTATCGTCTTTTGGTCATACGACATAACCTTAAACTGCCACGGAGGCTATTGCATCTCGGAGACACAATAGTAAACATGAAGGTTTTTCATTTTGCAAGCAAGCAAGAAAATATTTATTTATATAACACATTTTATTCCAGGTGGACGCACAATGTGCTGCACAGATTGTGACCTACCACAGAAGAAGCCATCACTAAAGCCCAACATGTTAAATGTAAATTGTTCCCAAACAGAAGAAGCTGTATAAGCACTTCAATTAAGCAGAAATATCTGGTCTGAAAAGGACAGAATAATGATATAAAGATGGTTAGTACCAAAAAAGGTTGAGGTTTGATTCCCTGTCCCACAAAGCTCATTTCAAAACCCTACGGCGGGAGGACTAGCTCTAAAATTGAGACTAGATTTAAATTTCATAGTATGCTCTAATAACTTTCAAAATGAGACAATATCCAGATTTTTAACAGCCACCAGTGGAATCCTGTGGAAGTCACATTTTCATCTCTCTAATTGATTTGTTCGCCTCCGTCTGTGAGTTTCTGTGTGAACATCTCAATGTGTGTGTGTGTGTATGTGTGTGTGTGTGTGTGTGTGTCTGTGTGTGTCTTCGGTGACCACTGCAGCTGTTCCCATGCCAATTAGCACGGTGGCTCAAAGCAGGTGCCAAGGCAAATATTTAGCTAATTATCAATTTTTAATAGCATTTCTACACTGGCTCCTTTCCTAAGGTCCAGCAGATGCTATTAAAACTCGCCCCATAGATACAGTCATGACATGTAATAACTACTTGAATATAAAAGAGATTAATAATTCAGAGTGAGCCAACAAATTAGGACCATCATTAAAAAAACTAGGCTTGAAACCATTTTGCATAAAACCAGCCCGGTTCAAGGTAATGCCAAGGCTCTCCTGATAAAGAATTACAGCATTAATTCAGCAAAGTGAACTTATTGCTCCTACTCCTTCACACAGATCCCCGGAGCATTCAGGGTAGAGGAATGAAATGATAGCATTCATAGGCACAGGGGCGCTTATTTCCATTCCCCCCCCATCAAACCAAGTGAGTTTCCACTGTGTGTGTATGTGTGTGTGTTGTGGTTAAGGGGGGAGAATTGGTCCCTTTCTCCTTGTACAATTGCTGAGTTCCCCGTGAATAGCATGCTTTTATACTGAAGGTTCTCTCCCAAGAGGGGCTGAGGTGGCCTGTCTCTACCAGAGGTCCATTGTGTGTACACACCAACAGAAAACAGACACACAAACACCCACACTGTGACCTCCCTGGGTCATCGCTGGAATTGCATAGACACATCCCACCTTTTCATGTGGAGATCTTGACCAGCCATCTTAATTGACTCTAAGCTGGTTCACATGAATGCGATCAACAGGACTTATTCGGTCTTTACACAAATAATCCGCCTCTGTTTACGAATTGAGCTCTGCTGTCATTGTGTAATTGTGCTTTGATGATGTGATACAACACATGTATGTACAACTGATACCTTGAACAACATGACAGACGTATAATATGGTTATTTTTACATCTGTATTGTCTGGAAAATGTGTGCGTGGAGAAGCTGTTGAGAGGTTATCAACATTAAAGTGCGTTTCCTGTTCAAATCCCACTGAGCAAACACTTCAGTTTCTGCAGAGAGCTGCGGCACCTTGCAAACTCTTTTAATAGAGCGCGTTGCTGGAGGCACAGTTGCTTGCTTGTGTGATATTAGCATTTACCTGCTGTTTTGAATTTTATTTGAATTGGGATGAAAAGATCAGGAAAGGATACAGTAGGCACTGGCAGACGTATCTTAACCCTGTTTTTTTCCTGCATCCACCTTCTAATTCAAGACATACAAAATGACTTGACATAATGTTTTATACTTCTGGCTGCCTTCGGGGATTTAAACAGCTTGCGAAGAAAGGGTGAGACTCGACGGTATTTCCCCAAGGATATGCATGCAGAGGGCAGAAAACATCAATCAGCCAGCTGATGCCTTACACGTCGGATCTTTGTTGATATGACAAGCTGCTGTCAAATGTTTTGAAACGGAGGTGAATTGAATGACAAGAAGCATTCTCTCTACAATAGAATACTTCCGTTTGGATCAAATATCATGGCATCACAAAGATGCATTCATGAAGAAAAGGATTGATCCCTTGTGTCAGTTAAATAATGATTTAAATTCATATATAATCATCATTAAATGTTTAGTCCGTGTCATAAGAGCAGCTCCAAACACGGTGATATCAACCTTGTGTATTAAATTTGATATTCATGCTTCCCAGAGGAAGAACCCTTATGATTATGCTGAATCCTCACAACTCTAATGACAGGAGCAGATGTTAGCATTGCAAGCATTTTACTTTTACAAACAGAGGATGCTTGAGAAATATTATCACACTAGAAATTTTCCTGAAACAAATCTTAAACCCTGCCTGTGTAACCTAAAACTGAATCATGTTGTTTTTCGGAGTTGACACATATGTAGAGATCCTTGTTTCACCGAAATATCAGATTCTTCAATTCCATATCAACTGAACGTAGCTTCAATAAACTCATTTCTGTTTTGCTTGAGGCCTTGTAAAGGAAACATTGTGGTCTTTGACTTTGACCAAAGAGAATATTTTTGCCTCAGTCTAACCATGGACGGATCTGTGGGTGCATCTCTGGTTGTGACAGACTTAGTCCTGTGCTCTGTGCGCCTGCTCTCTACCCCCAACCACCTCCTGATGACCCCTCTGCTGTTAGGAAACGTAGTGCTTCAGTCATTAAAGAAAACATTTCCTCTGAACGTGATCCAGTCACTGATTACGTCTCCACCACAATGTAATTGGGGAAGCAGTTTAAATGTGTATGAACATAATTTCTGGGAGACTGGGTTCAGTCTGAGGTGAGTTAAAAGGTGATATTCAAAATCTTTGATAAAAGTGTAGAATATTATCTTCCAGAAGACGAGAATATACCATTTATTTTTCTTGACGGGAGCAATAAACTTGACAATTACTTATTATTGATAGTCCACTAACACTATGCTGTAGCACTTTTGTTTGCATCATTGCATGCACGGTATTCTTGCTGTCAACCACCTGTCATCTACAGGGAGAATTAGAAGTCTGTGTTTAAGGAACATTCCATCAAAAGTTTCAATAATCAAATCTTAAACATGCTGAAGTTTGTGTAAACAAGCTAAAGTGAGTAGATGTTTAAATATGAATATAAATACATAGTACATAATAAATTGGGTGTTGTTACTTTGGAATTCTCCTTTAAGGCTGCCCTACTAGTCTTTTTGAACTTAAGGTGAATTTGTGGTCCTTGAACATTATAACTACTTGAAACATAAGGGCATCAAAAAAAGATCTTCCCAAGGACACTCCTCTACAGGTAAAAATATATATTTTTTAAATGTTTTGAATTAAAGTATGAACATGAAATGCGTGTGAGACTTTAATGAGAAAGAGGGGAAAAAACCCACACAAGGTCGTCGTCAGTAAGAACAGAAACTCCGTCCCTGTGGCATGGAAAAGACAGAACTTTTTGTTTTAGCAAACTGCCCATCAAATAAGCATAATCACCATCAGAATTCATACGGTGTTCTGAGACTCCTGGAGGCAAGCGGCCCCACTCAAATTAGCAGCTCTGATAAATCACCATTAATTAGGTAATAAAAGCCAGCAGGTGGTTCAGAGCCCAAAGACATTCCCCGGTTGTCTGAATTATGTATATTACAGGAGTGCACTGATAAAGTAAATGAGCAGGGGGAACAACAGATAGCAGTTCTGGAGGGCCCTCGTGTAATGCTCCAATCAGATCTCCTGCAATTCCACGATGCCACCCGCAGGAATACAGGTGGCTCTGACCCCCACTCACATCACATAACACACAGGGCTCCGGTGTGAGGCATATTTATACACGGGATTATGCATTCAGAATACAAAGTTTGCCTCGGCCCATCCCCGAACGAAGAGCTTGTAAAGATGTTATACTTTGATTATAGAAACATAAGGCAATTATTTGGCGAGCAGAGGAGCGTGGATTGATTGAGGCGTGATGACCTCCCTGTATCGAGGTGGCAAGGGCAGCGTGTGATCATCTTCATCATCATACATATTTAAAGGAAAACTCTTTTAGGGACCCAAATATATGGAAATGGTTAATTAATGTGCTCTCGCTCTTTAAACAGCCAGCATGCAACGTGGTCATTAGCATAATGTGTCAACAAGCTTGACGTTACGAGTACAATAATGTAGATAAAGATACGTTTTACACATTTACAGTTAATAAACACGCATGATATACATAGATTTAAGCAAAACTGCACATGCAATTAAAACTTGAGCTTAAAGGTGAATGAGAAAATATGACGGGAACTATTTATTGTAATAGATTTAAAGTAAATTTGAATAATGGTACCAACATTTTACATTTGTCATTGAAAAGCAAACAAAATAACCACACAACATCAGCTTGTTTTTTTCTTTCACTGCCTTCCCTGATTCACCTTTAGTCTTTTTCTTGCATGTTACCCCCATCAATTGTCGATCTGTTGAAGAGCGTGAAGGAGTGTGTGTCCTTGTATTCATGCACCATACAAATAAAGCAGGGACCCTCTTGGGGACGTGTGCGCCACTTGAGCAGCAGTCACATCACTTACCTTTGGAGTGCATGCAGCTTAGCTACCCTCTTCATATAAGCCCTGTGAAGTATCATTAGCCTGAATTGGGGTTAATGGAGGTTAATTCAACATGTGATAGCTGCCTGGATAGCTGCTTATCCACAAGATCGTTGTCAGTCCCAGATTCTTTTCTGTGTTTTAACGAACCTTTTTATTTATTTTTTACATATTTCAGGTTGTAAATTCTCTATAGCTGTCGATGGCTGCCACGACCAAGTTTCCCCGTCAGCAGACGCCCTCAGAAATCTAGTTTGCTTCTTCCCTCCTTGGGTAAATGAGCTCTTTTCGGTGGGTTAGATGTCCTGAGGCAGCCACTTGGCAGAGGGTGAAAGAAATGGCAAAAAGGCATCCACACAAGTGGGACATGGGAGCAGATGGGACACTGATTGCAGTGTTGTTTACAGCTGTTGAGGTCCTTCCACGCTGCTCTATAGAGGTCAGAAACTATGTCTGCTGCCACGTTTCACAGCACCGCCGCTGAGAGCTCCCCGGCAGAGCTCACTGTCAATATTAGACATTTTAAAGAAACATGTCCATGGACTACATTTTTGGGGTCTTTTTCACAACGGGGTTATTTCTTGGGGACGTGTCATATTCGTACTAGTTCATTATTTTCTTTAAAATCTTCTCATGTGGAAAAAAAACCCTGCACCAATCAGTGCTGGTTGGAAAGTGAGGAGGGAATAAAAAGGGACGGCAGAGAGTGAGAAAAGAGAGAGGAACTGGAGGTAAAAAGCCATCCAACACAAAGGTCTTTGATGATCATTAACATTTCTTTATGTTCCCATTGAATCACTTTATATGGTTTTACCAGCGACGTTTCCCATTCAGGATCGTTCCATCAGGGTTTTGACTGTAGTCTGTATCTCAAGCAATAATAGCCCCGAGCGGTAGAAGAAATATATCCAGGGTAATCAACCTTTCGCAAAGGCACCTCAGAAACACGCATTTCAACAGCCCTGTGTAACCTGATATAGTGGCTGGCATCAACTAGCTTTGCCAGAGACATTACTTCCAACTGAATATTTGCATGACAAGATCATGTAACTTTTGTGACTGGCAATAAAAATGCAATATATACCTCTCATTTCCATTACAGTCAATGACATACTTACCTGACATGTCCTCCTGGTGGTCAAGTGTGTGTGCGTTGTCATTTCTTTCTTTTTTTGCACATTATGTACTTTGAAATCATTTGAGCACAGTAAATCAATTTTGTCTCTCCATACTCACTGCACATTTGCATGAGCTCCATATTTTTGGGTAGCAGTCCTTCGATGGGAATGTCTGGCTGAAATTCTTCCACTGGCCTATTCCCAGCATGATTGGCAGCTAACAATCTGGATGGGGCTAGTAAAGGCTGCATTCCAGTGTTGTCAGGAATACTGGTACAGAACAGTACAGTTTTCAAATGCAAACACAGACATTATCAGCAAGTGAGTGGGTAAAGTACCTGTGCTTGTGTGAAGCCTGTGTCACTGTTCTGCGTTGCATGTTGGTGTATCTGTGACGTTTATTATCTCCTCTGACTTCTTCCTCCTAAATGAAAACAGTTTTTAAAATGTATTGATGTTGCAAACTCACAGCATCATATATGGGGATTAAAGCTGATCAAGACAAAAAACGTTTTTCCGTGGGGTTTATACCAACGCATCTTTCAATTGGACCTTTTGAGTGCAATGTTGGATTTACAGGATTTGTGTTTTAATGTGATGAAGTAGCTTGATTTGTCAGATTTTGTTATTGATTGGATTAGTTGTAATTAGACACATGAAATGAAGCCATTTAACTGGGTTTTATTAAATTAAAAGAGTATTGTTATTTTGATCCATTAAATGTTAACTTAATTGAATTTCCAGGAAATGTACAAAACTTGCGATATGTCGAAATCCTCATAAAACTACACTTTCTCCAAGATGATTTTACCCATGTGACACTATTGCCTCTGTTTCTTTGCTGTAAAAACCTTCAGTGGAGTTTACACCAACCATTTGTCTGATTTTATTTTTTGGAGATATCGTGATGAGTCATGTTCACCTTGAATTAGGTGGATCCCGTGTTTTCTCCTCCTGAAGTCACCCCCTCTAAGACACGACAGTTATCACATGATACAAAATGCTGTTTTCCAACTCGTCAACATGACACACCAGAGTAGAGAGTTAACGTGGATGAGCAATAACACTGACGCACCAGAAAAATTCACTGAACTTGAAGCCCAATAAAAAGACAGGATTCATTTCATCACCAAAAGTTGGCTAATTTATTAATGTCTCATGTTGTTAAATATGATGGCATTCTAGTAGTTAATGTATTTTTAATAATGCAAATATTGTAATTAGCCCAACCCCCTCGCCGTGCATGTAATCTCATGTGTATAGTGTTTAGTGTTGCTGTTTGCTGGGGTCTGCGTGCGCTCGCTCTGACGCTGCTCCTCTAATTCATCCAATATAAGATTCTTCTTATTTTCCCAAATGTTATTCCTCTAAATGAATGAACGAAGCCCGAGTGAAAGCCTCAGACTGTATCTGAATGAAATCAGGTATTGATTTTGCAAAAAAGGTATTCCCATGTTGCTGGTGGGCAGAACAGACTCAATGGACATTGTTTCTCTGTGGGTTGTCTACCGATCAGATTGCTTAATCATAATAACAACAAGAATAATAATGCTTGTAGATTATGTGCTGTATAATGTTGAATACATTATGTAATGCTATAGATTAAATCCGAACATACAGACTTGTGCGTGCGTGTGCGTGTGTGTGTGCGCGTGTGTGTGGGTGCATGAGTGTGTGTGTGTGTCCTTATTGGTGCTTTGAGATGCATAGCCATTGAGGCCATAATTTAGTCCATTATGTCCTCTGGTTTGCGGTAGTAGCCCCAGGCCTCTGGCACTGAACGTTGTGTCATTTGCTACCAACTGGGTTTTTGATGAGAGTGTGTGACCTAGACGCCTCATCCCTCACCACTGTCTCATTCCCTTTATTTACATCTGTCTTTAGCATTCTAATTACTCTCTTTATTGCTTTAGCCTGGAGGAATCTGTTATACTGGAGAGAAAAAAGGGAGACTAAGGACACTGGAGTTTTAACCAATAATAAAGCAGCATAACTCCCATTACCCAAAGGCAAAGATTGGGCCTGGGAGGCTCTCCTGTTATGGGCTGTGGGCGAGACAACTATGGAGTGAGAGAATTTATATGCAGAGGTCCGTTTGCCTTTTCTGATGTGTACGTTTGAAAACCATTTGTTTGGCAAAAGACAATTGGCTTTCCTTATGATTAGCAGCTGACTTCTCAGTTGGTCGAATATTGTAAACAGAGATTTAATTAGACTCAAGTCAATTGATAATTTCCCCCGAAATGTGTATTGTCTTTATAATTAGAAAATCTTTTTCCAAAAATAAAACTGTGAATCTCTAATTCATAGCAGGACGCACATGCTCTATTCTATTCTATTGTCTATTCTGTTTTTGGACAATGTCATTGCGGGAAAAAGAAAAAACTTTTAAATGGTCTGTCCCTTCCCACAGAATTTTATGAAATAGCATCAAGAGCAGGCACAGCAGTCTTTAATGAGCTCTCAACTTTAAAGACTTGAAGGATATTAACAAGCTGCTTGACAAATGGTGCTTAGAAGCACATTAAAGACGCAGCTAATGGCGCGCATAATGACGGCTAATTTTCGATCAGATATAAATTAGAGCCCCCAACAGTTATTTGCCTTAAGGACTTTATGTAAATGATTCTGTTCTGTATAAACTGAAAACTGAGGGAGTGAGTGAGTGAGAGGGAGATAGAGAGAGAGAGGGAGAGAGAGACTTGCACTCCTTGTGGGTATGATTAATAGATCTGCAACAGAGCACGGCTGTCAAAGCCCAATGAACACACATCCACTAGACAGCTCTACCACCTTCTCATTAAGGTCCAATCTCCACGAGGTCTACAACTTACTCATTCGGAACACCAAACCAGCCTCTGAGAGGCGGTCTGACACTCCACGGCTGCAACAAGGAGATCCGGTGAAAAATAAAACGCGGGTGTTTATAAAGGTGCATATTCCTCAGATGTTGTTAAATATTTGATCGCTGAAGGCACTCTGATGCCATCAATTTACACATTAGGTCATAAGACGTTACCGAGTAGACACAGTGAGGCGGAATTAAAAGATTAACACATTTAGTTAATAGCTTTACGTATTTAAACACATTGTAAAGACCGAACAACTTGAGATCTGCTATTCTGATGTCAAAGTTGCTGGGGGTGTGCCCATGTACATGTACTGTTCAAAACAGAATGAGTGAAGATGCTGTGATCCATTGTTTATTAATCAGTACAAGGTTTTTAAAAGCTTCCTTACATCTATGTATGTTTATGGTAAATGGAATCACATGATTAAATCAACTTAGTTGGTATTTCTCTGAATAACTTACTTTGCAAAGAAAGATCAAATGTTTAAGATATGAGGTAAAAATGTATTATTCTGAGAAGTTGCTCATGTTCATGAACTCTGGCACCGTCTTGAGATGAAACTGACTCAATTCCTTATTTTCGGGTCATGTGTCTTGTTGAAAACATGAGAATAAATTCAAGAAATACAAATACATTCATGTCACCAAAATACTTTGCCTTTATGGTCACTATAACAATAACGTTTTCCTTTTTTGTGTGTGTGCGCGGCCTCACTATCCACCTAGCTGTAAGAAGACGTATTGCAGAAAGTTAACAACATTAGCCTTATTAAGAAGGGGTAGAGAGGGCACTTCACAATGTACAGAAATAATCATAATTAAATACATTTCAATTTGCAACATTATGGGTCCTAGTTAATATGTGGATGACTTGTCTGGACTGGATTTAATTATTTATCAATATCTGTATTGATATACTCCACTGGCTTCATCATGGCTGTTACTGAACACAGTAAAATCAGTCTTTGACATGGACTCCATGTTGAAGATCATTGTATCGCTACAGATTAAGCTACGTACAGACAGTATTTCCCCTGAAGCACAAGCATTTATTTAAATATTAATTTAGTGTCACGTTAGAAGATATAATGCACAAATTCACAGAACAGCATCAACTGTATATATGGCCAGTTAACACAAATCTACAAAACCAAGAATTATAATACAGGATCTTAAAGAAATTAAACATATGCCTAGTGTTTCCATTAGTAACAAATATATGAAAGGGATTAAAACGCTCCAAGGAAAAAAAAAGGAGAAACTTCGTTTTGCATCCAAATCATTATTTTGGGGGCAGCCACATGTCAAGGGGTGACTGTGGCCTCCCAGCAGCCACCCTCTAATCACGCCCCTGAGCTATTTTACTTATGAAGGCTGAGAACGTTTCCACTGGCAATCATTTTACAGGCACTTTTGTTCAGATTGTAGTTTCTCTATTTTTTTGCAATTGTAAATATGATTAATTCCGATTTTTTTGGTATAGTCTATTTAATTAATTAATGTTTTGCGTTTATTTTTTTTGAATGTAATCATTTGGTGCAGAGATTACACATAAAATACAACCTTGCCTTTATTTTCTGTGATATGAAAATATATATGAATTGACTTGAAGTAAAGGTGATGTGTTTAAACACATGGGGCTGATGAATTTTTAATCGAGAGCTCTACGCATGTCTAGACAGCATCCAGCATGTGCAGCTACAGCTCTGCTCTCAGATTTCAAAATAAAGGTAACGCAGCACAGGTCTCCCCTACAATTATTCTCTATTTCTCACTCAAACTCCTAACCAACTTATTTCTGGCCCACGTTGTATTTGATTTATTTTTACCAACACTTACCAAACAAATATCTTAGGGATTTGATGCCACCTCAGCATTATTTCAGATTTGTGTAAAATTCAAAATAATAATAAAGTGTGTCATGACTTGGATCAGGAACAGGATTTATTTTTCTTTCTTCTGAATTTAGCCTCGGATGTGATGAAGAACACACCAATTAGTTTAAATTGACAATTTAGTCCGAATTAAATGTGCGGATTTAAAACTGATTTCATGGGTCAAGTCGAAGATTCAGCTTTCGAACAAAAAGTATGAGCAAGTGTCTCCATCTGATATCAACTCTGCTGTTTATGATGGTGTGTGCGTGTGGCTCACACGTGTGCGCGCGAATGGTCACCCGGAGAGCGAGCAAAGAGAGAGTGAGTGAGGGAGAGGGAGATGGATGGAGGAGTTTCATTGGCGGAGAGGCTGCAGTGCGCGCGGTCCTAGATCCAAATAAAGTATCCCACCAGCAACCTCCTCCTCTTGTCAACGCTGCCCCATCGATTAGTTTCTGGAAAACACTTAACAAACTAATGACTATTGATGGCTGATTAATATTGCATCAACAACAACTGATTGGCGACACTATCAAATGGCGATGGCCGCTCCGCACCGCACCACGCAGCAGCAGCAGCAGCATGTGACGGCTGCAGCACAACATCCTCTGCAGCCGACACCTGACAAATAAAGCGCTGATGTATGGCGGCGGAGCGTCGCGCGATTTATGGCTCGCGCGGTTCGTCTAATTCTCGAGCAGCCGCGGCTTTGAATTCAGACACTTGGCGTAAATGTACAGTTAAAATATTCTACTCCCGCGTCCCCAGGCGCAGCTCCGACGGTCCCTGGCTTCATTAAAATTTCATCAGGATCCCTGAGAAAGGGGGGGTGAAATGTTCAGGGGAGAAAGAGAGAAAAATAAAACAAGAGAGGGCGTAATTATAACAAAAGGAAACAGCGCTGCCCTTTTTTCGTTTTGTACACAGCTCCCACCGTGTTTTCTCTGTGTGGATGTATATGGGGCCCCATGCAGCGTGGTGGCTGCACGTGTGGCTCTAAGGTAAACTTCTCATATTTATTATATATTAGAAAATAGACCTTCGATTTTCCTCTTTGTGCTCAGGCCTGTTTTTTTTTCTATGTGAGATTTTTTCTTTTTTATATATTTTTGGTGCTGGTGCAACATTGATTCGCTATCAAAGAATCTAGATTGATTTTTTCCAATATGTGAACGAGAAGGCAGCAGCAGCAGCACCAGTCTAAACTGTCTGTCTGCTCCCTGTCTGTCGGTCTGTGCCCTGTCTGTCGGTCTGTGCTTGTCAAGCAGCAGCGAGGCTCCACTGCATAAAGTTAATTTCAATTCCCGATGAGACCCTCACTCGGCAGCCCTCCCTGACCAGCGGTAATTAACAGGGATGGCTAATGACTCCTTAACTCGCTCCTCATAATTATCTGCTTTTCATAATTCGATGTGTAATTTAATAATTCGCTCTTATTAACGCATTAAGTGAATGGCTCATTTAGGGGAAATTAGGAGCACTCACCAGGAGCATCTTTTAATTGATGAACCATCATGGCTGTCTCATTAATAAGGGTCGTTTTGATTCTCTTAATTTGTCACGAGGAGGGCGGTGGGAGATGTTTGGTTTGTGGATTGATGACATAGACTCGTTGTTTTACTCAATTTTAAAATTGTGTCATGTGGTTGTGTGTTTGTGTGTATATATTTAGGAAATTAATTAAAATAAAACATACATGTTTTTTAAGGTGAGGAATCCAACCAACCCTTTGGTCATGTCACACTTTTTTTTAAAGCTTGAAAAAACATGATAATAAATGAATAGATACAACAATTTAAAATCACTTGAAGCTGAATATTTGAAGGTCAAAACTCTAAATGGCTAATTATTAAGAATTCCTATATTTTTGTCTGTATTTCAAGGATAACAAATTCACCTCTGGTAAAATGCACTGTTATAATCGATTCTAAATTATCCCCCACACACACAAACACACAGAAAACCAACCCCATGCCCATGTATTGCAGAAGCTGTAAATATTCAGGTTTCAGGGATGCTCGTGTTTGGCTGGTGCTCAGGTATCTGTCCATGGTGCTGAAACGCTTGCTCAGCGCCTCTCCTGCCCCTGAAGCCCCCAAACCAGCAACTCTGCTCTGGACTTTAAAAAACGCCTCCCTCCCTCTTTGTGTTCACCCTCTTGCTCCTTGTGAACAACTTAGAACCACAGCTTTTTTTGCTTCAAACCCCGTGTGCATGCACGGAGCATGTTTGAGTGTGTATTTAAATAGAGACGGGCACGTTGGCAGGCGAGCTGTTTTTCTGGCGGGCTGACATCTGGCAAGGCTGCGCTCCAGGGACCCATCCAGCTCTCCACAGACCCCCTGATTAGACTCTAATAGAATATTAGCATTTGCTCTCAGGTAAGGCAACAGTGAGCCGCGTAAGCTGGCAGCAAGTCGGTGAGGAGGCCACGTGTGTCTTTAACATTGATGGGATCGAGATAAGGGTGGATCCTGCGAGGCCTGCGTTGTGTGGCGAGGCCTGGGGGAGCCCGGTGTAACCCACACGTCAAAAATAAAGCTGCCTATAGTAACACTTCACATTTTCCTCTTAGTTCTTCATCTCTTGGCCAGACAGTGGCGGAGCAGCTTGGTTGGGGGAGGGGGTCTGCATGGTGGTGTGTTGCTCGTGAGTACTCTGACAGGGCTCACGGCTGTTTTTAAGATCAAACCTGACACCTTTCTGTATCTGCAAAGTCACGTAACCTTATTTTGAAAAATTGTCAGTATTTTTCTTTTGTCAAAATAACATTAAAGAATCCATCAAATGTATTTCACCAGCTCTGCAGCCCACAGCTTAAACCGTTTCCCTCCTCATCATCAATAAATAAACAGATGAATTAATAAAAAGAATATTAGTCTGGATGAGCCACGTTACACAAGTGTATTCATGCAAAACGTCCGATTAAATGTTAAAGTTTGTTCTTTAATGAAACACATATTGCAGTTCAATAATTAAATAAATTAAAATTACATGGATGTAATAAATTAATAGAATTATTTAACCAGGAACCTAAATAAACATACATTACAGAAATAAGTTACCTCAGCTAAAACAGCAATACAGCAAAAACCTGTACGGATATATTTATGTGCATCAACTGATTCCAATGAAATATTTACATTGTACACGTATACTTCCATGAAGCTGTTTCTTTTCAAGAAAAAACATTACTTAAACAAGGTGATTTTAACAAGCAACGACTTCATAATAATGATGCGCGTATTTAGCCTATTTATACAAATAAATAGCAGGAAAACATACATAAAATAATTTAAAAAGAGAATACTATCTCATATATATCTCGATTGTACCATCTCAAACGTTAGAAATCGTGAAATTAAAATTTTGTGACTGCACATTTCGCAGTCATTTCCCTTTTGAAACCAGAACAACGCGGAACTCGCTGTCAGAATTTGATTTTCTCAAGCAAAACGAGGAGGGGGGAATCCCAATAAATATATAATGAAGTAAACATGACCTCACTCAATAAATAGTTCATAAGATACAGGCCCACGCTGAATTGTAAACTTATTGCAGCTGGCATGAAATCCTATTTTTTCAAAATGGGAAATCTACGATATCCTTACAAGTGAGTCCCTATTTCGATTATTTACCGATACTGAGGCCTCATAATAAACACCCTCCTTCCTTTATCCAAACCCCAGGTATCACGAAAATATATCCCTGACTTCGATCACACACATGGTAACAAAATAAGTGGAATTAATTACACATTTAGACACAAAATGAAGTGTGTGACTGGTAAATTATTCATTTACAAAGGGGGTTATTTGGCAGTAATCTAATATTAGCTCTCAAGACCAAGTCGTGTGTTGTTCTCCCAATCCCCTCATGGACCCTGAATAAATGTCAGACTGCATCGTCATGAACTCGGAGGAGGGGAGGGGAGGGGAAAGGAGGGGGCAAACGTAGCTTATCCTATAAGCCTAAAAAAATAGCAGTCAACAAACCAAGTGCTTTGAGTTAAACTATAGTCCCAATAACAATGCTGTTTGCATCAGGGTCTAAGGAAAAAACCACAGTCCTTATCTGAAATGGATCATAACTGAAAATGAAAGCATATGCAGAGTCCTGTTAAGTCATTGAAAAAGGTGAAGTGTGGAAACAGTGGTCTTACTTGCTCTGTCACACGAGGCTTTACTGGACTCCACATCTCAGCGAGTAAAAGAGGTGACTGCATTGTGGGGGTCATTTTTTTTTGTTAGTATTTTTTTGTGTCTTTTTTCTTTCAGTCATTGTTCAGTTTGTAGGAATTTTTCGAAGTTCAAAGCACAAAGTCATCGATGATTGCAAAAAGGTGTGAGATAGGAAATATGATACAAATCGTCTCTAAACAGTTCCAAGTCTTTTTTCTGTTTGTGTGGGTGGTGGTCTGTTCAAAGCGGATTCTAGACGCACGCTGAGTATTTCATTCGTTTCTGTTTCTGCCGCTGGTTGCAAAACCAGACCCGCACCACGTTCTTTTTCAGGTCCAGCTTCTCCGCGATTGCTGCGATTTTCTCCGAGGAGGGACGCGGCTGAATGGCGAAATAGGCCTCCAGCGATCTCTTCTCCGGCGCCGCTATGGACGTGCGCTTCCTCTTTTTCTCCGCGCCGTTGAACAAGTCGGGTTTATTAAGTTTGTCCCTGTGTGATTTCTCGGCTTCCTCTAGCCACGCTTGCAGGATGGGCTTCAACGCGATCATGTTGTTGTGAGACAGCGTGAGGGACTCGAATCGGCAAATGGTGCTCTGGCTGAGGGAGCCCACACCAGGGATCTTCAGGCTGGCTAACGCTGACCCTACATCCGCCTGGGTAACCCCGAGTTTGATCCGTCGCTGCTTAAACCTCTCCGCGAAGGCTTCCAAGTCCCTGGGATCGGCGTCCACGTCGCTCATGCCCATGTGCTGTGGCAGCCCGTGGACATGAGCCATGTTGATGGCTGCCTGGTGCATGTGGCTCATGCCCGCCATGTGGGCAGGGTGCGCAGCCGTGGAAACCACCGAGCCATCCGGCCCAGCCATGGATCCTAGTCCCAGTCCCGGGGTGATGTGGTCCAGCAGGTCCCCCTCCAGTGCCTGGTGGGGCTGGTGGTGGTGGTGATGGTGGTGGTGATGGTGGTGACCGTGGCCGGACAAGGCGGACGGATGAGAAATAGGCACCGAGGAGGAAGAAGACGAGGTGCAGGGGAGCGAGTTCATGGTGTGGTAGGTTGCGTCCGGCTTGAAGGGACTGTGATGTGGAGGGTGGTGGTGGCTCTTGTTCTGCGAGGCTATATCCACCGCCGCTAGAGCTTCAGCCCGGGCCAACAAACTCTCATCCAAGCCTCCGAATATATTGCTCTGCAATTGCAAATAGAATGCACACATAGCTGTCAGCAGGGAATTCTCCCTCCACTCCTCGGTTTAAAACATTTCCAGAATGTGAAAAAAGATATCAAAAAAAAAGAAAAAGGAGAGGAGCCCACAAAACAAGACGCATGCAACATCCCAGGTCATAAAAATTAATACGAAAGGCAAAGCCGACTGAATACATAAGTTGAGCAGAGGAAGAAAAAAAAATATGGAGGTGTTGGGTGATTTGCTGTGCAGACATGAAAAAAACATCAAGCAGAAAAAAAAGTGGGCTGTCAAAATGTGCCTTTAAGCTGTGATTATGCAGAATACGTACCGGTGGGGTTGGGAGACAGGCTCGGCGCATCGCCTCCGAGCCGCCGCCGTTGCTGTTGATGATGCTGTTGCTGTGTCGGGAGGACGAGCAGGAGGACGGTGCATTGGAAGTCAGGGTGGATGAAGAGGAGGAATGCAACGAGTACTTGTGTTCGGGCAAGCTGCTGTGGGCCATGGCAAAAGCCTGCTTGCTGTTCAGAGACATCATCATCATATTTGCTGGCGTCCGAGCCTCAGCAAGTTCCTTTTAATAAGTTAAGACTCCGCCTCCTCGCTCGGGAGTCGAAGCCCCGATTTGCTTCGGCTGGAATCTGGAGTCGCCGTGGAATGAAGCGCGGGGCTGAAGACGAATGGTCCAAACGCTGAAGTTATCACATCTATTTATTATTACGCGCGGAGGTCTTGTCTTTTTGGGCGAGTGAGAAATCGCAGGTGCCACCGAGCCATGCAACTGCGCGCAGCCGACACCTTTCCCTTTGTGGACGTGTGGCTGCTTGTCTCTTTCTCCTTGTATCACTTCAATCTATTTGTCTTGTCTTGTCTACCTTGGATTATTTGGCAGATCTCCTCATGGACGACGCCAAAAAGGAAAAAAAGGAAAGAGCAAACCAGATGTGAAAAAGTTTCTCTCTTCTCTCGCCGTCTCTTAGGATTTTCCGAGATACTCGAAGTTCCTGACTCCTGCCTCTTCCCTTCCTTCACCTGTTTGTTTCTGTTTTAGTTCTTTCTTTCTTTTTTTCTCGTTTTTGCTCAAAAGTTTCCGTCTCGAAAATGACCGTGAGTGAGAAGTAATGGCGGTGACAAGTCTCTGTATTGGAGGCTACCTCTTCCACTACGTTCAATGCTGCGGGGACCCGAACTGCCTCTGCTCTGAGGCGAAGGGCAGACTGAGTCTCTCTCCTCCTCTCTCTCTCTCTCTCTCCCTCCACGCCTCTCTCTCTCTCACACACACACCCCCTGTCTCTCTCTCTCCTTGCAGCTCTCCCACCCTCTCTCTCTCACACACACACACACACACACACTCTTTGCAGCTGCACCTGAAAAACCCTTTTCATGATTTATTATTCTTCATTAGCCTCAGCAGCAGCAGCAGCACCACCACCGCCGCCGCTGGGGACTTTGCGCATGGGCAGTGCGCGACAGGGCATTTATTTCAAATGACTCTTTTCTTCTCGCCACCAACACCTCGTTACCAACACCGAGTCTTGGGAAGTTCACAGACTTTCAGAATTTCCCATTTTATTGCACCTGCATTTTTTTCTTTTTCTTCTTCTTCTTCTATTCTTGTTGAAAATTGCAAATGAAATTGTGCCCAACAGACAGTTGCGCGCAGAGGAGACGAGTGAACACCATGGACAGCTCCTCGTCACCTAAAGTAAAGCTAACTTGTCATTGTAATGTCAAATATGGATTTATATTTTGTTTTATTATGACACCTGAGGTAAAATACTATTTCTTAAAAAAAAGAAATTCATTTTAACGGCTAATATTTCTATTTCATTCTATTGAAATACAGTTTTTCCTGCAATTCCTACTCATTGTTGATTTAGCAATTTTCTTAAACTGAATAAATTAGGGCCACAATACGAGTGTGTTGTAATTTTGTTGTACTATTTTCTATTGTCATGCCTTGGGTTTTACTTGCACAGAAAAAGGGACACTAGTTAAAGGCTACTTAATGGATGACGATAAAAGTGGAGTTTTAAAATAATTAGCACCATTTAATTGCAAATCTATGTACTTGTCATAGCAGGCTATTAACTTATCTCCCCCTCCTCTAATTAAGCCACATCATCGGTAATGTAATTAAAACATTCAGCCACGTCGTAATTAAGGAGGGGGTGTCTCGTTTGTTTAATGTGGTCACGTCTATATAGGAAGAGATAATTGTTATGATGTAACGAAACACGCGTGGAGAACAATGCATCTTGGATTTAGTTTTTTTTTGCTTCCTCCTGTGTGGCTGTAATTTTTCTGAACACCTCCTTCTCTCTCTACACACACACACACACACACACACACACACACACACACACACACAAACACACACACGCACACACTGTAGCAGGTGTGAAACCATGGTCATCGTCCTTGACAGATTGTGGAATTATCCCTCAGTCTCCTTAAACATGTTAATAATATATCATGTGGAGAAATCTACATTAATTTCTCCCCCGGATCTCTCGAGATTATTAAGTGTGGTCTTATCCTAATTATATTCCACGCCTCCTCGCCCTGGTATGTGGCCAGAGCTCGTGCGTCGCTCCACGCGGGTCCGAGAGCACTTGAACCGGGGTTACAGATGTTCCAGCTGCGTGCAGGCGGCAGAGGCGCTGCTCTCCTCGCGAAGGACCGTACATGTCAGCTCCTGTTCTGTTGTTGTGATGCACGGAGACATTTCTCTGTGTCCCCACGGCTGCTACACAACAACAAAAATCGGTTGGCTTTTTTTTTGTTGGTGTTTTACATCACGAGAGAGCCATCACGCTGCAGCAGCAACGTGTGTGTCTCCCCCCAGCGGGACAACAGGCGCTGCTGGAGCCACCTCCAGACACCGGGAGACAGGGATCAGGCTGCAGGAGACATCAAGGAGTAATCAGTGTCTGCTCATATATACCGACAGACTGATTTATGATGAAACTTTAAAGGAATCATTTATATTTCACCACCCCTAAATCGGCGTATGAAATTTTCATCCACAATGAAAGACACACACACAGACACACACCACACACACACACACAAAAGTATATCTTAAGTCAAATAAATCAGCCCAGCGCTTCATCCCAACCAATTGACTTTGAAGTGCGTTTTCAGCAGGTTAGCGAGTGTGTTCACGTACCTGAGACTTTGACTTCCTATGGTAACAGCTTTTGGAAACCAGTGTCAGAAATGTGTTTGACTGAATGACTTCTGACAATGAAGTGTCAATACCAGCTGCTCGACCAAATCCTTACTGGTGTGGAAGAGTTTTTATTTCTCTAGTATTTGTTTCAGGCACCTATTGGCAACAATAGCACAGTTTTATATGCTGCATTCTAATTTCATCTTGAATAATTTAACAGCTAAAAATAAATAAATAAATAAATATGACTCTTAGCAAGGCTTTATTGGGGAAAGAGAATGCACTAGTTGTAATTTCATTTCCAGTTTTTGAAATATAAAAAGGCCTCCAATTTAGAAAAAATCCTTACATCCTTGAAATTGAGCTTGTTTATGATCGTGTCACCTTTTTATAAATGTCAGCTAAATGCTCTTCCTGCCTTTAAATTTGTGTCATCACACTCGTACAGTAATTGGAGGCAATGTTGCCATCATAAAAAGACAGTCACATACTTTGCCTTGAAAAACACAGCACCTCAGTGGGATTGTGCGAGAGCAATATTTTCCTTACTTCAAGGAGCTCTAATACGAATAAATAAATCTGTACCGCCTAAAAATAAAAGTAACGGCAAAGTAAAATAAAGGAGCACACGCAGCGAGGCTTGATATAACTCAGGTGTCTTGCTTGCTTCCCCCCCCCCTTCTCTTCCTCCTCCTCCTCCTCCTCCTCACTATCTTACTTACATCCGAATCAAGGAGTGCTGCAGAGGTGTCTGTGTGCTTTACACAAAGACATACTCTTCTCAGCCTCCCTCAGGAGCTCTTCACGTTAACAATCCCAATTACACCGAGACCACCAGAGACAGCTGTTTTTATTACAGAACCGCTCCTTTGTGCCGCCAACAAGGTATCTCCGCTCCTCGACTGAACACAGAGATAGAGCTGCACTGAAGAGAAGGGGAGAGGGGAGAGCGGCGTGCGGAGTGAAGTGGATGAAGTCTCTCGGCTGCTGCTGCTGGTGATGCCTTTATTCACAGCTTCCCCCTCCCCTTTCTGATCTCGTGGAGCTCTTTACATGTCGGAGCAGAAGGTCAATGCTTGTTGGGAGAGGGGCCTCCAAAGAGATCTGGATCTAACTCAAGGCAACAGCAAATCACACAAAGGAGGAGGGGGGAGCGTTCCAGCCACTGACGGTGGTGCTTTATTTATTCATCTCCCTTTACCTGGGAAATGTGACAGGTTCCACGAGGAAAACACTGACTTTAATGTGTTGTTTAAATGCATCCAACTACAGCTGGAAGCCTTCAGGATTTTACTAAATGTCACATAGTCGACTGTAGCGCTCAGCGGGAACAAGTGGCCCACCACTTGAGATAATGAAAGAGGGTTCAAACACTGCATTTGAATTACAATGTGCGATGGTTCTCTATTTGATCTGTTCATGGGGTTAAATAGGAGCTTGTAATGTGGCTAATAAGCCCTAAAATGTTTGGACCTCTAGTGTGAAGGCAAATTATGATGACACACTTCCAATTTGGCTTCTGTGCTAATAGGAATTAGGTAATAATTAATTTAAACACAGAAAGTTTTAACTTGCATTTTAACAAGTTTCCCTAGTCATGTATTAGAGGAAGGTGAAGTTCATCATCGGGAAAGACAATAATCAAACAATTCAGCTTATGTAATAATTTGAACGCCTCTATGTTATATAACCTCTGCGAAGATAACATTCATATTGGACAGTTGTGTTGCGCGCAGTGTTTTCTTCGCATAGTGAAGTGGAAAATATGTTGAGATTGATGTAGTGGATTCCATCCCGGCTTCACCGTGAGAAATTTATTTGTCATTACCGAATTTTTTAAAGCTTGATTTATATTTTTTTCGGCCACTTGGGGGCAGTGAAGGCAGATGTACAGTGACGTCTTCTAAATTTATAGAGCAAATGTGTTAGCAAAAAATTAGAAATTATGTTTACGTCAACCTGAAAATCGTCCGTTCGCGATTTACCTCAGCTTTTTGCTCTGTTTTGGTCATCACCATCTTCGGGGAGATGTTTTGGATGGGGAAAAAAAACTCAGTCGAAGTGAAGGGGCAGCATCAGGTGACAATTGTCTGTGGAATCATCACTACAAGCTTCACGTATCACATAACACAGAATAAGTTGATCCTTTGTAAATATAAGATATTGATTACTGCAGATTTAACCAAGCGTTTTATTGGCTAAACCCATTAGTTGTTTATAAAGATGGACAATGCGTCTCCACTTTTTCTCATGGTACAAAAATGAAGCTAAAAACATCCTGGATATGACTGCAATCACCACCAATTAACATAATCTTGGTTTTGGTAGAATCACCCATCAATGTGTATTTGTTTCTCTAAACCATCCTGGCCAGTATCATCACGCATGTGGACTATAATCCGGAAAGCAAAGGCAAGACCAGCTAACCTGGTCGAGTTGTGAAGTCACAGTCAGGCCTTGACTGGTTAGAGGCCTCGAGAGTGAGGTTTGCCATGAGGTCAGGAAAACAAATAACACCGCCACCAATTTCCCTACTACGCACCAAGTACCAACCTGGGTGGAATTAGATTCTGGCCCAGTCGTGCCCATAGGCTGCAGGGCAGCAAATGATAAGGTCAACCCTCATAATGATGTCACATACCTTTAGGTACTTCAGATCAATATCGAGAGAGGAGCTTTATACCTGACAGCCAGTCAAATAAAGCCTGTCTCGCAAAGAGGGGGAAAAAAAAATACTCGCTTTGAGATAGTCTCATCTGATAAAATGAGATCTTCTCTCTCGTGCTGCTTTTGGCAAAGATATTGGCGGGAGCCTTTATGATCTTTACGGTATCCTGCAGTTCTGACCAGATTTGACTGATCGTCCTCGAGTAGCAGGACGAAAGCAAGACAAAGTTTAACCTCCTTGAAAAGCACAAGCTACCATTAACTGCACCCATGTGATGTAGCATTGATGCACGTGGCTCAGCATGATAACATTTGACAAGACATCAGGTTCCTTTGAGTAAATCTGACCTCATATGACAACAAACGTAATGTCGAGGAAGGTGGCGTGTACATATATATGAGGAGCAACGCTTCAGAGCGTGTGACTATAAGGAACTCGTCATGTGCTATACAAGTGATTAATGTAGCAGGATGAACGCAGGATTCTGTCCAACCTGGATGAACATCCCTGCTGCCTCTCTCATTAGTTTGACTGTCCCACATGGTAATATATTGCTTGTCATTGGGTTGTCTAATGGTTGATGCTAATTGACCTCCTTTCCCCCTTTCTTCTGCACAAATGAAAAGATTCCCTCCGTCCTGTGATGGAGCATGTCACAATCTGATCCGACAAATTAAAAAGCTCTCTGCTGTCAGGCTGTCATCATTCGGAGCCCTTGCCTCATCAGCTATAATGATCATTTTTCTTCACTGGAACCACGGCGCTGCACTGCCAAACACAATACTTAAAGGGGCCTCGCTGCTGCAGATGCACGGTGCGCGTGTGACACATCTGATTGTGTGTCATCTGTGAAATCTTCACTACAGTTCATCTTGAACCGTCCTTCAACCTATGGATTAGGAGATTTCTTTTTTCTTGTTATTTCATGCTCTCAGAGGAGGATTGGAATTCTGTGATGGTTTTTTTTTCATGTAAAATTTCCAAGTAAATTTAATGTGCGCAGACATTTTGAGGAGCTCTCTCTATATGTGGAAAACAAGCAACATTTATTATTTATCTCAAATTCAAATTTACACCAGATTATATTTTATTTAAAGGCTTTAAAAACTGCACCAGTGTAACCTGCTCCTTAACAGATTATTTACAATTCGTCACATTTACCTGCCTCACGGTGTCAAACTGTAAAAGCATAGTCATCCCCCCAAAAAAGTTGATTAAATATTCACAAATCCGAGGCAAATAATGTTCTGCTCTCATAGAAATCTGAATATCAAATATCTTTACTGAGCATTTTTATATTTTGAATTTGGAACATGTGATTGCCATTCTTTGAAGCCATTGGCCTGAACCAGAGAGCAACACGAGAGCTCGGCCATCGCACATCATTGGCTGCGGAGTGATGATGACGCTCATCACTTGCAATCGGCTGCCCCATCCCCTCACCTGCTGACTTTGTGTGTATAACTTTATAATTTATGCGGTGTGCCCATAGTATTGACAAAAAACGCGGCGCGGTGATCAAAGCGAGTCATTCAGGAGGTTGGACAGGGCCACGAAGACAGGGGCTGTAACACTAATGATCTTCAAACGCTCGTCTATTTCACTGGGAGCTTTGCGCAACTCCCTAGCAAGTCCCCTGTCCTCCCCCTGGAGGTAATTGTGCCTGGCTGGTTAGGTGACAGGTGTCAAGTGGCCCCTCCTCAACTGATTCATCATGCTAAGCAGAGAGGAAAAGCTGATCTCGGGCTCTCCTTCTCTGTCCCTCTGTCTCGATCTGTCTTTGTATTTTTCTGCTTGTCCGTCTCTTTCTTGTAAACTCATATAACTACTTTGTCATTACCTCAGGGCGCTGCATCACCTCAGCTAGTATTTATGACAATGTTTAGAATGAATCAGATCCTAGGCCCCAGTTGGGTTCTGCTCATGTTGCATCATGTGCTTATCGAGCACAAATTAATATACAATGTGTGTGTGTTTGTGCAGAACAGAGAGAGTAGGGGCTGCAGATAAATTATATTTTTGTTGTGGTTTAAACTGCCAGCTATAATCTTGTGTGGAAAAGGCCCATGAAAACTATCTGAAACTTAAGAAGATGTCTTCAGGGCTCTTGATTTGTCCACAGAACAGTCCAACGCAAAAATAAAAAAACAGTCTATGAAAACATTTGGCACATAAATGATCGATTAATGACTGATTATTAAAAACTGATCACAGAGATTAGACTAATTGACTAATTTTCTCTCAGTGAGAGAGACAAAGTTACTTTCAATACATATGAGATATTAGAAAGGCTGTGCAATTGAATCATTACTTTGGCTTCAATTGACAAATTTCCATGGATTAAAATCCAAAGAAATTTAATAAAGGGTGATTTAAAAAAGGGTGATTTGTTGAAACTGTGATTTCTGCTCGATAAATGACCTAAAGGATGAATCAGTATCATAATCATTACATATTTTAATATTCAACAGCACTAACTAGTTCTGAAACAGATTTAAAGGTTGGGGTGGTCTTTAACTGGTAAGAGTTTAGTGAGTAATGCAATCACAGAGGTACTGACAGCCACACACTGACCAAAAATGCTGCAGTCCAGCATTAAAAAAAAAGTCCATATTTTGTGTGTCTGTGTGTGTGTGTGTGTGAGTGTGTTAGAGAGAGACAGAGAGAGACCACACCCTCACCATGCCCGCCTGTCTAAGCAGAATCCCACAGGGACCTGCCATACACACGCTCTCACACACACCCCAGTCATTAATTCCTGCTTTGCATCTTGGCACCATGTAATATTTATGGGTCACCGCAGCTTTGTATTCACAAATGGAAACGCCAAGAGAAAAAAGGGAGAAGACACGATACCTCAATCAATCCTGTGAATAAGGTTCAGATTGTCACATCATGGATTTTTTTTATTTTCCTCCCCTCCACTAAGCCAGTGCTTAGGCAGCATTCTTTTCTTTGACCTCTAAACAAGTGTTTTGTATGATGGATTGTCAGACACCACCTTTGAGATGGAGTCATTTTGAACTCCCTTAGAGTTAACAAAGCTCAAGGCAAAGGGTGCAGGAACCTGACTGAAAATTTCATAGCAGCAGAAATTGAAGAACAACAAAACTGCATTAGTCAGTAAAAAAAAAGCAAATGCAGACTTGATGCATTTTTGCCAGATATGACACTATGAACATTAATGACACACAAACACTTGCTGCTACTCAGGATCTCTAAACTAATCACGGGAAGTCTTTGGTGCAGTTCCCCCTCTCTACATCTGACAGATCATAATTGGGGGGGCCTTTTTTCAACTTCCCAAGATGTTCCCATAGAACCTGTGATGCAGCAGTGGGAGTCGAACCCTCGCTGCCTTTCAAATGAACAGTGGTGTCAGAACAGAGCCCTGAGGAACCCCCAGTAGAGCAGGGCTCACCAGACCCCTGTAGAGATTTGAAGACCACTTTGGAACTCTAATCCACTCAAAATGTGCTGATAATTTTCCTTGCCAGGACACTCTCTGCCTGGTGTCACAAGAGTGGCCTCCCGGGAGCAGATCAGCCAATGATAACAAAGTAGCCAGATGTCTGGTGCTGGCAGAATCCCAGAAGCCAGACAGCAGCACGCAGCAGCATCCGCTGTGGGCCACAGATCAAAGATACCTGAGAATTACTTATGGGCACAAAATATGTGTTGCTTACTCTACAGTTCCCATTAATAACAATCTGGGAGAATTTGTATTTCTAATTAACTCTTTTCTTTCGGCATACAAAGTGCTGTAGGTTGTCTTAGGCTGCAGCAGCAATTTTTTCCGTGGCAAGCGCGAGTCGACAACAGGAAGTCGGATGCGGCGCTGTCTGAAGGAGCCAGATCAGCTTTAACTGCAGTTCTGAGGCTCCGAACAGCCCCTGAATTGCCTCAATAAACAAACAAACAGTGCCAGAGTCAGCGTATTCAGATTTCACCGTGCTGCTCGGCACCTCCTTAGACTGGCCCTTGATGCGTACCTCGAAAGCTGCAAGTGTTGACGCAGAATTGATTCAACTGAGCTGTGATTATTATAATTCTAAACGCTTTACTTGTGCCTTTATTGCAGTTTTTTTTTGTGTCTTAACAATACAAGAGAGGGAGATGGTGCCAGTTGGGACCAGACCAGTTACACCACAATAACCAGTTCACTGAGGAACCGAAGACAGGAAGCATGTAGATTGCGACGATTCAGTGCATTTGCAGCCTCGGCTTGTTTTTCACTGTGGTTGTTTGTGTTCCAGTCAGACTGACATTAAGAAGCATTAGAGTTCCATGTTGTTTTCTCCTGCAGGCCCTGAACTTCTTTTAGAGTCCTCCCATTTATTCCATCTTATGTGTTATGTTTAATACACATATATTTAGAGTAGACCCCTGACTTTGAACCGAGAAGAATAGTTAAGCTTTCTCTGCCTAGGGAAGGCGTTTGCTGCTCTTTTTTTTCAATTCATCTTTATAGGGGGAAGAGCCGTACTTCATCTCACACACATTTGTGCATATTTTGTCAGGCTCAGTCTGTTCCAGTGCACTTAAAAGTCACTGTTCAACCGATGGATGATATGCATCCTATGCAATGTGTGTGTGCACTGTAAAATATTAATAATTAAGCATAGGAAGTTTTGCTCTGTGTCCGTATTTGATGGAACTTCCCTCATCATATCCCCCACCCCTTCCCCCAATTATGTATATTACCTTTGCTAGTGCACGGTTCATGCAAATTCTCATTTGCATCGCTCTCTTGAATGTGCTATCTGCCGGCTGGAATCCCTTAAAGCTGATCGTCAGCACTGCCCTTCATCAGATCTTGGTTGTGACCTTTTCTCTTTTTATCTGTTATTCCTCCATGAGTTACTGTTTGAAGTGCACAGATGAACAACCGACAAAAAAGAGAATTTTCTATACAGCGATACTGAGGTTTTATTGTTTTTGGCTCGAGTTACAGAGTATAAAGTCTTTCTTTCCTTTTCAACCTTTCTATGCTCACTTCCACTGTATAATCACATCCTTGAGGATCCATACACGAGCCCATCTCTGATTCATTGAAGCTGCACTTTATGGTGGTGGCTAACATATGCCGACATTTACCAAACAAACCAAGAAAATTCATCTGTTGTTATTAAAACGAGCCGTTTCCGTTCATATTAAACTTTTGATGGGGAAGTTGTTCATCTCTAATGAGTGTGTTTAACGTCCTGCACCAACATCCAGTCCCAGCACCTCTCAGGGTTACTCCAGGTCTTTTTATTATGTTTTTTCTCCAGTCGTTTACTTGAAAATCCAACTTTAAAACAAGGCTTGAAACTGCCGTGCAGCGAGATGGCGTCTCGCAGCTCCGGCAGCTCATCACTCCTAAAACAAGGCGCTCTCGTCCATCCCGGCCCCGACCGTTATTAATGTGCGCTGAATAATTTAGCAGGGTAAAATTACCATGCTCTTTTGAAAAGATTTTTGCCTACACAATTAAAGAGCATTATAGTGATTTTTAGTTGAACAAGAATTATGACTGTTTTCCCTCCTCTACTACTGCACTCTCCGGCTTCGTTATTATGAGCCGTGGGTGAGCTGCGTTGTTAAGGCCTGCTCTGCTCTGCTTGTGTCTGACTGCTAGGAGAGGTTGTGCTCCAGCTTTGACCTATACCACGATGAGCGGCTAATGGATAATGGATGAAGTGTATGTCCAACTTCCGCTGAAAAGACCCAGTAATGGTCTTCTGGCTCCACTAAACGAGCTATATTTGGGCTGTTAAGCAGTTTAGTTTGGTGTAAAAGAAGCCTGGCGTGAAGTGGCTGTTTCTCCGTCCCGGTGCTGCTGCTGGTTGTTGAGTGATGGATCGTGATTTCTTCCAGTTTTTTCACGAATTATCACTGAATCAACACGTTAAATCAAGAAAGATTTCCCTGAAAAAAAGATCATCACAGCTTATTTTCTGACATTTCGTGGTCTAACAGTGCCATATTATATTGCTGTTGTACAATAACAGCATCAGCAGGAGCGTTTGCCAGGCCTTCACTCTTATTCCTTGCGGACAACTGTCCACATCTCAACCACAGGCCAACAATTGGCAGTAATTGGCACGTTGCCTTGGCTGTCCTCGGAGAGATCTGAGAGCGCATACCGCCACGGACAGGCTGCCCTTTCCACCAATTACAGAGTTGTCTCCTTGTGGGGCGGGGGCTGGGGGAGGTCTACCTCACCGCTACCTTGTCTCTTGATCAAAATGATTTGTGGAGATCCCTCTTCTCTTCACTCCTCTCTTCGTCTCGCCTGCCTCCCTCCCTCTCGCCACTGAGGCGCTACTGTGTGTGAACCTGCTGGTGAGAGTCTTCAGTCAGGGTTCCCCAACCAGCGACTGACAGCCCTACAGATGCAGTCAGTGGGACATTCACATTAGAGGTGCTCTGACAGTCAGGCTGTGCTAGACAGGCCTCCCAATAAAACCCCTCCATACAGGTCTTTGCTGCTGGTTTCCTTATACATCACTCGCTGGCTCTCTTCACCATATGAACTCAATTTTTTCTATCGGCGGATGTGTGACGATGAATCGGTCGTGGCAGAAGCTGAAGTTTCTACCACTCAGCTGAACTTGAGTCTCTCGCTTTCTTTTTTATTTCCTCACTTGTTCTCTTGTTGCTGGTGTGTGTGCTGCTTTTTTTGTTGTCGTGTCTCCAGGCACAAGCAGCGTGTTACAGCGGCATGGCTTCAATATTACGGCTTTGACGCAATGATAGCGAGTGTCTCATGTGGTTAGGGATGTGCAGGCCACACAAGGTACCAGGGGACCCCCAGTGCAAAGGATCAGAGGCCTGCTAACACTACCCCAGTTTATGCCACGGGGAAGGATGCGGAACCAACACCCAACCCCCTCCCCCCCCCCTTATTTTCTCCCCTCTCGGTCTCTCTTGTCCTCAAAGCCCGAGTCGCTCTGCGCCTCACTTCAGTAAATATGAGGAGGCGAGGAGATGCTTCCTATACTCAAAAATATGTGTCATGTTGTGTTGCAGTGCGAGTGTAGAAGGCAACAAAGCGAGTGCGCGCGGAGAGGGAGAGAAAGAAACAGCCTTTCTCATTCTTTTTAATCCGTCGTGAGATATTCAGAACTAGGTTAAGTTACACCTCACATTATCCAACACTTAGCCTTTTTCAGCATGTTACAAGATCCCTATTTACACATGCGGGGGGCTGTGTGCGTCTTTTTTTTTCTTCCTTTCTCCGTTCAACAATTAGCACAGGTAGATCTTCGCCTTTGCCACAGGTTGACAGGCTCACGCTAAAGCCGCTTCACTTCTCTGCGAGGACCCTCCTGAGGAGGTGGGGTGTGGGTGGTGGGGGGGTTGGAGGGGCCCTACCTAATATGCTGTCTGGCCCCGGGGCCTGTGGGAGCGTGGTTGGGATTATTATGTTAATGCATGTGCCTCCTGCCCTCTCCTCAGTCCCAGCTGGCCTCCCTGTCGTTAGGAAGTGCTTTGCTCTGACAGAGGAGTAATATGCTCCGTGATTGAGGGGCCAAAAGATCGAGCTCTATAAGAGAGAGGGGCCAGCTCTGATAAGCATATGATAAAAGTGCCATTGTATTGCGAATGCCTTAGAGACATGCAGAGGGGAGCAATTCCTATGGATTTCGGTTGAAAGAGTGAATATATGTATAAGAGCTGGATTTTAATTGCCCATAGCATTATACTGTATCTCTCGTGTATTTGATTGTACTTTTATTGCGCGGACTCGTTCATTATGTGCATGTGACACATCCACCTGTAAACAGGACGACTCCCATCGAGGAAGCAAGGCGCGAGGGTTTTTAATCATCCTGTAGGAATCAATATGAAACTAAGAGGAGATTCAGTTTAATGGAGTTAATCACGTAAACAAAGCAATTAGACTGATGATGACTGTATTTTGAGTGAAAACGTTTGGTCACACACACACCGGGGACTTCAGAAATGTGGCGCCACATCTTAAGTGTGTGTTTGTGTGTCATTTAGGAGTTTGTAACGGGTAACACCATCAGAAAAAGGAATGATGACAATGTTCTTCCAGGTGACTTTAACCCTGCATATCTGTGTCGCACACTCTCATTTAATCAACCTGCTGTGAAAGTAAAAAGGGAGGTGAGGAAAATAAAATAAAAAAAAGAAACGACTAAACTTCCTGCGACTTATCGAGAAGGGGAAACGCCGGTTGTGCTGCGTTGGATCCTGCACATAATTGTGTAAATATGTCACACAAACAGAGGAAAGTCTCTCCTCTTCTTAAACACTCGTTTTTTCATCTCTCCTCCTCAGGAGTGCTCGGGTATGGCTCCGCATTAGCTTTGTACAGGGCCCTCATTCACAAAGTGTGTGGGCTGTTTGTGTTTTGTTAGGGGGTTTGTTTTGTTTGCTTTTTAATCAAGTTCAATTTTGTCTCCATCAATGCGAGCGCCTTCCACACCCTTCTCTCTCTCTCTCTCTCTCTCTCTCTCTCTCTCTCTCTCTCCTCTCTCTCTCTCTCTCTCTCTCTCGCTCTCACGTCTGTGCGGATTATAAAGTGTCTCTTGTTCGCAGAGGTGCCTTCACTGTTGTTATTGTTTGTTTCCTTTTATGGGGCCCCTGCTGTAACGAGAGAGGAGGGTAACTGCGGGTAATTGGTTGGTAAATACTTTGCTGCGACTAAACGTCAGGGAAAGAGAAGGTGTAACATGAGCAGGTTATTGTGCTGCTTTTAGGAGGAAGCAAAGAGAGCCGAAGATTAAATGGAGAGTTTCCTTTTAGATGTATTTTCATCAGATTTCTATTGTTTTATGAGACAAAGTGTTTTGGTTCTCTGGTTTCTCTCATATCAAGATGTGACTGTGTGGAGTTTGAAAGCTAACAGCACATCTTGTAATACCCTGATCGTGATTCAAAGATGATTCAGGCTTTGTCAACCAAACTGAAATAATTAAGCAATTAATCAGTTGGTTGTTTAACAGAAAATGTTCTTCTATTTGATAATCAGTCAATCATTTAAGTAACTTTGAGTATAAAATCCATATATTATTACTTTTTATTGCTATGAACAGTTATTTTGTGTCGTGCATGATATGTCAAAAAGTAGAGAACAGCACCCATCCCAGTGAGTCCAAGGAAACTTCACCAAAGGTCTAGATTTTTTCGTACCAAAATACGAAACTAAAAGAATTATACCAGTACAAAGAAGCGGGTCATTAGCAATGATTTAAACATTTGGATCTAATATGAAAAGCTTAACTGATCAAGAGATTAACTGCAGCCACTGTAAAGGCCCGGCACCTCTGTTTTTGACTTCAGGAAAACTCTGATTGCTATGTTGAATCTGTTAAAGACTAAACATCAATCAAGAAAAATAATAGTGAGGTTAATAAAGAAAATACCTATTTTTTTACAGGTGTACTTTGTTTACATATATATTTATATTTTCTTAAATGTGTACAGTTCAAAAAATATTTTGACCCCTGGAAATTCCTTAAACATATGAAATTAAACATTTCCAGTAAAACACGGTCTCGCTAAAGCAAAGTGCAGATCACCCTAAATATCAGTTTCTTACATTTCAAAGACAGTTTGTCATTAATCTTATTGATTGTTTAACATTAATAGTTTTCACCAAGTCAAGTTGTTTGACTACAGGCTACAGACTGTTCAGCCCCTCACTGGGCTGAATATTGAATAACCAGTTAAAACTTGTGTTTATGTCACGTTACATTGAATCTGCAACATGCCTTTACTTAACTGAATCCACTGAGGCACAATTATGTTGCCTTCACTTTCCACTTATATCCGTTTACTGCCTTTTGGGATTCTCCGGGTTGTCATGTTAAACGTCGGTTTTTTTTCACGAGCTGGCGACTTTTCACTCAAGTTTGGCAAAAGTGGAACAAGGGCACTTTGATTGTTACCCTCTCCTTTGTTGTTTGTTAAAGGCCCTGAGGTTTTTAGCAGCCATAGTCTTCAGAAACTCAAAGCTGTGTTAAATGCAGCCCCAGCCTCAACTAATGAGGGGGAGCCTTCAAAACCGCCGTGAGATGATGCTGTCAAATGGGTGACACAAAAACGTTGCCTGTAATCCCCCTGTGCAGACCCTGGGTGTAAATATGCCAGCTCCACCATTTTCACAGCGTTTACTCACAGTTCAAACAATCTATCTCCCTCCTCTCCCCCCCCACTCCATTCCCTGAAAACACAGTGACAGCTCTGCGATATTCTCCGCCAGAATCCTTGGCTGCCTGCGACCAATGAAACAACCAGGAACGGCTCTGATAATCCTCTTCATCTGCATTGTGGGTAAGACACCTCTCTCGTCTCCTTTGTTCCCGTGCACTGAAACTCGTGCCACTCACACAGTTTGCACTGAGCGTGTTGAGAATCTGGGTGTGATGTCTGGGAATTAATCCAGTGATTTTGACTTGGTGATGTTTGTTTGCACTGTTGTTTGTTTGTTTGTTCGTGAAGAGTATCAGATCCATACTGTTGAGCTTGAGGATGAAATCAAATTAGTAATATGACAACATACATGCTAATGCAAGGCTAACAACGTCTTACAGTGTATCATTAATGTCATACATTGAACTTTGCTGGAAAAATAACCATTTAACAGAGAATTCATCCGAAATTGTAAACTGAATTCCCCTCTGAAGGAAAAGGACATGGTGATAAATGAATGCCATTCATCACCTTCATCCTAGAGAAACATACAGCTGGTGGAACTGGCCTCTATTCTCACATGACAAAGTCAGTAACTTAGCTTAAAACATATATTGAATATGTAAAGGCCTAATAACAAAAGAGGAAGTCTCTTCAAAAGGTCAAACAGTGCCATGAATAAGTAAGTACTGTTTCAACTGAGCCTCCAGACGTCCAGTCAGAATAGTTTTATCCAAAAATGCAACAATATACCAAAAACCGAGTCCAAAAACAACTCATTTGATCGTTTGCTCATCTCTCACGTTGTGTTTCTTATCACTAGTAGCACCACACATTAGTGTTTTATCATATTGTGCAACGACATGATGATGCACATGTCTGTATTGACAGTCCAGGGTGTGGCCCACTTCTCACCCAGAGTCAGCTAGGATCGGCTTCAGCCCCCTCATGACCCATACAGGGTAAGTGCTGTAGATAATGGCTGGATGCTAAGGTTACAAACAATGCATTTTTAAACATAACTCTTGTTTGTTTAAAAGAAAACTCCCCTTGGTACTGACATGTTATCGTCAGGTTTAGATGTCTATCAGAGGGAGATCTCGAGGTCAGGGTCAAGGTCAGTGATCCCCTGAATGGGCTTTGCGATGATTTAAAAATTGCTCCCATTGTTTAAAGGGAAAGAAGAAAGAAAATTACTTTAAGTCGTCATTTGTCAAGACACTGTATGTGTCGATTTTGGATTGTGATACACGCCATGGTCCATTTCATTTGTGAAATGGTTAATGAGGTATGTCCTCAGCAACTGCCTTTGGGGGTTTCTTCATTTAGTGGAGTTATTACTGTATTTTTACAGTCCACTGCTTTTCTTATTTACCTGGGTTTTGCCTTTGCAGTTTTGAAAATTGCATCTTCTTCTAAAGATGCAAACACTCCATCTGAAATACTGAAATAGTGAATAGAAAACGTAGATTTCAATAAGAAATACTTTCTTAATTATGTACAATACAAATTAACTTGCAAAAGTCCCTCACTCTGTGCGCACAATGGCAATACACTCAAAACAAGTGGTGGAGTTTCACACATCACACTCTTGCCTTCCCACTACTTCCTGTCCTTTGGAGATGTGACCCACACATGTTCCTCATCCATCCCTTGTCTCCGTCTAGTTTGGCTGCTCATCACGCAGTAATCCATACTGTGGCTTCTCATTTGCAGGCTCCGTGTTTTGTGTGGTCCCTCCTTTGCTTCCCATGGATCTCTCTGCGGGGAGCAGGGCTGACAGACTCGTCTGATTGATGTAGTGGGGGCGTCTCGTCAGCTATTGTTTTCCTCGCAAGCGTTCGGTGGCTTCAGTCACCAGCCTTCTCTGTCCCTCCTGTGTGGATACAGATGTGTCAGATGCACTGTTACAGCAGGGAGAATTGGGTCATATGTCAACCTAAGAACTTCCGTAACGTATAAATAGTCACTGAGATACTTTTCTCTTGTCTGGCATGAATTTATTCTTATTTTGGTTAAATCTTGCCATGCTGTGAATTTGTTGTGTTTGAGTTTCAACCGCTGCACAACTTTGCTCTGTGCAACTTTTCTTCGGATGACTTTCCCCACTCCCATATCAGGATGGTCATGACTCCATTCAAGCGCAGTACTCACCTTAAGACCATGTATAGTTTTCCTCTAGTTTGAGTGTGTACCTGAAAACTTTTTCCTGGATCAGTGTTCCTATCCCTGGTCTGCTCCTGCACCCTTTGATAATCCGGCCCAAAACTCCTTAAATTCACAAGAGAATTCTTAAAGAATCCTCGAAGAACTCCTCTCTGGCAGTGGATGTAGTGTTACTGCCCACCCGCCCCGACTGGTGTGGTGGTCAGGGGTAGAGGGGAAAAACCGAGCCAGGCATGCGGACGCCGGGCGCTCGCACACCCTCCCTCATAGCATCACAAACCAGGCCGACACATCCCCCAGTAATGAGCAGGGGCCCAGACTATGGGGTCAATTATTCATGGCCAGTCAGCTGGGAGAGATGGAGCCGGAGAGGAGTGGTGTTGAAGCCTCATTGAATCCTACATTGCTACCACATCCACACAGATTTTTTTGTTGCAGTGCTGCCTCCATCCACATAACTAAATCTGAGTCCGAGTCTTGTCCGGATGGATGGAGTGTATCTTTAAAAGGCATACATGAGTGGCCCTCACTCTGGTGGCCATCCAGCAGCAGCAGCAGCAGCAGCAGCAGCAGAGGCAGCCTCGGCTACTCAGCCATTCTTTGGCCAACACAATTACTGTGTTGAAAGGACAGACATTGATCGTCAACACACTACAGCTGTTTCCATGTACTGCCATTATGCATACAGTGGACCGTGTGGGGTCAGTTATTAAAGAGAATGACTCAGCCTGGGCAACCTCAGTGTCAAGGATTGGTCCTGCCAGTTTGTACCGCTCATGGATTATGTTACTGAATTAGCATCTTAGCTGCTGCTGTATAGGTAAAGTCTCTGCCATAACCAGGGGGCGGACACGACAGGGAAATGTATCTTAACACCAAGATCCTTCACAAGAGCAGAGGCATCACAGGGTATTGTAATGACAATTCTCTCATGTTTTGCAAAAACAAAATGAGCACACGATGGCAACACAGAAGGATCAAACCTAAGCTGTTTTCAGACATGGTTTCCAGTTCAATGGAGAGTTCACCCAGAAATGAGAATTCACCTATTATCTACTCACTACTACGACGGAGGTGGTGGGTGAAGTGTTAACGTCGTTGCAGCCAAATCCGTAGAGTAGCTGGCAACCACTTCTTCAAATGTTAAAAACAACACAACAAAAAAACACAACATGCCTCGATACTGCATGAAGACAAGAGATAAGACATTGATGGAGCAACTCATGGGAATGAGAATGACTCCTCCTTTCAAGGCCATGTTGCCGCGGCAGAAATTTCCATGTCTCCATGTTTAGTGGCAATATCTCTGACATCAGGATAATCCATTTAGGTGACAGATTGCTGAGCTTTTCACTCACAAGTTGCATATGAGTCTGCATTTTAATAGTTCACCAGCTCAAGGGGACAGAATAAATCTCCTACTTGCATACTGTATCTACACCAGTGGTCAGAGTGTCATTGCAGCGATGTACGAAACAAATTTCATTGTTAGATACTCAACTACGTTTGTGTGTAGGTTTCAAATTTAGATGTTAAAAGTCTGTTATAGCGACTTGAATGAAGCAGTTTTGGTCAGTTTGAATTCCTCAGTTACTCCCCAGAGATCTATAGTGATGACACATGATGGAATGAGAACATTAAAACTAGAGTTCAACCGATTAATTGGCCGGTAGCCTCATGAATATTAAGTGTCGATTACACTTATTTGTCAAAATAGTTCAATAATAACATCAATATTTCAAAACAGTTTTTAACTCCTTTACTCTGTACAACGGCCTCCAAAAATCCATATGGGTTAGAATCCAAAGGAACTACAGCTTCAGTGTAATCCGGTTTTCCACTGTCAACCCATCTGTTTAGCATTTTCCAAGCAATATATTCTACTGATCAAAAAAGATCATCATGAGCGATTATCACAAGTTTCTACTTCCACTGTGGCGCTTTAGGACATTAATATTATAATTCAAGTTGTCCTAAACGGCATAAACTTAAAATTCTTCGGTGTGTTGATTATTATTAGTGTATAAAACAACTTATCAATGCATTCAATAGTGTTGAATGGTGAGTAGTCTGTGGTGAATTGTGGGATACAGCTCTGAATACTGCTTCGAAATGCTGATCAGGTGTAGGTGAGCTTGGCTTTAGTCAGACCTTTGCATTCTACCTTGCTTCACGTGAACAGAGTGAAGTGGTGAAACCCTTGAGTTTAACACTTAAATATTATTTGTTACAACTCATCATCACTAGGACACGTTCAAGATTCAACACTTAATTGGAATTTTTGTATACCATCTGTTTAAAATCACATTATCACTGAGTCACAATTGCACAATGAATAATTAATACCCAAAGGTTGAATGGATAAGATTCTTGGTACCTTCATATATAAACGAATGCATAATAATGCACCAAATCAAATCCTGCAATAAAAATAAACATTACAGTACCATTACTGTACCTCTCTATTAAAATAGGTTTCCCTTGAAACTTAATTGTATTGTATATCTCTCTCTGCGCATACTGGAGGGCACGCTGTGTAGGTTATGCTGCGGGTGACTGCAGTGAGTACGGAGGGACATCTATCAAAATCGCATAATGGCCACCATCAAGATGCACGGTGAAGTAAAAACACATGGAGAGAAGATTCCCCTCTTTATTAGCTGTCATCATTCCCATGAATATATGTGCAAATAAATGGCTAGTATCACACGGGGAGCAAATGTGTCCCAGATGAAGCTGCGGAAATGGGAGGGCAGAGGGAGGTGAGAAAGTGTGTGTGTGTGTGTATGAGAGAGAGAGACAGAGAGGGAAAGAAAGAAAGAAGCAGGATGGTGGGGGGGGAGGCTCGTGGATGAAAAATCATCACCAGTCCAAATGCAGATATTGTGGCGGCCTCGCACTCTTGCCGGTGTCACCCTCCATTCGTCACTGTCCGCGAGCCTGCCTCTCATTAAGTGGCCCGGCTCCCTCCACAACTTAATTTCCTTAAGAGGACCAGACACCTGATTCAATTGTGCGCCCATTACAGATTTGTTTTCCCCGTCTCGGCCTCGCTGGGACCACATGGCTCTGAGCAGAAACACACTATTAAATGTCGTGGACGTAATTCCCTGACACATGATTCATGTCTGCCTCCCAGGGTCCATCCCTCACGGCGCCCTTAGCTCAGATGGCGGCGGGGCTCCAGTCAGCTGGACCGGTTCAGCTGTGTGTCTGCGGCGGAGATATTATCTCATCAGTTCTGTTTTATTTCATATGTTCGGGCTCTTTTGAAAGGGCTTTGTTGGATAGACTGAAGAGTTTGTCCGTCCTCAGTCAAACGGAGGCCTATTCCCTTTTTTTTCTTACTCGGATCTCATCCTTGTGTTTTGAATACATAGAACAGGTTTGAGATCTATTTTCCTCTCCTGATTATCAAGCTCAATGGTTTGTGATCACGTCATCGCAAGACCCGGGGCTCTTCAATAATTCAGCTCCGCTTTTAAACCGTTTCAACATGACTGCTCCTCGGTCCTGTGTCTTTGAAGATCAGACAGCGTAAGATGTTTTTTATCTGTACGTCAGCGCAGGTGAGACCTCCATTGTCCATTTGACTGCTGGTCTCCATAGCTTACCTCTCACCTACAGCTGTCCGTCAAACTGCCTTTCCTCTCCAACAGGCTTTAACTGATTGTTGCTGTAATTTTTCTGTCAGATGTGCATTCTTTACTTCTTTACTCATATTGGCAGTATTGGAAGCCAAAGGGATCCTCCTGTATATTTTTTTATGTAAAAATTGTATTTTGCTTTCTTTTATTAGCTATTTAGATGACACCTGAAGGTATTAATCAATGAAGTGATCCTCACTGTGAAGATTTACTGTTTTGTCATAGATAATAAAAAAAAACTAGCATGCCTGAGTTTTGGATTGGTGGACTCACCAAATTACAAAGACATATATATTTATAAATTATTCTAATATATAATAAATTATGCATGTTTGTGTGAAAGTACAATGGGCTTTTTTCCCAGTATGTCATCAACAAAACAATTAATTGAGAATATAAATCACCGAAAACGGAAATAATAGTGACTTGCAGATGTAATATAGTTTAGTATTTAAACTATTACCTATATATATGCCAAACTTAACACAATTAAGTCCAGGTACTTAAATGCATAAGGGTTGTAATACCACAAATCCTCCAAAAATTGATTTATTACAAACCTGTTCTGATCTGACTTTTTCTCTCTGGATAAAGTTGCTGATAAACTCAAATCTCCACCCCAGAGCTGCTCCCCTAAATGTATAATCTATATGCCTTGCTATGTGGAACTCATTGAAACCATGCAGCTTTATGGAAGGTAACAAGAGGCCGGGGTTTATGATGCAAAATCATCCAGCATAACACAGAGAAGAAGAAACTGTATTCAGTCTGGATCTGATATGTGGGACTGATATGAATCCACTTCAGTGGGATCGGATCTGTGTGTTCCTAAGTAGCTAAATAGCTTTAAACCATTTTCTCATCATCAGATTGAGAGCAGGATCTCAGAAGCACATCCCATATGTCCTGTGGATATTTGACAGTATTATCTTTGATAGCGGAGATGCAGGGTCAGTTGAGGGTTACCCATCAGACACATACAATAATAATAACATGTGCTCAGTTTATCACCTTCAAGCATTTTACAGTTCACCTACAGGACCCTGCATGTTCTTCAACTGTGGGAGTCAAATCTAGAGACCTTTGACACAGTCCACTTCCTCAATATCTTTCCTGCTTCCAACATACAAAGTACCATCTGATTTTATAAATTTCCATCTCAGTTTTCCCTCTCCCTCTTCATTTCCTACATTTCTTTCCCCCCCATCTGGTCCAATGGAGCTCAACAGCGTGTGTGGAGGAGTGTCTCCTGTTCCCCCCGTCCTCTCCCTCTCCAGGAGCATCAAAAGGAGGAGGACCCACGCAGGGTGTTTGAAGAGCCCACCGACACTCCCCTATGGGTGGTGAACTGGCAGATGCTCAAACCACCCAACTCCATCTAGGCGGGAGGAGCATCCTTCTCATCTGCTTTTGTACGCCTGCCATTGGTTTTCCTTGCAGCCATGTACCAGACATTAGTCAGGTGCATTGTCGTTTGTAGATTTGTGTTTTAGCACCTTACATTGTGCGATCAATTAATTCCTTCCATTCTAACATTTACAGAGCAAGCTTCAATCTTAAGAATTATGACCATTTGTTCTTGTGAGAGATTTGTTCTCCTCTTGTACTTCACAGTTAAAGCATTGGTTCATCTTATACAAACAAGGAATCAAAACCACTAGACACATTGGGCTAATGAGGTTAAATCAAATTATACAGCAACATCTGTTTTCACAGACAATGGCCCAGTTGATGACTGAAATATCTCTAATTGATAAAAACTTTGCAGACATTCATATTCCTCAGAGGATGCAGCCTCCTGAAATCTGGTGACTGTAAAAGCCTGTTTTTATTAGTCCTTAATTCTTTACGGCGAAACATGCAACAAAACCTAAGCGACCTTCATCAGGGGGAATAACTACTTTATCTTATAAAAGATAAAGTAGCTTTATTGTCAATTTCTTAACATGTTCAAGACATACAAGGAATCGATACGACGTTTCCCACTCTCCCACAGTGAAACATATGAAGTGCACAGGCACAACAGATATGACAAGACATTTCCTAATACTAAGTAAACATACAGATTTTTTAATACGGCAGCATAAGGTTCTCTAAAGTGTAAACGTAGTGATTAAAGTGATAAAAGTGCAAAAAGTACAAGAGACAGTTTGTTGAAGATGTAAACATACAGATTTTTTAGTACAGCACTACGAGTCACACTTGCTAGCCTAGAGCACAATTAAGGCTACAAACAACTCAATGACTCTAGTTTCAGTTGACTTGCTCCATTCAAAATGAACATCTATTGTATTAAATGAACACGTAATTGTTTAGTTTTGAAATATAAGAAAACACATAGTAGCTGTGCCATTGTTAGAGTAAACCCTTCTTTACCAGTAGAATCAACTGGTGCAGCATCAGATCTCTGCTCGGCCTTCAGCCACTTTCAGCCTCTTCAAGTCAGGAATGTTGCACCTTCATTGTGCCTTGCTCTTCTGAATAAAAGGTAGAAACTTTGAATGGAGGGGTTTGGAGTTCCAACTTTATGCACAAAATTAAAGTGTGTACAGCAATGCTGTGTAATACACATCAAGGTGGTTCCCCATCATACTGTCTAAGATCACACATGGGGGTGGCCCGAGCCTGCCTGGAAAAATGACCCCTCTCTTTTCATACCAGTGCCACTGCATACTGCCCTCCACCAGAATTGATTATTCATTAATCAAGGTGGAAACAGGCGTCAGGGTGAGACGCTTTAACAAGAGCCATCTTTGTATGTTACTGAGTATCTGTTGGAAACCCATGTAGACCTAAATGAGGTTTCCTCTCCCTGTACCTGTGTGTCATACTGGCATTTTCCCCATCAAGAACATGAACTGCAATGCTGTTTGCTGCCAGCTCGTAGACGCACGGTGTGTTGTCAGAACCTTTCTAGTTTAGCGCAGCCATCATAGCTTCACACAGCTGTGGTCCCTGCCATGCTGATAGTCTGGCCTTTAGCTTCCTGGGTGGCAGCGTTGAAGCTTTGACCTGCTTTGTCTCCCTCTCCCTCGCCCGCCCGCTCAGTCTGCCTCTATCTGCTCGACAGCACTCACCTCCTCCGACAGGCCTCCCAGAACATCGGCTCCTGACAGACAGGCCTCTCCCCCTCCCTCTCTTTAATTCTTCATCTCTTTCCCTCTCCCAGTTTTATCCATTGCCTCCCCTGAATCTCTTTCCCTCTGCCTGTGCGTCTATCACAGCTAACTCCTCACCCAACTCCTCGGCTCTCATGTCAGCGAGAGGTGAAGGAGGTGTCTTACAGTAAAGAAGAACCTGCAGCTTTGTTTCATATTACACCTCACAGAGTGCTGTAGCTGTCTGTGGCCATCAGCCTCTCCTCCTGCCTCCCACAAAACCTTTTCTCCACTTTACAAAAACACTTTTCTTGGCTTCTGTATACTCAGTAATCTGGAAACGCAGTGGAAATCTGCCGCAAATATATATAAAACAGTTTTTATTCACTCTTCTTTCACCTCTGTTTGGGTCTCCTCCAGCTCCACCAGGTTGACCCGATAGTTGCTTATTTATAGTGTATTTGTAGACATATAAACTATTGCCTGCTGCCCGATGGGTTGATCTGATCAATGATCCAAAAGAAATTCAAATACAAGGACAGCTCAGGATAATTACCTAATCTTTACATCACGCAGTCATTTAATTCATTGTTAATATAACATAATTGATATCCCTACACAGGAAACCCCCTCCCCTCCTCTTTTTTTGCACCAACCCGAATATAACAATTAAAAATGCAATGTTATTCAACCCTTGTGATCACAGTCGTAAACCCTGGTCTCCTTTGAAAGGTCATGTCTTAAATTTTACAGCCAAGAAGTCAGACTGAGTATCAGAGGTACTGAACCAAAGATACTTTGACAGAAGCTTGGTAGAAATATAAGCTTCAAAAAGAAGCAAAATGATTCATCCATCTTAAATGCAGCCTATGGTCTGACAATGACGATATTTGGCATTTAACAGAAATTAAAACTGATATTGAGGTATTTCTTTCCAGTTTCCTTTTTCCTCTTCCTCAGATTGACACTTCCTTCCTTTTCATTCCTTCCTTCGGTTTTGGATTTGATCTTTGCTGCATACATTCCAAAGTATCTTCAACTTTTTAAAGTGCTTTTGACAAATGATGAACTGCTGCCCTGCCCAAACCTGTTATAGTCACATCCTCTTATTGAAACATGTGCACGCCACATTAGCATTTCTCCTAAGTAGTGTGTCTGTGAATGAACATGCCCTTAATCAGCTGAGGGATGCGCTACAAATACGGACGCTTTGCATCATGTTTGTCTTGCAATTCAGCAGGGAAACAGAAAACACAACTCTTTTTGTACCCTCTTCATTTACAGTCATTCCTACTTCCCCCGAGCAAGCTATTACAACTCCATGGTCATATTTCATTAAAGAACTGTTTAAAATGCAACATTCTTAATGGGCTCGTTGTAACTTTGTTTGTGTGTGTGTGTCTGTGCGCTGCAGCACACGCACATTATACGAGTGTGTGATTCCGGCATTTGTTCGATTCCTTTATCTCGTGATCAAAAAGGGGCCTTCAGCGCGGGCACATGCTGAAGGGGGCTGGTCCAATGAAGGAAGGGAGAGGGTCTCTACACATGTAATCCTTGTCATTGAATTTAGGCTATCTTTTTTTTTATTAATGAATATTTCAGTAGTTATTGCAACGAGCTAATCGCGCGAGTCTCTCTTTTCACTGCTCCCTTTGCTCATAAGCGAGTCACTCATATAATGATTTAATTAATAGCATTGTATCCACAGATGAAAAGCTTATATTTAATCAGCAAAATGGAGTGAACTGAGATCAGGGGCCTCGACTGTCATGAAAACGCGCTTGAGGTCCCACTTGCTCACTAAGCCACTCTAAGCCCTGGGACACCCATACTTAATTGAGAGTTAATAAATAAATGTGGTTAGAGTAATCCCTGGATCCAGCCCCTCAGAGCCCCCCATCTAGCTGTGTGGTGGTGTGTGTGTGTGGGGGTGGTGTGTGTGTGTGGATACATGGATACACTGGCCAAGTTCCCTGTGTCACTACAGCCGTGCCAAGGCAGACTCCACTGTGTTGTGCCAGATACTGGTTTATTTACCTGAGATGCCCCCTGTGTCACTGGGAGTGCCATATGTTATATCCCAGAATGATTGGTCCCAGTATGCACCTTCTCTTTTCTTCTTTCTGAAATTTTGTCATATATTGAATCATGAATTCAAAATCAACTCCAACAGAAAAGTGATTTTTTTTTAGAAAAGTTAGTGGTAAACATAAGGCACAAATATGATGCAAACCAAGTAAGTCTACAAAAAGTGCAGCAAAGATTGTTAAACAAGACATTGAAAAGTAAATCAGTGTTTAAGTGATCATGTCTTCTCATATAATTTCTTCATATTTTATTTTCTCGGTTTTATTTGCTCTATTTTTTTGCCACCTTTGCCTTACATATTCTCGTAAAAAAAAGTATTTTATATCAAAATGTTTTTGTTTAAAAGAAAAGGAAGTAAAATATAGATTTTTATCATGTTAAAGGTTGAGCTGATCTGGTTTCAGTTTTGCATAAAGATGCCCCAGCAAGAAGATGGGTTAAAATAACCAATAAAATACACATGAAAAAAGGTTTAGTCGTATATGGTACTAACTATCTTATCTCACAAGAAAAACTATGGACATTTCATATGGCCCCATCAACAAAGGCATATAATCCATGTTTTAGGTTTTTAACAACTTTAAAGAAAAAGTGGATTCAAAGTAACTAAATAAATATATATAAGGAAATAATTAACACAGTTAACAATGACATGGAAAGAAACTTTCGATGTCTCTGAAATATAGACATGCATTTGAAGTATATAAAATTAATGAATAGAAGATAGACATATGAGAAACATAATAATACAATTTGGACCTTTGAGTTTTGACTTCTAGTAGCGATCAGTCTTCACAGCAAATATGTTTACGTTGTCTTGGTATAAAAAACACAAACTTTACTACTAAAGCCATTAACAGCTCAGTATTGTTCAAGTGTCTCAAAACAGTAAGATGCACAATTACCTGGCGAAATGGAATTTAACCATATTATCTACAACTGAGTTTGGAAGGCCCATAAACAACACCCATAACAAACTTTTACTCATGACCTCTGTGTAACTGTATAACAAAAGATAAGAGTTCAGTCAGAGTTTGGGACGAGGTCCCTCTATTTCTTCCACCACACTATACAAATACACATTTGCTCCTATGAAAATGAAGTAAAAGGGGGGAAAAAAGAAAAGGGGAGAGGGAGAAGTGTGTGTGTTTAGCTAAGCAGGGGCAGCCCCTGGTCCATTGCCCATCATTTATTGATAAAGGCCCTGGAAAATGCGTGAAAAGAAAAAAAGAAACTAATGAAATTATCAACGTTCTTGAATTAATGATGAATGGGAATAAGAAAAGGTTGGGCTCTCTGTGGAGCCGGAGAGGAGCGCTGCTTCATTAGCCATGCAGTCTCATCACATCCTCGTTTGGAGCTGCAGACACTGGGGCTCTCCACTCTCTCCTCTCCCCTCAACATCAGGACCTGCCATTGGATTCCATTCAAAAAAAACAAAAAAAACTTCCCCAGTCCCTCCACCCCTTCAGCTCCCGCTCGCTCTTTTTTTTTGTCTCTCCTATTACTTCACCTTCCACCTCCCCCCAACCCTCATCGCTTTCAGAAGACAGGAACTCTTTGGTGCCTATTTTCATTTTATCACTTCTTTCACTTTTCCCGAGGATGAAGAAAGAAAGACCTGACCCACTTCTGGAAGCATTTGGTGGCCAGAGAGCACACCTCTCTCCTTCTGCCTTCTCTTCTTCTTCTTCTTTTTTCATTCATCCCCTTCTGACTTGTTCTCTATGGATATCACTCCTGATTCTGCACATGCAAATGATATGGGAGGGAGCGGGAGCAAGGGAGGGGGAGGGAGTTGCGTTTCCCCCCCTTACTCCTCCTCCTCCGCCTCCTCCTTTTTCACTTCTCGTCTTCTTCTCCTTTTCCCCGGGTGGAGCAGGAGTGGGCTGGTGAGCCGGAGCACGCTGAGAAATCATGGGCATGGGGTCTCATTAGGTAAGCAGAGGCCAGGGCAGCAGGGCTTCAGCCAGACACTGATTATTCTGCGAGCAAATATCTGGAGGTTCACCTCGGCTATATACACCTGATTAGAGCGACTGTCTCTTACTGCCCGGCCCTCTTTGACTCGGGAAAATGAATTAATCTGGCCTGTTGTGTGGGGGTCATGTGGAAGCTTTGGAAATTTGCTGCATTTAAAGAAGTTGACTCATTTCTTTATTGTCTGCAAATTGTTGTTCTGTATTTATAAGACAATTGTTTTGTATTTTTTTACTCCTCCCACTCTTCCTCTTGAATCTCAGCTGCTGTCGTCTGGACGAGGCCCTTGTGTTTCATTAATCTGCAGATAAACGATTGTTCTGTCACCCTGACAGACACAGTAATCACCTGTCAGCGCTGTGTTCATCCGGATTCAGGTTATAACCACTCCTGAGGAACTTCACTGTGATTTCTAAAGAGCTCCGTAAGACCCTGAGTTAAGATCACCCATATATGCATGTAGCCCACTCATAAAAATTGATGACACCAAGCTGCGTGTGTGACAGACAGCGGTGACACGCATAATATAACGTGCAGTCCTTTACATGGTAATCGGATCTGAGAGGGATTCAATTATTTAATAACAACACGACAGGCTATCATTAAAACAAATTGTGTGTGTCAACGCAAACACACAGTCGGAGCTGCGAGGTCACAGGTGTGATGTTGTGGTTTGAAGTCTTGAGCTCCCCCTCCCACCCACACACACACAGACACACACACTCCCCTCCTCTTCGTCCACTGGTTCTTTTCTTATGAATTGGCTAAATTGATCCTCATACAAATTAGGTCTGTCCTCAAAGGGCTCCATCAATACATTGACTCCTTTTATGAGGGTCATCAAACAGCCATTACTGGGCATCAGGGGGTCCCGTTGGGGGAGAGACTGCCCAGGGTGACTGATGAGCTGTGGGGATGGGAGCTCGCCTGGGGGCCTCGGAGTGCTGGGCCTGTGGCAAAGAAAAAGACCAGAAGAGGGAAGGGGGTTCTTATTGAGTGTTAGATTCATTAGTTAAAGCAAAACCAAATTAATTTGCCGTTCAACAGAGCTGCAACCACAAAGCCTTGTTTACCTCCAATTATTTATCCCACTGTTTAAAAATGGAAGAATGATCTTTGTGAGGGAACAATTGAGACCAATAAAACTGAAGCTGCGACAAATGATTGTTTATGCCAGTTAGTTGTTTAATTTATAAAATCTCTGTTAAATCTTAAGAATGCCTTAAAGCCCAAGTGGACATCTTCAAACACTACAGGCCAAATCACATATTCTATGATCGATTATATAATAAAGAGAAAAACAGCAAACACAGACTGTTGGGCATTTTCTAAAAATAAAATTAATCAAAATTAATATCAAAAATAGAAACCAATTAATTTCCTATTAAAGGATAAATTATTCAAATCTTTCAACTCTAGTCTAGAATACTTAGCTCAATTGTAGTTAAGGTGTTTCAGATTACGCGAACAAAAGGCGAAACACATGTTCTAAGTTTATTGTCGTTCATTAAAAAGTCATATGGCTGCACAAACGACCAGATAAGTAGAAATAAAACAGATAATCTCTTGCATTAAGTCTCCAATTGTTTTATTTAAAAGCCCCATTTATTCATCTGGCCTGCTCCTGCTCCTTGAGCGGCTTCTTCAGAGCTTTTGTCTTGTGCACGTCTTCATTATGTTAGTGACAGTCCGAGTGCATCCCTGAAATCCTGACTCAAGGTGTCAGTGTAATTGATTGTTGCGTTAAAAGCGACCAAACTCCCCTTTATATTCCTCTATCTCCTCCTTAAGTAAAGAAAAGAACAAAAAAAAATCAAACAACCCGAGTGTTTAAAATGTTTGACAAGAAAAAATGATGTTGAAGTAGCAACAATAGACAAGCAGAGGAGGAAAAAAAGCCCTGGAGTATTCTCCCAGGTATTACAGAGGAATCTTTGAAACGGAACACAAACACAGCAGGATGTAAACAAACTGTCACTGCTGTCAAACACCTGATTCAAGAAGTGTCAAAAGTTCACACTTTTTCGATTACAGCGGTTTTAATATGCACGCGTGCCTCCCCCGGCTGATTAAAATGCAGCATTTTAGGTCTAATTGTTCAAGAAAACTGTGTCTTATGTTGCTGCAGTGGTAATAACTAATGATAGATGCATACAATTAGCATACATTTCCCAGACCAAGAGAATATCTGATCATTGTGCCATGGAGAATTGCTCTAAGTTGGGGAAGTTAATTTCATTATCTCCTCCTCCTCATTTAAAGCCCGCCACTTTACAATAATTGGAAAACAGAATAAAAGATTAGCTCCTGACTGGGTGACGGGCGTTAATAAAGTGTGATGGAATGTGAGTGTTAGAGAGTGGGTACCAATTACAGCAGCCAATCTCAGACAGGCAACCATTGATGGTGGTGGTTCAATCTCTTCATCTGCCGTACAGTACATCAGGGACCCACTGCAGAGACCTCTGCTCCAGCTAGCAGGCTAATTGTCAATTCTGCTTAAGTCATAAGGAGAGCTATTTTACCCGGGCTTTGGAGAGGACGTGAACTGTAAAATTAAAGTTAAGTACAGTGTAAACGTAGGAATGGAGTTCAAGGAGAAGCACATGGAGATTTTTGAGGGGTAATTTGGGTCAGAAAAGTCTCCAGGAAATGATTTTGCCGAAAGAAGAATAGCCTAGAATCAATCATCTTTATGAAATGTGGCAAAACCTGGCATGTTAACAGTACAGTTCATATGAATGTTTTTTGTAGAAAGAAAATTAAAATTATCGGCATAATGGTTTCCTTTCCTTTTGCTGTACTGCACTGGTCGTATTCCAGTGAAGGTCTACATTGGAGAAGATGTAAGAAAATCCATGACACCAGTGTCCTCTTGATTCTCATGGGTCACCCTCATCCCTCATCGTGTCACCGCTGCAGTCACATTAACCACATCAGTCACAGTGTCCTCACACATCATCACTCATGGTTCCTCTCAGCCGTTCTGAACAATTGAATCCAATTTTGTTTAAAATTCAAAAGGAAACACCATTTGTAAAATTAAAGATTTTACTGAAGGCTTAAGAGTCAGGAAATGGTGCGAATTGCTTAAATTAAATATTTGTCGTACACAAAGTGTTCAGTCTTTATACATGTATCATTAAAACATTGTCCTAAAAGTTTTGGTTCCACTTTATAATAAGCCTATATTTAGTAGTTGTGACTAATTGGTTCATGAATGTTAACAAATCATTTACGAATGTTTTACTAAGGAGAACAGCTGTGAGGACACCAGGTTATTAAAGATATATTAATGACTTTAATGTTACGTCATTGATAAAGTCAGTAAAGGTTTGTTAGTTTCTCACTTTTAACAAGCCACATGCAAAAGTTATTAAGTCAACTTTAATTATGCTAAGAGCAGCAGGGTATGTAATGGTTTATCAGTGAGTTACTAAGTAGTTCACACGTCAAAGTAGATATATTTGCACATCTTATACAGATTCATTACATGACACGACACCACTTTATTCCACTGAAAACCAAAGCCTGAATAGATTCAAATGCTATTAACTGATGAGTCTTAAAGAAGTTAGGGATAATTCATTATTATTTTGTTTTGTTTTATTGCAGTTTTTACACATTTATTTATGAAGTTGCTTCTTAATGATGTTTTTAAGATTGCCCAGCATGATAAAGGTCATGGTAAAACTAATCTTCTGTTCTTAAACACTATTCATTTATCTGCCTTATTTTGCGTTACCTGAGGTGTAAGTAGGACAGATTGGTAGAAACCTTCCTTTCTGTACACACACACACACACACACGTACACTCACAAACACAGACAATCCAATCTCATCAGAAATGATGTGGTGGCCCTTTTGTTGTCAAACTCTTCATGCAGAAATTGCGTATCCATGCGGGTATATTTAAGCCCTTTCTGCTGCCATAAGCATGCGGCGCAGCAGCGGCTTTCTGAAATCACTGCTGCTTTCTTTGCCACTTAACCTACCTCTGTGTTTGAGAACATGGCACCTTGTTTTTTTGATGCCTCGCACACCGACTCGCACCCCCCATCTCCGTGCCGACTGCAGGTTTAATAGTGGCTCCGAGGCCTGAGGTAACACAGGGGCACCTTCTGATTATACACTAAACAGCAAGATTTGCAGTTATTCAATTGACTCCGTTTGGTTGTGGAGTGGCAGTGGACAAACAGAGCTGCTTTGAATTAGTGCTGAACCGGTGTTCACTGCCTTCTCTTACAGATGTTTGAAGCAGCTGTTTTTCTCTCTTTAACAATGGAGAGGAAAGCTTCAGCCACAAACAAGCCTGCTTTCCCTGAACTCAGATATCAAGACTCTAGACTCTCCTGAACCTCTCATTTAGCCAACGCCTTGATAAATGAATGCAAGAACATGTTTACATTTTCGATGTATATATATGTATGTATATTTGGATGTTTCTAGTTTTCTTTGGATGTTTCTATCTATTTTATTTCAAGAGAACTAAGAATTGCATTGCATTTCTAACTTATCAATTCCTATATGTGACAATAAAGCCTTTGAACCTTGAACCTTTGCGTATGAAAACATTTTTGTCTGTTTTAAATGCTGCTGACATACTTCTCTGCCTCCTTTATGTTGGCTTGGTTGAGAAGGAATACATTCGCTAGGGGACAGGAGGGGGTGGGGGAGGTGTGGCTCATTAGAAAGACAAAATCCGATTTGTTGTAAACGGCCGTGCTCCAAATGCTCAACTCACAATCTCTCATCAAAATGTGGTCGCTTTTGGCTACACAAATTTATTTACGGATTATCATTACGATTTTAAAATGACACAATTCATTTTTTAGTTGAAAACAAGGAGACATTTTCATCAGTGAAATGACAAGAACTTTGCACGTCCTGTCATGTAGGGAACTCAAACAAATCTCTGTTGACCATCGGAGGCCTGTCTTTTTGTTTTCTCTGGTAGAGAATGTGTCTCTTGCCTTGAAGCCTCCTCGATCCTCAGTAGGTTCAACATTTAACCTTTTCCATTAAATCCTTTCTTCCTGTGAGCTGCCGAGATAAAGACAGGGCTTTACAGAAGTGATGTCACTGACCTGCCAGAGAAGGGCCTTCGCATCCAACACAAACACACTTCTGTCTTGTCTGGTGTCATCTTTTCTTCGTTGGCTGAACTGAAATAAGATGCTCTTGTCTTCCTTTTGCGTCACCAGCTGGTCAAGCCCTCACAGTCATTCCGCTATTGATTAAAAATGTTTTTTGAATATGTGTGCCTTAAATGTTGGGCTGAGTTTTTAGATTAAAAACAAAATTCTACCGATGTTTTCTCATTGCCCGCTGCTTCCATTTCCTCTATAAAAGGAAAGACACATTTGTCGGTCATATTTGGAGGAACCTTCGAAGATCTATGACCTCAGCCAGCGAAGGGTTCGGCCACTAAATTGAGACATAGTGATAGCTGATAGAATACAAATCTGGAATTAAATCTATGTATCACAAAATCCTTAATCCAAGTGAATCATGCAAATTACTACCAAAATTTGTTTTTAGTTCAATAATCTAGATAAACTGACCAGGCTGAGTGGACAGTGAGTCCAGGCCCTATGCAATCTCAAGTTCCAATACAGGAAACATAAAACCAGCAGTCTCAACGTTATTGATGAGACTTTCAGACGATGTCTAAATGTGCAAAAGCAATGTGTAATTTACCCATATCAGCCACACCATGAATTACCTTAATTAGAAACAGCACCTCCAGCTCTTTGTATTGATCGCCCAGCGTGCTAAATCAAAAGTAATGTCGGACAGTTACCCGAGAAAGCCATCGCCGATTAATCAGCCGCCGCTCAATCAGCCGCCGCTCAATCACTGCACTTCCTAAAGCATTTCCTCTTCTTTTCACGCGTCTTCCATTTCACGCCAGCGTTTTGTATTTTTAATTTTCTTTTCCCAGTGCTTTATTTGATGTGTTGTAACTTTTCATGTGTTGCCAGTGGATTCCAGCCTCTTAAAAGGAGATGCTTCCCTTCGAGGGTGGCAGGGGTGAATATGCATATGAATATTTTCAATTGATGAATACGATACACCGCCGCGCCGCCTTTGAACGTCTCCTGCTCGGGTCCTGAGTGATGTCATAATGGTGGGACGCCGACCCTGGGCAAAACATCCCAATGCACTGCAGAGGGGCGCAAACATAAGAGCCTTCTGACGTCCTGTGTGTTTAATATTACAGGACTGTTTACCGAGGAGGGAGTTGGCTCTGGCTTCCATCGGGGAACCCAAGTATGTTTAAGGTCAAGCCATCTCAGTTCCTGTTCAGTCAACTTCCACTTCTTTGATCACTTGTTGTTTTTCACTGCGCTGTTTTCAAACGTGGCCAGGTCTTTATAATGCATGAGGACATTACATAGTTATGAACAGCTTGGCAGCAAAGTCAAGGCAGCGGTGGAACTTATTAGACACTTTGAGAAAGAACTTTAAGTTCTTCACCGTACCTTGAGATTAGGAAGGAAATAGTTTGACATTTTAGGACGGATGTCTGTTCACGTTCACTTTGAGATTTGGACGATAGGATAGTCAACACCTTTATATCTGAAAAGTCAAAACACTCAGCCAAGAAATAGTCCCACATTACAAAAAGAAATACTTGTGTTTTTAGATTTTAGATTTTGTACACAATAAACTAAATTAGCCTAGCCTAGTGGATAGTATCTTTAACCTTGGACAAAGCCGGAGTAACTCTTCCCCCTTATTTTCAGAATAAAAGCTATCTTTCTTCTCATTTAACTAAGAAAATAAACATTTGTGTTTTTCCAAGATATCAAACAAATCAAAATTACCCAAAGTTGCTTTTCATTGAATTTTAATCAATTTGATTTAGGGGTTTCGGTAAAGATCTTTGAATTGTTTATATGATTTGAGTTCTTACACCAGATACATATCTCCACTGGTCATTGTCTTATAAGGAAAAATAATATATTAGTTACTGGATCCAAGTCACATTTGTAGTTTACAGAAAAGAAAAACAGATGCATAAAGCCGTTTTGAAAGAGACTGTATATATTTGATTGTAAACCATTTAAAGACATCTTTAAACAAGTTATTGCATAGCAGAAGAAGGAAATCAAATCTATGGAGGTGAGAAAAACTCAGATTGTCTAAGTGTTTAAAGGGTTTTCTGTGAAACGGTTTATTCAGGAGACAAGAGAAGAGGATGGACCACACACTTAAAAACCAAATGACCCCAAGTAGATTTGTTGCAGTAACGACTTAGAGAGTTTTAATCCCTTAATGTATAATGCATGTGGTCTCAATTTGACTTATTGGTTATTCAGGGGTTTCCTCTTTTCAGGATTGTGTTAAAAACATGGAGGGAAAGTATTAAAGTCAGAAGCATCAGCTCGTGTTGACGGGTTTCTCATTTTTCGTCACTCTTTTAAAAGCTGAAACGCGGCTCCATCACTTCTGAAACATGTCAGAGGGTTAACATGCTTAACACTCATTTGCTGTAGCTCACGTGCAGATGTTTGTCAGGGATGTTTTTATACATTTATTTATATGTTTATTGTCTTGCTTTGCATCACATCATATTGTTTATTTAAACTGCAGTCAAAATTCTAAAAAAAAAGTTAAAACGTCAAATTTGAAGTTTGTGTTGTTAGTTGTTAGATTCATTCATTTCAGTTTTCTGGTGCTGAAACTTCATGTGGGCAGCTGTGGGATGATTTTTTTTACACTTTACTTGTCAAGTCTCTGCACAAGTTCAAGCTTCAGCAGCTCTACACTGTTTCCACCAGAGCTCTTCTTCACAGGCGACATCTTAATTATACTCATTTCAATCACCCTGGTCCAATGCAGGCCTTACCTTGACTTCCCTGTCGGAGTAGTTTGCATTGGCGTCCATGAGGTCCAGAACAAAGAGCTCCACGGACTCACTGAGATGTCTGCACTCCAGAGTGGAAAAGTCCAGGAACACGTGGACTGGGACCTAACAGTACATTGGACATTACAACAATGTTAACAGGTTCTTTGCAGCAAACTAATACAAATTGGCTGATATGAACACATTAATTAAGATTAAGATTAAGATGCATTTATTAGTCCCAAACACATGCACTGACATGCACAGACACACTCATGAGGTAGGGAAATTTAACTTCTGCTTTTGACCCATCTGTGTGCAGGACACACAGAGCAGTGAGCGACCATGTACAGCGCCCCGGGGAGCAGATGTTGGGGGAGTAAGGTGCCTTGCTCAGGGGCACTAGACAGGGTCTAGACAGACTCTTGGATTTTTGGGCAGATCAATCCAGGATCGTCCATGGAGACGAACCAGAGACGAACCAGAGACCTTTTCTGCCCATAGTCCAAGTTTCTGCCACTAGACCCCCGCGTCTCTCAACAATAAACAACATAATCAATTAAAATGATGATTGAAAGAGAACAAAACAAATAAGAGACAATATATTCTTTCTTTTCTTCTTCTCAAAGTGGACGGACACACAGGATGTTGAATATATTACATCGACGTGTGAACGGTCCAATCGGGAAGCAGACGAGCGCTTCAGAAGTTCAGAGTCTCTGACATCATCTTCCATCAGCTCCTCCCGCTCCTCCTCCTTCCTCTCCGTCAGAGACTCCAGCTCAAAGTCCACCTGACACACAAGCAGTCAAAACATTATACTGTGGTCTCAGTGGGCTGTATCCAGTAAATAAAATAATACAAATAAATACATACAAAAATATTTATAAATAAATACAGAAATAAAAAAATCAAACAAATGTAAACTTCACAGACACATTTCTATAAGGATTATTACTGCTAGAAATGATCAGCTGATGAAACTCAAAAAAAATTTAAAGTTTTAATATGTCTCAGTAATTTGATGCATTCACTTTAGGATCAGGGACATTTTAACCAGCATTTTCCCTTCATACAGTCATTACTTCTGTCTCGGAGGCTATGTTTGCATTGCTCTTTGTCTTTTAGCAGGATTATGCAAAAACTACTGAAAAGGTTTTATAAAAAAACTTTTTCAATTTCCTTTACATTGTCAGATTTTGTGTTTTTCAGCATTGAGTGAATTTGTGATAATGCAGAGATCTTGATGTAAAAAATCAGGCTCATTAAACACACTCAGAATCACCAGGGGACTGTTATTAATGAGTGTGCTAATGCTTTTAAAGATTCATTAGAAAACAGTAATAAAATGTACCCAGAAGACAACCCTGTATGAAAAGTATGAATGTGACTTGTTATGAGTGGTGTGTGCTGGAGATACACCAACAAAGTCACGTTTCTTAACTAAGATGAACAGCTGCTCAGTTGTGTATTTATTGTTAACTGCTGAGGATGTGCACAAAGAAGCTAAAACGAGTTCATGAGATATAAAGTTTAAGTCTGTTCGGGACAGAACCTCCAGCTCGTCTGCGAACTGGTCCTCGAACTCATCCTGGATCTCGAACAGTTCGTCATATTCGTCCATGTTAAACCCAAGTTGAGAGACACTGTGGTTCTACACAACCAGCTTTATGCAAATGTTTTATTTTATTGAAAAAAAACATTGCCAAACAGGTCGGTACAAAATAAATTTATAAAGTGCACATTTCAGGCAAACAAGGACTCAGCCTATAGTGCAGTTAAACCATGGCTTAATATTTTATTTTTTTCAAGTTTGCTGTGAACATAGCAGTCAGGCCTCTTATTTCAGAAACAATGAACCGTTACAGTTAGGTTACCAATGAAAGGTAATCCTACTACTTCTTTGCTTCAGCAGCTACTGAAACAGACAAACAACAAAATAACAAACAAACAAAATACACAGGCAAGTGTCGGCCTACTTTGAAATAAATTAAACACAGAACTCTGTAGGGCTATTTGAGTCCTCCCTGTATTTGTGGAAAATGTATGAAATAAGAAGTACACTGTTTTTTTTTAATAAATACAAACATATAGCTGCAGTCTAATAGCTTAAACATATATATTTGAGTTGGCCAAATATTAAAACAAAAAGCGAGAGCAGGTCAGACTGGAGACGAACACAGATACTGCAGCTCGGTAGAAACCAACTGCAGCTTCTGCGCTGATCAAGAAGCTGCGGAGCTGATCTCAGATCAGCTGATACCAGAGAAACTGGTATGGCCTCTCTGAGCGGGTGCGCGGGGGCGGGGGGCGGATCCGCTGGAGCTGTGCGCTATCTGGGAGGACACACACTTGTGAGAGTTGGCAGCTCTGCGTTAATCTCGCGATAAAAACAATTACGGCTTTAAAATGGGTTTACGTTAACGCCGTTAATAACGCGTATAACTGACAGCACTAGAAATAAAAAGTCCGTTGGCGGCCTGTGATGGTTTCACGGAGCAGTTTTCCCGGCATGTTTTTTGTTGTGAAGTTTAACTTCCTGGTTACAGATTCATTTTCTTCTTCTTCTCGTAAAAAAAAAGTCGCACAACGCAAATGATCGCCCCAAGCTGGTGTGGAAGGGGTACTGCAGATTTTAAATAAAAACAATGTGAGAGCAAAGCCATGCCTATAATCTTTGTGACAACTAAGGAAGTTGACTTTGAAGTGTTGCAGTATATAAGTGTCAGTTTCTGTCTTGATGTATCAGTGTCTGTTTCTGTTGACACCGAAAGAACCTCTATGAGCTGCTGGCTACGATTTGGACTAGCCGTTACTGGTTTTTTTCCCAATCTGCCCTAGTTTGGCTCCAGTTGTATTCTGTGGATTTGACTTGATTGACCTGTGAAAATGTCGTTAGGTGACTATAATACTTTTTCATACCCGGAGTACAGCTCAGAAACTTTCGATAGTCTGTTAACCACCTTCAGTAAGATCAGAAAGAAGTTTTTTGGCCGGGAGCCCCTCAAGGCCAAAGACTTCATAGTGCAGATCCCAAATGCGCAGACTCGCAAAGGTAAGTTGTTTGCTGACATCTTTACTCATGTGTGACACATCTGTCAGACGTTATTTTTAGATGGTTACTGTAAATAATGGACGGGCATGTTCTCCATTATTTGACATTTATTATGTGGATTCCAAGCTAAATGTTTCACAATGTGCCGATTAACAACAGATTCTAGCCTCTCAAATTATACTTTCTGTGCTTTGACATCTGTAGTTAGTAAATTACATTTTTTCAGGTAGAATTATATTATATTGTGTCATGAAAAAAATCGTATATTGTTTAATTCTTTGCATCTTTGTAATTTCCCTGGAGCCAAAAATTATAAATTCAAAGTCGTCCCCATAGAGTTCATCCTAGTTTTACTAGAAATACATTATAAACACAATAAGCTGCTTTAAATACTCTAAAAAGTTTAATTTTCTTTTCAAATGGCAATAACATAGCCTTATATAAATTAATTGTTTAATCTCTTTATAGCGTTTTGTCGAAAGTAACTAACAACTATCTCCTGAGCCTTACTGCTTAACACTCAGCTTTTTTTATAAATAATTTATATTTATATATACATATATATATGAATAAACAAGTTTAATCAATGTCTTTGCAAACCCACTTCATGCATCTGTTTACTTACAAAGGCATTTCAGCTCTATTGAGTGAATTGTGAAGTCATTGTTGGATTGTTGTGTTTTTGTTTTCTAATGATTTGTTGCTTGTGTTTTGTAGAATCTACCGCTGATGAAGCCGAGACCCCGAGTCCCTCCTCCTTGACCATTGTGTACGTTTTAAGTTATTACTGGTTTTATGATGAATCAGTAAAGTCCCTGATGATTTTAAGTCACTGGTTTGTTTATATTAGATTTCTTAGTCATACCTGTTGAATTGATCCTGTCGTCGGTCACAATGTTGGAAACTGATGGTTTCTTTTGTCCTGTGTGTTTTTGCAGAGAGGTTTCTGACACAGATGAGGAAAAATCGCCTAAACCGGTATGTAAAAACAACACTCTGTCGTCCTCCTCCTCTCATCTCTCACTCTCTTCTCCTCTTTCTGGCTTTAGTCACATGTCTCAAAAACATTCTGTCAACAATGATCGAGCTCTGTGTATCTTCAGTTGACCGTGTGTTGCCTGCATTTGTGTTGAGATCTCAACCTCTATGTGTTTTATGATGTCTTTTTTGGGAGGGTTTCCTGGACATTAAATCTTGCAACTTATTGTGCTAAAATTGCCTTTTGTATACTAGCTGTAAATTATTTTAAAGGGATTTGACTTCAGCATAAATATATAATTAAATAGCCTGTAATACCTGTATTATCTGTACTCTGATTCTCCTGCAGACGGATTCTTCTCCCTCTATGTCATCCGCCCAACCCGCCAAGGTAACGTATCTGCACATGCCGGCTGAACTGCAAGAAAACTGTTCTTTAATCGATTTGTCCTCGTTTTTATTTCATGGTGTTGACATCTTTCTTTTGTCTTATGTGTTTTTAGACGGCTAACCTGGTCGACGCAAATGCATCACAGGATGACGAGATCGAAGACATGATGTCACAGTTAAACCATGAATATGACCCCATACCGTGAGTACACAAACATTTGTCTCTTTTATTTACCTGAAGTCGTATATTTTGAATATGAACAACATTCACTTGTAGTTAGAAAAATACGATTTGCTTGTCTCTCTATCGTTATTCCGAGAAAGCAGTTGGATCTCCACACGTTAACTATACCTGTTAACGTTTTTTACTTACTATGACAAAGGCCTATAAATGTGTTCATACAGGGAAATCGACGCACAAGGAACGAAGGAGCTGGTCCCCTTTGGAACGAAGGAGCTGGTCCCCTTTGTTCCACATGACCAGTCATCACCTGAGGATGATTCAAGCCCAATCCCTATGGAACTCATGTGTCCAATCTGCAATGACATGATGACGGACGCAGTAGTTATATCCTGCTGCGGAAAAAGTTACTGCGATCTTTGTAAGTTCTTTCTCATGACATGGATTAGTTATAAAAATCTGTCCTGGGCAATGTTTCATTGTTTTAGTTTGTTAGTTTGTTGGGCAACTGGAACATAGCTATGAACTAAGGACTGTTTGTTTCCAGGTATCCGGATGCACTTACTGTACCCATGCCAACATGCAGGTGGTTCACGTGATAATCTAGTTCCCAACCACTCTATACGACAGGTAACCCATTTCAAAAACACATGCTCTGTGATGTATGTCATATCTGTTTGATCAGAGGTGTTAAGCAAATATTTTTCTTCATGCAGCTTGTGAAGAACTACAAGAACAATATATCAAACACCAAAGTCGTTCGCGAGCAGGCCCAACAGGCAGCGCTGCCTCCGCCTCTCCTCCAGATGTCAAGTCCTCTGAACTCATCACAGCAGGACCCACTGCTGCCCAATGTAACTCATCCCACTAACCTTTTGCACTCTACCGGCCTGGTCGACGCAAATGCATCAGAGGATGACCAATCATCATCATCTGAGCATGATTCAGACTCGATCCCTGGGGAACTCATGTGTCCAATCTGCCACGACCTGATGACGGACGCAGTAGTTATATCCTGCTGCGGAAAAAGTTACTGCGAAATTTGTAAGTTCTTTCTCATGAGATGGATTAGTAATACAAATCTGTCCTGGGCAATGTTTCATTGTTTCAGTGTGTTAAATTGTTGAGCAACTGGATCATAGCTATGAACTGAGGACTGTTTGTTTCCAGGTATCCGGATGCTCTTACTGTACCCATGCCAACATGCAGGTGTTTCAACTAATGAGCTCATTCCCAACAACTTTCTGCGACAGGTAATCCATTTCAAAAACACATGCTCTGTGATGTATGTCATATTTGTTTGATCAGAGGTGTTAAGCAAATCTTTTTCTTCATGCAGCTTGTGAAGAACAAAACAAACACAAAAGTCGTACGCGAGCAGGTCCAACAGGCAGCGCTGCCTCCGCCTCTCCTCCAGTGGTCATGGCCTTTGCACTCAACACAGAAGGACCCACCGCTGGACAATGTCCCTCACCCACCCCCTTCAATCCTACCGACTGCTGCACCTGAATCACAGGCTCAGCCCCCTGCACCCTCTCCTCCTGCTCCTGTTCCTGATCCTGTCGCTGAGCAACATTCGACTATTCACTCTACCGGCCAGGGCGAACCACCCCCACCTGGGTAAGATTAGTCACCTATAGTTTCTACAATTCCTATTAAATGTTCCTATTGTTCTTATTAAATGTTTGTATTCTAATATTTCAGCGTGTCAATGAATGTTTATTTCCCTTGAACCAGGTCCTTCCCAGGTATAGGAGACCACCCCCCCGCCCACACCTCTGGCCTTCTACCTCCTCCTCCATCCGAGCCAATTTATGCCCCTGGACCACCGGGGCTCAACCCTCCCTGGATCCCCCCTGGTGTCCAGCCCCCCCTACCCCACCTTGGACCTCCCCTCTCTCAGCCCCCCCTCTCCAAGAAATGTCGCTTCAGACGAAGGCACCGAGAGGATTCATCTAGTTCAAGATCTGGATCCAGCTCTTTCTCTTGTTCCCCGCGATCCAGCTCAAGTTCACCCTCCCATGGGCGGTCCTATCGACGCTCCCCTGATTCCAGGCACAATGGACGCAGTGACAGGCGTTCACGGTCAAGGTCCCACTCAGTCTTTCGGTGTCCTCCTCCTTTCCGGGCCAGACCCTGGGAGGGAGCAGAAGGACCAGCACCCTTCAGGTCCAGGTCTCGCTCCCCTGTTGGCTCCCGGAACCGCAGCCCTGGTGGACGGAACCGCAACCGCAGGCTTCAACCGTATGAACTGAAGGGTCCAAGTCCTGGAGGCCATGATCGCTGGGAGAGAGAAAGGTATCGACAATGGGAAAAGGAGTACAAAGACTTGTGCAAAAAATACTGCAAAGACTACGACAACCAACATCCCTCATATCAAAGAGGTCGTGGCAGCCGAGACAGGCAGAAGGACAGAATGTCTCCGTTACCCAGAGATTACTCCCCTCAGAGGAGAGGAAAAAGAGATAGGGAAGAGGAAGGTGCTCCCCCTCACCAGCCTCCATCTAAGAAGTCCAGCACAAAAGTCCTTAAAACAAAGACAGTAAACAAGAAGAGGCCCAGGGAGGAATCTGAGCTATCACACCATACAGAAGACAGTGATGATGCTTCTCCCCTCAAAGATGAACCGATGGCAAAAAGAATGTATCCAGGACCCAGTCTGATAAAACCAGGAAAGAGAAGGCTCAGAAAGTAGAGCCTTGAGTGAGGACAGAGGCTGTGAAGGAAAGAACTGTCCTCCCAGACCCTTACTTACCATCACTGCTCCCTCTCGTGCCCCAGCTATCACCTGTTGTGTACATGTCAAAATGTGTGTTTTCATTTAAAGTGAAGACAGAGGCTGTAAAGGCAGAGAACGACAAGGTGTGTTGTATATCACCCATCAATGTAAGTTGTTGAATGTTTTATTTTATGTTGTGTGCAAGTTGTCCACATGGATGGACAACTGCCACATGTCACTGCATCTATGTGAATTGTTACTACAATAAAGGCAAAAAAAACAACTTGAAATACAGATTTGATTGTGGTTTATTCCATGTGCAGATGATTGATTCATTCTATCCACAGCGTGACATTTGAACGTGTCTTTGTTGTTTCTGTTTGGGGGATGTACTGTAGCTCCTGTAAGAAAAGGCGATGACACGGGCTGACATCACAAAGAGGGGCTACTTGCCTACTTCATAAAACAGTATATAGATGTATAATATAACCATTCACCTTGTGCTAAAATCAATGCTGTGCTGTAGTCAGTTAAAAAAATTCTCAACATCAATAACATACAGGGGGATGAGTGGCCTGTGTAGTTTATGGTATAATGTTTACAGTGGTTTTACAGTGTTTCTAATGTCCCTGATTATAAAACCATAGTTGTACTTTTTTGTTACACAGAAAGAGTATTTGTCAGCGTGTGTGTGTGTGTTACTGTTGTTTTTTTTCACTAAAGCCTGGAGAAAACAGGAAATGTGATTATTTCTCATGAACAGATCCTCGTGGTGAAGATGTGAACGGCTCTTTAACACAAATTATTACTCAGCCACTCGTTGGTTATATAGATGGGTGCTATGGTTTTCAATCACGTGTACGATAATGAACACAACACCACAGAAATCCACACCAATCCCATTGCTGTCACACTGCCTGCAAATTCTCCTCCTGTGTGTCTGTGCAGGATATCCACCAATCAGATCTATATCGGTCAGGCTCTAGAAAACCATATTTGTAATTACTTGTTTTTCTTAAAACTTATTAAAAGAAACTTATAATTTCTTTAAAGAAATTTCTTTAAAGCAGATTTTGTGTCAGGCCGTGATGTGACCACTTTCTTTGTTAACTCTCAGGCAAGCCGAGTTCATTGCTCTGCTGGTGAAAGTGGGCATAATTTCAAAGGACCTCACATGGGAATGGAACAATGTGGAGGCTGTCGCTACTGGATTGCAGGTGGGCAAAATCTTGTGTAGTTGAATTTTAAGTGACCATAATTTGTAAGGAAATAGAATAATGGGAAACTTATTTTTCTTTAAACACGAGTCGATATCCGAGTTTGGTTTTTACTTCCCAACTACAACTTAAAAATAGTATATTCATAAGTATAAACGATAAATGTCCTGAGACCTGGAACAATGTGCTGATATAGAGATGGTGCTCTTGTGAAGCTTCACAGCCAGAAGGACCCAGTCTCCAGCCTGTACCTTCAGGGGCTGCTGCAGCACTGCTTCCAGTGAGAGTTCTGGCTCAGGGTGCTGATGCTGATCTCCTGGTCCAGGTGGATTTGGTACCAGAAGGGGAATTGCTGTTATTCTGCCGGAGGATGTAGCCTGGACCTGGACAACACGGATCAGAGCTTTAACAAGATACTTAATGGAACATAAGACAATATCTAATACTCAATTACAGTCACTTCTAAGTCTTTTTTAAATCAGGTTAAGAGGTAAAGACACCTTAAAGTACATCAAATGATAACATAAGAGTGACTAAAAGACAGTTAAAGACAATAAGTTAAATATTCTGAAAGAGAAGACATGCCCTTGTGCCTTGAAGAGCTTCTCTGACCCAAAGCTTGAACATTTTTAAATGTATTTCTTTATTTAGTTATTTCTTTAACTTCTTTAGAAAAGATAGATCCTTCCCAGATCTCTCATTAGAGTCTGGAAACTTTCATCAGGATAATTGTGTTTAAAAAATAATGTGCTTTTCTGGCCAAAGACATCAAATACAAACACGGTGCTGTATCTGGAATATAAGAAGATAAGAATGACCTCACCTATTCATTCACATAATCAAATGAACTGTACTTCTGTCAGGCAAAGTAAAGCCTGTTACTCTCCACAGTGACAATGCACTAATTAGCGAAACGATTTCCAATTCTTAAAAAATAACTAGATCCACAAATAGCAGGTTTATCATTCTCAGTCGGTGCAGCGGGTCATCCACTATCCAGAAAGTGGGTGGTTTGATCCCCAGCTCCTCCAGTCTGTATACCTAAGTGTCCATGGGCAAGACGCTGGCCCTGACTTGAGAGTGTGAGGGGTGTGTGACAGAAAAGCATATAGAGTGTTTGAGAGTGTGTGAATGTGAGATACTTGAGTAATTTAGATGAGAGGAGCCCATTAACTATACTAACTTAACTTAACTGTTTTAAAAGTGCACATGCAACGACAATTAATGCTTTATGTAAGTTTTTGGTGTGTTTTTCTTCAATGGGAGCGTATTTCTCCTGTAATAGCACCTTTAACATCTCATGCTCATACACGTCGCCATTTTTTCACAACAAAGGTGCCAAACCTTTGCGGAGGCGAAGCCTCTTTTTCTATTTTGAAGAATGTTGCAGGTGTTGGAGTGATCTAACAAAGGTTACAGCCGGTGGAGGTGGGAGGAAAGAGGGAAGCTATCAAACTTGTGTCCTGGTTTCCCTACTAGATAATGATCTCTTGAAAGTGTGTGTTTTTTCCCTCTTCTACCAGTAACAGTGTGTGCCAGATGAAAGATAGTTCCGGGGATAGTGCACCAGCGCACATCTGACTGAGGCAGGTGTTAGAAATGTAGATGGCTGGCGGAGACTAAAGACAATACAAATTTGAAGTGAAAACGCTACTGGCACGCCTCCTCTGTTCTTAACACGTAAGCCCCGGGCCGATCAATTATTCATCCTATTGTGCGTGCACGTGGCACAGTGTTAGTTCTGTAGTCGGAGAGGAGGTGTCTGTTGCACTTAAAGAGTGAGCGCCACGTCGCATGGCAGGCCCAGGTCTGTCAGCCTGTCTCTGTCTGTCTCTGAGCCTTTCTTACACACACACACACACACACACACACACAGACACACACACGCACGCGCATAAAAAAGCCCTTGTTCTTCCTGAGCCTTTTTAATGATGGGATCAGGGGCGAGAATTGGTGGCTAAAGTGCAGCTCCAGTTATTTGAAAGAAAAGAAAGAGAAAACAGAGCAAGAAGAGTGTGAAAGAGAGAAAGATTGGGTGGGTGAGGACAAGAAAAAAAAGGCAGGGAGGAGGTGGTGGGGTGGAGGGGGGTGTGTGTGGGGGGGGGGTGCTTTGTACACTGGGGGTATTTTTCAAAGCAGTGCAGACTTGAAGCCATTGGGAGACTCCTTTGACTTTAATCTTGGCAGCTTCTTTGAAAATTATGACCGAGGACCACGGTTGCTTCATTAAAAGACATGTTCTGTTTCTTGTGTAGTTTCAGCCAGATTTCTTCTTTTTGTGCATGTGGTGCTGATTTCAGCTTTCCACCCCCGATGCTTCCAGCCGCCTCCTGAGCACCTTGCTGTGTTAAGGGCCACTCACTTTGGATGTGTGTATGTAAATAGACCCGGCGAATGTTAATTGGGCAGACGCACTCCGATTTTCCTCTCGTCCTCTCACCTCCTGAAGAAATCCATGTGACGCCATTTTCCAACAACTACTGTCATTTGTTAGTGATTAGACATTGATCCGTTTACGTAACGGTGGAAAATGAGGTAAAATGGCCTTTGTGGGGGGATTTGAAACCTGTGCTCAGTCTTCTGATGGAAGTCGGGGTGGACGGACGGGTATGTGGAAAAGCATTTGACTTGGTGTCCAGCGTTTATGTCCCTCGGAGACGTCTCGTGCTTGAAAAGAACAAGTTTGCAACACGAGTAAAAACTGTTTATAGCTGTTGTCACCGGCCTCAGTCAACAATCTGAGTGAAATGCAGAGGAGATGTGAAATCGGGGATAAAGGCTCCCATTCTCTGACAGTCTTCCCAGGTATTCATGGTGCCACACTCTTTTGTTCCCTCAAAAGTGAAAAAAATAGCTGCAACAAGAATAAGGGGCGAGAGCTAAAGAGAATTCAATACCTGGCCCCTGCCTCACTTCAGTACAGCAGCCAATCACAGTGTGACGTGGGTGTTTATGTCAGAGTATTTTGGGGAATAATGAGACGATTGGTCAAAGGCATTCACTCACATTTATATCTCAACCACAGGTGGCAAAACGCTTTCTGCTATTTTTTTTTCATTTCGGTAAACCCACCATTTCTTTCCCATTTCGTTATTTATCAGATGGACCCTTAAAGGACATTATACCTGTACGGTGCTTTTTGTCTTGTGGCCTCATTAACTTTTATATGAGAGGATGGATGTTTTTGATACAGAACAATTGCACAACTATACATTTATAAGATTACAACAATGTTATTTTCCCTTGACACCGTGTCGGGGCAGCATTTGATCTCCCAACCGAAGAGAGTTTGGTGCAAAGTGTGGAAATTGTTTGTTCAAATCTATTTTATTGTTTTAAAAATGTTTTAAATTTACCCTGCAGCAACTACACAAGAAATCTAGTGAGTCATCTTTATCGTCATCATTGAAATGCACTTTAAAGCATATTAAATGGTTTTAAAATAACAAATATATTTGTGGATAGATTCCATATTTGGTGTAGAGCAGTGCACATATGATCAAATCACAGATACTAACTGATACTTTGTCAGTGAAATTATGACGCCCTCATTTGTCATTTAAATATGACTCAACTTTTTAAATTAACAATTAATATGCAAACTTGCCCATCACTTCCTGAACTTGTGTGATTTGTGATCTGTGTTTTCATCAACACACAACATGATTGTGAAAATGTTGTGGTCAAAATAAACAGAAAACTACTGGAGATCCATTTAGCAGCACTGGCTCTAATGGCTTCTGGTGGATTGAAGCCATATAACACAAAAAAGGTCAATGCATCTGTCCCTCAAACAAACACACACACACACACACACACACACACACACACACACACACACACACACACACACACACACACACACCACACACACACACACACACACACACACACACACAGTATAAATTGTAGATTTGATCCAGTGGCAGAAGGAAATGAAGGCGGAGAGATGAGACCTGTGTGAAATGCCACACAAAGTACTAATCGATCCCTTGCTGTGTTCACATACTGTGAATGCACAAATCAGGGCACAGCAAGTTGCCTCTAATGACCTGGACCAAGACACACATACACACACACATACACACTCTAACACAACGAGAGAGAGAAAGAGAGAGAGTAACAGAGACAGAGCTACAACCAACAAAATAGAAGACTTTATAAATGGATAATAAACTAATAACTAAAGTCAGCTTAGCCAGGATCTCCTGTCCCTTCTAACTCTTCTGCCCATGTATTAAGCATCTCTCTCTCTCTCTCTCTCTCTCTCTCTCTCTCTCTCTCTCTCTCTCTCTCTCTCTCTCTCTCTCTCTCTCTCTCTCTCTCTCTCTCTCTCTCTCTCTCTCTCTCTCTCTCTCCCTGTGTAAACACTTCACATGGTTGTTGACTGGTAAATGCTTTATGAAGAGCCAGTTGTTACAAACCACGCCAGTGCAGTTCCCCAAAGCCCTGACAGCAGGATGCAACTGTAGGTTGTAATCCTCTGTAAACTGTGTTTTAAACACACTGTACACATGCAGTATTCATGGTATACGAGTGGAACTGTCTGTTTAAAGCCTGTGAATATACACTGTGCAGAGTGTGTTGTGTAGGTGTGTGTGTGTGTGTGTTTGTACATCAGAGACAGAAAGTGACAGTTGGTCTCCGTCCATGTTCAAGCATTGTTCCTTGTTTTTTGTTCTCTTGATAGTCAATTAATCTGTGGAGACTAAACCTGATGTGGTTTATTTCTCTGTGCATTGAACTTTGCTCCAACAACTCACCATTACCACGAGAGGCCGATTCATTTATTGGTCATATGAGAATTTCTCAGACATAATGATATATCAGTGTTTATGTTTGATGATAACAAAACTTTTCTTTTACAGAATAGATCATGCAGAAAAGATGTGCATTTTGTGTGTAGTGTTTTCTTAAGCGTATCATTTAAACTTTAAAATATGGGGATCAACTAGTCAAATGGGTATGAATTGCCCATGTTCAATCCTTCCACCAAGTTTCGTGGAAATTAATTTGCATAATCCTGCTGACAAACAAACAAACCCACGGACAGGGGTGAAAAAATAACCTCCTTGGTCATAAAGCTATTGCCGCATCCTTTAATGGAAGTTGTTGCAACTCTTATAAAGATCAAACTTGAATGTTGTTTTTGAGCGTCATTCCTATCGGCTGTGAAAACACTGTCCTCCTCTTATGTTTTTTGCCGCATCTCGCTCATCATCGTGTTTCCAGATTTTAGCAACTTAATTGTTAATCACTATGCAATTTTATAGAAACCATGGCCAATGCTATTAAATAACCTGAATAACCAGAATGATTCTCCAACTGGAGTTTGAGTGTGTTTGTTCGTTTCCTATCTGTCTGTCTATTCACTCTAAACCTGATTTGTCTTTGTGATTACAACCCACACGCACACTTGATGAGTTCACTGTGTAAACGAACACACTGATGGGTGCACAAAATCACAGAGCAAGGAGTTCTATAAATCCACTCAGTGCTTATCAAATGGACTGAAAAATTACACTTTTTTTGCAGTATGGTAATAAAAGCCAAACTGTCCCTCTGTATGCATACATGAAACAAACAAAGAGACATGCGGGGGCTCTTTGATCAATCAATCCGTAAACAAACCCCCGGATGCCGAAAGCCCTGCAATCGGGTGTGTGCTCAGATCAAACTGTGTCACATCATCAACGAGCGAATAATAAGCTCTTGTTCTCTGAAGGGCAGCAGTCACAGCAGCACCATCAATTAGACTCCAGAGTTTGTGTCTCTCTCCTTTTCTCTTCATCGTGAGCCGAGCGAGTCAGACTCCGGCTTTGTCTCGTACCGCACCTTCAGACTTTGCTTCGTGCTTTACTGTGAAGATGATGGAAAAGTGATCCATGGGTTGTTTTGAAAAGTGTCGAAATCTGTAAAGGGTTAAATCACAAACATCCTGCCGTGTTGATGGGTGGAATTTGTGCCTTATTTTTTGTTTTTATTACTTCTTTTTTTTGTATTATTATACCTGAAGTTTGCGACTGTGTTGTTGGCAATTGGGACTTTCTTGGTGAGACGACTCTTCATAGCATATTTTAAGGCACAGCTGTCCTGTCATTGTTTGAATTGTTTATATTTTGTCCCTGACTGTGCGGCCACATAGGTAGAAGCTTCACAACTGTGGATAAAGTTTGCAGCATCTTGTTTTTTTTCCAGTCTGCTCCTTCTTGTTAGTGCATGCCTCACGCTGTGCACAAGAGTATTACCCTCAAACAAGTCTGTCCTCTTTGTTTTGAGCTCTATGGGGACCCCCCTTGCAAAAAAATAATCTTTTGGAAGGCAAGCCAAACCAATGTGCGGGAGAGAGCATGGAATCAATAGTGTCTTCTTTTCTTACTTGATTTAAATGAGGGCTACCAGCTCTGAAGTTCCTTCTTGCCATGTTCATCTTGAAAGAATGTGCGCTGGTTGCACCAACTCCAAAGCCCAGCACAGTTACCATTGGCATATTAATAATTTAATGCAAATAATCATTGAGTATGCAGTTTGTGTGTGAATTTGAGCTGAAAGACAAAAGTAGAAAGTGGGGCCTCACATTGCGTTGAGGAAAATAAAGTGAGATGTTACATAGGCCTCTTTCTAGCGTCTCCGCGGGCGAATGCTGGAATGAATCCCCTCAAGAGCCAAACCATCTCATCTAGTGTTCTCTGATTTAGATCCCATCAACCCGTCTCATTTCACGCTGCTGTAATACGAGGGCGTCAGAGTGTAATTTGACAAGGTTTCTGAGAGTAAACAGGCAGCAAGTTTCTCTCACTGTTTTAATTGAGCCCTCCAAGTCCCCTGGACAGCTAATTCAACCTGCAGTGATTTGCATTGAGGATGCTCGCTGGCTCTTCGAGGTGCTGCTGTGTGTTTACACACTTGTTTTTGCGGATGGAGAGGTGATCGCTGTGATGCCGGCTCGTCAGGGACTGTGTGGGGAGGTTGGTTGGAGGGGGAAGGTTACACGTCAGACACAGAAATAGATATTATATTAAAGCTTCTCACCACGGTTGCTCTCAGGCTTCAACTCCAGCACCATTCTCTCAGTCCCATTAGACCGTCAATAATTCATGTCTGGGATCTCACGGGATTCAGCAGATACTTCTGCCCGTATTGATGGCGAATTTCTTTTATTTACATAGTGCCTGTAATGAAATAAGATGCCTCTCATAACTCTGTACTTAGTCTGTAGGCTAATTTCTGAGGGGGGGGGTGGGGGGGGCTGGGGGGGCTTGGTTGTACTAAGGCTCCAAGAGCTGCTTTCAACAGACCCCTGCTTATCACTGGTTATCACACTGCTTGTCGCCCTTGTCTTGCATCATTAGGTAAAAATAACATATCTAACTAGCCTTTTTTTTACATTTATATATAATCATATATATATATATATATATAACTAGCCTCACGTAAAAATATGCATTTATTCCAACTCTTTTTGGCTTGATCGGGGGCGGACCAAGCATGTGTCACGTCTACTAAAGCACTTATTTAAAGGAACCCTGAGGAGTAACTGACTAATTATGTTACAGAATGTTGTTTGCATGTGTCGGTACCAATAGCGTATCAATGTTTGTTTTCTTGCGCTCAAGAATGCAGTGAAACTACAGATGTGAAAAGAGGCTTTTGGTACTATTTAGGATAAAATATATTGGTTTTTGGTTGTTCTAGTGCAGCTCCCGTTCTGAACACGCCTGTTTGCTTTGCCTGTGGTGATACTGGCGGCAGCTTTCTGTCTGAAGCTGTAACAGTGACCTGCAGTAATTGAACAGCAGCGAGTAAAGACCGACTGCTGAACTCGGTCCACAGAGCCCTGGAGCTGCTCCTCCACCGCTGCTGCTGCACAAAGAGCCGTTCACCTGTTTATTCAGAGTTCAGTGGAGCTGGACTCGTGAATGTGCTGGTTTCATGATCGACAGCGTCACACACGTTCTAGAATCATGTTGCAGATCCTTTCATTTTAAACACGGAGCTGGCAGGTAACATTTTGCAGAAATGAAAAACCTTCAATATAAACATCTCATCATTACGTTTTAATGAACGTAGCAAAGTTGCCAAATGTTTTCACTGAATGGAAAATAGAACGACAAATAATTGGCAACGCACACATTTGCTTTTACAACAATATCAGCTTGTAGCACCTGAATCCTGATGTATGTTTGTATGGATTTGACACCTCAAAGCACATTTGTATCATGAATATCTTGGTAAATGTTAAAAAAAGTAAGTCTGACTCTAGCACTAGATAGGATTAGTTATCTTATTAATATTTAACCCAAATCACAATCTTTTTATAACCTTGAACAAATTATTTTCAGCTTTTGTGGAGCAATAAAAACAGACTTTGCTACGGAGGAAGCATTTTACAATATCTAATGTTTTTCACCGAGCTGCTCCTCGTCTGATTGAGGACGTTGTAATTCTTCTCATGGAAAAAGCAACATTATGGGCTCATAAAACCATCATTAAGTCTTTATTTGGGAGCCAAGGTTAAATTGCTCTGTGTTTTGCACCTTTCTACAACACTAAGTAAAAATAATTAAAATGCAAATGTATGAGCCCTCATGAGTCCGCATGAGGAAAAAGGTGCTCGAAACCAAGCACAAAAACACTCGTGAAGTGGTTTCATCACCTGCTATAACAATCAATTAAAACACACTATGCAAAGAACGTGTGTGTGTTTGTGTGAGTGTGTGTGTGTGTGTATGTGTGTGTATGTGCTTGCCACGATGGTGTGGAATGAATCAGTGAGTGCCCGTGGACATTGTCATATGGACATATTAGCAGCAGCACCGGATTCTTAGTGTTTTATGTGTATAATTTCCCCCTGATAGTGGTGCTGTTTTGTGTGTGTGTATGTGTGTGTGTGTGTGTGTGTGTGTGTCTGAGTGTAAAAGAGAGAAATAGAAGGAGAGAGAGAGCGAGAGGGAGAGAGAGAGCATGAGAGAGTAGGAGAGGTGATGTGGAAGGATGAGGGAGGCTGAGACAGGAGAGCTGCCCCCAGTAATGAGGCCCTTTTATGGGCTTTAATTTGTCCCGCTCCCCTGAGAGACTGATGGATGGCTCTCTTTATGCTCACTCTCTTTCTTTCCCCCATCTGTGATACAGAGGATTTATTTATACCCTGATATTACCTCTCTAACAAGTGCTGCCTTGCCATTACAAGCACCTAGCTCTTCCTGCACAGACAGACAGACAGACATACATACAAATAGATAGGTAGGTAGATAGATAGATAGATAGATAGATAGATAGATAGATAGATAGATAGATAGATAGATAGATAGATAGATAGATAGATAGATAGATAGATAGATAGATAGATAGATAGATAGATAGATAGATAGATAGATAGATAGATAGATAGATAGATAGATAGATAGATAGATAGATAGATAGATAGATAGATAGATAGATAGATAGATAGATAGATAGATAGATAGATAGATAGATAGATAGATAGATAGATAGATAGATGATAGATAGATAGATAGGTATAGCTATAGATAGATAGATAGATAGATAAATAGATAGATAGATAGATAGATAGATAGATAGATAGATAGATAGATAGATAGATAGATAGATAGATAGATAGATAGATAGATAGATAGATAGATAGATGATAGATAGATAGATAGATATAGCTATAGATAGATAGATAGATAGTATAGATAGATAGATAGATAGATAGATTTAGCTGCTTGTGAGTCTGCTTTTTGTGTAACATGCACTATTTTTATGTGTATGTGTTTTGGATGGAGAGCGTTGCCTAGGGGATAGAGCGGGTGCTCTGCAACAAGAAGGTTGCTGGTTCGAATCCCACTCTATCCCATCTGCATGCCTAAGTGTCCTTGGCAAGATACTGAACCCCTAAAATGGCCCCTCATAAATGCTGAGTGTTCTAAAAAATGTAAGTCTCTTTGGATAAAAGCGTCAGCTAAATGACATGTAATGTAATGTCTGTAGGCTCGCTCTGTGTACAATTCTTCCCCATGTTCTTTTTTCCCCACTTTATTTGTTTCTGTTCTGTGTGCGTGGGTGTGGTGGGGGGTTGAGGATAAAAACAAAAAAACAAAACACTATTGCCCCTGGGCAATTCATTGAAAATTCTGGCTGACTCGTGCTCGGTGTGACGCTGGGGAAATGAAATTTAAAAACTAACTTAAAAGTTTATCACCAGTTGACAGCTTTGGCAAGTGATAAAAATGACCAGTTGGGGAGGCAGATTTAGGTTGACAGGCACGGAGGGATGGAAATAGCGCGGCGCATACGTTTACCTTGGCTGTTTCAAAGGAATGGGCACCACGCTGGCAGGGCTGCCGATGCCCATGTTCATCCATTCATCCACAGCTCAGGGGCTTGTCAACGCACACACTTCAAAGGGGAGTTTCAAGTCACAACAGTCATTCGGCATCAACAAACAATACACACACACATGTGCATATATACAGGATATATAGTGTGTTTCTGGAAAGTGTTGGGTATTGATCATTCAGCTGCTCCCCAATATTAACAAGTGGAGAACATTAGGGTTACACATAATATAACACAAGTAAACTCAATGAGTTGATGTCACATCAATCTGGGATCTGAAAGTAAACAAAAGATTTACACTACAAATAACTATCTTGAATTGAAAATCATTGTTATGATTATGATTATATTCAATATTTTCTCTGTACATTAGTAGTGCTTGTATACAGCTGCAACAAACATTGATGTGTATTATGGATTAGAGCCTGTTCGATATGGTCTTGTAAGGGGTCGATAGCAATACTGATATTGAGGAGTATAAAGTTTCCACTTTTTTACTTTTATGGATTAATTGATTATCAAAGTATATTCACATTGTTTTTCTAACCATCGACCAATCAATAAATCGACCAGTCGTCTCAGCTCTTGAATTTACAATTATTATGGCAAAGTCTCCAAAAGTCCTACACAACAAAGTATTAAATCTTTATTAAAATTGTTATATACGTTCAATATATTATCCAGTCATATTGAAGAGCTTCTGTGTTTACCAGAACACATGCAATAATATAGAAATTATTATATATTCATAATAATAAATAGTTTTTTGGCCTTTTTGCCTCATTTGCCTTAGTTGGGTTATGTTTGGGCAGTGTGGTTTGTATTTTAAAATCCTACCTGTACAAGTATCCAGTCCATGTTATTGTATCCTTGGCCTGCTCATATAGAAGCATGTTGTTGTTCTATGTGAATCTTGCCTCAGTTTTATCAAGAGACACATTGCAAACCACAGTTTGTGTTGTTATTGTTACACTAAATGGTTTAAATCTCCAGTAATGATAGTTTGGGGTAAAACTGATCAGATATTCTAAATAAGAGCTGCAATAGCAACCTAAAGATGATTATGCACTCTTGTATACGATAGTGTGATTTAAAGAATAGCCAGTGGCAATCTGCACTATTTTATTTGTGCCACACTACCATTCAAAACATTCTGTACAGTCCCAGCACAGTTTCCTTGAAGATGAATCACTGCTTCTCACCTGTTTCTCTCCATCGTTCATTCATCCCACCTCCCTTCAACTCACATAAATGAAACTGCAACACGGGAGAAGAAGGAGAGCGCTGAGAGCAAACAGAACAAAAACACCGGTTTGCTTTCTCTTTCTCTTTCTCTCGCCCGCTCTCCCCCTCTGGATATGTGATCACTAACGTCTATTGCATATATTGCGAGGGCTGGGTGATGGTTTCGGCACGCAGATTGTCAAATCACACCTCTGAGTAACTCTCAGCACACTTAGCTCAGGGCCCCTCCAGCTTACATAATGCTCTGATCTGTCTGCTGCTGGAGCCGGGCCAGTTGAGGATTGACAAACACACCGAGCCAGGATTGAGACGCGCCATGCGATGCTGTCTTACAGGGCTGAGAGCGAGCGGTGACGACTGTGGAAACACGGATGCCCGGAAAATCCCGCAGCATCCCGAGTTCCCTGGTCAGATATTTAGACAAATCAACATCAAACTTGTCCCTCTTCAGTGTTTGGACGTCTTTTTCTACTCTACATTTTGCACAGCCTCACCACACCTCTCCTTAAGGTAAATCCTTTCAGGGTGGTCTTTCTTTTTTATCATCCCCCATTTTCATCCTCCCCTCGACCCCTCACCCGTTTGGCTGGGGAAGAGGAAAGCCCACTCACAGTGCCCCCTTTGGCAGTTCTTTTCAAGTCCACAGTGTCCCGTGGTTGAGCTTGGATCCACTACAGAAAGCCATCTGCCCACTGTGATCGCTCACTAAAGTGTCTTAATTAAGCCTCATTGCCTTTGTGTTGTGTGCCCCCTTTGAAATTGGACCTCAGAAAGGAACCAGACAACGTTTCAAGGCAAAAGAAAAGCAGGGCGAGAGGAAGGAAAAAGTGAGAAACGGACTAAACAGTCGCACACCGAGCCATGTGATGCATCTCAGAGTGTCACCTCACACTCTCTGACAGATATTGTCATCGTATGAAATGGCTGTGCTGTAGGGATTATAGTTTTTTTGTTCACTTGCTCGCAGCAGAGTGCAGACAGCGGCCGGCCTCACTGATCTGCTATGATTTGCATGTTGAACTGGCCCACGGCTCCTTGATGTCGAGGCGGAACACTGCCACTGCGATGTGCCACAGCTGCAAGGTCCACAGTGCCAACGTCACCCTGCACGCTAACACACACAGTCACACACACACACACACACACACACACTCACACACACATACCGAGGGAGCCTCTGTCATCCCGTGTCCTGTTCCATGTCTTCATTTTGGGGCTGCTGATGAGACGTGTTGTGTCGGGGAGACTCTCAGGACCGTCGGATCTGTCAGCAGTTGTTCAGCCTTTGTCACCTTTTGATCCACCGGAGGAGGACGAGCTGCTGACTGCTGTTGTCTTAACACACTCACTCACAGCCAGTCCAGCTTGGCAGAAACACAGCACACACAGTGCGTTTCCTCTCAGGCTGCCACCGGCTCCAGCTCACATCGCTGGACAAAACTCTCCTGGCGACTACCTTGTAGAGAGAGGTGATCCATCAGAGCCAATGCTAACCTGCCCCTGTTTCTATTCAAGCATTTATGCAGTAGTTGTAAACTAATGATTGTGATAATAATTTGTTTCTCTCTGTGTCGCTGCAGGAAGTGCTGCAGTTAAAATAACTGGGAGTTGTGCAGCTTCACTGAAAACCTTTGTACCGCTTTGGTGAGAGCAATTTATCTTGGATCTTTAAGAAAACAAACAAGCTCCCTGATTCCTCACAAATATAAATATATCTATACACATTATTATGATGCTGAGAATGGATGGAAGGATTGAAGTTATTATTCATGATTAGATCTATAGATTTTAATTTAACGTTCAGGATTTACAATTTAACGTCTGTAGCTAACTTGGATTTGTATTATTTGCTTTAGTTACATTATTGTTATACTAAACTTGTCATTAATGTTTTACTTGTGAAACATTAACATTATTAATTTGCCAAAACCTCAATAATTACATAACCATAACAAAACCATTTGCAGATATTTGAGAAACCAAGATGTTAAACTAATATTGGTGGCAGACAAAAACAAATCCTTCTCACTGAACATAATCTGGGATTTCGTACATTCCCCGAATATCGATTCGTTTTGTGGAAGGCTTGACTTTCATTCACAAACAACGTTATTGGGAAATCAAGTCAGAAATATGTCTACGTCCTATACAGAATGAAGTGAGGTCGGCCTCATGTTTTAAATCAGAGAGGTTGCAGGTTGGCAAGAAACTTGTGTCTTTAGCAACTGAAGGTATCGACTTTTAAAAACAATTCCTCCTCACAGCTGTAAACTGAAAAATACAGTGAATATGACGGTTGCAGTGATGGATCATTATCTCAACCAGGTTTCAAGTCTATAAATGGTAATTTACACGCTGACCAAACAAATGGAAACTAGCAGTGTGCTTTGAGCAATGGTTTGCAATAAAATAAAGTCATCTACCATCACAAATCTAATAAATAGAAGAAAGTATAGATTATGTTTCTGATTCACATATGTTATCTGTTTTTTTAAACAGATGCCCTGCTCTCATCCTATGTGTAATGTCTCAAGGGCCGATTGATCCCTCGTTTGTCACAGTCACAGAAAGAAACGCAAAAGTGCAACTGACTGTTCTTTTTTTCTCACTTCCTCCCCCTTTCTTTTCTTCCCAGTCCTTCTTTCACCATCCATTACATGTGTGTGACAGGTTTCAGACGGGCTGAGAGGGGAGAACAATGTGTTGTGACCCTCAGCACCGCCCTCCAGCTCAGCGCCTGGCTCCAACTCCTTCTCCCAGCAGGCCGTGGGGGGGCCTGGCCGCCGCCCCTTTGCCCGCGACCCCTCCCTCCTCTCATCCACCACCTCCGCCACCACCAGCAGAATCAATCCCTCCGCGACACCATACAAACGATCCACTGGAGTCCATGCATCACAGCACAGTGCACCACCAACAATGACCGGCCGTGTGGCTCGGGACTGGGAGAGATGGAGTGAGGAAAAGACTGAATATAAGAAAGTCATCTTCAAGGGGAACGCTCCCAGTTTTCTATAAAACAAATTTAGCTCACATTTAATTATTGTATCACTGGAACTGTTTAACTATCACTAGAAATTAAATGCATTTATCGAAAATATGGTTCTACATCATAATTGATAAAAACAGTTGTCCAGTAACGGCAAAACTCAATACGCCTGTTGTGTTGTTATTACCCTGAAGTTTCAGATTAAAAAAGCTGATAGCATGTGGTTGAAAGTTTGAAGACCTTCCGGTTCTGTTCTCTTCTCGTCTCACGGTTGCACTCCACGACTACCAAGCTACCTGCTAGCTACCTGTCCAAACCTGAGGAGGAGGCAATCACCTAAATCATTTATTCGATGCGAGACTGACCACTCTGTTTGTGTTTCTAAAAGTACAAAGCACACAGCACACGGCCCAATGGCTATTTTTACAAACGTTAGAGTTACAGAGAGTCGTATACCCTCTGTGATGTTACTTTGCTTTCTCTCAGCTCTTGTCATCTTTGACATAAACTAAAAGAAATTCAGCATTTCTTGAAAATATGAGACTATTCCATCTTTTATTCCATTAAATATAAGGCTACTGCGTTGGTTACCTTAGTTTAGCTTAAGACTAGAAAACGGGGGAAACAGCTAGTTTGGGCTCAAAGGTAATAAAACCCATAAACCAGGATCTTTAAGATAACTAATTAAAGTATGACTTTTTCTTGGCTGAGAACCTTCTGGAGTCTCCTGCTGTGACACACTTGAGAGGCTGCATCCTTCTAAGGACTCGCTGTCTACGAAGGCCGAGGCCGAACTGAAATGCGACAGTTTGGTCTATGGAGGATTTCCTATCTGCCTCAACAGCTTGTCATGCTTGCTCCTTACAAGTCCATCTTTAGCTATTTTAAGCATGGCTAGCTACCCACATCAGAGTGAATCGTCTGGTCGGGAATACTAGGCGACTTATATTGTACACATTTAAAGGAGCCCGTAAATGGGACGGCCTGTTTTTAGTCTTTGTTAATAACAATCAGACAAAAGTGTTATAATATAATAATTAGTTAGCTTTAGATATTTTGAAACTGTGTTACCTTGGTTCACTACCAGGCTAGCTGTGTTTCATGTTACCAAATGTGCTAAGCTAAGCTAACTGACTGGCTCGTGTATCACATATTAGCAAAGCTCAGTAACAAATAAAAAATGACTGTCGCACAAAAAAAGAGGATTATGGAGATAAATGGAATGGTTGAAAAAGCTTTGTAGACACATTTTTTATTTTTAGCAGAAATAAGAACGGTATCGTTCCTCTTATTTAAATCTCGGCACGTTATTTCTTTCCCCACCAGGTGAGTAAATGTTGTATCCTGGCAAACATCAAGGTTCACAGACTAAACCTTTCACCTCCTGTAGTTTCTGTTGATTAGACAAGTGCTGATTAAAATCTATAAGAACATTTTGCTTTTTTGGAGGGATCTAGAAACACTAGTTTGTTTGGTTCTTGCACAATGTGCTGAACAAGTGCACATTCGTCTGAGCTTTAATTATAACCCACTAGATTCAGTGAGCGTCTGAGGTCCTCTCTGGTCAGCCACTGCTATTGTTTACTTCAAGTGTTGTATTACTCTGACTCCCAGAGGTCCCTTGGGAGCCTTGCAGTGCCCTCCCTCAAACCTCCCCCTTACCCTCACACATACACACACACACACACACACACACATACACACACTCTAGTCTACTCTGGCAAAATTGTGTTAATTTACCCAGCCAGTAGTATTAACTATATTATATCAAATAACTGCCACAGACAATTGGGCAGCCGGCTCCGTGACTTCATTTTAATTGATTTTCTTACATGCTCTCAGCTGCGGATGATTTGGTTTCCCTCTGACACTATGTTTATTAAAGGCATATTGCATAAAGGAATAAATAGATATTGTTGGCTGGATTTATATGAGCTTTGAGGGAATGCAGAGATTCACCCCTTGTTTTAATATAAGCCTGACTTTAAGTGTTTAGTTTGATTAAAGTCAATATGTTTGCTTAACCTCCGGGGCCAAAGGGACCAGTCCATGAGTCTGTGGATAACGGCGTGGAACGTTAAATGTGCGTGTTTGTGATGGAGAAAGCGAGGGAAACAGAGATGTGTTTACATTTACCTCCAGCTGTCCGTCACAGCCATCACGCTCAGCTACCTGGGTGAGCTGACTTCATCGGAATATGTAGCGCGGCACATGAATGGAGCCAGAGACAGTTTTTATTTTCGGTCTTTTCTTCAAGTGGAATGGCTGCGAGGAGACCCCAGGACCATTTCATCTTGAACATCCTTTACCAGCTGTCTCAGTCTTAAAGGCATGCTGTTCAGCCCACAGAAAATCCCACTAATCATCTTTTTGTGTTTGAGGGCACAATATGCTGAAGCAGGCAGGGAGCACACACACACACACACACACACACACACACACAAACACACACGTGCATTCACTCACACATGCAGACACTGCCAGCCTGCTGCTCTCTTGTCCCCATGCCCTAAGGGGGAGAGAAGCAGGGGGGGTGCGTACGGTATAATCACTTGTTAGAGGTCTGGCTCTGTCCCCCGCTTTCTCTCCTCCTCTCTCAGGAACCTCCTAACTCCCCCCTCCACCACCAGTTCTGTCCATCCACCAATCTGGACTGAACCCCCCCCCCTCTGTTTACCCCATGACTTCCTCCTCTGTGTCTGCTCTTCTTCCTCCTTTGTCTTTAAATGCCTCTTCCCTCTCCCCGACTGTCTGCAACTTTCCACACATTGGCTGTAACGCTCCGCTTCATCTCTAAATACGGTTTGACAGTAGCAGTTTCTCCACAGTAGGAAAATGAGGTGTTTGTAATCGGATTTCCAACGATTTGTGTTTTATTACTGAAAGAAAAGCATTTTATTTCTCAAGGCAGATGTAATCAAGGTTTGATGAAGGGCCAATAAACAAAATCACCGTTAAGGACTCTATGATTGAGCTGAATGTTGCAGATTTAGATCAACACACCTTCTTGTGGGATTTAAATAGAACAAGAAATAGAGTTTTAGGGCTGGAACCAACAATTATCAACATTATTGATTATTCTAATATCTAGAATTCGATGTGTGAGTTCCCCTGGCCTAATTGTGTTAGAGGGGGGATTTGTGAAATAACCTATACTTTTGAATATGTTATCTGTATCTATTTTCTTATTGTTTAATGCAAATATTTAGCATTATGTTCAACTCTACATTTTCAATTATATTCCTATAATTTTTTCACATTCAGCAATATACTTAATTTAACTCTGATCATTTAAAATGTAGGGTTTTTTATGTGGCCTGTATTGACCAACAGTATTAATGTATTTCCAGTCACAGACAGAGAAGACCGTTGTGGGATGGAGGATCCCACATCTTCTGACGTCAGGACATTTTGTCCCATTTAGGAAAAGTCGGTAACAAGTGAGTTTTTTTAACCATTGTGCAAACACTAGAACTCACAGCGGAAAATTTGGCAAACATTCTGAATCATATGTTTTAGAAAGCACATTATAGAAAAGTTGTGTTTGTATTCAAATTTTTTCCCGAGTGTACACGTAGAAAAAGGTAATTTGCATCTGACTGCCTTTTTTTGTTCTGTAGTTTAACGCTTACACAGCGAGTCTAAGTCATGTGAACAATAAGTCCTTCCTCTAATTTGCCCACTCAATGACTTTATGAGCGAACAGGTAATGCATCATTCTTCTCGTTGACTAATGTCCTGGTTCACTTTGTCCTTTCTGCTTTGCCGTCGCCCGCCGTGCAACACTGATTAATGCCATCACAGCAAATTAGATAGCCAAGGAGCAACATGTTTATCATTTTCAAGCATTAAGAGAAGTTCTTTCTTGCTTCATTTCCTTCAGTGCATTCAAAGCACCGGGCACATCAAGGTGATGTATGTATGTAGAAATATTAATTGGAGCATAGCCAGTGATGTGACCTTTCTTCTAAAGGTTGTGAATCAGAGGACAAGTGCTGAGGGTGAGGTGCCTGCACGTAATGAAGCCATTCTTTACTGTACACAGTGACAGTGACTTGCAATGTGCAAGGCCTGTTGAAACATGGAATCTCTGTTTAAGTCCTAGAAGATCAGATAATCCAAAGTGTCTGCTAGGACAGTAAGAGGACATTTAAATGTCCGGACTACAACAAAGATGGCCGAACAACTAGACCTGTGTTTGTGACATTGTGACTTTAACAAACTGGCTGATAAAAAGCCTCCATATAGTTTAGTGACCTTGTATAAGGGCATCAGCTTTAAGATAATTTAAATGGCCACCACGTGACTAAGTTATATGTTAGCTAAATTGTGAAATACTTTTTAAATGACGTATCCCTTTGTTTCACTCTTTTGGTTTCTTGGATGTATTTTTTTAGGTTTTTCATTTTTCGGTCATTTGAATGCAGCAGGACAAACCGTCAGCAAATGTCAACTAAAATAAATATAAGGCTAAACTGGCTCTGTGTTGGTCTCCAGCGACCGGTATAACTGGGTTTTAGAGGCTAAATGCTCCTCTGTGTTCAAAGCTTTAAAATATTTGTGTTTGAAAAGGTATTCTCTCTCCTGACACTAAAAATGGTAGCCACTTATGCTTGAGCTTGTTTTGTGCATGTTGTTTTTTGTTGTTTATTCTTTCACTAAACAAGCAAATCAGAAAATATGCGATATCACCTTGAAAATCCCGATAGCCTGGGCGAGGTACAACAGCAGCTTCAGGTACTGACAGAAAGAGAGCAAGCGCTCAGATGCTCTCATATCATTTTCATCCTCATATCATGCTGTGAACGTAGCCTGGCATTGGTATGTTCTTACCCAATGTTCCCTCTCCCAGGCTGTATATCACATCATAAAGAATACATAAACCCCCTCTCCAAAAAAAACCTACCCAGTCTCCAAGGCATCACTGCCTAGCCCTGTTCTCACTCTGAATAGAGAAAGAGCAGAAACAAAGAACTTTCCTTAGAAAGAAACAGAAGAAAAACAACATCGCTCAAAAAAAGAAGGAGAAAGACAACTAGAGACAATGCTAATAACGGTAAAATATGAATGGTGACTTGACATATTTACAAATGCGCTCAGAGGCGCCCTACTAAACGCGATGAAATGAGAAACCAATGGCATGGAAGAAAGCGGTTGTGGGCCCCCATCTCTTGCCATTAGATGTTCAGTGGAAGCTGTCAACAGAAGGCACATTTGCCTGCCAAGCTCCCTCTCTGACTGAGCTCTCTGCCTGCAGCATGCCCCAAGCCCCTCTTTGACTCAAAGGGTTCATTTCACTTCTTTTAGCCTCATTCGCATGTGGCGCTACACAAAAACCCGGCTTGCTTGCAGCCTGCCTCTTGTGTGTGTGTGTGTGTGTGTCCATGTCTGAGTAATCCCGTGTGTGAGTGTGTGTCTGTGTGTGTCTGTGTGCATGTTTCAAATTCTTCTTCGTATTTGCCTGCGTGTGTTTGTGTACCTATGTGTGGGTGGGTGAATGTGCTTTTGCAGAAAGGAAAGAGACCAGAGCAATGAGTTCATCATCACACAGTGTTTTTAGCATCAGGCTAAAAGAGACGCCTTTTCACTGAAGACACTCAGTCTGATCCTGTTCGCTATAATCTCTTCAGGAAATGAATATGGAATATCTATAAACTGTGTTCACTCATCTTAATTTGTATAGACCACTGCTTCTCATTATGGAGACTGGGACTGAAAAGGTTGCAACGTAAATGTGAAGGGCAATGAGATGAACAAGAAGAGAAATGTGAAATATAATCTGCATTTCAACTTGTTCATGTTTTCTCTCTTTTCATTGTTTTACCTCTTCAGTCAGTTCAAAAGCAGCGGTGAGCAGAAGTTGCATCATGTTCACAAAGCTTGGGAATCCCTGTATTAGAATATACAGTAGATAGTAAGACTAATAAGATATCTACTTTTCAGATTTTCACCAAAACAAGGTTAGTTAACGATTGTAGTTTAGTTTAAATATTGAAAAATACATTTCTCTCATGTACGATATTGACCTAAACTAAACTATTTAAGAAATCTACATTTCATAAATATTGTTGGAGCGAGTTTGAATCCAGCTAAGGACATTTCTTACTGTTGCATTTTCAGTGTAGACATTTGCAGACACATCCGTTAAAATGCTTTTTCATCAAAGCAGTATTTTCAAATGTAAAATAAGCTTTTTGGAAGGTAAAATGTTTTATCCCAGACAAACGGACAAGTTGCTGCCTCACAAACCTGGTTTCTAACAGAGCCGAGATGGAAATATATGTTTTTACTGCATATTTTCTGCTGCACGAGAATGTGTATCACTTTAAATAACACTGTTGGATCACATCAGTTTAGATATGTCAGGTTTCCCTTAAAACCATAAATATTTACAAAATAACACACCATCTTTTTTTTTACCAGATACTAGAAATGTCAACTAATGAGTCTTTTAAAGTGTAGGACTTCACAACACCGTGTCTGTCCTCTGGCCACTCTCTTTGGCTCGCGGCCCAAGGGTCGGACCAGTGGAGTGGAAGTTGAAGAGGGCTGTTTGAACGTAATAGGTTTTGACTGGCATGTGTTACACGCTTCACTGCACCATTGATTGAGCGCTTGTTTGCTAAATCACTGCTGGTTTCCCCCTGTCTGGTCGGCCTGTGACACGTGTGGTGTGTGGTCACTTCGACTCAGGGAGAGAGAAAGCAGCAATTCAGGCGCAACCCCGGTGACCGAGAGAGGATATGTCAAAAATGGCAGCAGGAAATACTGAAAATCAAGTAGGGGGGGGGGACACACTTGCCAACAGAGGGATCCAGTCCCTTCGTTCATTCACAAATCTTAGCACTTTAGTCTTTCCTCCATGGACACTCAGCATAACACCCTTCCTCCTGCTCCTATTCCTCGGTCCCATTTCACTCCCTCGCTGCCCCCACCCTCCTCGTTGCAGACATGCTTTTTACAGCTCGGAGGATGTGGCAGTGGAGGGAGGTTGGTGTCATGGGTCAATGTCATTCAGCCAGATGTCTGCTCAATGGTCGTGGATCACGAGGAGGAGGCCACCTGGTTTTCTCCCAGTCTCTTCCTATAGCCTCTCCTTCATTCTCATCATTTATTAAGATAAACAATCGAGCCAAACTAACAGGTCATATGCTGATGAGGAAAAAACGGACTAAATCATAGACTGGATGGAAAGATGGACACCAAATAACGGGTGCTGCCATCTTGCGCTGGGGACATCATTTGAAGCCAGAGTCTGCACAGTAGTGATCGTGGAGTTGAGTCGTGGAATCGAGGTCCTGCCGCTACATACGCCTGACCAATCAGGAGTCAGTCTCAGCTGTCAATCACGACATTTCAACCCGTTTTTAGAACATAAAATAATCAAATAAAACCAAACCTACTTGGAAAATGAACACCCTGAACAGACATCTTATTGTGTGGCCCGTGACCCACCTAGGAACACGGAGGGGTCAGAGTTTATGACCTATTCTGCTTCCTATTACGTCATTAGCTGGCCCCGCCCATACAGTCGTCGCTTAGCAACGAAGCTAGGGACGAAAACTTTCTTCAATCGATTCAAATGTTGAAAAGATGTATTTCAAACATGTGAACCATTAGCTATTCGGTTGAGTACTACATTTTTCTGATATTTTCGCCTCCCTTTTTGCCGCCATTACCTCTTTTAAAAATAGGTTGTCACTGAATGTGATGATCATGATAAAATGCACATTATAATCAAATCGTGTGAAGTGTACATTTCTGCATTGCTCTGTGAAAAGCAAGGAATATAAAGCAGCTCCTTGGTTTACATCATTCTCCTCTATTTCCCTCTCTAATTTCAGATAGGTTGTAGAAAGTACCACAGCTAGCCTACCCAGCGCCTGGAGTCCCGCCCCCTTGGGAAGGCTTGGCGAGTAAACAGTGTCTTTGCTGATTACAATGCCGTACTCTCACTGCAGCCCAAGGTAAGCTAAAACACTTTGATCTGCTATTGATTGTCTCCCTCCTCCTCCTCCTCCTCCTCCTCCTCCTCCTCCTCCTCCTCCTCCTCCCTCTTTCCTCGCCGCTGTTAAAACATAGGTGAGTCTGAAGGCGGCCCGAGGCAGTGAGGCAGAAACCAGTGGCGCACTGCTGTGCTTCAACTGCTGACCACTGAGGTTAATTGATATCCTCTGTGTGGTGCTGAAATTATAATCATGTTTAAGGAAAGCTGAGGTGCTGTTTGCAGAGGAGAATATAATACAGAGCAGGCCTTCGTCTGCAAAGGGAACTGCACAGTGAGTAGAATATACACAATAAACATTAGATCACAGATTTTCATATTCTAATGTTTAACAATGCATGGAACGGGTCAAAGACAAATAAATGAAATCTCAGAAATGAGTCAGCCAATGATGAGTTTTCAAAATATCACAAACACAAATGAGCAAACACAAAAACTGCAATATTCAAAATATTCAACCGGCCAAGTCAAGACAAAAGTAACTATGCAAATTTGAAATTATCCACTTGACCTTGTTGTTGAGTCTAAGAATATTTTCCAACTCTTTCAAATGGAATCTTTAGGTTTGATATCAGCAGGGAAATCTTGTCTTTTAGAACAATGCTCCTCGATTGATACCAATGATGTTCAGGACAAATTCTCAGAAAAGACACTTGTTTTAATTTGTTTATTTACAACTCTATACATTCCTAAAATCCCAAAATGTATTTACTTTACATACAAGAAGACATATCAATTTCAAATTTTAGGTTGGTATTGCCGCGATTTAGCTTAATCCGTTAACATATACGCATCTAACTTTGAGCATAAATGAGTCTTCAGACTTCTACCATCCACCTTCGTCTTAAATAATCTGTGAAATATCCATATTCAAGTCAGAGCAAAGTAACTGAGCACAGAAAAATAATACAATGGCAGCAACCAACTCCTCATTGGTATTTCAAGTCCATGTGGTGTTGCCCGTTCCCATCATTTTGTCCGGCCCTTGCAGCTATGCACTGGAAACACCACGCCGGACCCCAAAGGACCGAGGCCAGATGGAGGAACTGAGGAATCAATCAAAGCACTGGTAGCAATGAAGCCGAGATCCAGCCGATATTTTGGTTCTGCTTGACGTCGGAGAGCGATTTAGCGATTTTCCGAAAGCTGCGTGTCATGTTCCCACACTCATCGAACCTTAATGAGAGGTGTGGAAGAGAAGTCACTATCTGGTTGGTCTGTTTTCAGCACGTCAGTTTCATTTCTCTTTCCAACCCCTTCGTGTGAGATGGGCTGCAGCTGTGAGATGATGAAGTTTCAGCGAAAGGTGGATGTGCCATCCATTACAGGAGGTGGAAAGGTGCAGATAAATCACCTTATCAGCCCTGCCTTCTCCCCACTGAGCTGAGGGAGCTGTGCAAGGGAGAAATCCATCAAGCTCCACAAATGGGACATGACTCAGAGATCACTCTGCCTCTATACTGGGCCCTGTACATACCTTACACTAGCTTTAACATCGTGTTATAACTCAGGCCAACTTCAACCTGAGCACGGGTGGACATCATCACACAAGATGCAAAAACATCCAGAGAAAATTCCACAATCCTCAAACAACAGAAAAGTCAGGTCTATGGGGACAAAGCCCAGAGGAAAAACTTGAAATTACATTGGATGTATTTGTTCGTTGGTTGGTTTGCTTGTTTTTCAGCAGGACTACACAAAAAACCTCAGATTTGATTTACACTAAATCTGGTGGAAATGGGCCAAGAAATAACCCGTTCAATCCTGTGGTGGATCCGGACAAAAGATTTATTTTCCTCTCTCTCATTAAAATTGTGAGATTGAGCGTTTTTTTTACATTTTCACCAGGGAATAATTAATGAGTCTTGATGAAATAATTGAGCATATTTAGAGTACTGATCTGTATGAGTGTGTGGAAGTTGGTGCTTCCTGATTGAACTTAGGGGACCGGTGGGCCTTGGTGGTCGTATGCATTAGATTTAAAACTCTCCCGTTTCCCACAGCTTCTGAGAAGTGCATAATGCCCATGTGTCTTTTTTTTTATCTTTGTTTGAATCCTCCACATTACAATAAAAAACTACTATAAATACGGGTCACTATAGATTTCTAAAAAACTGAAAAACTATTGATGTATTTATTCAGACCAAAAAACACTCATCTCATTTGACCCTTATATTACTTAAATTTACTTTCATGTATATGTCTTTTTATTCTTGGGGCTTTTTAGTAGAACAGAGAAATAAAACAGTGTTTAGCAACAGTTGATTTTACACTTATGCCCAAAATTAGAGGCCGAAGCTCATTCTGCAGCATCAACATTTATATGGAAAACACTTTATTAAAACTATCTATACAAATATCAAACTGCTCATAAAAGCAAGCAGTTGGAAACACTTAATACATTTGCAACATGTGTGTAACATGCATCATAACACAGATCAATGTCGTCCATCTGGTCCGTCATACATATCTTATATTTTTCTGTTACCTCCTCTGTCTCATCGTACACATCGAGGACGACTGTACACTGTACACGTATGGCTCCCCATACAAGGTTGCTAAGCAACAATAATGACAGTGACCTTTTAGAAATCAGTGGGATATGTCCCACCAGTGGAAAGGACGACAGTGAACAGCCCACTTGTGTGGCCTCAGTGTTTACCTCGGCTCACAGACTGAACAGCCACACATGCCCAGGACACACACACCTTCATACAACAGCATGAAAAGGCATAAAGCACTTCTTTTTTTTTGCCCTTGAGGAAAAACCAGAGGAGTTAACATTTCCCTGCTAGCTCTGAACGTAGTACCTTGTCACCCCTCCCCTTCATATAAGAGCAGTTTATTGGTATTCAGCTGCACAGGTATCTAAGAAAGCAAAGCCTTTTAAACACCTTAACTGCTGTTTGTTCTGTCTCTAGAGGGCACGTGCAGTACACTGGGGTTTTGGGAATAGACAAGGAGAATTGCAAATTTGTTTTGCCAGCTACATGCGCTCTGTAATTTCATGCATCATGCGCTGTAGCCAAGTGTGTTAGATTTTTTTCTTTTTTTTTACATAAACACACACAAAGGTGGGATGTTTTGTTTAATTCGTAGAAGACTTGGGATGTTTAGTTGTGATTAATGACTTCTCTGCAGGAGAAACATTATGCAGACAGGAGTTATGATGTAGTGTTGTTTTGTTGTTGCCTGTTGTTGTTGTTGTTTCTTCCTTTACAAAAGCTACAAAGCAACACAAACACATGTATCAGGCTTTAATATTTCAATTTGGATTGACACAGCGTGACTGACAGAACAATGCACCCAGGCAGGACTGAGGCCCTGTAAGCCATGTCTGTATCGAGGCATCATTATGTATGTCTGCCTTCACTCTCAATACTGTAGCGGTTAGTGTTTTACAGCACAAGTTTCTGATGCCTCACTTAAGTTGAGCACAAGAGGGGATTGGCCTAAATGAGAGCAGAGGAAAGTTCCCCAGGCGGGAAGTGTAAGAGAACAGGAAACCTTCTCAGTGTCTGTCTCTTAAGTCCCGGGCATGCATCTGAATGACAAACCTGTGTGTCTGTCCCCCTTTTAAGAAATCCTTTACAAGTGGTGAGACACCAGGGCCTGGGCTGTGGAGGCTGTATATTTCTATTCATAATTGATGACCCGGACCCAGACAGACAGCACACTACACATGTAATATGGATTCACTCTTGGTTTCAGATGCATGCCCTCGCCTGGACTTGACTCTGAGCCATCATTGTGTGTGGAGAGGGAACAGAGAGGGAATGGTCTGTGTGTGTGTGTCAGAAACTTTGCGCATGCCTCTGTGTGTGATGTTGGTTGAAGCCAAAAAAGTAATGGGACAGACCTTGTGTATTCCAGCTCCAGTTTGGCTCACGTTCCATTTGATAATTCCTTGCTTTATTTTTCCATGTTGTTGATTTTATGAAATATTGCTTAGATTTCAGTTTTTTTTTATGCTTTTTGTTTCCTTGTGCACATTTACAATAAATACAAGCGCACTGTGTTAGCCGCTACCTCCGTGGATACCTGTGGACTAATTGATCAGATATTCGGGTCCCGGGGTGTTTGTTTGGTCTCACCTTACTGCTCTCTCTGATTTGAAGATGGTTCATTTGAGAACAGCTTGTTTTCATCTATCCCTGGTGATTTGTGTAGCCTTGCATGAGATGTGATCCACTTCTCGGAGTTCTTGGAGTTCTAATCTGATAGATTCACTAAATATGTTGTTTTCACGGCGCTATATTTTTAAGGCAAGTGAGGATTCATGTTTGGTGCAGGTTTTTTTTTCTCCCAGTTATTGATATCAGACAAGAATCTACCTTAACTACGTGTAAACAGAATAGTGTGCAGATAAATGTGTCATATTATTTGAAAAGCAACTTAAATATTGTTGATTGAGGATGAATCACCAGAAAAGGGAAATGCCCTTTCAAACTAAATTGGCCCAGACTGACCAATCCTATTTGTGCTTTTAGTAGGAATTTAAAAGAGAAAAAAACGTTTTCTGAAAACCTAAATTATTTAATTTTTCATAAAACATAACACATAAAACATATGCACCAGAGGTTAATGGGTTTTTACCAGGCCTCATCCCTCTCTTAAGTTTGGTGGAAATCGGCTCAGTAGTTTTTCTTCAGTTATCCTGATAAAAAAAAAGAAAGAAACCAACAAACAGACATGAAAACTTGACTCATCTCGGCAGAATCGAGTCCTTCAGCCAATCACTGGAACTTTGTCGTATGTTGTTGTTGTGATGGAAGTCTGTGTTGTTTTTCTTTTAAGGGGCGAAGTGCAGTAACATCTTGAACTTCGCAGCCTTAAAGACACAAGACAGTTTACACCTAAACGTGTGCACTATGGTTAAATATGATAAAATGACTCATTCACAAATTAAATAATGCAAATAGAGGGTTAAACAGAACTCCAAATACAGAATACCTGTTATATTTTCTGATATCAGCCAAACAGACCTCACTTGTTCTCCGCCAATGCCCAACAATCCTCTTAAATTCATCCAAGCTGCACTAAATTCCCCCACTACACATATCAACTCCCTAAATATGCCTTATAAGCCTTTTTTTCATCAAGCTCCATGAATTATTCCCTGAGAAAATTGTGAAAAATGTTGAATAAAGTCCTGTCTCACAACGTTAGTGCAGTCCTGGATCCCCCCCACCCATCCAGAGCCACACCAAAATTTTATGAATTCTTCCTTGACCCATCCCCCCACCAAGTTTCGTGGAAATCACTCAAGTTGTTTTGTGTATTTTTTCTATTATTCTAATAATGAGAAACTTGCATATAACAAACCACAGAATTTGTACTGAGTGGTGCAGAACCTATTGCACTCTGCAGGTCTCCTCACTACTTTGTATCTTCCTTAAAAACGTTTGAATGACATTACAGACACTGTGTTTTTTTGTGTGTTTTTTTGTGTGTTTTTTTTTCCGCCTCTTTGTGAGTTGTACATTAATTTATCACATTTAAACGCAGTGTAAAGCCTGATCCTGGACCCCTGCTGCTTCTGCTCTCTGACGAGCATTTCAGATCTAAAAACCTTCCTGTTTTTTAGTCATACAACCGAGCGGGTGAGCACAGAAACACAATCACAATTACATGTCATCATAATGTGGAAGCAGGGAGTGATTTTACAGTTAAATGTGTTGTGGTTTGCGTGTGTGTGGGTTGAAACACAGGTTGGACGGAGGGCAACACATTTGTGAATTCAGGATTGTGGATCATCGTCAAACGCATAAAAAATCAAGATGCACCATTAACAAAATGAACACAGTGCAACCGCTGCAGCTTGAGTCTTGTGTCTTTTTTTTTACCAGCGCGTCTCGAGTTCAACTTTATGTGCGACTGTTACGAGCGATAAATCAGCAGTAATGATAAAATAGAAATGTCACAAAACTCCACGCCACATTAAAGAGATGCTCTTTGATTTTATGATAGTGCCAGACAGTTGCCCCAAATTCCTTCCCAGCCCGCTGCAGTGTTGATGCTCCACTGTAAGAGTGCTGACACTGAAACATCACTGAGCCGATTCGTCATGTGTGTGTCTGTGTGTGTGTGTGTGTGTGTGTGTTGCATTATCAGACATAGGAAGTATTATCCTTGATCAATTTAATCCCTCCATTTTTGGCCAGTAGTTGAATAATGAGCCATTTCCCCCCACTCTCGTGCCGATTGATTCAGCGGTTTAATGGACTGGTGTGGCGCAAGTCTCACTCTCTCCTCTGGTCTCAGCTGAAGTTCACACAGGGCAGAGTTCATACCCTGCGTTCCCATAGCAACATATGACATGTCGCCCTCAAACAGAAACTCCCTCTCAATCCCCCGTAATGGATTTGACCTCTGACCTCTGTCCCCTACTGCCTCTCAAAGTGACACATGGCCAAGTGTGAAGCCCTACCGGCCCTAGCCTGCAGCCGTGTCCTCCACCTACCTGCCACACGCGGGCTAATGACCCGCTCTGCAGTGGCATATGTCCTCTAACGGAGCAGGCGCACATCTAAAGGTTACTTAACACCATCACAGCAGAACACAAAGCGAGTGGGAGTTTATCCTGTAGCTGTCATGGTTGTGGTTGAATCGTAAGCTTTGCCAGCGGAGCCTGACTCGCTGTGACCTCACACCGGTCCCCTGTCATCGTTATGCAGCCTCACCTCGCCGCAGCCAATCCCGTTCCTCCGAGCGGCCTCGCCTGCTGCATCATTTATGAGCACTAATCAGGACCCTGGCTCTGGTGTGCTAGCCACCCTACCGGTAACATCACTTCCCTGACCCGACCCTGCCTGTTTCCCCACAGCATTAACGCGTGTTTACACTAACGCCGGCTCATTAGGCCTGACTATGCTAGGCCGGGGCCCGCCGCCGCAGTCGGAGCTGGGGGCCTTTTTAACATGCTCTAACCAGCCCAGCCGTCCCCCTAATGGGATACAGAGAACAACCGTGTGCTAATCTCAAACAACAGGAAAAAGCAACATCGGTTGCCGGTGTATCGAGGTAGTTTACTGGGAGACGTGGCCTGCGAGGACCTGCGATCAGGCTCCATTATTGTTGTAATTAGCGTGCCTCGGTGGAGCGCGGGCTCCCAGGCAGCGTGCCTCGACCTCCCTGTCTCTCAGTCTGTTTACAGCCAGCCAAGGCAACGGGGTAAGGGCAGGGGGCTGGCCACACAGCTCGATACCTCTGTTTCGGCTCCAGGAGCAACACAGCTGTTGGTTCATCTGAAGCGTGAACACAGGAGGGTTTTCATTGCTCCGCTGTCCTGCGCTATTCAAATGTTTGTTCTTACCTGCAGTACAGTGGGAGGCTAAGCAAATGCCTGAGGAGGTGCAGTCAGATACACTGTTTGAGTTGGTGATCAGTTCCTCTGAAGGACTGGGGCAATTTTCTTTAGCGTGCGTCAATCAATGTCAGCATCAAGCCTGTGAAAACATCATCTGAGCATCATGCATAGTCTGAAGCTGCATCTCTGTGTACACATGTTATAGCTCATGCACTGTGTTGTGCATCTAAACCTAAACATACTCATCATCCACATTAAACATCACACCTGCCTGTAGCCCTCATATCTACCCCCACCCGTTATCTTTCAGAGGCCACCCCCCGGTGCGACACCCATCCCCTGATCACCAATTAGTAAGGCCAGTGTCTTTTTTTCTCTTTCCTCCGTGCAGATGCAGAGGTGGAGGCGTGGAGAGGCACGAGGGTGCAGAGGCACTACCAGGGCAGTGTGAGGTGGAGGTCCCATGAAGGACACGGCTCCCTGGGTGGCTGAGTGATGATGAGCAGGGGAGCGTGAAGGGCTGAGGCAGGTATTTCCCACAGACCATCACTCCTTCACTCAGCCAGTCAGTGCTGCAATGCTGTGAAGCACAGGAAGCATCTTATACAGGAATCTGACACTTTTTATGATTCATTGCTAATCCGCCTGTGAGACATTTCTTTCTTATTATCAGGGTTTTGCTCTGGACTAGCAGCTCAGCAGCTCGCCTGACATAATTCTGATGAAGATAAAAACCTTGGTCTCTGTGCGGACACTGAGATGATCAGCCTCTCTCTCTGGCCTCCCCCGGTGCTTCTCCTTGTTGTCTCACTTCATTCCCTCTCTTATTGTATCTGATAAGAGACCCCGTGTTGCAGCGTGGTAATGAAGCCGGTGTTAGAAGAGCAGCACCGCCGGGCATTTGGGCCCCGCACACCTCGGAGAGGCAGAGAGCGGCGCGTGCATATTGATCTTATATTGTTTCCTTGAACCCGAGCGCCTCGGATTGCTTTGTGCTCTCGCTGCACTGCACTGTAGTCTAATGTGCTGTCACGGCAAGTGGCAAGTGAACTGTTGCTGTGTGTGTGTGTCTGTGTGTGTGTGTGTTTGTTTTGTATTTGTCTGTTAATTCCAACACAAAAATTCCTAAACCCTTTTAGACCATGTATTCTTTTACTCTGTAACAATACTAATAATGAAAATGGAATAATTTCATAGTGTAATATTTATAAACCTATAATGATTTCATTTTAATTTCAACTAATAATTTAATTAGAGGCAGAGGTGAGCATAACAGCATTAAATCTGAAGATAATTTAAAACTAAACAGAAATATGAGTCTCTACCAGACCTGATAAATAAAGTATAATGCTAAATATTTGACAGAATGCTAATAATTGTAATATGCATTCATTAGCAGGATTGACATCCCTATAAATAAATGAATGGGAGGTCCAGTAACATCAAGCCAGAGCATCTCTTATAAATCTAATGTTATTCTCCATGCAGCCTGTTTACATGAGGCCCAATCTGTTCATTCATGCAGGCTCTCTCTCTCTCTCTCTTTCTCTGAGTGCGTGTGTGTGTGTGTGTGTGTGTGTGTGCGCGTGTGTGTGTGCGTGTGTGTGTGCGTTTGTGTGTGTGCGTGTGTATGCGTGTGTATATTTGAATATGCGTCCTTTGCATGAGAAAGAAAGAGACATCTAAAGGGCTGAAGCGCCATCTGGTGGAGATGCTCCATGGGTGGTTTGCACTGAAATAATTATCCATCCCTAATTTCCAGGTTAAAAAATAAATAACTGCAGATATGCTGAATAAAATGTTATTCTGAAACTCATGAAACTTTATGGTTTGACAGTTTATTGCTGCAGGTTGTTCCGCATGTGTTCAGTTTCTTCATGTGGATTGTTTGTCCCTAAGAAAAATTGATTTGAAAGGTGATTTTAGGTCAGAGAACAGGGCATTGTTACAGTTTTAATTCTTAAAACATGTTTTTAATTTATATTCCATACTATTATACTCTTTGGTTTGTTGACGCTTAAGATTAGGTGGGAAAAATATAAATTATAATAAATAAACTGGAATTTAAGAAAGAAATCAACACAATATTCCGAGCGTTTATTTTTATTTTTATCTCCATAATTCAAATTTATATCCTCATACTTGCACCTTACACAGTATATTTTATTCTGTTATTTTTATTCACATTTGAATTATCCTCACAGGATATCTTCTTGTACCAAGTGCAAAGTAAAGCTGTCATGTTTTGGCATCACAACGAGCGACCGAAGCTGATTTGTTTGCAAAGTAGCCGCTGAAGCTTGTCCACGCGTTTTAGCTCAACTCTGTGTACACAAAAGACTTATTTGGCATAATGCATGTAGAAAGAGTTCCCTGTCCTGTCCTCTCTAATTGGCGCTGTCAGGCGTCCCTTCGCTGGCTTGTTTCGCAGTCTGATCGGATAACCCAGTCCACAGGAAGAGAGGAGTGAACGACAGCCCGTGCAAAGTAAAAGAGAGATAGAGGAGAGGAGGAATAATAAAAAAAAGGAAACAAATGAAAGAAGAAGGCAGAATGAGAAGAGATGCAGGTTGTAAAGAGGTGGTGAGCTGCTTGAGAGAGATCAAGTGCCAGGCAGACGACAGGCTGCTCTCTCTTTTATACACAACCAGTTGTCTCTCGCTCTGTAGTTCGACAAACAATCGCTGATCAGAGGTGTGTAAGCAGGTGGAGGAGGAGGGCCTCTAATGCAACATGACAAAAGTGCTACTTTGATATCCCTGATATCGTTCTCCTCGTTAGCAGGTAAATGCCACTGATAAGATAGAATGTGAAAACAGACATGGAGGCCCTGCTTTTAAGTGCAGGGAGGAGAGGGATGTGTAAAGGAGGAGAGGAGAAGAATGCAATCATATTATTCTCTTTTATTCTGTCTTTCTCACTAACACGTCAGCCTCCATCCGTCCAGGACACTCATTCACTATCACCTCTTTTTTATTCTCATTTTCATGCATAATTGTATTGGTGTTCTATTATTTACCAGCCTTGCTTCTGTCTGTATGTGTGTTTTTGTATCTAAGGAGTGTGCATGAACAACGTGTCCGTGTGTGTATGTGTGTGTGTGTGTGTGTGTGTGTGTGTGTGTGTGTGTGTGTGTGTGTGTGTGTGTGTGTGTGTGTGTGTGACAGTAATACCTGTGTTACAGTCGAAAGTAAGTAACTTCAGAAGTCAAGTGTATCAGGTTGCCGGGATCTTCTTTGTGGTGACAACAGTGATAAATAATGGAAAGCAGATGTTGGCATCTTGATCTGAAATTTTCATGAAACTTCGCTAACGTGATTAAAGTGTACGTCTTCCTCAGTCACTCCGAGTCTTTTAACTCGGCTCTCCAGGGAGTGGCAACAAATCATGGTTGAGACAACATGTCAAATCATTGAGAATCTTATGCATGTTAGAAGCACCAGCCTCCCCTTTTCCTCTCTAACATTTGAACTCCTTCTCTTTTCATTGAAGCCGACAAACACCGACAAAAGTTTGATATTTTTTACACTTTTTGTAATGTCCCTGTCATATTTTTCATTTCAAGTTTATTTAACTACACTTGCACCATTTCAACATCTTAGACCCTGTGGACATATATTAGTTTATTACTTTTTAGGATTTTGTTCACCTGTTAAATTAGACATAGTACAAAAATGGACACAATACATAGGAAAAATCTAAACTTAACAATTTATTTTTATTTTATTTGGTTGTGTGTAAGAATTTAAAAATATCAAATAGAGTGAATTAGCATTTATATTTATATTGGAGTACTAATCCATGTAGATTTCTGTGTAATACTGTGAGAGCTCATGCCAGTGCCCTGAGATTATATATGTTGTGATTTGCCGCTTTACAAATAAAACTGCATCTCAGTAGAAACTGGTTCCACGTCTAAACCTTTAAGATCAACTCTATCAAATCGTTTCAGTGGCGAGTTGAGAAACCTGAGCTCCAGCGAGCCGAGTGTCTTCTCGTGTGAAAAGTGATCTATATTTCAGAGGAATTTAATGACATTTCTATTTTCTCCTCTTGGAGAGACCTCGGGATTCGTCTTTATATTCCTTTTTCCTTTTTCCTTTTTTTTTGTAGGGATGGATAAATGCATTTGCAGCTCCCGCTCAGCGAAGGTTTTATTTATATCTGAGGATGCATTTAAGAGCCCGGCTGCTGTCACAGGGAGATGGCTCTGCACACTTTGGATCGCGAGGTGCAAATGTATGAAAAGAGGCTCGAGCCGGAGACTCAGCGCAAAGTAGCTGGGAGTGTTGTGGCGGCAGAAATATCAGATCACTTAAATGCTTTCTCAAACATTTCTTGAGGAGGCACCAAGATCATCTTTTATCTCTCCATTTTTCTCTCCGTCTCCCCCCCCCCATCTCCCCCCTGTCTCCCAATTTCCTCTCCCTCTCTCTCCTCCGTCCCTGAAACGACACCACCTCACCTACAGAACCTCTGAGCTCAGTTTCCCTTCTGCTTTGACACCAATAGAAGAGTAATCGCACTGATGAGATTTATGATGTTTTTCTTAATCTGTTATTTCTCTCATTTCCTCTTCTTTTTACCTGCTCACTCAGAAGAAATATCCATCCTTAACTTTTTATAGGACTGGGTCAGAATATTTTTTTTAATTTTAAATGACACAACCCAAATAAATGAAGGATAATTATTATGATGTTCTTCATTTTTCATTTCAACAAATCCCCTGTAAAGACTAAAATTCATTGTCAGTGTATTTATGTCTGTGTTTTTAAAAACACATCAAGGAAATCAAAATGCTTCCAAACAATTTACACAATTTACTTTGAAATTAGATAATTTGTATATGCAGAGGATCTACTGAGGCTTTGAACAAACTTTACTCAAAGATTAAAATCTTAACATCTCTTTGAAAAAGATCCTACTTCCTTTCTTTTGTGATCTGTTTTCCTATAATCACCAGTTTCATGATCGCTGTGCCTCTATGGTCTTTAGCCTCAGAACGCCAATCTGTGGAACATCTCAATCACAGGTTTGATTGACAGAGGATCAGTGTTGGAACGCTCCGCTATCTCATGTCGTAAATTTTGAAAAAGCTGTTAAAGGTTTGTTTTCCTCTTTGAGATGTTTTAATTTCTAGGATATCTTTGAAAACTGTATACTGCATTCATCCTAATTGATTTTACATATAAATCTCTCACGTCTTTTTCTTTTCTTTTCTTTTATCTGTGTATATAAGTTTGCATCTCTAATATTTTAGAAAACAAATAGAAAAATCGAGAGAGGATGATAAGGAAGTGCTGGTCTTTCATTGGATTCGTTAATTTTAAGGTGAATATACTTCATATCATACCAGATGAAGCAGAACCTAAGCCACTACTTAACCTTTTGACCTTAGTTCCCATCTTCACAAGTATAAAACAGTTGAAAATAATATGAAGATGATGTGTTCAGGGCCTCATTGTTTCTCTGACTGCTGATGTTCTATCTCACAGTTGTGCCACTTCTCCTCCACACCAGCCCACCAGTGAACTGCGCCTCCTGCACCTCCTTCTTCATAATGAAATACAACAATTGGTGCAGTAATTGAACAGAAGTAGGAGGGAGGATTTCTGCTGACTCAAATTTACTTTGTCGTTGGCCTCTCCCTATACCTCTAATCCGCTCTATTTGGGCTTTACAGAGCAAGCACCACAAATTGCATAAAAGAATGTGTGTAAATGAGTATGAAAGGCTATATTCTTTTCAACGAGCCAATGATAGCTGTTTTCACATTCCATCTAATTTTTGTGTTTTCTCTCCCACCTTTCACTCTCTTCCCCGAGGCCATAAAACCGTACTTTTACATATATTACCTTTTGATTAATGGAGCTGTATTCATTATTCTGCCCTATTGCTAATTAGAAAACGCACCCTGCTAATGATATACAGTTGGAATAATACTTGCCCACGAGGCACACAACCACATCAGGTTTCACGCTCGCACGCTCCTGGATACGAGCCTTTACTCATGGAGGCTGATCTGCCTCCTTCTTCTTCTCGGGCCGCGCGGCTCGTCCATTAGCAAAAGAGTCACGGCGAGCGGTGGGGTGTCATTGTTTTTATTCTGGCATAATGAGACCTGTTCTCTCCCGGGAGTTGTCGCTGAGGGTTGATGAGGTGTGCGAGCACCGAGTCAGTCTTAACCAGGAGATCTGAGAGTGTGTGTGTGTGTGTGTCTGTGTGTATCTGTGTGTTTCTGTGTGTGTGTGTGTGTGTGTGGTCTTGATTGATTGATTTCTTTAACTGTGCCTCTGAATATCCCCATTTTTTCTATTGAAAGAAAGATATCCCCTTTAATGAAACCAGATATGAACAATGGGATTACCCTGAAAGGTTAATATGGCAGAGTGGTGCTGAGTGGCGGCTGGTTCCACTGCTCTGAGTTTGCTCCTGTGTGTGACTGTCACGGCCCAAACGACCGATGGCAGTGACAAACATCAGCATCACACCAGCGGACGTCTGTCACTGTACTAACGCAGGTTTATTCCCCCCGGCCCGGCTCTAACTGCGTTAATGGCTGGAGGGGGTGTGATGGAGGCGGAGTGGGGCTGGAGGGGAGAGGGTCACGACATATTGGTGACAAGGTAAAACTCACTTTAGAGCTGACATCTGTCGTTTGTCCTCTTCAGTACAACACTGATACTTGGCATCAGGCCATTATGCACATTAAATATTAGTCTTTTTTCACCATAGTAGTTTTATTATAATATCTACTTCTACGTTTGCTTCACAAAATCTGCTATAATTTTTATACAAGGTGTAAACGTATATCTGAAGTGCTCTAGGTGAAAGATTTAGGTTATTTTACTGCATTAATACCTGATACCTGGATTTTACAGGAAAGCAACAAGAAGATTTACATTTTATACATTTCAGGTTTTTTAAACGACCCAGTATACAACCTGTACAACACTACAAAACACTATAAATATTATGTATATATAAATTTGTCATACATTTTTCTAATTATCTTAATTTTTGGCAGATTATTCCCAGAAATGACTTTTGTCTTTATACTATCTTATTATTTTAAAATAATGATGGTATTTTCACGAATTTCTTTTTATTTTGAAGGGCTTTTGACACCAGAACACTTTTGAAAATCAAGTGTAGAATGATATCTAAACTAAAACAGACTTGATCCATCACTCCCTATATCAGACTGCATTGTTTAAAGTCAGCTCTTTATTCCTTTAAGGAAAACCTTCAACCAATCCCGTCTCTCTGGTCTCTCCATTGGATTTCCTCCCAGTTTGATTGGAAGCCTCAACACACACAGAGGCTCCTGCACATGGCGAGCAAAATGACCGTGCTGAAAGTTAAGCATCTGCTCGGAGGGAAAACCGGGACCTTGTCTAACGGAGATTTATCTTTGGTTTCATTTGACCCTGTAATAACGGCAGTGAAAAGGCGATAGTAACTGCAGCAGCTGGAGAAAGACGAGGTCCGCTCTCTGGAGTCGACAGAGAGAGAGAGAGGTCAGAGGTTAGGGAGAAAACCTCGGTAGTAGTGCCAGGCAGCCGTTAACACTTCTCAGCATTTTCTGAGATTACCTCGTCTTTTCTCTCTGTTCCACTCTCTCCGAGCACCATTACAGACCAGCACAGCCATTAGAGATCAACAGCTCATACAGCCATAATAGCACCCTCGCATAGCTCTGGGGTCTACTAACCCACAGCCTCTCTCTCTGTGTGTGTGCTGTGATGCTGCTGCTGAAGTTCTCACTCGGGTCAAGTAGGTTCATATTGAGGGTGGGCTTCAGGAGCCAGAGTCTGTGTTACATCCATGTTGGCAGCGGGTTCAGCCTCTGTAGTTAAATAGTCATGATAATGCAGTGCTTTATTGATCCCTCTGTGGGGAAAGTGTTAATTCCTCCAAGGGGCAAGTGCACAGTCAGCTGCAGAGAGATGTTCACAGTGCTGCGGTTGCTTCACTGCCCTGCTCAAGGGCACTGCAGCAGGGTGGATGCTCATTGGCACAGGGCTTGAATCCCTGATGGGAAGTTCATCCTTTTCACTCAATTTAATAATTATTGCTGTAATTTTGTCTCTTTATGTTTGTTTTGTATTTCTTTATGAGTTGTGGTCACTGTGTCTCTCTGGGATATCTCAGTCTGTCTTCGTTGCCCTTTAACTGCATCTGTGACTTTCAAACAAGAAATATTCACATCACTTTATACAGAAGCTTTGGCCCAAGGCCCCCTGTCCCCTTGGGCCCCTGTCCCCTTGGGCCCCTAGGCCATGGGCCATGGGCCTGTGCCCTGTGGGGCTGTTCAATAGTCCATCCATTGATCCAGGTCACACTAATTGATTTACTATGTTACTAAAGGAGTTATACACAGCTGGGAAGCACTGACAAAAATGTATCCTGTCAGTAAATCCATGTACTTAAAAATAATTGTAGTCCCTATTGTTTATATTTTATTGCTTTCTCTGTGGTATTAGGTCCAATTTGGAGAGAATATTGCAGAAGCCTTGTTATAAACCCTGTCACCCGTGTGTGTGACTCACATTCACACCTCTGTTTAGAATAGTGTTGGATTCTTTTATAATACTGATAATAATAATGTTATCCATGACAAAGCAGATCTATTTGCCTCAGTTTATCCATTGAGGTAAGGGTCAAGTTGGAAATTGTTTGTTTTCAGTTGTTTCTGAGTTAATGCAGATTCAGAATGCTTAGCATATGGTTGATGTGGCTGATTCCGTGCAGTTCGGTCATTTCTGCCGGGGATATATGATTCTATTCTTTGGACAAGTACAAATCTCCTACTTTTGTCATTTTGAAATGTGTCCCCTCCTGTGTTTTTAAGTTTCCTGTTTCTCTGGGAAGGAAAAGCTCCGCTCTGCTCAGTGTGAGAAACGTAATCGCTCTGGATTGACACAGTCAAAATGACAAAGTCTAGACGGGACGGGATTGTCAACTCAAACAGATCGGCCATTGGGCAGGAAGAGACAAATTGGTACCAGACGAGACATATTTTTGCTCCCCTGTCCCTCTAGACCCTCTGGTTTGAGACTCACTTTTACACGTCGATAACATCGCACACGCAGAACTTACCGAGCCTCCAGAGGCAGTGACGTGTCTGTCAGAATGACACGAAGGAAGGGAAGTCAAAACATAAACTCAGAGAGAGAGAGAAAGAGAGAGAGAGCAGGAGGCAGCACGTATTTCAATATCAGACTTCATATTTAAAATCATAGATGAATTCAAGCTTCTTTTTCACAAATCTGCAATCAAATGAATTTCTCTAAATGGTGTGAGACCTCTGTCAGCTCCAATCCCGTGCCTGACACAACCTCATCATCACCTCTACTTCAATCGAGTTAAAAATGATGTACAACTTACAGTACTCATCAGAAAACTGCATTAAATTGATGTAATCATATTGTTCAGTAAGGTGTTAAATTGCAGTCTGTTTAGTTTACAGCCAATTTTTGTAACTGATATCTTCTCTCTGTATGGACAAACAAAGTATTTTATACTTCCTCTCACAGTATTACTGTATCTGGGCCAACGTGTCACAGTATTTCTAAGATGCTGTGGAAAAGTGAAAAAGTAATGACACAAGCACAAATGCTGCTGAAGCTCCGACCTGTAATCTTGAAGCTGGTGAGCCTGGTTCATTGAAATTGTGTTCCAGGTTTCTGGCTCAGGGGAAAAACACAATCCAGCCCTATTCAAAAAAATAATAAAATAGAATACAATTGATCCTCTGACCCTGACCCTAACCCTTGTGTTTCCAACTTAAATTACCAATGTTCCTTAATTGTCCATTTAACACTCGTCAACAGTCACTTTCCTTTCTGTTAAGCAATGAGGACATTTTTATGATTTTGAGTTTTTTTATATGTCCTAATGTCAGAGTATGTTTAATCCTGAGAAGTTAATAGCGTAGCATAAGATTACACATATTACACAGACATAGAATGTAAGTGACTCAAAATCTATTCATTGTTCATTTTAGTTTTTCTAAGCTCCTGTGACATTTCACAATAAATCAGGAGTTTATCAATAGTGTAAAACCAATGAAATCAAAAGTGTGTTGATGAATCACATACATGGGGACATTTTTGTACCAGACCAAGGTCACTGGGTCAAAAACAAAGCTGTGAAATTCCAAAGTTTCTCCAACACAAAATACACAAAATACACATATTCTCAAAAGATTCAAACTACAGGTTCTGCATTAAGAAACAAAAACGTAACTTGATCCATGTATTAGATCAAATTAAGAAATCTTTTCTGAGATGTTGAGGCAAAATCATATAAATAAATCGAGAAGCCTCTTTATTGGTCACTTCTCTCTCATACAGTCGCTCGTCCGTCCTCCAGATGATTCACCTCCTGTTAACTTTTCACATAATCAAACCCTGTGTCCTCAACTTTAAACTTTTTCTCTGAACTTAGTTTCACTCGTGTCTCCTGCTCTGTATCATTCTGCCTCTTCTCTGCCCCTAAACCATCATCATCATCTTCATCTTCTTCATCAATGATCCTTGTTCTGCATCTCTGCAACCAACTTTCCACGGGGGCCAACCTCACACTTTCAAAGAGTTGAGTTGGAGGTGCAGGCGAGAGTGCTGGCATGGATCCCCGGGACAGCAGGCCAATTATAAAATTATGAGTGAATACTTCCTCTAGATCCCCTTGTTGCCCTAGAGAACCGCATTACCAAGAAGCCTTGGCTTTGAACACCTCTCCCACTCGAAAAAGATGACACAACCTCCAGTGCTGGCTCCTGTCAGGCAAAGGTTCCTGCAACAGAAGCCATCTTTTTTCCCCCTTCTTCTTCTTCTTCTTCTTCTTCTTCCATTTTTCTCCTCTTCTTCCCATTCCTCCCCAAGTGTTTTAAAGCAGCAGCCGCATTTTCCTATCAGCGTCGGTTTAAAGGCGGCTCTGGCAACATGACAGCCAGAAGAAACACTGAGTGCCACAACTGACATATTCCCCATCCTTTTGGCACGTCATCTCCCTTTATCTGGACACCTGATTGATTCTGACAGCCTATATTGGGTATTTCATATGAAAGAGAATTCTGTGATTAAATGTTAATGAGTTGGAATTTCTCTCAGTGCTTTTATTACAGGCCGCCAGTTTTGAACATTTTTCAAAGTAACACACCCAAATTCCACTGTTTGCTATGAATTAATAATACAGTCTTGTCACTGAAGTATCATGCATTCTTTAATCAGGCTGCGGGTCGGAAACAGAGGCTTCTTGAAAGGTGTTTCTTTATGATCAGAACAATTAGGAACTTAGCGGCAATCGTGAAGGGCTGCTCACGGAGTCACGCATGCATCTGTACAGTGTGTGTGTGTGTGTGTGTGTGCGTGTGTGTGTGTGTGCCAGGAATCAGAGACGGGGCAGGGACCCCTGGGGTGGACTCTGCCGCGGCCTGCTTTCTTACAGCCTGCGATCTGAGCTATGTGTGTCTTTCCTGGCTCACATCACTCATGACTGGGGACTTGAGAGGCCATGGGCTGTGTGTGAACTGCGGGGACAAAAGAACAGAACCACACGTCTTTGTTCCGTGTTCTCGATGTGCTCGCCAAGTTGTAAAATAAACATTCCCAAGTTTGGCTCGTGCTCCCTCCACCCTCCACCCTCCACCCTCCACCCTCCACCCTCCCCTTCCTGCAGCCAAGTCTGGAACCAGCCCTGCGCTCCATGCTCTTGTTTTTGTCGAGGACAAGACGCACAATTTTGTGTTGGTAGTTTGCGGTGTTTGGTCTCCCTTTGTGTTGAACCATATTGGCGCTGACACATAGCTCGTGTCTGCATCTGCCTCTTACCTGAAGTTGCTCTGCGGCTTTTCCTACAACTGCCGACATGGGGAGGAGATGGGAACCAACCAGACTGTTTTAGTTCATCATCTCAGATCACCATACTGCCTTCCTCACCCCTGCGCTCTCTTTACCACTCCACCAGCCTCTGCCAGTGCACAAGCACGGTGTCGGCGTGTGCACTGGTGCGGTAATAAAGCAGCTAGAGTGAAAATTGAGGGTGCTCTGCAAAATGTCTGAAGTGCACTCGCCATCAAATGCAGGGGGATGTTATGTTCTCTTGAAATTTGATCTAGTATCTTTTTTGTAAGTCTTCTGCAGTCTCATATCTGTGGTGTGTGAACGCTGACTTTCCCCTTACAGAGACTGTAACACCACGATTTAGTTTGTGTCAAAAGAGCGAAAGGCCCTGGTGGAAACCATTGACCTTCTGTCTCAGTGTTGTTTTCAGGAGTTAGTTGTCGAGTCTCCGCTGTTGCTGTTGTGTAAAAGTATAAAAGTATAACAGCTCGCTGCAAACAGACCTCTGCACTCTCCCTCTGTTCCTGGAGCAGAAGTTAGAACAGTTGGTGCCCCTCAATAAGTCATACCACCATCATCCCAACTCAGGAACACGCAACAGTCGGGAGGAGTTTCAGGTAAAGGGCCCGGCTAATTAGTTCCCATCAAAAATGTAATTCTTTTTTTGGAATTACGCCTCGAGGCCTGGCTAGCCAAAAGCCAAGATACCTGGCGGAGAAAAAAAAAGGGGGATGAAAAAAGATATTCTAACCTCGAGCCATAAGTACATTTATATGCTTGACATGACTCCGCCATCAATGTTGGGTCGAATTCTAATTTAATTTCTGAGATGTATGTGTAATTTTGCCATTAATATGAATGTTACCACCCTAAATATTTTACGCCTCTCATGGATATTGTGAGCGCCTCATATATCCTTCAAGAGTGTATTAATTAATAAACTCTTTTCTGATACTTTTCTCTTTTTTTTTGCTGGAAACTTGTAATAGGAGCAGGTAGGATGATATAGTGAGAGCAGCCAGAACACAGTTGTCTGGCGCCTCATTAACGTCCCCACTTCATTAGGAAGAGGCTTTTTTTTTCTTTCTGTCATCTTTTTTATTATGTGCCAGTGTTGTGTGGCCTTTAAGGTAATTAATAATGAATTAATTAACCAAATTAATTCCTAGGTTCGAAACGTTGTTCAGTAGTGAGGCCAGTCAGTTTGGATTTGGGCCCTGATGGGTGAGGCCCTTTACAAGCTGATGTTGTTCATGCTTCTGACAGTGCCAGCCCCCCGTCTAAAAGCCCTAGCAAGTGCCATTTGTCTCCGGGTTAACAGAAAGACGAGATATAGGGCGGGCTGAATTATTTAAGCTCCCACAACACATGCACTTTTGCTTTTCAAGCATGAGTTATAATTTAATTAGAAACTTCTGGTGCGTTGCTGGCTATTTAAATATTAAAATCTTCCGCTGATCACATTGGATTAGCCATCCCTGTGAAATTCCCTGAGATGTCAGTTGTTGTCTTTCTGTCGCCCCCCCACCCCCCTCTTCCTCATCTCTCTCTCTCTCTCTTTCTCTTCTCACTCTCGCCGCTTTCTTACATTTCCATCAGTGTTCTCTGAACTCGATCCCGCGCCGGCACGTTGTTTGTCGACTCCTCCATTAAAGACAAAGGCGTCGTGGTGGACCTCTGGGAACCTTAATGGGTCGCGGTGTGCGTGAGTGTGTGAACACGGAGCTGACCTGATGTGAATGAGATGAGAGAGGTTACACTCGTTATCCGGTCTGCAGTCAAAGAATATTCCATTAGGCGTCTCAGCAGGATTAAAACAAAGTTACGGTGTGAGATGGACGCCCTGTCTCCAGCTTCAGGCCTGTTGTCCACCACCTTTTGTCTCTGGAACATACAACCTGTTGACACGTGGTGCTGCTGATGTGTTTGTCTCAGTGTTTACATGCAGAGCTGCCGGAGCAATTCGAACCTCATTAAAAACCACATTGAAATGACACCATTTATTTCAAATTTCAGTCTTACAACATAAAAACCTTGCACAACAGTTTTTTAAATACAGATAAATGTTAAATACAACAACTGATATTTAACTTTATTTGTCATTTCTGTCCTTTTCAGCCTCGAGGTTAAGCTTAGATAAATCCTCCGGTAGGAAACAGGATCCTACACCTGCTAGTAAACAGAAAAGATCATTCAACTACGTCACAGATGACGATTAAAAACATTTATATTCAAACAATAAAGAACCACAAATCAATGCGTAGGAAAATAAATGACAATAAATTGAAAATCATACATGTTTTACATCCGTATGCATTAATGCTCAAATTATAGCTTTATCCACATATACATATACAGTATACACTTATATATAAAACCACTTTTTACATTCGTACTCTTGAGCAAAGCCTCATAGTGAGGTATATTGCCTGCACTGCATATAGGGTGTATTACATCCAGCCTCTCCTATGAGCCAGAGACAGTCCCAGGTTGAAATGTCACCATGTTTGACAGAGCCTGTCATGGGTCTCAGGGAACTTGTCAGTCTCCAGACGAGGCTGCAGCAATAGAGAGACGGCCTAGATGTTTTCAGACAGCAAGAATTTCAGTTTAAAAAGTGGAAAAAGAGAGAAGAGAGCATGTGTATTCACTGAAGGAAGAGGACTGTGGCAAATTAGATATGATGTGGACATGTTTGCACTGGGGAAACTAATATAGCTGCAGTTTGTTTCAGTGCAAACAAATCGGTCATTGTTTAAATAAGGAGGATGAGGTGATATTTAAAGATTTAAAAAATCTGATACACTCAGAAAGCTGGATCCTTTAGGTATGAGTCAATCTATTCCTGCTGAAGACATAAATCTTTAAAAAACAGGTCACTAATGTTAATTTCCCACAATAACAGGAGTGAATTATGCATTTTTTGCAGAATATTTTCGGCTTCATATTAATGGTCTACACATTTAATTGCACTGGTGACTATTACAACAGCAGGAAGGTGCATGTGAGATTAAATCAGATGTGTTTTAAACACTTTTTGGACAACACTGGTCAACCATGGCACGGATCAAAGGGTTTATCAGGCTTTTCCAATGCAGATTATTGTTAGTAGGCTTGATTTATTGTTGGCTCTAGTACTTTCATTAGATTTTTCTTAACAGTATGAAAGTACAGAGTGTTGCCTCCATCACGCAACAATGTGAAAGGTGCTGTCACAGAGAAGCTGCACATTTATTGAATAGGAATCGTAAATCCCAGGAAAAGATTTGACTTTTTCAGAAGGACTTTCGTGGAGCAGCGATCTCACATCGTCCGCCCTCTGTGAATGATGTCATGAATATGTGTGCATGAGAGAGAGAGTGTGTACAGCCTGTGCACGGCCTCGCTGCACAGTTTATATGTGAATTATGGGTGACAGGTTGCTCTATCCTTCCCCTAGTCAACTCAGCGACACACACTTCATCACCACTGGCAAAGATGTACAAGTGATTCCTAGCTGTGGGCCAGCCGGCTAATTATACTCCAGCATCTACAGTACTTTAATCTTCTCCTGCAGACGGTTATTTATTCCTTCGTGCAGCAAAGTTATCTGTTAGCTCCGGCTCCTCTTTCTTCCATGAGATCTATTGATATATACAGCATATACATACAGTATAATCGCCTGTCTTTGATTCAGAAATAGCTCTCAGGCGGCGGGCCGTAGACGGTGTGTGTCTGTCTTCCTGTGTATTTCTACCTGTCATGTTGTGTGTCTGAACAGGTGTTTGTGTCTGCTCACAGTGGGTGCTTAGCGTGCTCTGTCTCTCCCCAGCCTGGGAGGGGCCGTGGCAGTAGCTCTGCGATCGCGTGTCAATCAGGCAGCGCTGCAGACGGCCTCTCAGGCCCCCCCACCTCGTAGGGTCCTGTTCTTCTCCCCGTCTCGTCCTGTCATCCCGGATCCCTTTCATCTCCTCGTCTGTTCCTCCCTCGATCCCTCAATCACCGTCATCAGTTATTCTCAGAGAAGCATGCCTCGCTTACAATCTCCTTTATATTCAGGATCCGCCGCATAATTTCAGGATTATTGGTTATGATGTGGTATAAAATTAAACAGATATCAGTCTCAGCAGCATCAGAAAGACTAATGTGGGGCATTGCTCTTTTCACCTTTTGTTATCTTTCAACCTCATGCTAAAACACTTTATCTACACTGTTTTTATTATATATTTTGTGTTATATTTCTTAACGTAAATATCCAATTAACATGTCTGTATATTGTATGGGTTGATTAGCTAACATAAACAGAGGCCTTTTTAAAGGAGGTGACTAAGACCCTGATGGTCACTCTGGTTGAACGCTGGTGGTCTTGTGTGGAAAGCAACAAAGCACAGAGATCTGATTAATGACAAACTGGTCAAGGCTCTTTACTGGGACAAAGCTTATACTCTGAATCTTCTATCAAGAGCCCTGACTTTAGCCCAACCAGACACGTCTGTTGTGACCTTAAAAAATGTCTGTGAATCGATGGTCGATATCCAACCAGACAGAATTTAAGAGGATCTGTCGAGAAGAATGACAGAAAATCCTCTGATCCAAGAATACAAAGCTTGTGGTGGAATAGACGTCTGAGAGAGAAATGGTTGGAAACCTGAGCTAAATTTCAAGTCACAACAAAGGTTTTGAGTAAGCATATATGGGCTTTGAGTAAATACTAAGTCTATCCATCTACCTATCCATCTATCTATCTATCTGTCCATCCATCCATCCATCCATCTGTCAGTCCATCCATCTATCCCTTTACACTGATGATAAGATCCTCTCTCTGCTTTGAAATTCAAATCATACTTCCCCCCAGATGAGGAGCTGCTCTGGTGACATGCAGGTGTAAGTGCCTGCAGGAACTCAGGTATAAAGCACAGTATGCTCCACATGCACTGCAGAGAGAATCAAAGCAGCAGGTCTCTGGGAGCCTCAGTGTTTGAGCGTCTATCACAGTGAAGGGGACTGATGTGAGGGGACTAAAGAGGACAGTGGAGACACCAGTGACAGAGGTGTTAGTGCCTCCTTCTCCTTCCACTTAGCTGTTAGCCGACCTCCAAACATCTCAGTGAGCTGCGACTCGTTTGCGAGCAGCCAGGCATCGGTTGCGATCCAGAAACAGAGTGGAATGCCAGGGGCAGGCGATCGTGCAGCATTATACAGCCTTTTCTTGAATATGTTTGAATAATTAAAAGCCACTTAGTCCCATTTGAATGGTTGAGTGTCGTGGATCAACTACACCTATGGAGGCATTGGGGTCAGCGTGGCTAGCAGGGACAGGCATTCATGCTCCGGCTTCTCACATATTCATGAAATGTGAGCGTATGAATTTTTCCCGAAGTCCTCGTGTCACAACACAAAGCCGTGGATAATTAAGGAATGTTGCAATATTTCATTTCTGCAGGCAAAACCCAGCCCCCTCCACACCTTGTATTATAAGCATAATTCTATGATGATAAAGCTAGTTAAGGCAAACCTAATGTTATATTAAAGTGGAGTTAATCAATGCAAGGGAACCTTCTTACCATATATTATTATGCGCTACAGAATGCTTTTATGTGCAGGGGGGGAAAAAGACCCTTCTTTGTTGGCCAGGAGTAGACATTATATTACTACAGGTTAATAAAACTTTGGGTTTCTTAATTTTTCATAGTGGTTAGTGCATGAGTAAATATTTAATGAGCTCTTTATGCTCCAGATATTCCAACAAAAAGGTTAATAAGCTCTAAGATGGAGGATAGGGTATATAATCGTTGGTCTGTCCCACAGAGTGAGGAAGGATGGTGGAGCCGAAACAAAAGACCCAGAAGAGGGAAGAGAGAAGGAAGAGGAGTGAAACGAAACCCGCATTATAAAATACAAATATATAAAATAAAAATAAAATATATATAGACAGTATACATAAATATGAGTTAGCTGTAATCTCTTACTAAACTATATTATTTTTAGTAGCCATTTTTTGGAGTAGCAGATTAAAGAAAATGTATTTTCACGATAAAATCTTCGGATTAATGAAGTGGAATCTACACATTTATTGTGTTAAGTTTATTGGTTTATTTAACTTGGATCGTGCACAACATATCTGAGCAAGAGTTAGCAATATGGCTAACTGCATATTTGGTCTCCGAGCAGAAAAAGATAAAAGGAAATATGACATAAAGCAACAGCTACAACGGTTTAAACTTTATGCAGGAACATCAGTTTGATGTTTTCCTATTTTTCAGCATTTTAACATCACACAACTTAACTAAATAAGTTAAAGTAAATATGAAATCAAGATATTAGGATGAAATAATAATAAGAACAAAATGAAATGAGATGGACGCTCACAGCAATTGTTAATGAGCTCTTACATTTTCCTCCTTTTCAGTCGGGTCTTAAATTTCTTCTTCACTTTACTGAGGTTAAAGGATCTTATGAAATGAAATCCACATATTGACATGGGCCTAGAGCTGGGAAGCCTGAGTGTCACTTCCATTTAACTCGTCTTCCACCATCATGCTTCGCTGAAAGCCCCCGTCCCATCTGAAGCATATAGCTCTTTCCTTAATTAACACACACACTGTGGTGTGTTGCAATATCAAATGAATATTTCAGTGGCTGCTTCATTTTATGGCCGCCGCCATTTGAATGGGCCTTAATAGAGTGACAAGACATTCCCAACGACCACTGTCCCATGAAAAATGCACAAGCCACTTAAAACCAATGGCCAGTCACAAGAAGACACTTGGCCCCTCAAGACAAACCGAGCCTCCTCTCTTGATGAAGGGAAAGCAGGCGTCTTTCCAGTGCCCGCTGTGGAAACTAATGCCCTCCCCTGCCCACACATCTGTTCTGAAGATTGGATGAAATGGTTTGATAGTGAAACATTAGCTTCTTTTAAATCTCACGCCTGGCGAGTATTCCTCAAATGTAACGCAGAGTTAATAATTAAAGTGCCCCATTCGCACTGGTATTAATCGTCAGCGCCATCTGAATCCCTCCCCCCCCCAAAAAAAGAGGTTTCTTTGGCATATTTGAACTGAGGTTGTGGCCACGGATGAGCTTGTGATGAATGGAAAATAAAAAATAATAATCAATAGGCTTCTTTTGGGGGTTTACTCTCTTACCAAATCACAAAGACAAATGTTGACCTCACTGAGATGCCTCAAAGTGCAATTTCATAATATCTAAAGTTCCCAAGACTAATACAATCAGTATTTTCAACTTCTGCACCTCTACCTCTGTTTGACCTTTTATTCTTTTTCCACATATTTGTAATATTACAGTATCAGGCAGTTTGAGAGTCTAAATAAACCATCACTCCTTATGGTTCCTTCTCATCCCTCGTTCATTAGGCAGCATTATCCCAGCGCGGCCATGAGACATCTGTAAATACGGTGTTGTTTACAGGGCCGTGACATTATTAAGACATGCGGTGAATCCTTCCCTTGCAGCGCTGCAAACTTCTGAAATATTAAAGCAAATAAGAGTCAAAAACCATCCTGGGAGTTTCGAGAGAAGGATAAACAGAGACAGTGGAGGAGAGACTGCGGTTCAAATTCAAATTTTCCCTTCGCAAATTATGCGAACTAGGATGCCTCCTAATGGATGTTTGACTTCTCAGGCCACATCCGATTAAAGAGTGACTCAATTTTAGCCACAAATGAAGTAGCTCATATCTTTAGGATCACAGATATGAGCTGTATCTGAGTTGTATTTGAAATGATTTTGAAGTTCTTATCTGATTATGTCTGAGTCCAAGCGGATGTTTATGCAACATGTGATGAAATTCACTCCTGACATTTAGAGAAAGGGACGAACATGAGGGTCACAGGCACTTTGACCTTTGACTAATCATCCTTGAGTCCACGTTAACTGTAACGTCACAAATTACCACAGAAACAGGACAAACGCAGACAATAATCATAATAAGCACATTTTCTACCTCAGTCAAGGAAGTTGTGTTGTCATTGGTTATTTTTGTGCCTGTTTGTTAGTGTTACGCAACAAGTACTGAACAGAACTCCCATTCACTTTGATAAAGAGTTGAGGCATGACTCAAGGAAGAACCCAGACAAATCTATACACGTATACGTACTTAATTTGATATTTGGGGCAGATGGAGATAAACGTACAGATCCAGGATTTTTCTTTAATTTCTTTACCATGGCAAGTGGGGTGTTAACCTCGATCGGTATGCTCTTTAAGATTATAAAAAATGTCACCATGAATAAATAACTCTTTGTTTGAAGAGTTCCTTGGAACTTTTTAATGTTTTGAACTTTTTGTGTTTCCTGTCTAAGAGCACCTCCATCGTACTTTGTTTGAACTTCTTTATTATAAAAGAGTTCTTCTGCCGATACAGTTGAGAAAGTCTTTTAAAAGAGCGTGTGCCTCTATATGTACAGGCAGAGCTCGAGAGAGGATAAAGTTAAAGAAAATGAGCCAAAAGCAGAGGTCAAAGTAGGACAGAGGCAGTTTTAAAAGTGAGAAAGAAATTATGATTATGGCGCATGATGAAAAGCCTGGAGAAACATGGAAATATGGAGAGTGAGAGATGAGATGTGACTGAGAGCTGTAAGTTGTAGGTGTTAAACTTTGATGCCTCTTGTGAGAGAAGCAGTAAAGTACAGTGTGGTCTGTGAGCAGCAGTAATAGAGCGAGGACCTATCCAGGCAGATAGTCGGATGGGGGGGGAGAAGGGGGGAGAGGTTTGGGGGGGGTAGGGGGGGGCATTGTAGAAGTAAAAGAGAGAAGAAGCGAGCCATACAGAGTTTGAGCGAGACAGAGAGCAAGTTAGGGGGCGTACGGATAGTTAGATGTCGAGAGAAACGAGAAGGTTATCCATGATTTAACGCCTGTGGGGCCGTGAGATGAGCCCCGTCGGTTCAGGCTGCTGTGATTGCCGGCTGGTGCTGGATGAGGCTGGGGCCTTTCAGCTCATTTCATCATGGAGCTCCTAATGAGGCCTGAGCCGACTCCCTGAGCGCGGGGCGCCAAACACACCTCAGATGGAGGGTACCGAGGGGCCCCGGCCTCCACCGGCAACAACGCCTGGTCCTTGGCATGTGAAGGGGCGTGCGAGGAGGGGACAGGTGTGGTGGGTGTTGCTCCAGGGGTAAGCAGGGAGACCCACTTTGTCCCGAGGCAGTGTGAAAAGGTCACTGCCCGTGAGGAGTACCCACAGGCCCTCGCTGCAGGGCGTCTGCAGGGAGAGTTGTTTTTGTCCAAATAGGAAGTGGCAGGTTAAGAGGAGTGTGTCCATCAAAAAATGTCACAGGAGTCGGCGTAGGAGCTTTGGTTTTTTTGTAGTTTGTTCCTGGATACTCTGAAAGGACAGTTCCCCGCAGATTCATGTACGGATTCCTCCTTTCTTAAGGTTCCTCCAATTATTAAACACAGTTGTTCCTGCGTCCTTCCGCCTGTTGTTTCATGTCACACCTTAGATCTTCCTCTTATCTATTTGGAGAAACAGTGGAGGCGCGCGAGCTGCAGTGTGGGTGCCTCCTTAATGAGAGGCAGCTCTAGGGGATATGAAAGGCATAGCGGTGGGGCGGGTGGCAGGGGGTGGGGCAGGAGGTTTGCTGGTGGAGCGACCTGTCTGTTCACCCCAGCTCTGGCCTTTGTGCAGAGTTAATGATGCCACTAATATGTTCTTTAAAGACCACACTGTGATTCATGGCTTTCATTAGCCCCGTGTGCCAGGGTGTCTTTCTCCCTCTCTCTCTCTCTCTCTCGTTTCTGTCGCCCTTTTAATGATGGCCTGGAGACGAGGTGGCACGCTTGACCCTTAATCATACGAGCAAGAGGAGGCCGGGGTGAGTGAGGGGCGGTGATGAGATGGGAGGTTTTGGGGAGCAGGCAGGGGGAGGGTCGGAGGAGGAGGAGGAGGAGGAGGAGGAGGAGGAGGAGGAGGAGGAGGAGGAGGAAGAAATCAGATGGTTGTTCTTCATAATCCCGCTCCCTAGGGCTGGTTAAGCAAGACTCGCGCTTCCTCAGATAGGACATTGTAGCATCCAGAGTGTACTTACATAAAGCTTCCACATATTAACAGGATCTAATTTTCACCTTTATTTAAAATGTATATATATATTTGTTTTTTCTCTCTTGATTCCACTTCAGATTGAAACATTCTTCACCTCTGAAAGAAAAGGAGAATATCTGACGATAAGGAAAAGTCATCGTTTTAATCTTTTATAATATTGGAAATTATAACCAAAATAATTGTAAAGTTCTAAGTGGCAACAAATTAGAGAGAGAGTATTACTCCGAAAAGGCCCAACTGTTTTTATTAGGATTCTCACTAAATCAGTCCCCTAATCAAACCTGCTTTTTTCAATTAATTATTGTTTGAAAACTTGCAACATTAAATAAAGTGATAAAATTCAAACATCACATAATGATTTGCTATATGAAACAAAAACCTGTATTTGGTGTTGTTTCTGGATTCTGGATTCAGTGATGTCTCTCCTGTTGCACCATATCAGGCCTTTTTATTTCCATTTCCACTTTTACAGCTGTTTCATTTCTAGTTGGTATGATTACTTAAGATGTATGGGATGGTCATGTGATATGCATTTTTATGTGGGTTCTTCTGGTCTAAGTTTACTTATGATGCTGAGCTAAAAACGCTCGTCAGGACGCACGTCACATTTTTAAAAGAAAAACATACGAGTGTGGATGAAGCCAGAATCTCTCACCTCATCTCGCCACTGTTTGTTGTGAGTCATATCAATAAATGATGAATAAATTACACACAGACTGTACTGGAGCTTGCCTTACAGAGAACCACAGTTGTTTACAAGTGTGTTGGGGGCCTGGCAGGTAGAGCCATATCATGTCCCTGTGTATCATGTTGTGCTGTCTTAGACCAACACTGGGGAGGACTTCAATAATTTATACTCTCCACTGTGATTGTAGGAAACACCTCGTGTGTTGCTTTTTAAAAATGTAAAGCAGGCCGTGTTCGTGCCTGCCCACCGACCACAGTGCGCACACACACACAACCCCCCCCCCACACACACACACACACACACACACACACACACACACCCACACACACACACCAACACAACATGGCTTTGGACCAGACGAGTGCCAAGATGATAAAGAGAAGATGTTTTCCCAACTGGGGGGGGTATTTCCTAATGCTTCTATACCTACCATCCTACACAACCCTCCCCCTCTTCCTCTTCCTCTTCCTCTCCTCCTCCTCCGCCTTTCTTTTCCTCAGGTCTCTATCCAAGCCATCCATTTTTCTGCAGAGTAAAAACAGATTAGGGCCTAAATCCCCCGCAATTTGGGTCGTGGCCTTTTGTGTGCTCTGTAGGGGTGGCACTCGACTGGGGTCCCATTTGCCAGAGATCAGGGGGTTAGGCCGCTCGGTAATTGAGGGGGAGCCGCAGAGTATGGCCATGTTTGGGAAAATAATGATATTGAATTAAGAGCGAGTCTATGGTTGAGACCTGGGTATCAGTCAGAGCAAGAGTGGGAGAAACATTGAAGAGAGAGACACCGGCAGAGGGAGGACAGTGAATACTCGGCTTCAATGAAACCGTACGAGGCTTCTCCCTCCAGTCAAAAGTGTAATAATATAGACAAATATATTATATAGATTATATGAAAACAGTAAAACACAAAAATGCTTTACTGAGAGTTTAGCTATGAAAGCAAGGCTACATCGAAATAATGCCAAATTATTAGCAAACACTTCTTAACAACCTTAATTTAATGAGTTTAGAAAATGTTCAATTAGACATTTATTAATTTATTAATTTGAGATCCGATCACTGAGACCACATTCAGAGGTGGTTTAAACAATCTACTATCTGAAACCCATTGGACTGTATATGTAGATGAACGATGCTTCTCCACTTCCTTCCATTTTCCAGAAGTTAAGTCAAAATATCCTGGATACATAAACTGCCATCTTGTGCATTTGGAGCCCGGGATACTCGCACCCGGCCAATCACGAGTCAGTCTCAGCTGTCAATCATGACATCTCACCTCAGCTAATTTTAAAGCATCAAATAGATAATCAAAACCAAACTTACTGGGGAAATAAGCACTTGGATAAACATTAGTTGGATAAGAACTTTACCTAAAATGACAGAAAAGGTTAAAATCATTGAACCTGTACCTTCACCTTTGAGTTTGCTCAATGTCCCATCCACTAACATGGAAGAGGCTTTATGACCTATACCTCAGCCAGGTGGCGATCAAGACGTTTTGGCTTCACTTTTGAGGAGAAGTCATACTGTCCTGGGTCGTATTAAATCACAGTCTACTCAGCTGAGGTCACTGGACATGCAGAGACAGATGTTGACACCAGGCCTGAACAGGTTCCCCTCAAAGTACCAGTTATAGACTGGTCTTCTCCAGGACTTCACCAGTTTGACGAGTAAACTTTTGATATCGAGTAATCCGTGGCTGGAAATGGAGAAAGGGATCTTGTGTGATTACTGAGAGGCGCTCACACTCTCCCCGAAATATTGAGCAAAAACAGGAAACGCCATCAGAGCAAAACAGCACATCGCTGCAACAATCCAACACGGCGGCGCTCTGCCTAACTTCAGCCTGGTCTGTATTACCATCTCATCCTGAGTTCAAAGCAGCGTGATGTTAATGAAGGTTCCCATGTACAAAGAGAAGCTTATGTAAATGTTACCTCTCCAGATGTTCTATAGCTCTCAGAGCCAGAACTCCAGCTCGCCCCGAGCCACATACTACCAGTTAGCATTTAGACAAACCTTTGTACCTTCACTTGCCTATAGGGCCTATCAGACCGTCGCAGCCTGAAAATCAATATCTGCTGCTAATGAAGTTTAGCCACACATGTTAATGAAGGACCCAATTTGCATTTAAAAGTAACAAGAGGGGAAATGGGTTCATTTTCCTCCATATCTTATTCAGAGTGTACATTTGAACAGAAAGCAATGCACCGGTTTTGTTGTGTGTGGTGACATTTGTCTGTTTGTGAGGAGTTTTATTTTAATGGGGTTTTGTACACACACTGTTATTCTAGGTCTGAAGAAATTAAGCTGATGCATTGCTCTCTGTGTGTGTGCTCCTGTATCTGCAGGGAATGCAATTTAAACAGAAATATTTTAAACACATTGCATCCATCATCTTGCTTAAAATGATGTAAATGTTTTAATAGAAATTGAAAACCTAAACTCCTTTTTAAAAAAACAATGGATTTGACATCTCTGCAGACAAACTTTTCTCCAACGTTTTTCATCTTTATATAAAAATAAAAGTAAAATGAACTTTAATCATGCAGTTTTGAACCTGCTACGTGTGTGTAACCAAATAATCTGAGCACAAGAGTCTTAGTTGGAGCGACTGTGGCAAAGGAGTCAGAGCGGGTCGTCCACTTGTCAGAGGGTCGGTAGTTTGATCCCAAATAATTGAGTGTGAATATGATGCACGACTGATTCACTTTTTTTTCAGGTGTGTTGTCAGTTTTACTGTCCAGGTTGTGTTGTACAGTTGATATCATCATGTTGATAATTTCTTGTTAATCTATTTATTATCCTCATTCATTATGTGTTATTTCATTCAGTTCAATATTTATTCTTTTAGTTATTTTTACTAGTTTTTCTAAATTACATTTGTGACCTGGATGCAATGCAATTTAATTATACTACATGTCTTGTGTATGGTCTGAGTTACATGAAGTGAATGATGCAAATCTTGAAACATTTAAGAATATCAGCTTTTGGTAAATTACTAAAAATAAGAATTCTGAAATTCCACCTCATCCATCTCCGGCTGTTGTTTATGTAATTTCTTTAAATTTGGGTTAAAAAGTGGGGAAAAACTTTTTGCTCTCTTCTTCCGAAATGTGCGTTTTCATCTCTTTATGAGTCGCTCTTCACGCTGCCTCCCTTTCTCCTCGAGCAGCGATACATGAAAGCCAACCTGCTCGTTTTATGTACATAACAAACAGAGTCTCCTGCCTGCCACACTTGGTGAGAATACTGTGAGATCTTTGCAACGGGTTTCCACGCTCTCCCCTGCCGGCAAAGTGTGCCACAGCACCAGCTGCAGCAGGAAGGCAACTTAGCCTCCAGCAAGACTAAAGAGTGCATCAGAGTAAAACAGTTGTTTACTTTGTTTGAACTGCACTATCTCACCCACGGGTCCCTGTGCACTTGAAGTTTTTGCATCTTTCACTCTCAACTTGTGACAAAGAGTCAGATGAATAACAACGTCATTTTCTCTACCTCCCCCCCTCCTACATCCTCCTCCTCCTCCTCTTCCTCCTGTCGTCTTCTTTTCCACGCTCCCCTCATTTCTTCTCTACCCCCCGCCCTCCGCCGCTGCCCTCCTTCCCCTTTGCACTCCGCTCGAATTATTCAACGTCTCCGTTAAAGTTTCAGCATGCAGCAAATTGATGGTGACACACAAACTACATTATGTTTTTTCGCTCCTTTTTTTTAATAAACTAACAGCACTGCTCATCTCTCTTTAATTGCGCAGCAGTTGGGGACGCAGACGCACACAGCTGCGAGCACAGGAGGGCGAGAGGAGAGGAGGGAAAGTGGGGATGAAAAGACGGAGGAGCGGAGGATTGTGTAACTTAGTTAAAGTGATGAGGCAGAGGGTCCTAAGTGACCCGGCTCAGATGTGAGTGGTGTCTGTGTGCTGATGTGGATACAAGAGAACAGGCTGATACTCATTCTCTAGTTTGCTTGTACTTTAGATTCAACTCTAACCACCACGTCGGTATGTGGTACTTGTACTTTTTCAAAGTTCCCCTAAAGCAAACTTGTGTGGAAGGGAGTCATGATTATTCAGATTGTGTTGAAGTAAGTTTGAGAGATAAATGATGAACTTAAACTGCCTTTCACTAAGGTTAGACATCATATAGGAGTTTTATTGAGTGTATTATTAGTTGCAACTCTGGCAGTGTGCCAAACCATCACTGTATGTAAACACCCTCTGAGCCATTGTCACATTGTTTCACTGGAGGTTTGATTCTTTCGGAGACACTTGTGACAATTGTTGATTTCCAGAAATTTTTTTCCTGTTTTAAGAACCTCATTTTAAAGCCTGAAGAACTGACAGATCCATGAAAACCACATAGATATTTGTCTTATTTTGGAAACTTCATTCTCCATATTTGAGGAATTTAGATATCTCTGTGATTTAGAAATGTGACAGATTCAGCATTTTAATTGTACATTTATATAACACCCACCCTCATGTTGCCAGGAGAATTGATTTAGTTAATTTCCAGAAGGTAGTGCTAGGGTTAGGGTTAGGGTTAGGAGAGTTCACTTCAAGGTCCCTCAGAAGGAATAGTGTTTTGAAGCCTCTAAACCCTGTTGAGTGAAATGTTCACATGTTAACTGTCATTTCTTATCATCGTCATCTCTCGACATGTTTACTGCAACTTTAATTCAACAGTTGTTGTCCATTTCTCCGTCCGTTCTCTGTCGTGTTATTATTATTATCATTATGACATCTCTCCAACATTATTAAAGTGCATGTGTGTGTTACATCCACCAAGGTTACGTTTTCATTGCCATTTGTCTTTTGCAGTCCCACTCACACACACAGTGCGTCTGTTCCCATCTTGTTTTAATCATGCACAGCCGTCTGGAGCGATTATGAGTTTCATTATCTTGCCCAAAGACACATCAGAGTGCAGACTGGAAGGGGATCAAACCACCGATCTTCTGGTTAGTGGACAACCCTCTCTACCTCCTGAGCCACAGCTTTGTATGTGTGTGTGTATGCGTGGGAGTGCACATACGTGTTCAAATGTCAGTCCACCTCTCATCAGCTGCTTTTACTAAATCAAAAAGTCATACAGTATGTCCTCAAGAGAAACATGTAGTGAAGACACCACAACATCTCTCTCTGACACACACGCACACTCGCACATAAATTACTGTGAGATCACAAAATGTCACATTTTTACTAATGTAAAAGTCAAACAGTGTAAGAGATCAAACATTTACTAAATGTGTGTGTATGTGTGGGGAGGGGGGGGGTTGTGTGTTTGTTGCGGGAAGGGGGCTCCTTCCTTTCGCCCTCCCGTCGCTTCCTCCTTTTTCCCCTCCAACCTCTGCACCTCTCCAACCGAAAATAAATAAGTAATACTTAATATGATCATATGTGATTGAGAGGGCTCTGAAATGGAGGAGTGAAGAGCGTCGGCAGATGAAGTGAAGTGTTGAAAAGAGTGATTATCTTTGCTTCACTGAGGTCTTATCTTTCAAAGTGCCACTAAAAGCATGGGAGACTTGTGTCACTTTGCGCGGGGAGGATGGAGCAGCTGAAGGGTGATTTGATAAGAGATGAAAGAAAAGGTAGTGACACCACCCCGCCACCACCCTCCATTTTTTTCCTCCCACAGACCTTTGCTCAAAAATCCTGATGCTTCAACCGCCTCCAATCATATTCTCCACGAGGCAGTGTGTGATATTTATGGCCGAGTGCCCACAGCCAAAGCTAATATTATGAGCTTCCACAGTGCCATCCATATTGTTTTACCTCCCGTTGCCTGCGGTGAGGAATAAATAAAGTGCCTGCCGCCGCGGAGTGGCAGTGGCAGCCAGGGCTTTCAAAGCACTCCTCTCTCCGGCTGGAAAGCAGGGGCCCCGGCTGCAGAGAGGGGAGAGACGGGAAGAAAGGGGACTGTCACTTTAGGTTGGGTAATTTCTGACGTGCACGTCAAGGCCTTGACAAGGGGAATGTGGCCAGCTTGTACATTAGAGCCGGGCTCACAGGCAGCAGCGCACTGGGGACAGGTAGTAATGCAGTCCCAGAGAGTGCTGCTCATCTGCTCACACTATGTACTTGTCTGGTGCCACACAAAGATGCCCCCTGTCGCCCCGACTCCACTCCCCCATCCCTCTGCAGAAACGACTTTAGTCAGTGAGGGAAGAATCCATTTACAATGTGTGCTTTATAACATCTCCTTGACAATGCAGTAGTGGATTAGAGACATTTGTGATGAATCTTTTATAAAGACTATTCCCCATCTTTCTTTTCCATGTGCACAGGCTTTCTGGGTCCTGGCGCTCCACATGCACATGTGTCTGTTCGGATGTCATCGCAGCAAGATGGGGAGAGGAGGTAGGGATGGGTAGAAAGAGAAAGGAAGAGGGAGAGTGACACAGAATCGTCAGAGTGGGGCATTAAAATTTATCCGCGAGTCACAATGGCTGCCATGATAGCGGCGTGAAACTTTCCTTTGAAAACGAACATCACTTGTCCTCCCAGTCATCCACTTCCCTCGCAACCAAGACAAGCGCTCTCTGTCCTCATCAATTCTTCACTGCCATTTTGACATTTATTTCATTCATTTGCATAACTGCTCCCCGTGTCTCTTGTTTCGTCCCGGTTTGAACGTGGCATCCCCCTTTTTCCTCAACTTTAAAACACTGCTTTAAATTTAATGCCAGCCCAACGAGATATATAAATATATATCTCGCAAAGTTGACATGATGTTGTTCTACATTATTCCCTTTGAAAAGTGATTTTGTTCATACTTAAAGGTACCCGGGGCGCGGAGGGAGTGGAGGTGTGGGCGCCGAACGCTCGGGCTGGCAAACACGCACTCGGTTGTCTGGCCTCGCCATCGCCCCCCCGTCTGTCGTCTCCGTGGAGTGAACATGAGACAATACATAAGGAATGTTACAGCCCTGACCAGCTGAGCACTGCTTCTTCTTCTTCTTTTTAAGGCCTCCAGCGTTCGGTTGTGTTCTGAGTAGAGAACTTTGCTCCTGCCGGATTTCGACTGCTGTGATTGCGGCTGTTGGATTTTGGGATGGTCCTGGAGATCGAATGTTGGGCTCACTGAAAGTTAAGATTAAGATACAGTTACATTTATTCATCCCAAACACAATTTAGGGAAATCCTCTGCTTTTGATCAATCTGGTGAAGGACACACAGAGCAGTGGGCAGCCATGTACGGTGCCCGGGGAGCAGATGTTGAGGGAGTAAGGTGCCTTGCTCAGGGGCACTAGACAGGGTAGGGAGAATCCTCTTGCACTTTTGGACAGATCAATCCAGGTTCATCTTTTGTTGTCTCTCTGTGGAATCGAACCAGAGATGAACCAGATAACTTTTCTGCCCATAATCATAGTTTTTGCCACTAGTCCACCGCCTCTCCCAAACTGAACTCACTGAAGCTGATACTTTAATACATCAGGATAAATTCATTTTAATCTCTTATCAAAAATTATTTCCGGGGGTCAGCATCGAGCAAGCAGCCCTACTGTCGCATCTGTTTTCTCGAGCGAAAGCTGATTGAATCCTTGTCGTCACCGTGTTCGGAGGCCGCCGTGCAGATGGCATCTCTCTTTCCTTTTTCCACCTCCAGCTCACCTGTCGGCCCCACGCTGTCCATTTGAAAGCGGCAGAAGCCCGAGAGCGAGTCAATGCAAATGCCACGTGAAAAAAAAAGAAAATTTATCAAAAATTTATCAGCTTTCCATTTGAATTCAAGGTAGGCATCACTCTCCGTAAGCAGGCCTGTCTCTTTAAATCAGACGAACTGTCGCTTCTGTGACTGCCTGTTTACAAAATATGAGGCTGAAAATGAGACCTGCTCCCTGCGGACAAGCTCCTTGTATAAATATAAATAATGAATATTAGATAAATAATTTCTGCTGCTTTAATAATGTACAACTCCACGAAATTCACTTACACTGTGAAACTGGAGAATCAAACTAAAAGTAGATCGGGAGCACAATAGGGGATGGAGTGTTGTGTGCGGCGGAGAGGAACACCGCGGGTTAGAAGCCCCTGCTGCCCCTGTGGTCACCTCAATAGATCCATCGTGTACAGGGGGCGCTGTGTGGTCAGGTTCACTCTGTGCTCTACAGCCAGGCTATACAACACAATTATTAAGCATGGATTAATTCATGTATCCTATTAAAGGGGGTCAAATTAAAATGTATTTACAGGTAATGAGAGCAATGGAGTCAAGCTTCACTCCCCTGGGGAAAGGTGGACGAGGGGTCCGGAGGATCAGGAGTAAGCTCTGTCTGTCCTCCTCCTCCTCCTCCTCCTCCTCCTCCTCCTCCTCCTCCTCCTCCTCCTCCTCCTCCTCTACTTCTGCTGCTGCCTGGGTGTCTTCTGCAGAGAAGGAGGGTGGAGATTTGATAGATGGTTAATTATGAAAACCCTTGTGCCACAGCTCAAATTGTAATTAGCCTTAATTGGCTAATTGGATAGAATTGGTGGATGGCACAAGTGTAATTGCCCCTTTTTTTTCAAAGCATTTAGTGCAAAATGGAGTATTTAACAGTGGTGATTAGATTGAAGCCATTTTATTGCCTGGTGAAAAGTGTGTGACGGCTCAACCTGTTGTCACGATGACTGAACCTGTGTGTTTTTTGGTCTCTTTTGTCTCCTCTTTTGTCTCGGCCTCAGCTTCGCAGCTCTGTGTCGCCCCGTGGTGCCGCAGCCGAAAAGTCTAATAACACTGTTGGTGAAGGAAGTTTTCCTCCAGCCGGCTGATTCACACCCAGCACGGGGATTGTGTGCGAATAAAAAAAAACTTCACTCTGGTCCAAGACAGTCGACTCCAACGAGAATTTACTCTCTCCTCCTCTCACCTCCTTCCTCCCTCTGACACATAAACACAAACTCGCGCTGAGTACTGGCGCAGCTCGGCTGAAGGTGCTCAGACTCGCTGCTAATAACACCATCCAGAATTCACGCCCTCCAAATAGGTTAATGTGTTTTTGCCCAGAGGGCCCTATCTACCTCAACAGCACAACTCTCTCTGCACTTCCATTAAGCCACAACACTGCTGCCTATTAGCTGCCGTGGTGTGTATGGGGCCAGAAGTGAGAATGTGAGCATGAGTGTGTGCAGACTGTTTGTGTGTGCGTGTGTGTGTTTGTGTAGGGCACTGAGGGTGTCACTACCTGGAGCTGCTCAGTGCTCTGTGTTAACTGTTGGTCGAGAACAATGTTGTGGCCCCTGACAGCTTGTTAAAGACTCCAGCATGTTGGAGCTGCTCCTGCTGCGTTGTGTGTTAGCACCCTATACTGTACATAGCATACATAACACACGTATTTCAACACACACACACACAAACACACTGTAAACACTCACACAAACACAGGGTTCTGTACCAGTCCAAATAAAAAAGGCTGAAACTCAATTTGTTGAGTTGAAGTAAACTTGCTTGTCATAAAAACAAAACTTGCAGTTACTTCTATTTGCAATCAACAGCTGGTTTGTTTGCACTTTTTCTTTCTTAGCTCTAATATGTTCTTCCTGTTTTGTCTTTTTATTAGTGTTTGATATACTTGATTCACCTATAAAAACATATATAACCTAAAATGATATCCTGTTGTTATGAATGATTTTAGATAACAACTACTTCTTAATTTCTATCACTTTGTAATGTACATATGAAAACAACAATGAGCAGGATACAATTAGAGACGCTGTGTGTTCCCCACAGTAATTTAATCTCAGTACAACGTCAAAAACTCACTGTATGAGCTTAATGAATCTGAGCTGTTTTTTATGATTATGTTTTGATCATTTTCAGATGTCCGATTTATTGTCAGACGTGGACAAACTGAATATAACAGTAAATTTAGATATAAGAAAATTGCAAAGTGAAAAGTAGTTTGAACGTTTACACAATGAAGGATCTTCCCAGAATTGGGACAGTGTCGATTCAGTGTGTACATTTACACTTTAGATAAAATTGATATTTTGTAGAAAAATTATATTTACGTGACAGATATTCAAAATCTTACTAGATCTTTAACAACAATACAGTTTAAATTCTAAATATGGATTACATGTTTTGGACTTTAGCATTTAATTCAATGTTCTTTTGTTTCACCACGAAGTTACCATTACCTCTCTAACAAAAACTTTCATAACAAACATTTCGGAATATATTTAGTAATAACTATATTTTACTGCATTTAATAATGTGTGATCATATACATAAGGAGAATAAACAGCAGAATACATAACAACAGAATAAAGCTTATGTTCATTGTCTGATAGTAATGACACAGAACTTGACGTTAACGAACAGTCTGTATGTTAGATTTGATCTGTTTATAGATTAGTATCATTACAGTTGTAAAAAAAAGTCTCATGCCACCAAGTTAAATTAGGTTATTATATATGTTGAATTTATACAAATCTATTAAGTCCACGTCTTTATCGTGTTTTTGTTAATGTAGCATTTATTTCTACAAAGTGTCTTTTTTCCCTGTAGAATAAATAAACAAAAAACATAATTACAAAATGCTTATATTTGCTTTTTATTCCATTTAAAAGTCTTATTTTTAATCAACACTTTCCTCGTTATCAGTGTGGATCATTCACAAAGCTCAAACATCCTCCACACAGCAGGTGCTGAATGCTTTGTGTCATCCTGACCCCTAGTGGACACCCAGTCCAACCACTTGTGCGCCACCCTCCATTTTCCACGAGTATCACACAGCAAAAAAAACTGAAAGAAGAAGGAAAACATCCATAAAACTTGTATAAATTTTGCTAAAATGAATAAATGATCTATTGAGATGTTTTGATTTGATTTCACAGGCAACACATGTCCTGAATTGTTTTACAGAAAGTATTGGAGCTAAAACGCCTTAGGCCCCCAGCACTGGTCTGTCTATGAACATTTCTTTGTATGTACGTACGCCATTATTCATGTTTCATATTCATGTTTGATGCCAGTGTCAATAATGGGCTGCTCAGAAATGTGAGTTAAATTGCTCTCAATTCTCTGAACTGCAGTTGAGTGCGTCTGCCTTTGACAACAATAACTCACACATTGAATATGTATTAAAGCCTGAATAGTCCTCAGAGAGGCCATGTGTATATTTGATGAGTTCCATGAACGAGTTGACCGGCCGCACTCTTGGAGGCTGAAATGGATCCGACCAACTTGGAGACAGCAGAACTAATTAGAGGGATAAAAGATATATATGGACTCCTCGGAGTATCTAAAATTAATAGCAGTCCACAGAACTTGCCTGTGAGACACTTCATCTACTCGGCAGCTCCTCTTCAGTGTGCTGAGGTTTGATGGAGGGCAGACGAGGCTGCGTCTGTGGATGTGTGTGTGCATTTTCCTGTGGATGAATTCTTATTCTGACACAAGTGGGATATTTCTCTTTTGTATATTTCATTTCCATGTTTGCATTCAAGTGTAAGTCATCTTGTTAGAATCGGAGTATCACAGAGTCTGAGCAGCCGACGGCGACGCTGCCTCCGAACATGAATAACTGTGTAATGTGTGGACAGAATAATATGAATATGTGAACAATTAAGAATTATGCCATGAAATAGAAATGATTGCTTGTTCCGAAACTGCTTAAAAGAGTTGTTTCATCAACTCATGTTTATGAATTTAATTATGGTATAATGCTAGAGTTAAAGTATTCCTGAAATTTGATCAAACCTTTTATGGGTTAAACTGTCAGGGAGATTTTATTTGTTTCTCTCCACAGCGTTTGCTCATCGAGGAAACAGTTGAGTTCATATTGTTGTATGGTCTTAACCTTACTTTGTAAAGTGCCTTCAGATAATGTACGTAGCGATTTGGTGCTATACACATAAAATGGAATTGGGAAGTTTGTCGTAAAACAGTGAACCCCAGGTCACATCTTCAAATGTCTCACTGTCTCAAACCAACAGTTCTTCAACTAAACACATTCATTTGTAATATATTGAGCTTAAAGCAGCAAATCTCCACATTTGAGAAGCTGAACTTCAATTCATCAATTACTGAAATACTTCCTGTAATAGTCCAGAATCATGATTATTTCAGTTCCAGTCTTAATGTTTTAGCTGTAGGTGGTTTGATAAAAATGTAAATATACTTTCACCCACTCCATATGTTACACACAGACGGCTCCTTTTCTCTTTAGCTTAGTATTTTCCAGAGAGAGCAGAGAAGCCTGAGGTCAGGTCAGTACTGGGAAAACTTTTCACTGGCCCACTTTGGCTTCTCTGTGCCCTCACTTCCTTATCTCTGTCTTCAAGAGTGAACAAGGAGAGGAGATGGAAACCGTCTTGATGATGGAAACTTGTTTATTAAAGTTTGGTGGAGATCTCCATCGTCCGAATCTCATAAGAAAGAGACGAATGAAGAACCAGATAATTGTGTTTGTCATCCGCTGGGACCTGAGACACAGACTGTATATGTAATCCCCTGCATCATTCTCCGATCAATTATTTATCCCCAAGGACATTTCAATGAAAAGTTGAGCATCCATTTGTGAGGTTACAAAGTCAAGTGAACACAAGAACATTAATACTTTTGACAATGGAATCCAGCACACAACCTGATAGGGAAGAAAAAAACATCATTGACTTTGACACACCAGATCGATTGGTACCATGAACAAGTGTGTACCACCTTTACAAGTTTTTCCAATTCCATGGTTAGACTAAGCGTTCTGGTTGGGCTTTGGGTTGGGGTCTGGACGGGGCTGGGGTTAGGGTTAGGGATAAAAGAAGGTTGTAGAGGCTAGGGTTAGGGTTAGGGTTAGGGTTAGGGTTAGGGTTAGGGTTAGGGTTAGGGTTAGGGTTAGGGTTAGGGTTAGGGATAAAAGAAGGTTGTAGAGGCTAGGGTTAGGGTTAGGGTTAGGGTTAGGGTTAGGGTTAGGGTTAGGGTTAGGGTTAGGGTAGTAGTGTAGTCTCTACCCCCACTAATGCAGCCATGCCCGATGGATTGGTACCACCCCCTAGCTTCTACGACCTTTGGAAGGGAAAAAAACAATATGTGAAGGGTTAGTGTTACAATTAGGGTTAGGGTTAGCAAAATCATGAAATTGTAAGTGATGGAGTAGAAGGTTTTTGACTGTGTTGTATTCAACAGTGCTTCTGTTACATTGACTCCTGAAGTGTGAGTGTAGTTAACAGAATCTACCAGTAGAGGGCACACCAACGAGAAGTCACAATCTCGAAAGAGGCCCAGCCCTGGCCAAGTCGCCTGGCCTTGACCATGCACTTGGGAAACCATCATTTATTTTTGGATCACAGTGCTGCATGGCGGCTGTGAGGAAGAGGAGGAGGAGGAGGAGGATGAGGAGGAGGAGGAGGAGGAGGAGGAGGAGGAGGAGGAGGAGGAGAGAGAGGGGGAGCAGGGCAACTCACGTCAGCATCAGTGACACAAAAAGCATTGTCCTGATTTAATGGCTGTGAAGTCTTGCCTCCCCCTGGTCCAAGAAGCTGCTGATACTTAAATAGGACGAACATTCATTCAATCACACACACAAACACGCAGTACACACACACACACATACACACAAACACACACACCTCGTCCCTCAGCAAAGAGGCCAAAGAGCATCGAGGGAGAACTCGTCCTCAAATTTCATTTTTATGACGTCTGGAATAATCCTGTCACATGCAGATGGCGACAGGTGAGACTGACTCAACGTTTATAGATTATATGCAGTATTTGGTCATAAAGTATCTTATATATATATATATAGGAACTACGTATATATCAAATCACATCTGATCTATTATTTGCAAGGTTTGGGTTTCAGAAAGAAAAGCAAAAGTCGAACTTTGAAATTAATAGATTGTGTTATGTTTAAATAAAATAGGATATACTTTATTGTCCCAATGGGGTAATTTGCTTTGGGTACTGTCCCGCCTGCAGTTTCTCATAAATACACATTTACCTATAATACTTCCACACACAACGTTTATTCACACATATATATACACACGGTATATACAGTATTTTGTAATCAAATAGCATCTTATACATTCATACAGGAACTATATCACATCACATCTAATTAATAATAACAAAGTTTGACTTTTGAAACAAATGTAATCTCATTAAAATGCGATTACATTTGTTTCTGAAAGAAAATTAGGGTTAGGGTTAGGGTTAGGGTTAGGGTTAGGGTTAGGGTTAGGGTTAGGGTTAGGGTTCTAACCCTAACCCTTAGGGTTAGAACTTTGTAATTAATAGATTGTGATTAATCTCACATATATACAGTATTTGGTTTATTCATATAATATATTTATATATATTCATAGAGGAACTATATATAAATATATTATTTAACAGTCTAATCTACTAATTACAATTAAGTTAGATTTTTTACCAATTTAATCTTGTTTTAATGTTTAATTGAATGATGATTGATTGACTTTATTCATGATGTGGAATATTGATTCCTTTGTATTGACAGTCTGAGCCTCACAGCAGCTGAGTGAGCAGCAGACAGACGGCATCAATATGTATATGAACAGTTCATATTGTGGAATCATATCCTCTCAGTGCCCGACCCAAATGAGCACATGTCCTATTTGTACAGGTTTCTGTTTTCTTTTTTTATGTGATCCAGCTCATTCTTTATGTTAAACATTTCCACTAACTCAGTGCCAAATGCCGGATGAATATTTTACCGTCTCTTTACACAGAGAAATACGGATACAAGACAAACTCATGTAGAGGAGCCACACAAATATATGCAAAAGTGTTTCTTCAATGGATGTACATCCAGATGTATTAAAATTCCCTTCTCCATTATCTGAAAATGCATATTTCTTAATTATTCATCGCGAGGCATTGAAGCACCCAGGTCTTTTAAATTTTTTATTTCTGCTCAGCTTCAAACAGTAGATCTTGTAAAGGGGACCCAGTTTTGGGCTGTGGGAATTGCTGCAGGGCGAAGCTGACAGGGTTTCTCAGTCTCGAGGCACCTCTCGCTTTTTCATTACAGCAAAGCAAAGGAACAAATCCAGGTCAATTAAAATAAGGAACAAGAGGGGCTGAGTGGCTGGCTGGGAGTGGGATCAACCACCCATTTCTGCCACACGAGGGCGCAAGGGGCTAAGCTATATCTGCAAGAGACACGTCAGAGTCACACATTGCAGGGACTAGTGGTCCAGATAAACTGTAGATAACAAAAACACAACTGCACACGTTCAATTTGAAGGTCATGCAATGGTTTCCTGTTGTGGAGACAACATCAATATCTCCACAATACGATGACAAACAAATATGATGTAAGAATATTTCTCAAGTTGTAGTTTGTGGTCTTGTTAACAGCAGTGACCCTTCACTTCACCTCGCTTCATTACCCGTCTGTCAAGTGCCTCCTGCCCCACGTCTTCCTTTATATGAGGCTTCCTTATAAAAGTCTCTCCTCCATTTCCACAGGCGCCTTCTGCAAGAGGGTGTGTGTCTGTGTGTGTGTGTGTGTGTGTGTGTGTGTGTGTGTGTGTCTGCATGTGTGTGTGTGTGTGTGTCTGTGTGTGTGTGTTTGTGTGCCAGAGAGCATCTCCTCTCCACTTTCCATGCCGGTCATTAAAAACTCTCACGTAAAAAGCATCGGTGGCTAACCTGCGGAGTGTCACATTGAATTTAATGGCTTCTTGTTGCTGCACTGTTCTGTGATGGAAATCATATCTTGATGTGAAAGGTGCTCTCCCTCGTCTGCCTCGTAATATGTTTGACGCAAATGTCCACGTACAGCCCCTCTCTCTCACACAGACACACAAAGACACACACACACACACACACACACAATCAGAGGAGAGACTTAGCTCGGGCCCAAGACTGAAAGGCTGTAATTGTGTTTATGACAGGGCCCTGACTCTGATACTGGCCCTAGTCCAGTGTGTGTGTGTGTGTGTGTGTGTATGTGTGTGTCTGTTTGTGATAGATTAGGTAGCTCACTCTGTGTTCCTGAGTATTAGGTAAATGTGTGTGTGTGCGGTTGAGTCTGTGGCCTCCTTATGACCTCCCTGATGGCCAGAGATGGGCTCAAGTCATAACTCTCCTGTCTGGCTTTACCCTTGAGCAATATCACAGGCCCTCTAAGTGCAGCGAGTCGAACCACCGAGCCTCTCTCCATAACTGCGGACGCACAAACTGACACAAACACACGCACACACGAACTCTCAGGCAGACGCCCAGACTGTCTTCAACGCAACTTAGAGCCAAGAGGTTCCATTAGATCAAAATGCCAGTTTAGAGCCACACAAGTTATACATGATTTTGTTCCAACATTCTTTTAGCATCAATTGTTTTTGTTATAATACTATTGTACAGAAACACACACAATGTGTTGGATGTAGCAGATGTTTTACTGTTCAAATGTTTTCTCATCTAACTACATTAGGAGAAACTCTCCTCAGCGAAGATGGTGTTCTCACAGATTTCTGCCATAAACCCATTGAGTTCACTTTCATCCTCAGCACCTGAAATAAGAGTCAAACTGACACAAACAAGATCCAAGTTATAATTCATCAGAATGATTCTCTAACCCAGCGATGATTGATGGGTCTGATAGCTCACCTGGTTGATCAGGTGCCGTGTATTGAGTATTAAGCAGTTTCTGTTTCCACCCAGCACTTTGCTGCATGAATCTCCCAATGTTCACACTGGAATTCTGTCCCATCAATAAAAACCATAGTGCCCAAAATATTGTAAATATTTTAAAGAAAACCTAGAGGGATTTACTTGTTTTGTCCACTGGGGGGCAGAGGAAAGAAACTGTAAACACAGCACCGTTTATCTCTGACTGTTAAGTTAATGGAGCAACGTTGAAGCAAACGGCCTCTTATTTACATGCAGCAGATCCAGAGCAAGTAGATGGATCATTAGCTGCTAACTGTGTCTGTGGCTCGGTGTTGGGAGAAGGATTAACCCCAAGAAGTCCAGTGTGAACTGAAACTCTCTACGGAGCTGAGGAGAGCTTCACATTCAGAAGGTGATTTCTTATTATTACTGATATAACTAGAGTAGCATTCAGTAGAGCTCACACCTCCTTCAAAGCCCAACAGTCCCTTTAAGATTATGCACCCAATCTGATTTGTGTTTTTCATGGTTCAAAAGGTTATTGACTATAAACATGTTGATACTCCACTGAATCCACATGATCTCAGCTACAAACTGATAGTAGTCACAGGTCTGTGCTTGTGTTTGTTACCACACAGCAGCTGAAATATCTAACCCCCTACGAAACCAAACTTAAATCCACTAGATCCGGATTTCTATTTGGAACTCATAAATATCAGTCCCCTGAATTATCTGTTTTGTTTCAACCACAACAAAAGAACACTCTCTCTCATGTTGTGATTTCTCTCCTGGTCCATGTGTCCTCCAGCCTCTGTGGGAACCTGTTAAGTAGTGTTTGTGTAATCCTGCAGTCAAACCTACCAGCAACCAACCAGCAAACAAACGCGCCTGGCTCAAAAGATAATCTCCTTGTCAGAGGTAAAAATATTGACGATATCAGCTTTAATCTTTTGTTTGCTCTCCTAAAAACCTTTTTTTTTGGGGGGGGGGACTCATATTTCTCTTTGTGCTCACTCTTTATGAGTCATGTTACAGGACAGAGTTGGACCACTTCCTGAACAACTGCAGCCTAAAAGCCTCTGCTCTGTAGCACTCCAGGGCAAAGGTTCATGTCTCGGCTGCTGACGGCCGTGCAAACATTTCCACTTCCTCTCCATCTCACCCAGTGACACGCCAGCCGTTAGTCTGAGAGGAAACAACAACAAAAGGCTCTCGCAATTCCATTATTGCCCTTTTGGGCGCTTGCCAGCAGCACGTGGGATCACCTTGCATGGCAGACAAATTGGCAATCGGAACGCCGGCGTAATGGAGGCTAATTGCCTGAGTGCAGGGCTAGTTTGTATTTCATGCAAATCTCATGTGCATAGTCGTGAGACTTGGCTGACAAATGGGACGAGCGGTGGCCACTCGGAAGCACAAAGGCAACGGGGTAAAGGCTCTTTCATGTCATTCTCACTAAGTGTTACTCATAAGCACTGATGACCTCATTCATGTGCTCATCAAGTGTTTTTACTTGTGAGTTTCCCTGAAAAAAATAAAATATTCCTCTCAGTAATCAAAGGTGGAGAGTTCAGATCAATATATTTTTGGAGTGAGGACAGTCGGACGTGACATTGATCCCAAACACGTGCCACATTATTTGTAACAGCATGAGATTTTTACGTCTATTGAAACACGTCTAGGACGAGTCTTATTTTGAAGAAATTGTACTTTCCTGTTTCTTGTTGTCCTGGGTCTGTCCCCTGGGGGTTTTATGCACTTATTGTAAGTCGCTTTGGATAAAAGCGTCAGCTAAATGAAATGTAATGTAATGTAATGTCTTAAGTTTTCTGTCTATGTATACTGATCACTCAAATGTCATTACTTAAAAAAAATGTCCTTCCAAAGCTGTATTAAGAGCTGCTTGTTAAGACATAGACATCTCAGTAAATAGGACTAATACGTTACTATTGGATCCATGTGACTTGAAGGACAGCCCGGCTCTCTAATGCAAAGACTTGAGTTTCTTTCAACTCAAGGTCAGTTGAGTTGAGTTGCTCCTCTGGAGGTTTTTACATGGATTCATCACGTACACTGAGGAGGTTATGTTTTCACCCCTTGTCTGTTGGTTTGTTTTTTCAGCAGGTTGTGGACCTTGATGAAAAAAGGCACATTTAGGGAACAGATATCTATCGAGTGTGTGCATTTTATTTGTAGATACAGATACATACAAGGATGTAGTGGATTTAAATGTAGTTTCATAGGCTGGTAGGATTTCTTCAGCCACTGTATGTTAACAAACTGAGCTTTAAACCTGTAACTAGTTCCAATGTGTAACTTAGAAACATAGTGTAGCCTGAGCTTTAAGGCCTGGTTGAATTAAAGGGGATTTAGTTCTGCTGCAATTCTGGTGTCACTTTCATTTTTATTTGTGTGAGCACTTTGATTCATTTTAGTCTTTTTTTTCCATGTCTATTAAAGAGTTTAGTTTCTATTTAATATTATATTCAACACAAACCTGTATTTAATTAAAACAGTCTCACCTCAAGGCCCAGTTGCTTTCAATCATATCGCTTCTTGTTCTTCATCAAGTCAAAGTCTTTATTTTTTCAATGTGAGTCTCAAACTCAAGTATACCGCTCTGTTATAGCTCATTAATATAATTTGTCTTATATATTACAACCTTTTCAAGTAGATATAGATATAATATATGAAGCAAATTATCTTCAATGCATTTGAAAGAAAACAAATATTCTGACATTTTGGAAAACAGAAGGTGATTTGAAGATGCAACACTTTGTTCAGAAAGACAAGACGCTGAACTCTACTCCTGCTTTGTCCAAAAGGAAAGGGATGCTGTGCTTTGCATTCACGTCCATCCATCTCACTGTGGCATAAGGGGGTCAGGTCAATAATACAATATGGTTACCGTGCAGTATGATTTCAGCAGAACGTGTTTCTAAAATAGACCCTGCTGTTGTGTGACAGCTGGAGAGTCTTTGGGGTGTCAGGGTTCAAGGACTCACGTGGAGCGTGTTACTGAACCGTGCTAGAGTTCCTCCGCCTGGTGTCTGTGAGTCTGTCGCTGCTCAAAGTATCAGATCCTGTGCAACACATGCAAACACACACAGCCAATGCTCTGTGACTGCTCTGTGCAGCTCTCTGGCCTCTCTACCTAGTCGCGCTCCCCTAACCTTAGCATCTGCATCACGCTGCCATCCGGAGCCAAGATGAATCACGAAAAGCCCCTGTCCCTGATGGGAATAGCTTCTTCCAGATAAGAGGGTCAGGGGTCACATTTCTGGCCAAGGTTGACTCTCCTCGAGGCTAAATAAAGAGCCTAGGGGTTGCACAGCGTCACGGAGCAGCACAGGCCCTCACACTCAATTAGGATCAAAACAACCGTCAAACTTGAACTTGGATTTAGGTTACAGAGAGACGACAAAGTGGAGCAGGGAACCTTCTGGATCAAAATGTCAGCCACGCTCAGGGACACTCATTTCCCCCCCGATATATTTTTTAAGGGGACAGGATGTAACTGGATGAATGGATTAATAGACAAACGAGGAGAGATTCGCTTCATTAACCAGGAGCAGCTGTCTCCTACATAAGCCTGCCATTGTTAAGCCGTTTCTGTTCAGTATTTGTTTATTCTGAGCTAACCTAACGGAACCTGTGACCCCGGCCGGTGGAATGCGAGAGCGTGGACGCAGTGTTGGAGGTCACGGTCGTCATTTACATCCCACACACGTGACGGGCTGTCGGGCCGGGGTTCAACCAGGTCAAGTTCACGCAGGACAGAGCGGATCCTGATACAGTGGGAGGAGGAAAAGAAAAAACAACAAAACTGTTACTTAGATTAAACATGATCTTTATTTAACTCTTAACCAAATGGTAATTTTTAAGGATGTAGTTACCTCGGCCAGGGAGGTTATGTTTTTTCATCGCGGTCCATTTTGTTGTTGGTTTTTCGGCAATGTGAAAGAGTCAGGGAAGAACTCATTGATTTTTGGGGTAGATCTGGATCAAGGGGTCGGATGCAGGATTTTCTTGTTCTCTTTGTTTAACACTGTGAGATTTTGTTTTATTTTTTTCCATTTTCCCAGGGAATAATTCATAGATCTTGATATCACAAAAATCCACCACACTTAGAGGACTGACAAGTGCGTGTAATTTGTTGCGGCTTGATTATACACACGACTAAGTGCCATTTTAGTTTGTGCTGCATTTGTGATGCATTATATTGCAACATGCCTCACATGTCCAGGCCTGTGTGTTGCACTGATACCTCTGAACGTGTTCAAGTGCTGCAACGAGAAGAAAAACCAACACGGGAGGAAAAAATAAATAACTTGAATGTTCCCGATGTGTCGCGGACTCTTTGAACCCTGGTCAATACATTCATGTGAAAAGAACCACGCTGAATAGATTTGCATGGAAGACAGCAATTTGTCCTCCAAATGAGAACATTGCACAGCCCAACACTGAAAAAACACAGATTTTCAGGTTGTCCTTGTCATCTTTTGATCCCTTGTGAAAAGGCTAGACAGTCATGCTGCAGTGATCAGTCAGGGCCAAAGTCATACTCCCCTCCTCCTTCCCTCCCTCCCTCCCTTTCCTCCCGTGTCTCTACTGTAGTTTTGCCTCTCTGGCAGCTGGTGGTGCTGTAAGACTTGAGTCTCTCCCTTTTTTCTCCTTTTCTCCCTCCATAACAAGGCTGTCACCTATTCTATCCTCCTTTGTCCTCTCCCCTCCATCACTCACCTCCATACGTCAACACTGAGCCACTGCAGCATCCTCCGCCAGCCCCTGAGCCCGTCTGGGTTTGACGGGGGTGAGCGGGGACCAGTGGCCTCCAGAGCCAGACAAGCGGCAAAAAAAGGGTAAAACTATATGTGAAATGAACAGAGGTGGATTTTTCACATTAATGGAGCTCCTTACTTTAATTATCCAAAGGGGAAACAATGTGGCTCGGACCTGTGGGATGTGAGGCTGAGATCAATACTCACATGTTGACACGCACATGGACATGCACATTGAGAACCATCAGTTCAGTGTTTTTTGTAAAAGAGAAATCACACGGTTCAATAGCACGATGTCTGCCACTAGGTCATTTGTGTGAATGGTATTAATTGGGTTCCCTGCGAGGCCACACAGCCGGCGGCTCGGTTATGATTCCAGTGGGTAAATATTTGCCTGTACTAACCCTCACTAGGTGCCATAATGATTCTTTGTGTGTTGCTCTGTGTACAATGCGTTTCTGTGTACACATCACTCAGTGGCCATGTCTGCCTGTGTGTGTGTGTGTGCGTGTCTGCGTTGCAGCTCAATCAACATTCCCTCTCTACAGCTGCAGAGTTTGATCAATAACGTGTCCTTCATTCTCAAGTCGGGCCTGACCTTGGCAGCCTTTTGTCTCTTTCCAGGGGCCAGAGTGCGCATGTACAGGTTGGAAAACAAGGCTCTAAAAAATCCACCCTTGGAAGGAAAAAGAATTCCCCTCACTGCCTCCACACTACAGCATTCTCATTAAGAGCCTAATGAATCACATATTTATAGCGTTCTTATCTTAGCGTAATGAGGTGAGGCCACTTTTGAACTCATTTGCTAAATTATCATAGGCCACGCCGAAAAGGAATAAACTTCCAATTCCTTGCATATGCAGCTGCGTTCAGCCTCGCAGGGTAAACACGTCAAATGGAGATGGTGGAGCCCGGCTAAGGGACAAAGAGCATCTATGTGCAAGTGACAGATGACAGGAAAAAGAAAAGAAAGGTAAGCTGTGTGATGGGAGATGTTCAAACGCACTAAAACACAGAGGAGTGCTGCACAGGGCAGTGGGAGTTCATGTGTTACATCCGTTTACGTGTTAATGCAGCCTGACAAAACCTGCAGGTGGCACCATTTATAGATTAGTCCTGCAGTCACACTGCTTTTCTCATTCAGCAGTGGATATCTGAATGGCCTGCGAGGGAACAGTGTTCTTTGTAAAGGTTCATATCTAAATGTGTCCACAATTGTAGAGCTGTAGCAACAGGTTCTTTTGTATAAATGGGTCGTATATCATGCTCAATGATTTATTTACTGGATACTGATTAAAGTTCAGATGCAGGTACATTATTGGATTGAGGCAAACGCCCATCATTACAAATCTGTCCAGTGGTTCAGCAACATTACTCATCTTCAATTTGAAAACAAGGTAAAATCTAAGTAAAGATTAATAAGTGTTCATGTAGAAATGTTTAGGTTGAACTACAATTACACTCAGTAGAGCATAACCTGCCAAGGCTCCATCAGTCCCCTCATAAAACTACATTAAAATTTGGTAGATCCAGATTTATATTTGGATCGTAAATTATAAATATTTGTTCCTTTAAAAAAATGTCAATCGAGATCCATGAATTATTTTCTGAGAAACAGAAATGGTGATAAATGTCTTTATCTTATAATGTTAAAGAAAAAATATTTCCGCCCACTGATCGGGATCCACACATATTTAATGAGATTATTATATGACTTGTAATGATGTGTACATTTGTGCAGGGGCTGTTCAGGAGTGGGTTTACTGCAGGCCACTTGTATCAAGATCAATTACAAAATGAGCACATTAGCACTAAAATAATGGACAATATTAAGTTCTAATCCTTTTGAAGCCTCGTGGTAAAACAGTGGTAGATTTGGTCTTTGTCTGCTCCAGGGATAAACTATGAGGGATTTAGAGAAAGATGGATGGAAGAACAAAAAGGACCTTTTCCCCTGCTACACACCCACTGGCATTGGAGAAGCCTGATGGACGTTATTCTTGAATTAAATAACAAGATATTATAAAATGAACTCATAATAGTCTTTAAAATGATGCTTGATGAAATGATACTGTTGTGAAAAGGAGAGAATTTAGTTTCTATTATTTTATCCAACTGATGTCAACCCTTGAAATGTGTATATAATATTTGACAAATAAGACATAGATCAAAACTCAGGATTTATTAACTTCCACTTTTACAAAAACAAACATTCAGGACTTCAGGCTTTACAGATCAAAAAATCATAAGAACTCCAGACGCTCGTCCACTCATGCATCAAATACTGGGAAATAAAAATGAAGACACAAAATCGTCTTCACTACACTTTCCTCTTCTGGGTGCTGATGTAGAGAACTGTGGAGAGAGAGAAAAGAGAGAGATTCAAATGTGCAGCTTTATTGAACAACATAACATCTCAGAAGCCAATTTCAGAAGTGTAATTTCATCTTTTATTGTCATTTGATGAGATCATGCACCAAATGAAAAAGTCTGAGCTTTCTAGAGGAACAGAGTGATTTAATTTCAGTGACAAGTGGTTGAGAATATCAAGATCTAAAATTTAAATTGCAAAACGGGAAAACCAGAAGGGAAAGTGGAAAAAGCCGTAAAATGTCAAAAACATTCAAACTTACAAGCAAAATTAGAAACATCAATCGAATGTTGTCTAAACTAAATAAAGTTGAATCCAGCCAAAGGTTTTAATTAGTTTTTATTATAAATGCTTGTATTTATTGACTGAAAAGTCTGCTACAGTTGTGGATTCACATGGAAATGGTGGCTAGTTGTGAATGTTCCCTACAGCTGATGTCTGAGACTGTTTGCAGTCAACCCACCCTTCACATCCCATGGTTGACCACAGATTAATTATCTGTTGGAAACACTGACGCATTGCAGATTGCAAAAAATATATATTTTGGGACTATCTACAGAAGTACTGAAGCCAGCTGCAGCTGGTTAGAGTTTTCATTCTTATTTCAAATGTATCTATGGCTGCTGTTTATCACACTGAGCACTCTGTTGACCAGTGTGACTCCCAGTCGAGAGGGATTCATACAATAGATCCAGTATATGGCTGGAGTCCGATATATCTGGACAGATGGATGAAGCTACACACTTGAGTTAAAGACTAGTGCAATCATTCATAGTTCATTCATTCATAGTTCATTCATTCATAGTAAGCCAAGAGGCGGTGGACTAGTGGCAGAATAACTGGATTATGGGTAGAAGGTTACGGATATCGGACTGGAAGGTCACTGGTTCGATTCCTCGCGGTGACAATACAGCACACCTGCCAGGACAACACCCCGGATCTGGTCCAAAGAACACTATCCCTACCCCCACTGTCTAAGTGCCCCTGAGCAAGGCACCTTACTCCACAAACATCTGCTCCCCGGGCGCTGTGCACGGCTGCTCACTGCTCTGTGTGTCCTGTGATGTTCACCAGATGGGACAAATGCAGAAGACTAATTTCCTACTCTGCATGTCGTGTGATTGTGCATGTGCTTGGACCAATAAATGTATCTTATCTTAATGTCTGTTTCTAGTGAATGGCCTGTGTCAGTGGATTAAGAGGAACAGCTCAATTTAAATTATTATTCAATGTACAAATGACAAATCAATTTAAAGCACCACCTCATTAAAACCCCCTTAATGCATCAGGCCTTCTGTGTCAGATCTATTTTGTTTAATTTCACCAGTCAATGTTTTGGTGAACTGGAGCAATAAGGACAATTTGATGTTAATCTAAAACACTGTGCATTAAAATGTCCTCAAAACAGAGAAGATATACAGTCTTTGGTTATCGAAAACACCGCTAAGTTAAATACATTCAAGAGTAGTACACTCGTTAAATATCTTTTTGAATAAGTTTATTAATTGATAGAACCTCGACTGGGATTCAAAAAATTTCTCCTCAGCTGAAGTCTCAGGGGCCGAGTATCCTGCCGACCGGCTGACGGTTATATTTAACAGAGATATTTAAAAAAATAATCATACCATCTGTAATGTTTGACATGGGAACTAGTAAGTACTTATTTAAAAAGGGGAATTCACAGTAGTCAATCCTTTCAGATCAGATGGAAACATAACTTTCCAAATCTGTGTATCCTAAAACAATATTGTTTATGACGTGGACTCCACCCTTTTTTTCTTTTTGAGAACAAAATCCTACTTGTGTGTTTAATTTCCACTAAACCTCTATAGACCTCACATGGCAGGTTACTGCCCTCAATTACCTGATTCATCTGAAATACATTTAAAGAAACATTTCATTATAGCAGTAACAGATTTGGGGGGTGTGCTATCATCACTAATGACTAAGCTGCTCATATGAGGGAAAATGTTAATAAGGTTCATGCCTGTTTGACAGTTAGACAACACAAATCACTGTAGTCCTTTTCAAATACTTTTAGATTTAAATATAAATGGACAGACAGTATTGTTTTACTGTGTGAGGACAAATGCTACATGTCCATAGATGTCAAGGGACGGGAAATCCTTTATTTCTGTAAAAGATGAACACCACTGTCACAAGTCTTGACAACAAGAACTTAAATATAAATATAACTTACCATTGTTTCCTCTTAGAAAAGCGTCTCCATACTTGTTCTTGAGCTGCCCGTTGACATACTCCTCTGTCTGCTCGATGGCGATGTTCATGTACCCATCCAGACAGGCCAGCACACCTGCACGTGAGGGACACACAGGGATGTAAATGTGTTTATATATATAAAGTGAACACAACTTGAACAGAGATCAGACTGAGACATGTCCGCGGCCTCACCTCGGTAATCCACCCCCGAGTTGAGCTTGACCACCACGGGTCTGCCGATGATCTGCTTCAGGAAGTCACTCGGGGTCTGTTTCCTTAGACTCATCTCGACGTTTGATCTGTGGGTTGACAAACAAAGGTTGATGCTAGCTGCTGCATTAGCATCATCAGCTAACGAGCACCGCACCACGTCCCTTACTAACTAACTAACCAGTGCTCGATAGCTTACATTTGCTACATCAAAGTGTGTTTTATTGAGTACTGAGTTTAGTAATGTTGATGTTTTACAAAACGCAACCATGGTAATATATACTATTTGGCTTGCATTTAGCGTTAGCCGCTAGCTAAAGAAGTGTAGCTAACCCGCTAATTACCATCTATTTCATTGAAAACGCTAACGTGTAATGTAGTCAGAGCGCCCTCACACGTGTAGTAACTTTGTGCGTGTTTTCGTGGAATCGACGCAAACTAGTGAACAAGGTGACGTGTGTTTTTATCAGGGTTGTTAGCGGTAGCATCGTGTTTAGCTTCTTCTCACTCACCCGGCTGACGATATCCAAACGATTGTGGGAGCTGTGAACCAATCAAAGGCTAGCACTGTACGGCAGCCGAGGAAGGACAAGGGTCTGAATAGTACTGCGACATGACGTCAGAGGGAGAAGAGAAGACAGAGATTTTAACACTGAAGGTTTGACGATGTTAAATATACTTTGATTTGTTTAAAACACATGCTCACTCTACATATCATACACATTTTAAGTTTGCTGAACTCATGTTTAAAGGTTTTTATTTGACACTCTACGAGCAGATGGAAAAGTTGGGACCTACACAACAACCTCAAATTTAATATGAGAGGCTAAGATCATGTCAACTTAAATGCCTACTTCAACTAATCATTATTCAGCTGGTGATTGTCTGTATTTTCTGTCTGTCATCAGGTATTTTGAAAAGGTAAGGAGATAATTCAAAGTCCTTTACATATACATAGATGACCAACTGTAAAAGCTACATAAGATGATACAAAACGTTACTTGATTACTGAGTTAAAAATGGATAATGTTAAAAAGAGCTACATCCAGAATGAAAAAAAATATATATAGAAGAAGAATTAAAGACTGTAAGTAGCGTTGCTGTGTTAGTAATTAGTTACTGTTTGATTTAATAGAATACCATTTTAAACAGGAAAGTCTGCAGCTCTCTTGGAGCTTCTTGCACATGTGGTGCATAAATGTTAAAAGAATTTATCCAACTACAAAATCCTAATAGCTCATTCATCTATGTCATTGTTGTTCAAAAACGTAATCAAGAATAATAGTCAGTGCACCGCACGCTATTCCCATGGGACAATAACACTCACTTAGATGTACATGGGCTTTGTAGTTTATTTTAAGTCAACCCACACCCGCTGTCCTGCTGCTTAAAAAACTCACTACAGCATCAATCCCTGGCAGATGCACTATTTACTCTCAATTACTATTTACTACAAAGTATCACTGTCTGAGAATGACATTTAACTTTTTTTGAGAGAGTAAAAGCTTATAAGTCTCATAGTTTAAAGATTTACATAGTTAAAAAAGGGACAAACAGGGTTCAGGCTTGAAGCCATAAACAAGCTTACTGCCTTGTCGTTATCAAAACAATTCCTGGAATGCACTGACTTTCACAGATCAACTTGTGTGTCACATAATCTCAGGGAGGATTTTGTCCCTGAGATTCTGTGCTATGCAGAGGTTTTACAGTCCAGCCTCCTTGGACCTGTGCAAGCTCTCACAGTCGTGAACATAAGTCATGATGGAAGTTGGCTGCTATGCTGGACAGTAAACCTTTAGTCCAGCACCGGAGCTCTGGGTCGTGGTCTGATCTGCCGACAGGGCAGGAGAATAATGTCTGGATCTTGATGGAGACTGTATAAATCCATTAGAGCTGGAACTATAAGTCCATTAATCAAGTAGTCAATTGGATGTTTTGATAAATAATTTCCCTGCTTTTTTTAAACAGAACTTCTAAATATTTGGTGGTGCCGACTTTCCAAATATGAGGATCTAATGCTTGCCTTTGTTATATATCATAGTTAATTGTTTTTTTTTAGGTTTGTGGAGAGTCGCTTGGATAAAACAAGTGAATGACTACATCACATCGGGTTGTGGGACTTATAACAAGCTTTTCTCCCATGAAATTCACATCATGGTATAATATTCTTAAAGGGACATTGGCTCTTAAAATAATTTAGTTTCTTTTTTTAAATCCGTCATAGTTTTGTCATGGGTCTTATGTTTCAGGAGTGTAACTAAAACTAAAGGTCCGAGAGGATTCAGACTTTTTCTTTATTTTATTCTGCCCCAGCTCTGCTCTGTTGTGAAGGATACGAGAACGTCTTCCATCTGACAAAACTCTGGTTGCTGGGTGCATGACCCAAACACTGCACAGCTTGGAAGGTACATGAAAAATGGTGTAGGGGGGAAATCGGGATGAAATGGTGAGGTGAAAGATAGAAGAGGATCGGGGGAAGGAGGGAGGGAGGGTGTGCCTGTACGTGTTAACAGAGACAGAGAGGTTGCGGGGAAGAGAGCGAGAGGGAGAGAGACGGCGAGAGAAAGAGGGATTGTGAGAGGTGGAATCATAAAGTACTTCTTGTGTGTCTAGACAGGTTGCTTGTTAGGAGGGCACGGCTAGCCCTGTGGAGGCTAGAGGTTAATTTAGTATCTGCTGCTGTGTTAAACTAAGGTCAGTACTACAAGTCCTTAAGTCATAAACAAGAGTGGTTAAGAGCCATGTATACACCTAGGCACCAGTTAATGAATATTCAATGAAGGGTTTTTTTCCCCTGTTGCCTTCGTTGTTGCTTGTTTAGAAAGAAATTTTGGAAATATAAAAATAATCCACAGTTTATTTCTGTGGTCTTGAAAAGTGACCTCTGCACACTTATGTTTCCTCGCCCCTTTTTTTTTATCATAGTCCACGGCCTTAGTCGTAACTGAAAGTGTCTTTCTGCTCTTAGAAATGGGGCACGCTAATTATGCAGCTCTGTCCCTGACTGCACCAAATGTAACCACCGATAATTTGATTACTGTATAAATAATAAAACTAATAATTTAATAACAATGTGATGATAAAGTTATAAAGTTTCCCCTTAAAATGAGATTTAAACTTACGACCAAGGTTATATCCTCACTGGCATTTGATGCAGATGTTTTATAATGTGGCTTGGTAGGAGGGCAGGCATTGAGAGAATATGCGAGTCAAACAAATGAGCTTCCATGGTATCCAAGGGAATAAGTATGTTTTGCTCGTAACCTGCAGAAAATCCACAGACGATAGATCACGATTCAGCTGGAATGGGGGTTAATTGTAAACATTGACACTGTGGCCTCAGATTATCAAGATCACATCCTATTTTACGACAGCCTCAGTGATGGCCACGCATTGTGCTGCCTTTACAATATGTGGAATTAAAGTGCAAAGGTGTGCATGTAACGTTCTCTGAAACAGGAACCACATTCATCAGTATATTCAGCTTCCAGTCTCGCTCTTATCTTATTGACAGACATTTAAAACAATCTTCTTCTTTTTTTTTACATTATGTGACAATGGTCTGTAAAACGGTCACTCTTCATTTCATTTCAATATTGCTGGTTATGTATATGCTTGTTTATCATTTCATCTGAACACCTCACTTTTTAAAAAGGTTTTTATTTAAAACTTAGCAAAAAGATGTGACTGACATTACTCTTATATTACTTTACTATATATAACCAAACAGAAATTTATTTAAATAATGTGCTGTGGGTTAAATTGTCTTTTGGGTTAAAGCATTTTTCAGTGTTTAGAGTATTTACTAATATTCTATGGATCGTTTTATAACTAAGTATATTTGAATAGCACTATTCTACATAGTGATACATTTTAGGAGATTGTACAAGCAATATTAATTTTAACATTAACATACATTTTATTAGTAGTATCATTGTATTGAGTAGTTATCTTTTATACACTGCAATTATATTCCAATTATCAATATCAATTAAATTATTTGCAATTCCATTTCTCTTAGTTCAGTCTGGCTCTCTGACACAATTAAAACATCAAAATGATCCAGACCTTCAACATTTGGACAAACAGTGAGGGACTCTCCTTCCAAAATGCTCTGACCTTCTAGTACGAGAGTGGTCAGAAACAGTAGCGCTGTCAATTGAGAGACAAATCCTGTCTCCATCTTCTGACCCCTTAACCCCCAGGGGCGTGCTAGTGAAATAGACAGATTATGGGGACGAGAGATGCTATTGTAGTTGGGAAATGGGGAACTGGACCAAAGGAGGAAGGGGCTCAAGGTAAGAGGGAATGAGAAGGAGCAGGCGCATCCCTCTTGAATCCAAAAGCAATATGCAGGCTGGGGGTGGAGGTGGAGCAGCAGGATGAGGGGAGAGTCTAGACTGCATTGACCCTTCTGAAGCCAGGTTTTCTCTTCAGGTCAAGCTTGATATGGAGAAGATAATGGAAAAGCTTGGGGGAGTTTTCAAATAAAAAAAACAGATTGGTAGAAAGAGTATCCCTGGTCTTGCTTCTATGTAATCCCTAACTGTATGGAGGTAATAGCTTGGAAGTGATGGGAAACCTTTCTCTCACCAAAAAGGGGCCAGGAGACCTCAGCTGCACGGCTTCATGCTTGGATCTGTGGCCTTTGTAGCAACAAGGGTTGTTATGGATGGCTCACTTGTTCAAAGCTCTCGTGACTCTTTTCATCCCTGCCCTCTGCTCAGGTCACTGTGCAGCAGCAAAGGTGCTTTCAAAGACAGGAGGTGTGGTCTTCAAATCCACTTTATGTCCTATGTATGAGTTCTCAATTCCTTTGTCATAACCTGTAACTGCACATTAAAGAATGAAAATGTATGAGCTGTGGTGAATTACCCACACGGGGAGCGCAACAAGTGTCCCTGTGCTTTGGGTTTTGCTCCCTATTATTTCCTTGCCAATGACAACTTCCACTTAATGACTCAGTTGTGAGCACTGACAGTTGACAGCGGTTGGCTGGCCTGGGGGCCCCCATGCTGAGGGAGGGGGGTGGCGCGCTGCAGACGAGGTGGGATGTAATCACTCCCTGTAATTTGGAGGAAATCCACTGAGCTGCTCACAGTCGAGATGAAAGCCCCCCCTCTTGTTCTGACTCTCCACAGCCACCATGCTCCACTGCTCGCAACAGCCTCAAAAAAGAGAGGTTCAGAGAACCAATTCTGCCTGGTCGGCGTCCCCCAGGGGTTAGTATTGGGACCATCTCAAATCAGTTTCAGCCCTGGAGCCATGTTCTCTCCCCAAGGAGAGGCTCTGCCGACAGACAGGCTGCCCGTCCTGTGCTGTGTGGCCCATGCACAGCCAGCCAGCGAGCACACAACTCTCCTGAGAACGTCCTTAGTGGAAAGAGAGCTCAGTGGAGCTTATGCTGAGGGATCCGTCTGTATCTGTCTGTCTGTCTGTCTGACACCCTCCCATGTCACCTTTCCCTGTTCCGCTTCCCTTTATACCTCAATCTGAGGCAAGCAGAGGAAGCACTTTAAATCCAGTGTCCCTTTTCTCAAAATAAGGAAGACTACTTACAATAAACAATTTTTAACAATATGCCAAGCTTGTGGCTTGTGTGGATAGATTTGTCCTTAGAAGCGCCCTGCCATTAGAATAATTATGTGCACAGTAACTAATAATTACACTTTGTTAACCTGAGCATACCTTTTTTGTCTAAATGTCAATTTCACAAGGAAATTTGGCTCAGGCCATGAGCAAATTACTCAGTTTTGTCACACAACACCACCGTACCAAGTTGTCAAAGAGACACTGTAGTGGTTTTGCTTGATAGATGGTGAATGGTGCTTATACAAGGAGCCACTCCAGTGCGCCCATAAATATGCATCGTGACATTTGGAACAAAGCCCCTCGTCCTCTCTTTCCTGATGAGCTCTGCCTGCATACTATAACATATTGCCATACTGTCACACCTTGTGTTTCATAGCCAATCTCTCTGTTCATCAACTTGGCAGATAACCTCTAGATGCTGACAGATGATATGGGGGGTGGCATTAGGCCTCTATTGTATGCAAAAGCAGGATGCAATTTTCCTTCAGTGGTGCTCACACAAGTAATTCATATTAAGTCCTTATTATTTTATGATGTATGGTGTTATTAGTGTTTTAAAAGAAGGTTACACTTTCGACAATCATGGCTTTCAGACAGTTTTAAGAAAAGTCTATCCAGATTTCCCCTATTGTTAAATAACAGGTCAGGGTGAGGACGTGTTCTCACTTTAACAGACCATAGTAAAGTAAGTGCAGAAGAATGCTCCCTGTTCTAACTGTAGCAACGAGAACATAGCTGGCCTCCTTCTCCAAACACCTCATTGCTTTAGAAAGGAATAAATATCCAAGACAGCCAGGAGCAGTTCCTTTCAAATCCCACACACACACGCATATCTCTCTCTTTCCCCCCCACGTCTCACTCTCACTCTCTCTTTCTGTCATTTGACCAGCAGTGCTTCCTGCCACTGAGGACCTGTGACTCAACAGCCAGAATACAGCAGCGTTCTCTTGCCCGCCCTCTTGAATATTCATAGAAATCAGAGGACCGAAGCTCAGACCCTTCCATCTTGTATCCGTCCACATTTATATAAAAAGTGCATGTGTGTGTCGAGGGGAGGGGGGGGTTGTAAGTGAGCACCAGATATCCAAACGGGTGCTGTGAGAGGGGGCGTGGGGGGCTGTTTTACACTAATTTCTTTATCCCTTTCACAGGAGTGCCATGTTACAAGAGAATTCCTGAGGCGAGCCAATGGCCCGATAAATCTGCCGGAGCCTCTCTCTCAATTTGTCTCCATGGAATGTCAGCTGGCAAGCGCCCAGACACCGAGAACCTCTTTTCACAATGCGCCAATCTAACAGACGAGATCCCATGTTGGAGCTACAGTACAAGGACTGGCATGGATAAATTGCCACGTGCCTTATCTGGGTCTCTTTATAGTCTGACTGTCTGAGGTCTTGCTCCTCACACGGCCCCGCGAAGGCCACCTCCTCCCAGACCTGCCAGTTAACCCTGAACGGCTGAGCGGATGACATTGACAAAATGCAGGTGTCACCGCGGAGGAACCTGTGATATGACACAGACGCCGTGTCCACCCGTCTCACTCCACATGACCCACAGTGTGAACAGAAACTGTCCTGTTCTGGTGTCGTTCATCACGGCGCCGCGCAGCCTCCCAGAGAGTTCGGTCCAGGTGGTGGAAAGGCAGAGTGGGAGAACAGACCATGTTTGTGTGAAGATGCAACAACTATCTCTCTCTTTTTTTTTCTCCCTTTCTCTCTCCCTCCCTCCCTCAATCCCTCCCTCCCTCCCCCTTCTTCAAGCAGACTGCTGTAGCACTCTTTGTACTCTATTTAAAGGTTGTAGGTTAGAAAAACAAGATTCCTTCCCACCTGTACCCCTAAATGAGTCATGAGCCATAAATGAATTCATCAGTTTATTTATGTACAGTTTTAGCAAGACAACACCAACATACAGATAAATAAGAGCGTGCAGTTGTTTTTCAACCATCGTCATATCAAGTGTTAATTACAGATTTATAAATTATTCATCGTCTACCACAGTAATTAATTAATATTACTCAACGTCAGCTAACAGAACAATAGCACATTTAACCAGTGTATATGTTTATATTATATAATTCAGTAATGAACTATAAACACGCACACAGACACAGATAGAGCTCGTCCTCTAGTTACATTGCAGTACAATTACATGATGACATGGTATCACGATGTGGTAATCTGAGCCTTTTAAAATATCTTTATTTTTCTAAATCAAACGATGTAGGACAAAATTAAAACGCAAATAAATTCCACCCTTCCCTCTACAACGATTTCCACACAGCCAACCACACAAGCGTATTTAAGGGGTTCATGTTACTGCATGACAGTTGGCATGACTGTAAAAAAAAAGGCATGTGCCAAGTGGAGCTGCCAGTTCTCAGCATGGCCGGTTTTAATATTTTAATGTGTTTCATTACAACAGTACGGGCCAGATAGCCTCTCTGACGTCCCTGCAATTGTCTGCAAATGAACAAGATTACATGACAAGCCCTGAATGACAGAGATACCCGCTGCTGCCTACCCCAGCCACTTATCTGATGGTAGCCTAGCAACAGATCCCTGACCTGGCTTTGACCTCCACCCGATAAGGTCAACACCTGAAGGCTCTCCCATTGGAGGGCTGGCGGAGAGAGAGGTGGAGCTTGGGGATGTAGGGAGACAAAGGACTCACAGAGCAAGGGCAGCCTCCTCTGCATACAGTTCCCCGCTGACAAAAAATGTTTGTACAAAAGGCTGCCAGACCTCGTCATGTGCGTTCGTTATACCTGCGTGTGCCTGCGCCTCAGAGGCAAGCCAATCACATAAGACCGGTGGAAGAAAGACAGCATTCTGCCGGTGCAGGATCCCCTTAAAGGAATTCAGACAGCAGGGGTCTTATTTTACACAGGGTCAGAAACCCTTTTCCCCCCTCAACACGGAATCAATGTGTGGAAAAAGCAGCTGCTGTAGCTGCTCATAATGAAAACTATTGTGGTGACGAATAGAGGAGGTGCATTATGAAAGAGGTACTGCATGAGAAATTAATCGAGCAGAGCAGCCCACCCTGATAGACGTACCCACTTGTCTGTCGTCTATGTGCAAACACACACATACGAAACCTCACTCGGTGTCGCAGCAGTGATATGGAAGTTAATCCAAATTGTGATAGTGGCGATATCCTATTAGACCATGGCAATAAAATCAAGCTGAGGCTGGTAGCACATTACAGATATCAGAACATGTTCAGCACGCTCCATTACAATATGAAGTGACATTAATCAGCAGGGGCCCTCCTACACACACACACACACACACACTGACGCAGAAAACAAACATACACACACACAGACAGACACACACAGGCCGAAAAGTACAGCCCAAAAGCCAAACATATTCAAATGTTGAAGTGCTCTGCATGGATAGAATTTAAATGGTGGAAAAATGTAACTCTGGCCTTTTGCGAGACAAATTCCAACATATTGTAAAGAGAAAAAGACAGTGAGGCAGCCAAGGGCAGCGAGGTAGACAAATGAATAGCTGTCCATAACACTTATTGTAATTATTTTAGCTCACCCACCTCCTGCAATAGAATTAGAGGCAGGTGATTGTGTTACTGTGGTGGTGCTCTGTGACATTGTGTGAAAAACATTCTGTAGTTCAGTATGAAAACTGCTTGAAATGATAAAAGGGCACATCATTTTTATTGGAGCTGTGTTAGCAGAGGTAATGTCATCCGGTCGCTGCTTCCTTTTCAGTCTTTAGTCAGACAGGGCTCAAGCTAAGTTATACATTGTGCGTCTCTTTCAATCTGACGTGCAGCGTTGGCACTGCAGGGATGATCACTCAGCTTGTCAGGTTTGGCACTGCGAGCTAAAATAACTCTTGTCCCTGAGTCTCAGGACCTTCACTTCCCTCCAGGGCCTTTTGCAAGACCTCTGGCCCAGTTCACCCAGGGCAACCTAGGCTCCTCCTCTGTGTATGTGTGTGTGTGTGTGTGTGTGTGTGTGTGAGGCTTTGTGTGTGTTTGCACTCTCTCCTTACTGCGGGTAACTGTTGAAGGTCAGAGGGCAGGAAGTTGGCCACCTGCCTCTGTCACTAGTAAAAGAAGTCGAGCAGAGAGAGAGGAAGCAGAAGCAGGAGAGTAAGACATGTCGGGCAGGAGGTATGAGTGAATACAGTAAGGCTGTGTTCATGCCTCTCTATGACAGAATGTGCAAGAGGGCCAGTCAAAATCTTTAAACCAGTAAGAACCATTGTCATTTAACTCACATCCTCGAAACTCTCCTGCTCATGTTCTTTATTTAAGTTTGTGAAACTTAGTTTTTCTGATCTGCAGACGTCATGCCTGGTTAAAGGAAATGACTTAAGGATTGAAGGAAATGACTGCTGTAAGCGTTCTGAGTTCCCCACGACCACCGCTGAATAACCTGGTGCAGGGATCTCTCCATTGGCGTTTGCTGTAGGCGACAACCCTTCTCGCTCCCTGCATAAATGTGCCAACCGGGGACGAGTGCATAGAAGGCCAGAGGGCAAAGGGGGAGTGAACCACCTGCTTCTGTCACACTGTCAGGATGAAGGCGGACGAGTGCAAACAGGGTGAAGTGTGTGTATGTGTAGGGGTTGGGTTGGGGATATTGCATAGGAAGGGTGTGGGGACAGGTGGCACGCCGGACAGCGCTGGCACAAGCCGTCCCAGGATTTATCACTCAGCGACAGTCACGGCTGGGCAGAGGACAGATGTTTCTGTTTACCCCAGGGCAACATCTGACTGGCCGAGCCTAACGCTAGTCCTACCAGACGGTAGCCTGCACAGGACAGGGCCTGAGAGGATAGGGGAAGATAGAGAAAAAGAGACGGAGGAGGAATCTGGAGGATGTTCAGTTTGCCCCCAAGGCGGATAAGCAAGTTAGCTCATTTCTCTGCAGTCTGCTCCATTCTCCACTGAAGCACCTGAAACTCATTTAGCCCCCGCTAACAGTTGTGCCACTACGGGGAACCATTTTAATAAGTAGTAATAATGCCGACTGACAATATGAGCTGTTTTCCAAGCAGGGAAGCTGCACCAGTTATTGCGAAGTGAAACAAAACAGTTCTAATTGATCTGAGTACATTCTTGGCTTAGTTAAAAAAAAGCACTTGCAGATGCACAGCACTTAATGTGTGTTATTCGTGGGCTATTCGGTGAAAGCCCTTCTGCATTAGTGTGTGTTCCAGTTGGGAAATTTGAGAACTGTCACCGGTGATATAGCTGGAGCGCTCATCCCTGGGGCAATGAGGAATGACCTTTAGGTTCGACCCTGATTTAGGTCATGTCAGTGTTGCCATGGCGACTATCTGCAGACTGTCCTGTTGCCAGCATTACCTCAGCTGCCTGGCATGGTCGGGGTCAGGGAACAGGCTGTGACCTCCCTGCGGTGATCAAACCTAACAGGGAACAACAGCACCACCGAGAGAAGCTCCACTGGGGCTTATTCACTGGAGATGTTTTGTGAGTGTCGTAGAAGTTTCTGATGATTTATGTCTGGATTAAGTTTGCCTGTTGAATTGAGTTTGATATTTTGCATCAAGTCTACTGTCACTCATTGCTGCTAATGTGGTGTAATAAGCAAAAAGTGGAAGATTTAGCGCTGACTAAATCGCCCAGCCTGAAAAAAAAACACTAAGATGAGAATCTCAGCTGCACATTTGGGTTGTTAATTCAAAATGTGTAAGTATATCTATCTAACAAATCTGGAAACCCACCGAACAAATTCACTTATTTAGGATTTCATTAAGCTGTCAACAGACATGATGCATTAGTGAAAGTATAAAAGATTTGTTAGCAGTGTATTTGACTTTATAGACATCAGAACTGATAAGAACCAGAAATATCTTTATTAAAATCACCTTTTTATGTTTTTGTTTCTAGTTTATCTATCTTCAACACAGGATTACAAACATATATATGCAGCATATAGCCTACTCTACTCTTATCTGCGCTCAGGTCAAAGCACCAGTCCATACGCAGGTGCAGAGTGAGATACACAGCTGTCTACACATGAGCACACTCACACAAGTCTAGTAAACATTGCAATGTAAATCACCAGCCGACACTTCCCTCTCCTCAACTAAAGGACCTAATGGGATGTCTTAATCATTTCATGCAGGAGATGCGATGATATATAACTCCTTTCTATTTGTGGAGCGTGTTTGTCCACTCTCCTCCTGATAGGCCCCATTTAATCATGTTGTTCTGTTTCCTAATTAGCAGAAATGCAAAGTGTCTTTGTCACCTGTGGACAGCCAAGAGCGCTAATTTGGGCTTTTCACTAATTGCCACGGTAACGAGCCTCCTGCGCCTCCGCTGGGGGTGGGTGGAAGGCATGGCAGGAGGAGGACGGAGGATGGAGGATGGAAGGATGGAGGGATGAAGACACAGCTCTCCTCACACACGGGCCGAGGTGTGAAAGAACGCGGCGGGCCAACAGAACGCAGCCTGGAGGAGTCCAACAGCAGGGAGTGGGGGACAGCCTGCGCTGTGAAAAAGCCCCAACACCCAGCTGAGAAGGAGGAGGATTCAGCTCCGGCCAGTTCTGCTCCTTCAACTTTGATGAGGAGATGACTACATTGGGTTGGATATAGTCTCTGGACACTTCTCTGACACTGACACCTGTTATTAGCCCCCATCTGACTAAAAATACTGGTTCCCACACATATGTTCTGTGCCATTCTTTTAATAGACAAATAGGTATAACTCAGCAGGCCGTTTTTAAATTAGTGGCTTAACATGGATAAAGCCTGTGTGCTAGAAACGAGGGGTGGGAGGAGATGGTGATGAAAATAAACCTAATGGAGACGTATAATAATGTATCAAACATATGTGATTCTCTTTTGTTGTTATTAATTGTGCCTTCATTCAACTTTTGTATGGTTAATACATTACATGGTATGTCAGTGAAAAATTTCCATAATTTAAGACTTTAAACTATCTATCTATCTCACTCTTCATCAATACACAAAGGAATTCGATGTGCTATGATATTATTAAAACTAATATATGAATACTCCAATTCAAACTAAGTACTGGTATTAAAAATAAGTAAAACTTATTCATCTTTCAACCTTACATACATACCTACCATCCATCCATCTATCTAATCAGAATTGGGTTTTATTGCCAAGCAGGCTTACAAATACAAGGAATTCACTGTGGTGTAATTGTGCAGGTATAAATATACAAAACAAATTTAAAAATAGGATACACAAACTAAACATAAAGAGATACTGTAAGCACCAGGGTGGGATTGTGCAATATGTTGTAAGCAAACATGTGAGACTTGATTGTGCAAGACATCTATCAATCTCTCTATTCATCTATCTATCTATCTATCATCTATCTATCTATCTATCTATCTATCTATCTATCTATCTATCTATCTAATCTATCTATCTATCTACTATTCATCCATCCAGGGGAATATGTTGAATGTCTAACATGTCTGTACCAGTCAATAATAAATCATATTTTTAATTTCCCACCTTGTAATCCCCACCACACTGCATTTTTTTGGGGGATAATTAAATATTTTCCCTGAAACCTAAACACAGGAGCTGAGCTGCTAAAATACAAGATGTTTGTGTGTTTGTGGGCTAAAATTCACGTTGTGCATTCCTGTGCTTTGTGCGTGTGGTGGTCACCGCCGAGACGTGTGTGCATCCCTCGCATAAATTACCCTCTCAGTGATGGGGAAGTTGAATTGAATCGCGTCGCTCGCTCGGCTCCATCAGTCCGGTCTCCGTGCGGAATTACACCCTCTCTGCTAAATTCATTTTCTCTCCGGCAGAACACCCTGAAAGCTCGGGGGCACCTTGTCCGTGCGCCGCTCTCGGGGGCGAGCTCCTCGGTTGTGTGCGTGCACGCAATAGAGTGTGTGTGAGAAAGAGAGTTAGTGTGAACGTGTGTGTGTGTGTGTGTGTGTGTGTTAGTGAGCGCGCGTCAGAGAGTGTGTGTGTGTGTGCTCTGCTGTTGCTGCCCTTTGATCCCTGCATTAGTGTTAGTTAGGGGCTCGCAGACACACACTTGCACCGAGAGCAGCCATAGTCAAGACACGGCAACAACAACAGCGGCGCCTCCTCCGCCCGTGTGTGTGTGTGTTCCCCCCCAACAATACACTTTAAACCGAGCAAAGCCAGGTGCACGACCGAGTCCAGTGGCATCACGGGCGCCTCCGGTCTCAATGGGAGAAACCTTCTTTCTTCTTATCCCCACACAAGGACGAGAATGTGATTAAAAACGGGGGAAAATGCCAAGGAGGAAGCAGGAGCAACCCAAGCGCCTGCCTTCACGTAAGTCGCCCCGCTCGTTCGGTGCCATTTTAGCGGCTCCTCGCGTCTTTTGCGCAGTAGTTTTCGGGTTAAAGAGGTGAAGCAGACAAAAGACTCGGCGGAGGTTATTTCTCCCCTTCTTCTTCTTTCTGTTAGGTCCGAGCGAGGCAGCCATGTTGTTGGCGACGGGCAACGTTAGCTTGGGCAGTGCGTGGATAAACGATACGTGGCTTTATTAGAAAAAGAGCCGAACCGGCGGAGGTCCCGGTTCCAGCTTGGGAAAAAAAGGGGGGAAAAGGTTGCGGTCAGTGGGGCATATGTGTCGGTTGTGTGTGTGTTCGAGAGAGGGAGAACAGCGGTTGTCGGTTACGGAGGGGGGGGTTCGCCTCCACTAGGTCGCTTTTCGGTTAGAAAGGGGAGGATCTGGGAGTCTGGCCGCAATAAAACGAAGGGTCAGTCGGATCAGACGAGGCGGACTGCCCGTCACCCCCGGTGCTCCGAGTTAGCATCCAGCCGCTACCTACTAGCTCAACTTCCATTTCCTCCCGTGTGTGTTTTTAAACCCTCCAACTTTCACCTCGCAGTTTGCCCCGGACCCGGATTCGTCCGCGCTTGCTTGTTTGTTTGCTTGTCGTCGTCGACTTTAAAACAAAAGTGTGTGTGTGGATGGAAGTTGTTTGTTTCTCGCTAACCCTTCTCGCCCCGCCGAAGCTCCGTGTCCCTTTTCTCCCTCTCTACCCCTCCCAGTCTGCACGCAGGCTGTGTGAGAGCCATGGCCGGTCACCTGAAGTTCAGGGTTTTTCCCCCCCGTCCCTTTGCAGCCATTCATTGCAGACAGACTACAATCAATAACGCGGTTAGAACCGGGGGAACGAGACATGTGCTCCTCTCAAACACGGTGGTTCCTCCGCTGGAACCGGCCATAACGTTCTTTTTAACCGGAGCACGTTTTCCTTATTTCTGACCCTGCAGATCTTGGATGTTCGTATTTGTGCCTTTTATCAGTCCAGATCATGAGAGAAGCTGCAGTGACACACTCCCGCCGCTAGAGGATTGCCTCATTTTGATAGTGGCTTATGGTTATTAAAAGGATTTATCCAAGATTCACATGTTTCCTTTTCACTCTCTCGATCATCGATTGCTCTTTACATGCGTGAACAAACATCTCAGTTAGTCACTCTGCTATGCAAATGTCCTGAATAATCAGGGGTGATTCATCTTTTCAATCAACGGCGCCTTGATGCATTTATCTTGTGACACTTCTCCTCTCCGTTTCTTAAATGTCAGACCGTGCCAGCTGCTCAGAGTCGTTTCAGAAGATGCTGCGACTTGGGTCTTCTCGCTCCGGTCCACCGACGTCTAGTTTCATTCGGACGTCCGAGGGTTTTTTAGGGGAATGGGGTGATCTCCGGCACGTGTCACCAGTCTCTCAACATCTCTGACACAAATGTGCATCAGAGGAATTCCTGTAGCGCTGCACAATAAACACAAATGGCCTTTTTCACATTTTATATTTTTCCGGTGCTAATATTCTCTGATCATATTTGACCTAGGGTTGAACTTGGGAAATTGCAGCGGTTGGCTGGGAGGCATAGAGGTGGAGGCTGGGTGACAGGAGGTGCAGTGAGTGACTGTATCTCTCTGTGTGTGTGTGTGTGTGTGTGTGTGTGTGCGAGAGAGAGACACAGGGGCATGTTTGGACAGTGAGTCCTCACTGATATGCTGCATAAAGAATATGTAAGCCACATGGTTGGACTGCACAGAGCAGGGTCATGATAATATAACAGAGTATAACTCATTTCAGCTCTTTCACTTACACTCTACGTCTGTAGGACTGTTTGTACACAGAGTGTGGTTTCCTCATCATTTACCAAAATCTGTGCGTTAAATGGATTTAGTGTGGAGCGAAATTATGAAATTCTTGTATTTGCATTTTATTTCAGTACTAGAAACAAGATTCCTTCTCTTCAACCACTCTATTTGAGATACTCTTCAAAACTATTCCCTGCATCTTCCTCCTTTTGTATTTTGTTAGATTGTAAATACAGTTCAGAGTACACTATTTCTTCATACTTTTATAAGTTGTCTACTATCCTCAACATGTCAACCCAACCGTCAGTTTTTTTTACTTTTTCTTTTTCTGTGTGCAGATATAAACATGTTTTAGCACCAAGTTGCCCACCTAGGGAAATAACAATTGATTATCCATTACAACCTCCAACTGTACCCTGGAGATTAATTTCCACGACTAGGATTATCTTTTAAAAAACAAGCTCTGCATTATAATGACTAAAATATTTAAGGACACACTTGGATGATTTCCTCCCCATTATTATAAAAGTGGGGGACTGAACAAATGTAAGATCTGACAATGAAAATGCACAAAGTTGTGTTTGCGAAGGCGTTCCGATTTTTGGATAACTTGTTTTTCAAAAGATCCACGGCTAAGGGGTGAAAGCCGTGTTTGGCATGGCATCATTATTATACAGTCGTGTAGTGTCCCACATGAAGTCCAATATTTTCCTTTTCTTTTTGGACATGAAAATCAAAGTAAGCCTGTGTCAACCTTTCAATTAAGTCGCTTCGCAAATGGTGTGCAACAAAAATACTCTTCACCCACGTATCTGAAATCATGCACTCTTATGCAGGCACTGTACTGGAGCGCTGCTGTGCCTGTGTTCCTGGGTTTAAATGAAAGCCTTTTCTGATTTAGGAGTTGTTTCCTCCTCAGTCAACAAACTGTCAAAAAAAAAGTATGAATTTGTCAGAAGCTTTTTGCGCTTTGTTTTGGATCTTCCCACTCAAGAATGGAAGTGTCACCTCATGCCACTCGCTGTCAGTCTGTGTGTTTTCATTATTCAGCCAACAACACCCTGGTGGTGTGCCAGCCAACAAGCACAATATCCAGCTTCAAATCTCTTCATCTGTGGTGAAAGAGGCCAAGCTAATACACTGGCTTTAATACGGGAGGTGCTTTATCTTAGCACAGACCCAGATATATGGGTTGTGTAGCCCAGTGTGAACTGTCCTATTGTCTGTGGCACAGCTTGGGAGATGAGACTATTCTTTAAGTGTGTGTGCACGGCACGCACATGTGAAAGTGGACACGTAACCCTTTTGTGTGTGTGTTTACGTGTGTGTTTGTGTGTCTCTGGGTACATAAGGCGGCTATGGAGGTCACAGTACAGTATGGCGCCTTCACTTTGACAAGTAAACATGACCTTTGGTGGCACGAGGAAAACTGCCATTCTTTGTGACCTTGCAGTGAGTTATTGTTTGTGTAAATTTGCTTCCCTATTAAACACTATTAAAAGTTGGGGTTGGTTAAAGTACTTGAAAGTTCTAGTATTTGTATGTGACATTTGTATTTCCAAAATGACTCTAGGTCAGGCTTAAATATTAAGTATACTTTTACCCAATTCTCAGCCAAGACATGCGTATTATAGATATCATTAGATCAAACAAGACCCCATAACGTTTCTCTGCCAGGCATAATCTGTAAATCAATTATTTTTAATGAAAGTGGATGAGTAACCTTACATTGAGTATATATTAAAAATATAGAGAGTGAGAGTCCATATCATAAAGAGCACAGACCATAAGTGTATTGGGACGTGCTGTCTTCTCGTGGCAACGGCTACATTTGGAACGGAGGGATCTGAAACATATCTAGACAGAAATCTGCTCCTCTTCATCAGCCAATAGCTGACTGACTGGGTGGCTCGCTACCTTACTGTAATGGCGGGTCACTGGCTCTCTTCCACTTGCTATGATTATAATGACCTTGGTGGGGCTGGGGCTTGAAAACATTGGATGAAGGGGAAAGGAAAATGAGAGGAGGTTTCAATTTCGCTCTTGGCATTAAATTTGTGGGGAATTTCTGCCAAGAATCCCTCACCTCACCACCACGCCACGTCCCCCCTCCAAGTTGATGTGGCTTGGGTGCTCTGGCAGTGTCGGGCGAGTGGAGCTCAAGCGAATAATGATACACAGGCTTTAACTTAGAAATGAATTAAAGGGCAGGAGAAAGGTGGTGAATACCTCGCTTATAGTACACCGTCACGGAGAGCATGGATACCAGCTTTAAATGAATTCATATTCAGTGGACAGACGGGACTCAGCCTTTTGTGTTTGACAGAAAAAACTGAGACTGGTGTGAATAAACAGTGAGTTGGTCACAGAAGTAGCAATCCCTCGGGGTGTGGAAGAATACTTCCATACATAAGTTAACTTTGTTTAATACTTAATATGATTGGCCAGGCACACAGGCAGCACGGTGGTTTATTGTCATGGCACTGATGTGTTTCTGGCCTTATACATTCACAAAATAAATGAGGAAGAAGAGTCAAATTGTTGTGTGTCTGTATGTTACCGTAGAATAACATGTTACGCCAATAGGTGTAGGTCCAATATACAAAGATAAACATCAATCTACGCTCACCTACTGTCAATTTACAGTCTTCAATTAACCTAGCCCAAATTGTATTCTCTATCTCACCCAACAGTCTTTGGACTTGAGGAGATGCCAGCATAATCAACACAGGGAAAGCATGCAAAGTCTAGACAGGCAGACCGGGATTCAAACCAACAGCCTTGATGAGATGACAGTGCTAACCACTGTATCATCCTGCCACCCATGTCAAATAAAAGTCTTCATTCTCATTTCCATTGAATGAATTCATTTAAATTTTTGTACCTCTATGTTCTATGGAGTATTTGAAATGCAAATGCTTGAAATGTGTAATTGCCGAATACCGAGAGCAGATGCTTTTCTGTAAGAAAATGTCCCCATTTCACAATATCACATCCACCTTTGGATAGTTTGGGTCACATTGACAGACTTGATGTTTCTTATTTGACAAGTTTGCAATGTGAGATGCTTTCATAGGATGAACAGTAGGTGGTATTTGTCGGGTTAGTAATTGTACTTGCTTGGCACATGCAAGAAATTAATTCAAAAGTGCTAATTCCACAAGGGAAGTATTTTTATTGTGTTGATTGATGACTGTTAACTAAAGCATGCTTGTCAGTGTGGTGATTAGCTAGTTTAATCTCGAACAGGTTGCAGACCATCACTTATTATTAAAATCCCCTGTCTAGGTGCACTGTGAATTCATAGTAATTTAACCCTGGGCAACAAGTAGTGGATCAGACAAAACATCTCCACATTGTTGAACTCAAGTCAGTGAAAATTCTCTCATCAGATAGCTGTATCAAACCTACTAACTCATCTCAGATTAACTGGTTTAAGTCTTTCTCCCTGTGGTGTTTAAGCTACCTCCTGCTGCACATTTGAGCATAGCCTAAATAACAAATTTCAGCGTTTATTGGTGTGAATATGGAACAATGATGAATTTTATTATTCTTTATATTTACATTTGATCGTTACTTCCCTGTTAGGGACCTTATTCATTTGATCCTGAATTGAGAGGTACTTTGTAAACTATGTTTCAATATGAATTCTATAGATTTAACCACCTGATGATTGAGATATTACTGGGGTGATAAATAGCCATAGCTGTGTGTGATGGTTGCATATGAGTGTTTTATATTCATTTGTGAATATAACATTTAAATGATAATTGTGGGAAACTAGTGCATATGCCCCTGTTTCTACAATGATGTAGTTGTTTTGGCCATGAGTGAGCGGCACCTCATGTGAAGACTTAAGTTTTTGTTTTGTTTATGACTAATCTTGTCCAGCAATTCAAGTTAATTTCTCCAAAGATTCCACTCTGAAAGTAGACAAGCCTTGATGTCAAGTAACAAATGGATTTGATATGTTTTCTTTTGTGCCTGCAAGACACAAGTTGTGTGTCAGAAGTCTAAAGTAACTTACCCAACGTTTTTAAACCTTTTTTGTGGGAAAACAACAAAAATGTGCCAAGGAGATTCTAGGTGTAGTTTTACCGTTTTTATTTAAAATACTCTGTTAAATGTTAACTGTTTTAGGCAGGTGTTTGTCTGTTCCCAGTATTCACCTTTACTTTCCTCCAGCACTTGCTATACAAGCAATACATATCTAGCTACCAGTCATAGATTCCATCCTCACACTGCTGGCACGACCTGGGAGTCGAATCACTGATCCTCATATTAGTGGACAACCTGCTCTGCCGCCTGTGCCACAGCCAACCTAATTCATCACAAGTACTTTCTGCAGAACATAAAAAAAACTGTCTTTACAGTCTTTGATTTATTGGTTTTCCGGTGGGATCCTTTAAAAATACACTCTGATTCTCTACACTTCAGTTTAGATCAAATTGTGACTTAAACGCCCCGAAAAGGTCACATTTTAAAATGTTAAGTCACAGAGGAAAACTTCTGATTCATCTTGTTCTGTGTCTGATTACAAATTACTTAATTCAATATCAATATCTTCAGCTGAAATTCACTGCGATGCCGTGTTTTTTTCTTCTTTCTTTTAGATGTGTGTTTATCTAATGATTTCAAAGTGCCCTCCCTTAGCAGAGAATCCTCTGCAGCACAAAGTCAGCTAACAGCAGATGCCTCCACCACAGTACAGTACCTGCCTGTCTGCCTGGTCTCAATCAGAACCCTCTCTGTGTGGAATGGAAGTGCCTCAGCCTTGGTAACGATTTTTCCCGTGTTGACAAGTCACAACATGGAGATCTACAGCTCGGAGAGCAGCCCTTTGGCTACACAGAGCCCTGCTTGCACTGAGTAATAGCAATCTCACAGGAGTAGCAGGCTTTCAGCTGGCAGCAGTTCATACGGAACAGCTCGCCGGTGCAGCTGGGAAAGACAGAGCAGAGTGGAGAGGGAGAGAGGAGCTGGTGGTGGTAGCAGTGGAGATGGAGGGAGGGAGGAAGTGGAGAGGAAGAGCTGTTAAGAGCTTTGGGCGGTTTCTCTGTTGTTGTACCATACAAGTGCATCCAGGCCCTGCAGGACAAGCCTTTAACAGGCATGAGGGATGGAGAGCATGAGAGGAGAGGAGGAGGAGGAGGAGGCGGCGGTGGTGGTGGAGGAGGTGGTGGTGGTCTGGGGAGCTGAAGCCGGCCATTCGTGCCAGACGCCTGCTCTAAACAGGGATGTGATTTATTGCTGGACTCTATCTCACGTTTCACTCCTAGAAAGACACTAAAATTACATTGTAGAGAGTTAAAGAACTTCCTCAATTGACTTAGAAGAAAGATGTTTGGCTGTGGGCTGTCAAGAAATTGGTGTGGCACATCTGTAAATGAAACTTGGACGTTTTTTAGCACAAGTTGGCATCTAAATTTAATTTCTTTCGGCCATGGTCTCTGCATTTGGACCATCCCTATAAACATCTTGTTTTGGGACGTTATACTGTAACAAGAAACACAGTTATTCAGACTAGGCCATCAGTGTAAGCATATTTAGCTAGAGGGCTTAAAATGGCTTCTGGCCAACACGTCGATCTTTGTCGCCCTCCCTGAATGCACTCTACACAGCACAGTGCTATGAGATGACCTCACTTCCTATGTGGGTAGAGGAGGGCAGGAGGCCTCTTACACATGCTCACAGACTTCATCTCTCAAGCAAAGCCGTGCTCTAGTTAGCCTCAAAGCACTAGTCAGGCTAACCTCTCACTCTCTCTTGGTGCGGAAGTGTTTCCACATTGCACATTTAGGCGGTCAAGAGCAAGGGACCGGCTAATGTCTTTAACTAGCCAGGCCAACAGCTGTGTGTCTGCAGATTTCTGGGACGTCGGATCAGTTTTATAGGGAGATTAAAAGTAAAGAGAAGGAGGGGGGTTGTTACAGACAGAGGATAGTAGGACCATAAGGCAGTGACAGCTCTCTAGGGAAACAATATATCACCTCTAAAAGGCGAGTGGAAGTGTTTGGCTGCGGGACAAAAATCAGGAGAAGTTAAAATCATTGATGTCATCTCTGAGAAAGCCATTGTCAGTGGGGTGTGAGGTTATTTATGATTCTGATTGGCTAATTCACGAGGCCTCCCATTTGTACAATGTGCTTGTAGCATTAAAAGAACAATACGACTCAGGTTTTCATCCTTTTAATGTTTATCAAGGGTAATTGGAAATGTGGTCAATTGATTTTTGCCCTTGTGATACTAATGACTTTTGCTAATCACTGGATCCCTGTAGCTTATGTTACCTGTAAGAACCATAACCATGAGTAGAAACGAATGAAGCTGGACAAATTAGCTCAGACTCAGCTGATTATTGCCTGTATGTTCCCACTCCCCGCCAGTGTTTTGAATGGGGGCCATGTTGGTTCAGATTGCCATGTCATTAATCCCTCATACTCTATAGAGGAGTGGTCAGTGGCAGATGTATTTGCACTTCCTCCAGAAGGTTTTCTAGATTAGCACAAATCCTCCCTGAAAAACCGTTTAAAAACCTCATTTGGCACGCACAGCCAGACTTTGTGCTCATAGCTGGCCAAAGACAGACATCCCTCCCTCTACATCTCATTCTCTCTGACTCCCCTGATTTTTTTTCATCCCCCACCTTTTGGTTCTCAGAGCTTTAGCCCCCATGTTGATTTGGACAGGGCAGTGTAATTGTTTGGAAACTCGGTTCTGTCATTTGCATGTTGCAAGCAGCCACTTTTCCAGTTTCAGTGGTTTGACCTTGTTATACCTGCCAGCCAGAAATGAGATCATCAGAAGAGTAGACGAGAAGCTGACATCTCTCCTCCACCTACCCATGGCTTTAAGTGATGGTTGTCATAGCAATCATTATGCCACAGAACAGACTCAGTGGGTGAAGGATGGCTTTGAATGCGGCAGCCTCAGGTCACAACCTGGTTATGACGGAACAAATAGACCTTTGAGGGTTGGTTGCAAACCACTGTATGCGCAAAGTAAACAGTCACATACATCGCATATCAGGCACATATAGATTTCAGGTTGAGTTTGAAATTATTGAGGGAATATCTCTTTTTAAATCTTGAAGAAAGCGAGGCAGGTATTGATATAGCAGAGAGGGAAAGAGCAGCATGGGGCGAACAATGCCTCTCCTTCCCATCAGCTGCCCTGGCCAGCATTTAACATGGAGATTGGAAACGGAATAAGCTCTCCCCCCATTCTCCCTGGACCTGCATGTAAATGAGGTTAGTGGTTAGCATTTCCTGCTGTGCCACAGCAATTCTTCTCCCTCTCTTGCTCCCTCTTTCCTTTTTTTTCAATAATGGCCTGAAAGTGCTCCCCCTTTCCTTGGGTAGAGACCGGGACCAATCCTGATTAGTGTCCCTGTCCTAAGTGACAGGCTAAAATCCAAGCAGGCACTGCCTTGGGCGCCTCTGCCAAACAGCCGTCAAACCAATACCACCATAAAAAAGGTACCCCCCCCCCACACACACACACACACACACTCTCTCCATGCACCACCACCACCTCCTCTTCAATTCTCAAGATTCCCTCCCGCTTTCGTCTTCCTCGCGCCCCAGCTCATTCTCCCCTGCTGTCCTCTCCGAGTGTCTCGAACAGACACTGCCTCCATCGCTCGAACACACTGTCCCCTCACATACATACATGCACATATAGAATTACCTCTCATTCTCTGCCCACCTCCCACTGGACCTTGCTTTGTGTCCCTGGGTGCTGCTATAGAACCAAGTGCCGCTTTTGCCAGTAGGGTAATTTACAAACAATACATGGGCACCATACAGACACCCACCTTCCACCCTCCCACTCTCTCTCTCTCTCACTTCTCTTCCACAGCCACACAATCACCTCTGTGAGGAGCTTCTGTCTGCTGGAGAGCTACGCAGCAGGGTGATGGCCTGTTCTTTTTGCACTTGCTTCAAAGAATGTAGCCTGTCTTTTTGAGAATGTTAGTGCGACGTCCATGTCTCAGTTGAATTAGTTCACGTTGTCAGCGCGAAAAAACAATTACCAGTCTCTTATGATTAGTAACTTTCCAAACCAAATGGTAATTAAGCTTTATTCATGACATTTTTGCCTAATATAAAGCAAATTCTACAAAAAGGAAAACTTTACATTTTTAGGCTACAAATGATGATTCACATTATGTTACATATTATGTTGCGTAACATTTCTCAGTTTTTAATCAAAGTAACAGTCAGTTTCAGCTGGTTGTCTGCCAAATACTTTATTCCCCTTTACACATTGTGTTAACTTTATAGTTGCCTACCTATGACTGACGTTTTATCCCACTTCAAGCCACATTTTTACAATACAGTATTTAGATATTTGCTGTATTTGACCTGAGAGGTCCTTGATATAAGCTTTCTACTACTTGTTTGAATACAGCCTCTTAAAAGCTGAGGGTTGTGAAAAGCCTCAGAAGCAGATAGAAACATGAAATAAAAACCAATTCAGAAAGAAAACACCTTTGACTTATTATGTTAATCTTTCCAGTTCAGTTGCATATTTTTGTTTGAGTTATACAAATATTGAAACACTAAAGCATAGGTAGTGATTTACAAAAAAAACAATTATCTTAAAAAAAATAAAGAGGCTATTATAAAACGGGCAAGGTCTTTATGGATATGACTAGCTCTTTTCACAGATTTGAAATTGGTCTACAATGTAAAGTGACATTACGCTGGCAATCCGACCTATTTATCCATGAGCCCATGATTGATTTTTTTTTCTTTAACTGGATTTAATTAATTTACTGGACATTTACAAATTATATTTTTCTCAAATAACTCAGTTTCTCACATTCACTTCTTGTGTTTGCTATTAGTGTATTTGCTGATAGATGCATCGTGTGCATCAGCTGCTGTATTACGTAAGTCTACATTGTAAATCAATGTGAACATAAAGTAAAACTTCAGTAAATACTTTATTGAAGTCTTCACGTCTGTCATTGAGTGTTAACATACCATCTCAACAGCAGTCTCCTGACTACCCATCTGCATCTAAAATGAAAGGATTGTGTTTTGGCTGGCTTGACACTGACTTGGCATCCGGCTTTTATCAACAATAATTGGAGACCATGTTTGTATTTACATTCAGCAGTGAGTAACTGTTTTTACATGGTAAAAAATGTGCCAGTCAATTTGTGGCATTGTTACAAAATATTGCCTCATGACAATTTGTTCTGTTTTCCATAAACACAGCACACCAAGTGCATTTTTAAATAAACGAAGAGCCTCGACTATGACTCATCTCTAAAAACTTCAAAGAATTCACAACTTGGAGTCCTCAGCAAAACACCCACCAAGTTTGAAGTCAATTTGTTAAATGGTTTTTTGAAAAAATCAAAGAACATACAGAAAGACAGATTTCTCCATTTATAGTGGAACGAGTAACAGTTGTGCCTGTTTGTGTGTGGTATGGAGACAAAATTGCTGGGTTATTAAAATTCACAAAGCAACCCTCTTTTGTTATCCCCGAGTAATTATGTGATGTGACTGAAGATGGGGTTAGAGTTGAACCCTCTTCACAGTGACACTGCCCTTCCTGCGGTTCTTAGAAATGCCATCACCAAATTTGAAGTCGATCAGAAGAGACGAAGAGAAAGAACATCAGATGGAGATTTCTCAATATATATATTCGATATTGTGTTGTATCTTCAGTTCACAAGCAATGGTATGATAAGGTAATTTAAGAAAATAAAAAAGCCCATATCACATAACCTAAAAGGAGACTAAAGTAACGGAAATTAGGGTAGATACAATCTAATGAAAGTCATTGCACACCAATGTAACCAAATCTTTTGGCTGGTCAGCAATTTTAAATGCTGTGACGAGATTTATGCTGATGGAATAAAACCTCTTTCTAAAACCTTGCTTTTAAAGACCCCAACTTACTCATCTATCTGGGGTTATTTTCCTTAAACTCTTCAGTGTTTCACCTAGGATGGAGATTTAGCCGCAGTGTAATGCATGCAGGGGAAACACTGCTCTTTGAAAATGAAAATGTCATCTTCAAATACATATATGAGCATTGTGTAAAATTATCTCAGCCTGCACCTTTACCAACAGACCAATAAATGATGTCCAGTGAGTGGGAGAGTTTCTTGTATTTGATCTTTTGACATTTCATCAAAAAAAAATCTCTTTGAATCTTGAAAAGATATATCTATCAAGTTTGTAGTATAGAATAGGTAGTATATGTAGCATGATGATTCATGGTTTCAGACTGGAATTTCAGTCAAATGATCTAGCAAGTTGTCTTATTCACTCAATGGAGGGTTCTGCACAGAATTGCTTTCAGAGCTAAGAGAAGACGTTTTAAGAGATCTTCTTTTCAAAGTGTCAAACTCCGATTGTTTACCAGCATTGTAAAGCAGATTTAAGATCAAACAAAAACAATTGACTCACCATTACTTAAAACACTGCAAGCAGTGAGTAAGTCTTTCATAATTAAATCTAACTTTTGGCAGATTGTGACAGCATATATTATTCAGTGGCCCAGGGCCAGTAAGCAGTTGACCCAGGCCAATTACTGTCCAAACCAGAGTGATAGGAAATACAAGTACGAAGGTTTTACTATTTCTTATATTGTAATTTGCAAGTTCAGAGCTGGTCAGAGATTAGGTGTCCCAGAGGTTCAAAGTCATTGCCTTCATGTACGTGTGAGTGATAGCATGATGATTGTGGGCACTCTTGTAAACCAAAGAGCAATATGTATAGTAATATTGAATACACTGTGTCAATTTGAAACACAATATAAGACATTTCAGGTATTGAATTACTGGATTAACCAAAACTGATATTCCTACATTATTTATGGATTAATATTGAGTTGATTGACTGATTGCTGATGGCGAGTGACAGGTTTGATAACAGTTGGCTCTGTTGAGATCATCATTATGAAAGTGATGTCCTTCATGTCACCATACACAGCAGCTGCCACACTCACCGCTCTGATTGGCTGTCAAAGTTTGCATCTTCCATTCACAACCGAAATAAACTGTAAAGACAGGATAAGAAAGAATTTCTGCACATTATTACACGCATACTGATTGAGAACAGAAGAGATGCAACGTAAAAAACACAGTCTCGATATTCATTGACTCTCTTATCACATTTTACGGACAAAAAAAAACTCAACTTAAACCTGCCAGCAGTCTCTCCACGGATCAGCTCCATGCCTCAGTGTCTTTCTTCATGCGTCTCTCCATCTTCACTGTGGCAGTCCTGTCGCTGCCGCTTGAATCCAGTAAGAGTTAATTGACCAACTAATCTCAGCTCTGCCAATCAACCCTCCCTGGTTCACCTGGAGGTTCTCCATGAGCCTCCTCCACTCTGCTGTTCACTGGCTTTCTACTGTCCACTCCTGAAAAAGATAAATACACAAACACCCTTTCTAGACTGGAAAGTGACCACTCTGTCCAAATGGACATTGTTAGATTGAGATGGTATTTGAGAGTCTAATGTGAAACGGATGTTTCAAACAATCTGATCTAGGGACAGTGACAGAGAACATTGGCCAGTTGTTGCTCACCAGTCTGTGTGATTAGCGAGGAAATGCTTAATTTCCCACCTGAGCTAAAAATTAGGCCTGGAATGATGATCTGAACCTTTTAGAGTGATGATCTGTGTATGTCTATGGATGAAAGTAGGGAAATGTAAAAGTTTAAAATGTTGATAGATATTAAATTATGTATATTTCTAGCTAATGAGTTGCTCAGACAGTCTTTCCTGTAATGGTCTCACACCATATTCACGCATTTGCAGTATGATGTTGCCTACGCAGTACGCAGTAGATTTATCTGTTCAAAAATTTGGCAAAATCTCCAAATTTGTATTCACAACTGCAGGAACCACATTAACTGCACAGCTCACAGGGCCTGAATTTAATTCAAACACTGTCCTATTTGGCAACAAATATAACTTTTATGAAAACAAGTCTGTTGACTTAAGTAAATTTGCATTTAAAATTAAGGATTATTTATTCACTTTGCATGTGTTTCTTCTACTTTATATGCCTCCATAACTGTATTACTCTGAAAATACTGCATGCTTGCTGTTGAGACGTCCTCAGTGTATCCTGAGAATCAGCCGGCCCCAGGCAATTTTCACCACTGTCCCAACTTTTACTCACTTTAAATACAGTATTATTTATAACACCCATGTTGAGCTGTCGCATACAGTGAGACCATACAGGCACATAGTAAATTACTTTCAAGTAATGGAAAACCATAACACAAGCACATGCACTACATATTCAGAGACGTGAGTGGCACACTAACCTCAAGTCCGGTTTGATTTATGTCAGAGTAGGACAATAAAGTGACTAAAACTTCATTAGAAATGTGTCAGTTTACGTAGAGAAGATGTAATAGACATACCTCGTCTCTCCCTCCCGTAGTTTAGGTCCATAGCTTTGATGACACATCTTAGGTTATGAGCAAGATTTATTTATTTTTTTACATGAGAAGCTAAAAATGGAAGAGAAAAATATACCAGGGGTAAAGTGCACTTCATCTGCAATGAGGAATTTCAGAGGTCTGTGGCTCTCAGTCGTCTCATTCTCTTCCAAGAACACTTCTCCTTCCTGTTTCACCTCTGGCACGCTGCCCAAAGTACCCACAAACCACGGAGGCCAAGGCCGAAAATACAGAGATGGTAATTTGCACTACATTTCAATACGACTCAACCGCCATTATATATAGCCCTGCTGCCTGAACCCTGATCCCCACTGAGAGTATCGGCTCACCTCGGATTCCAACTAAAAGATGGGCTGTTTGTGTCTTTGTCACAGACTACAAGTTGGACAGGATAATAGAGATATCTAGAGTTGGAATATAGGGGTGGATTCATAATGTTTGATTTTGTAAAATGAGCTTTCAATACATCAAGGATCTTTACTACCTCGGACCAACACATGGTTTCAACATATTTAATATTTGACTTAATGATTAAGCTCACTGTTACATGAAAAAAAAATAGATCCATAGAATAGTCAGTGATAGTGTAGGCTTTTACAACCACTTTATAACTGAGTAAATACTATACAAGTATGCATATACTGTATATGGAAGTACTGATACTCAGAGTCCATCTTATTTGATGAAAGCTTGAAATAACTGGGTCTATTTAATGGAAAGTGGTGTTGAAATGCTCCATTGTATGACATATCACCTCAGCGTTCTCATATCTTGTCCATTACCTTGTTGGTTGTCGTGTTTCATCAACTTCCTAATGGAAATGTGATGACTAAACTTTGGAGCTGTTGTCATGTTGCTGCAGTAAAAGAACAACAGCATCTAACAGATTGATGGCACATCATTTCATATGAAGGGGAGAAGTGTGTCTGCTGGCTCCCACACATCCAGCTGGATTTATTTAGAGCATCTGTCTTTTAATAATTTTTTTTTATTACATTTGTATGGGAGAAAGAGGGGACGACATGAAGGGAGACAAATGCTCAAGACGTAGAGAGAGCATGTTGGTGTGAAAGAGATCAAGCAAGTGCGAGATTATGGAAAAAGGGAGGGAGGCGACCCTGATCCAGTGTGTCCCAATTAATGGAATTACCTTACTCCTCGGGAGGTTAGTCATTTGCAGAGACGTGAGCCCGCCAGTTCAGCGTCTCTCCCACCATATTGTCCAGCGAGCACTAATAAGGCAGCGCTGACCGCCGGGCGTGCTCATTAGCATAGCCCGCGGCCGTGGCAACCTCCGCCAGGGCCCAGCCGGACACTTAATTACCGCCACGGTTTCTTCTTCACTACATCCATACTCGGCGCCTTCCTTCCTATGTCCGCACCAAAGCCCTGCCTCCTTAACCCAGCCCCAAACACACATGCTGCCATCACTTACTCCTCTGCCGGAAAGGATGTAAGGCTAATTATTTTGGTGATGTAGATGTGATGGCTTTAGTCTTGGCATGTTCTGGCAATTTTTTATTTATGTTATCTCTTTTCTTTTATGGCTTTGTGGTCAGCAATCTTTGCGATTTTAGTGATTCCCTGACCCGCACTACCGCTCTCTGTTTCCTGCTCCCTCTCTTTCATCGCTATTAGCTCATGGGCATGACTCTCCTTTTTGACATCGGCGCAGCATTGATGCACCCCCCGGTCCAGCCTTAATCGGCTAATGGCTTCCTCTTCTTTCCTGCCGAGCCAAATCAACCCCTCCCTTAACCATCCCTCTATCTGTCCCTCGCTTCCTTCGCCCTGCCATCTCCTCTCCCCCTACCCTGTTCAGGCCTGGGGTCAGTGAGGCCAATTTTCATGCCTGGCTAAGTCACAGAGTAGCTTTGTGTGTGTCTCTGTGTGTATGGCTGTGTGTGTGTGTGAGAGAGAGAAAGAGAATTTGTTAGGCAGTAGCATCACACAAGTCATGTGGTGGGTTGACCTCCTGACCTACCTTTACTCCAGTCCCTTGTCCTTCTCTACTTTCTCTAACTCGCACTATTCCCTTTACCAGCAATCATTCTGTGTGACAAGGTTAGTTGAAATATCACCGACTCCTGTAGTGAGCTTGTATGTGTGCGCGCACACACACATACACACAAACGCATGCACCCCTCTCTGACCTAGAAAAGCTGTGTCCAAAATAATCCTGCCAAGTTCACAAATGGAGATTGTTGACAGCACTACATGGTGAAACAATGAACAAGTCCACTACCTGAAATCTCAAACTGTTTTTCGCTGTAGTTGCAGGCTGTGAGCTGCCTGTCTATTTTTTGTGGCACGTTAACAAAACAAATAGATTTGCAAACACTGTAAGTTACAGGGGTGCTACATCCAAATATTTCCAGCCGGTCTGTTTACATGTCTGGTCAAGCTCAAGACAATGTTCTCTGGCATGTCTTGATGCCCTTTGGCCTCCTCTCTTTGCAGCCTCGTACTACACTTTGACTTGTTATGGCTCCCTCTTTGTTTATAATTTGGTGGCACTATACATCTCTGTGGACCAGAGAGAAAATCCCCCCGCCGCTGCACCACTGAATCACCCGTGTGTGAGTGATAACAGATCCAGACTGCTGAGCACCCTGCAGCTGTTTGTCTCAACATGCAAGTCATCCCCGCCATTACACCGCTAAATGGTTCCCTTTCAGTGGCAGACGCTTGCCGCCTCGGCCCGGATCTTCATGCCTCCATCACTCGGGGGTTGTGTGTGTGGGGGGGGGGTTGCAGTTACTGTCGCTGAGCCATCCACCGCACCGGAGGAAAAGCATTTGAATGTGTTTCAGAAAAAAATGCAGGAGTACTTTAAATCACATTCTTGGCAGAGTATTTGCAGTATAAACATGTATGCACGTGCATATGTTTGTCCCCATGCGTGTAATGAGCATACAGCAGAAGTCACAAGCACAGCTCTCAGACGAATCCCCCTTAGAGCTTGGGCCGGAGACCATGACCTTGGGAAATGTCATTCCGCCCAAGGGGGTGGGTTGCCTGTGACACAAAAAGCCCTGGTAGTGGAGTGCAGCAGTCCACTGTAGTGGTGTAGTATAGCGTCCTGCTGCACCTAAGCCTCGGGTTTAAGAGTGAACCTAGGAATTCAGACTCAAGGCTAAGACCTTGGGTCAGCAATCTAGTGTTTTTCCCTCTAACCACATTACAGCCATTAGTAGTTCTTGCTGCTTTTTGTATGTCACATGGAAATGGGTCAAGCCCTGCCCTGCATGACTCATTGGCTCCTTTTGCCTCTCCCCCTCTTTCATTTTCCTGTTAACCCTTCTCAGGTGGTAAAATGGCTTCAAGGAGCATGGAAATTGGGTTCACAATGTATGCATATTTTGTCGTTTTCATCGCCTTTAGAAAATTATTGAAAATGAGAAGGGTCATGCATGCTGGGTATACTCATCCTGCTTTATGTGTCTATATACTATCTATTAGACATGGATTAATACTGTTTTAAAAACCATAAGACACAATCTGCCCCAATCTTTTTGGGGCATCTGACATTTTCTGTCAATGTTTGTTTCGTGTAAAATCTAAGATGGAAAAGTGTTGGGGAAGAGAAGGTGTTGGGAAGTATGTGAACCTTGTTTGATATCTGTTGCTTCAGGAGAGTAGCGGTCATAGTGGGTTGTGATTGTGGTCACCTTAGTAGACCATGGAGAGCCAAGTTGGCCAGATGTCAGCCAACTCTAATGATCCCAACAGGTTGCTGGGAAGGGTTGCCTGGCAACCGTTTTGACATTTCCTGTAAACGGAGAGAAAACCTGATAGGCCTCTGTCAGGGTTGTAAGGGTGAAGACTTATGTTTGTGTGTGAGACATTTTAAATAATTCTTTCACAGCCTCATGTTTTTGCAACTGTGTGAGTGCTTAATAGTTTTTAAGAAATCTCTGCCAGCTACTTTTTAACAGATGCTTTGTGAGGTTGTGTACAGTAACCCAAAGAGGAGAAAGGAAAAAAGTCAATTTTGACATTTTGTTTTGCCCAGGCGTAGTGCTTTTGACATGTTCTTATGGAGGTTTGTTAATATGTATCAGGAATATTCACTTTTCTTTGTTCGCCCTTGTCTGGCAAGCTGTAATGTTTTGCTTATGAATATTGATACATGAAGTGTATATTAATGACCCTCGGTGACCCTAACCCTATCCTTATTGGCTCCCCGGTGGTATCTGCAGGCTCATGAATATTAATCTAGTTCTGTAACCTCCATTACCCTAATCTTTGCTGTCTAGCCTCCCAGAAGGACCTGTTGTCATGGTAACCTCTTTACTAGTCTCTTCCATTCCAAGGGTGGGAAAAGTATGGTTTAAAAAAGCCAGAAAATCGTAAATTACGCAAATATCCTGGATGAGCCTTGTGGAAAGCTGCCGTTATATAAGAGAGAGGTTGAATTTGAGCTGGATGTCGATTTAGTGGTCTCCTCGCATGAGCACTGAAGTGTGTATTTATACTTTAAATGGCTTTTGTATGACTTGGGTTGAGCAGGTAAATGTGCAATGAATGTTCAAAAAAGTAGCTCCAGTTAAGCTTCCACATGGAACAGACCACTAATTGCTCTGAAAGATCAGACAAGCAAGCATGGGAAATAATAAAAGTGAATCGTAAATAATAATTTTCAATGTTAAAAGCTGTTTAGAGTTTGCCAGAGGCAGTGACTGTGCCCTTTACTTAACTCTCTGTAGTAAGTGTTTGATGTTTACAATTCTTATTCATAATATCTCAAGTTTTTGTTCAGCGAAAAGCTAATGCCTAGTCCAAATGCTCAAGGGGAACCATTGTGATATTTTTGTTTTAATACTTGCATATCTTAAATGTTGGTGCCTTTGTTCTAAATTGTATGTTTTCTTTCCTCTTCCAGATGTGGACAGCAATGATGAAGGAGGGCCAGACGGCAGTCCTGTGGAGGAGGAGGCCTGGTTTGGGAATGCTTCTGACTCGCGTTCAGAGTCGTCATCCTATGGAGACACCCAGGATGAGCTCCTCCCCAGGGGCTCTTCTCCTGATGAACGACCCGGAGTCAGCACTGGGTCTGGGGACCACGATACCTGTGGAGGCGAGAGCTCGGTGGGTTGTCCCACACCTGTCCATCGTGCCTCTTTAGAACATCTTGGACTGGATGGAAGTGCGTTCTCGGCCCAGGACACGCTCTCCTCTGTGGTATCATCACTGTACGGTGAAGCAGCGTCCCGTGCCCTGGGAAAACCCCTCAGCAGTAACCTTCGTCGCCTCCTAGAGGCCGGGTCACTGAAACTTGACACTGGGGAGCTCCTGAGTCGCTCATCCAGGGGAGGTGCTGGAGGGGAGTCTCCTCCAATTGGTCTAGCCCCACCATTGACCCTCTCCCCATCTTCCCACCATGCCCACCAGTTAAGTGCTCTTGCCCGAAAACTGGCCAATAACAATAACAACAGTGGCTCAGCCTCACCAGCCTCCTTGGCACCCTCAGTCACCAACATTAAGCAGGAGCCTCATGACCCCTTTAACTCTGTCACCCCTAGCAACGGCAGTGGCTTTGTATGGGCAGGTGTCGCAGATAAATGGCCGCCGGCCAGCTGCACCACACCGTGCAGCTCCAGCCTATCTCCGGACTCTGCTATCCAGAAGTTAAAAGCAGCAGCAAATGCTGTACTTCAAGACAAAAATGCCGTGGCCGCCTCGTCAACAACTTCCTCCTCCTCCTCCACCTCGGCCTCATCCGCAGTGCCAGCCCTCGGAGGCGGTGGTCGAGGAGACGATGTGGTGCGCTTTGATGCCTTCAACTCTCCGTTCAGCCCACAGTCAGCTAGCTCGACCCTCGCTGCACTTTCCAAGAAAGTCAGTGAGCGAAGCCAAGCCTCGTCGACTGCAAGTGCTGCTACTGACCACCAAGGCTCAGCAAGTTCTTTTCTCTCACTCGTGTCAATGACCTCCTCTGCTGCCTTGCTTAAAGAGGTGGCAGCCAGGGCAGCGGGAAACCTGCTGGCAGAAAAGAAGGAAGGTTCCCCTTTGGCGACATCTGGAGTCCTCCAAGAGGATGTCAAGCCCCTGCTGGACAAGAACCAGAAGGCCCCCACGCCGTCTACGCCTACTCAGAGCCTCGAGTTGCTGTTGCCTTCGACTCCAAAGGGCAGAGGAAAACCCAGCAGCCAAGCAGGTAATCTTTATGAACAATAAAGGAATAACATGTATGCATATTTGCATTCTATTATGTAACATGATTACACTTATCATAATAATACTCAGACGGGTACAGACAATTTGAGTCAAGCTCAGCTGGAAAAAGCTGGATTTATGGAAAATTTGCGTCCTCCTTGGTGTTGTCCTTTCCTTTTAAAAATAATTGTACAAATTTACCCCGATATTTTTTTATAATCATTATACATCTTCCAAATCTTGATTTACCAGAGACTTCTTTCCACCGATATCATGAAATATTATTCAATGCTGTAATTCCAATACATTTTAACTAATCGTGCAGTTGTAGCAGCTCAACATAGATGAGGTGTCTTCGCTGTCACAGGCTTCAGAGCAGCAGGTTTACATGTCACCAAAATGCTTTCACAGAGAGAGCACTACCATGGCATGTTTTCTCCAGTTTTGTAATAGTTTTGTTCTCACCTCACTGGCGCTGAAGTAGCGAGTAGTGTAACTTCAGCTTAACTGTCAGCCGAGCAGAGAGCGTAGCCGAAAGAAAACAGCCCTGGCTGGCCTTCTAGTCTGGGAAATGGTCTGTGGGCTCGACGGGGGGTTCCGACTGAGACCTCACTGCCTTCCCATACCAGCTCGTTTGTGCTCGGATGTGCGTGCTGCCAAAAGGGGGCCGTCAGTGTGTGCTCGGCACAGTGGGGAGCCCTGGAGTCCATATCCATCTCGGCAGCCTCCTCCTGGCTTCAGCCCCCACTCACCATGGCCCTCTGCACCGATCAGCACAGCAGACTTAAGGCCAAACACATCATACTTTCCACTGACTGGATACAGATGTGTGCACACTCACACACACACACACACACACGTTCTCTCTCCCTCTCTCTCCCTCTTATGCTCGCTCTTTCTCCATTACACACAAATGGTCATGCAGTATATTCTGTAAGTGTGTACGCAGATGCAGACATATAACCCAAACAAGGGCGCACGCAAGTCTTGCACAGGGAGAGAGAAAGCTTCAAAGTGCAGGCTCTAACTAAGTCGCCTTTAGGGAGAACAGAATGTTTTCAGAGAGATGGATGGGCACTTTTGAGGGATTGTGTCGCAACCCCGCCAAATCTAAAATGGCTGGATCAAATTGACTTCAGACAGATGAGGTAGTTGATGTAATATTCTGTGATGTGCATGCTAAGAAGGGGGTCTGCTCTAACCCGTGAGCTGTCAAGGTCGGCCAGCGCTGTAAAAATGCAGGTAGTTGTTTGGTCGCCAGACTGAAAAATGTGACCTTGATTATTGACTGTCATGTCTTGTTTTATTGTTGTCCCTGGCCAATTCCACTATAAAACTGTGTTGCACCGCTCTTTGCATATACAAGGAATGGCTTTGATTACATTGGAAACAGGCATTTTAAGTGCGAAGATAAAGGTTTCAAACACACATTTGCACTCCCCGGCTTTATTTCTGCTCCACATGCCTCGACTTAGTGTAAGCAGAAGTCGTTTCTGCATTGTGATCTCTGCTGTGCTTGGAGAGGTTGGGCCGCAGATGGCAGTTTATTGTTGCAAATAGGCAGTCTCGAGGTTTTACACCTCAGGTCAATGAATGGCTGAGCACAGTAATTTCACCAAACACTGATTACCAGATGTTTTTCAAGGAACGGTGCTGGAATACTTATGAAGCCATCCTGACAGGCCCTTGTAGAATTTGTAATGCAATCATGCCTCTTTCTAATAAGACCAATTAAACAGTAATGGATGCCGGATATGAAGCCAACAACAATAATCGAGATACTAAAACATGCTTGAGTTTTTCCTTCCATTGTTCTATTGCTTCCAGCTGGCATTTCCCCTGATAGTTTTCACCATTAGGTGTTGGGGAGTTGTCTCTTCCACTTCTGTAAATACTAAAGTGATGTTTGTTTCTTTTCGATAAAGGAGGTAGATTTCTGCAACTTAATACATTTTTCCATGCTCTGAAATCGCATCAAAGTCAACACTTTTTATATAGCACATTTAAAACCACCATAAAAATGAATTATATACAAATGTTCATAAAACAAAGAGAATATATAGAAAACACCAAAGCAATAAAAAAACATTAATAATTGAGAATTTAGTTGTAGCACAATGACAAATAAAATCAAGGTCTCCATCTCAACTCTGAATTGAAAGCCACTGAAAAACCTTTGAGACTGTCTGTAAATAGTAACGTTGACCTGTGGTGCTTTCAAGGTTCTCCTGAGGATGGTGGCAAACCGTTCCAGTGTCCGGTGTGTGGCCTGGTCATCAAACGCAAGAGCTACTGGAAGAGACACATGGTCATCCACACAGGCTTAAAAAGCCACCAGTGTCCCCTGTGTCCCTTCCGCTGTGCTCGCAAAGACAATCTCAAGTCCCACATGAAGGTGAGATCACATTGATATTCTTCATTTGTGACTTGCACCCCTTGTTATACCCACACACACCATCTTCAATCAGGGCTTATTATGACTCTTGAAATATAATTGCTAACATTAAAAGATATCCATGCATTCGTTAAACTTTTAACATGTCCTCTCCACGGCATAATTAAACACTGCTGCATATTTGTTGTATAATCTCACTGATCGCACAGAGAGAGAAGAAGTGATTCTACACGTAAACCTGTTTTTCCAGGTACATCAGCACCAGGACCGGGGCGAGACATTTCAGTGCGAACTTTGCCCCTTCACCTCCTCCCGTCACTTCAGCCTGAAGCTTCACATGCGCTGCCACCAGCACTTTCCCCGCACAGATGTCAAGGTGAAAGAGGAGCTCACCACCGACACGGAGGGCGAGGGCTCCCTGATGGGTGACAGCGGCTCGGCGGACCTGGGATGCATGGAGGCATCCCCGGTGCACTCAGACTCTCAGCAGCAGACGTCTCCTCCGGCAGAGGTGTCCTCCAATCATGTCCACATCAAGGAAGAGCCGCTGGAGAGAGACCTGTCCGTGCTCTCCCCCTTTAGCATCTGCAGGGAACGTCCCAGCAGTAGTGCAAACTCCCTGGACCTACCTGGAGTTGGGGTTGGAGTCGGGGTCAGATCCAGTCCCAGTGGTCTAACCACGGCCTCCCTCTTCAGCCCTGACATCTCCACCAAGACAGCAACTGACCTGCTTATGAAGCTATCAGGTTAGCATTCATTTTATAATACGTATTCGAATATTTATTATTACATATTGTGAAATTTGATTCACTCTCAGTATTTAGCCTTTATTTTAATGATTGATTAATCATTGTTTGTTATTATTATTTTTTATTATTATTTGTTGATCCTTTGGTTTAAAAGATATCAGCAAGTAATAAAAAATTATTATGAGTGCCGAAAAATTACTTATTTTTCTTACCAGTAATACAGTTTAAGTAAAAGCATGGATAAACTGCTTGCACAGACACACTGATAGCTTGACTCTTCTCACCCTTAATTGTTTTGTTTATTGTACCATTTTCTCAACTTGACTTTGGAACTCCAGTCAGTGCAGTAGCGCTTTCATCATAAGTTTTCACGTCTTCAAAACTTGTCTGTGAAGACATCTGTGCTGATCTGACGTTGTCTCGCCTTTGCCTTATGTTTTGTTTTTATTTTTTGTATCACTGTCACCAGAAATAACATTCGTAAGAAGTGTAAACAGTTTTATGTTTATCGGCTAGGGTCAAGGCTGAAGTTTGTCTCTCTGAGGTGTTTTTAATGGTTTTCTAAAACAATTGGAGACTAAAATGTCTGGGAATTGGCTCAAAGCTGCAGTGAACAGACAGTTTAAGGTCCTGACAGTAGTTAATATATTAAAATGTTTAGACTTTTCATGGACATTAACATAAGAAACAATTCCACATCCCACTTGTGTCATGGTTTAAACAGTGAATTGAATCAAAAGAAATTAAACAATATTTAGACATTTTATATCTTTCTATTAAATCTGAAGCATGGAAAACCCGAGGTCTTGGTTACGATAATGCCCAAAGATTTTAAAACGTGCACTTACAACAAGTAAATATGACTAAATGGATATGCTTTATTTATTGAGCCTGCAAGTATTCTTTAAAACAATAACGTGGTGTTTAGGTGGATGGGTTTACAACAGCATTGAAACTTTGCACAGACGAAAGTTGACCTTTTATCAGTGTAACATATACAGTATATAAGAATATACTGTTCTTTTCTATTGTGTTGCTAGTGCCACCTACATAAGTGCATACACTGCAGACAAAAGTTTTAGAACACCCTCATTTTTCATTTAAATTTAATCAGTTCAAGTGAACTGAATAACCTTGACTGGTACAAAGGTCGGTGGTAAACTGCCCAAGGTAAAAAAAAAGTCAAGGTCAGCAAAAACGGAAAAAATCATGTACATTTCACACAAAACTAAAATGAAAGTTAATGCAAACAATTTCTGCATGTGCCTTAACTTTTGTCATTTATTTAAAAACCCTCTGACTATACAAAGACTGTGAGGAAACAAATAGTTCACTACACCCTCTGATGCACTGTACAGTACTGTTGGACCGACTGGTTTGTCAGGAAGATACAGCAAGATAATAACTCAAAACATTAGAGAAGAACTCAATAGTATTCATCAGTTAAAGTGAACCATATTCAGAAATAGTGGGTCTGTGTTTGCACCATCATGTGTGTATGTGTCGCAGATAGCAAGGCTTTAATGTGAAATATTCCAGTAACATTCCTGAACACAATCAACTAATTTATTGTCACCCGTCTTGCGACATGTCACTTTGAACACAAATATGTTGTTTGTGTGTTTGGAATAAGCAACAAAGATGAGACATTTTTAGCATAATAACAAATTCCAATCATTCTATGGAGGACTGAGAGGCCTTGGAATCTTCTGATCCTGAGTTCTTCTTCTGACTTATAAAAACTAAGGCTTCAGAGGCTTCATGCTTCCTAAACGTTGCTTTGCCAGAGGTCAACAGGGGATGATATATTTTGGTATTCATCAGTTTAACTGTATCTTAGGCTGAAACGGTGTATGAATGATTGACAGAGGCAGAATTGAAAATGTACATAAAAAAATCCACTCAAGTACCAATGAGCATGTCTAAAGTCATGACCTATAATGAAGCATTTACATAGTTGTCAATAAATGCTCTGGTTTGAACTGTATATTTTATTTACTTACTTCGGGATACGTAATTAATATCACATTTGTTGTCAAAGTACGTCTCTCTGCGCCTCAATATGTGATGAAAAAAGTTGTTATATGACATGGATATTTTTTAGCTTTATAACATAATGATGCAGCATTTCTTTAACGTAACAAACTTGACAAACATGCTGTTCCAAGGTTTTCTACTGTGTATAGATGCATTCCACCATGTTGCAAAATATCAAAGTGTAAACCTGGAGAACGGCAAGATTGATGGAAAAAGGTTGAGTGAGGTTCAGCGCCGGGGTCGAGGCTACGGCTGCCACTCTTCCACTTAATGCTGTGTAATTAGATTGAGATCTTGAGTGAGGATGGGAGGAAAAAACCCTGGGAACATTAGATTAATTAAAAATTTATGCATAATTCATAATTAAAAAGGAATTCATAATTTGAAATGATTAGCGCCCTCAGCGCCATCCTGTGACCCCGCCAGGATGCACAGGGATTGGGCCGGCTTAGTTAACTCCCCCTCGATCTTGCACACCCCGGCGCCACATGGATGCCCCCTGGGTGCCAGTTGCACTTCACTCACAGACTGCAAAATCAAGCCCGGGCAACTCCCAAAGGAGCCAAGATGGCTCCTCACAATGTCAGTCCAGTGTCAAGTGGCGGACATCTTAGTCAGGGCATCATTCAAGGACAATGAGGGAGGATATAAAAAGACAGGATGAGAGGATGTTGAACTTGAATGCATGATGATGGGTTTTAATGAATGCAGCTGCTTTGATCACAAAGTTTTCCCTTTGTTGGTTGGAGCGGAGTTAAAGACAGAGGGTTATGAAGCTGGTAAGAACTGGGCTCAGATCTTGTCGAGACTTACCCATGCCAGAGAGCAGCCTGGGAGGGAGAGGTGAGGAAGTTCCTCCTGGGACCTCTAGACTCTATTTCTTTTGACCTCCCTGCCAACCCAGATTGAGTGTGTACACGAGCTGCTCATCCCTCCTGCTTTTACACTGCTGTCTCAGTGCCTCAATCCCACAAGGCCTATGAGGAGGAGAAGGAGAAGGGGGGTTGTACAAAAAGCCGGGGAGGGAAAGATGAAAAAAAAAGATACAGATAATGTGACAGCAAGTGAGGGAGAGGGGAAAAGAGGTAAAGAGGGAGTTGCATGGAGATCCCCAGGCATAAAAAGCCACTGAACTCTTCCCGACCTCTGACATAATAAGCATATCATTTTTTGGGCTGCCCTGCTTTCCACTGTGTGTTATACTGATACCCTTTGATTTTTATCCTTGCACGCTGACACAACCGTTAGCTATCCAGTGTGATCCACATTTTGATTCAGAGATGAAAGCCACCGAGGCACTTTGAAATGCACAGCCCCTATTCTGTGCCCAGTGGACCCTGAGTTAATAATGACAGTGGGCACTGCTCACCCTCCAAACGCCAACCCCCCCCACCCACCCACACCCCCGCTGCGGTGACACAGGCACAACGAGCTTGACCCTGGCTGGGTGTGAATAATTGGCATGCAGGGGGTTGTGGGAGGTGTTGCATCTGTCATGATGGTTCTGCGGTTGTCTTATTTATCTTTGTCCTAGGAGAGTATCTTGCATGCCATGCTTTGATGCAGGGAGACGAGACACTGGTGGAATTTTAATACTGTACACGGTAAAAACAGCTTTTAAGAGAACATGTGTATTTCCCTCCATTATCATGTCATTATCTGACTCGCTGCTGTATTTGAATACACCGTAGTTTCAGCTCTCGTATGTTGAGATACTTTGGCTTTAGTTTCATCTCTAAGTTGACACTGAGTCCTTTGGATGCCGATGCTTAAGTTTTGTCTCTTTTTGAACATCTAGATTGAATCTGTAATCTTATGTCCCTCCCTCTCCAGCTCTGCATGAGCAGACACTGGCAGGCCTTTTATGTGTGACCTCTGGTACATACATCCCCACTGCAGCCATCAGTATCATTGTCCAGTGTCTAGCACACTGTCAGCTATTGTTGGGTTCTCAACCTGCCCCACGTAGTCCTGTGCATTTTTTTTTACTCTGGGAGAAAACAGCGGCCAATTGTCAGAGGGTGAGCAGGCCAGCGTGACAGAGGTGGAAAGCTAATGAAGTTATTTGACGGCAGCCCTGGCCACGGAGTGAGAGGTGAGGCGGAGTGGACAAGCACCTGGCAGCGAGACGGATGAGGCACGAGAGAGAAGCGCGGCGAAGGGGAGAGAAACGGGGGGAAGAGAATGCTGATAGAGGTAGCGTTGGTGGCAGATGTCAGAAGGGTGTTATAACATGGAGACAAACTGATAGCATCGTCAACCCTGAGCTAGAAGCGGCTTTACAGTATCATGAACAAGGAGCTGACATTGGCCTGGGTCCGTACTCGGCACAGGCAGGAAGCTCAGAGAAGTGAAGCCCAGTCACCCAGAGATGCCCATCTCCTCCTCAGATGTGTGTTCACTACACAAGATGAACTGCCAGAGACTGAATGCTCGGGATGCTGTTGTGTTTGAAAAATTCTGGCTGAAACAAGACTCAAGAATAAGCTTGGCATTGTAGGCTGAACTTTCCCTCTTGATTCTGTGCTCTTGCTTTTTGTTATTGAGCCATCAGCTTGGAGAAATACAAAATAAAAAAACGTGCCCATTGGATTAGCCTACTAAATAATTCATTGAGCTCTGTAACATAGATTCTGAGTGGAAATACGCTCTATTTATAGCGACAAACCCAAAGGTCACGGAGTGTTGTGACTTTGTGTGCGAGTGCACGGCCCGGGGTTGTTTTTGTTCTTGTGAGTCTACAGGGAAGAAGAAATTAAGAACCTGCGTGGAGTCTGTATGTATCAGTGGCGCAGCCCCAGATTCGCGTATGATTTGAATGCAGCATGTGAACTGTTGTATGTGGACACACAAAGTGAGGTTTTTTGCCTAAGTCAGTAGATATGCGTGTGTCTGTGTGGGCAGTGTGTTTTTATGTGTGTTTGTAAGACGGTGACCAAGTGTGCTGTCCCTGTCTGATCCGACATGGCCCAACACGCTTCTAATTAGAGGACGTCCTTCCAGGTGCTGACCAGGTTATACTTAGCCTGCCCGCTGACATCTGACGGTGTGACATTTCCAGCTGGTGCCGTGTGCGACCCTGCGCCACTGCCCCTGAACTTGAAGGTCACTGCCCGCTCGCCCGCCCCCCTCCTCCTCGCCACCGCTCATCCGCTTCCTTCTCCCCCTCTTGAACTGCAGCCCCGACCTGCCATGGAGTGGCACTGTGGCATCATGGCACCGCATGGGTGGTCAAAACACAAGCACCTGTCCCCTTTTCGTGCCCTGTATCCCCTGTCCCCGAGGCCTCTATCCCTCCGGCATAGATCATCATTAATCAGAGGGGCCAGAGTCGGCACAGATTGATGATGCGAGCAGGGGGTGGCAGGCCTGTGGCGGTTAGAGATGTTAGGTGAGACGTCGGGGTGAGGAGCCGAGTAGTTCTCTGCTGGGGCAAGAGGAGACTGGACAGCAGTCCGCCCAAGAGTGATAGCCTCTCATATCCATGCCCTGTGTGTCTGTGTGAGTGTGTAAGACAGATTGTACATGTTAGAGGGTACAAATTGTTTTGAAGGGTCAAAGGTTGTCAGATGATGTGTGTGTTGGTGCCACAGTAAACTTATATTAGTTTTAATTCTTTTAAATTAGCTTTTGAGCTTTTTTTCATAATTTTATAACTGCAGACCTCTTTAGAACCTCCTTGCCTTTTGTATGGGTTGGATTGGTGTACAGATTGTAATGTTCATATTTCAGATGATCAGCATGACCACTACATCTCAAATGACATGATAGTGCACATATTATTATTATTATTATCGTTATATGTTAAATAGATTGTATTTATACAGCACTTTTACAGTCTTGTTGACCATTCAAAGTGCTTTACAGTCTCATTTTTATATTCACATAACGCTTCGACACACTTACACAGCGCTTCTGTACACAACACCTTTTCTATCACACATCATTCATACACACCAAGGACACTTCAGAATGCACACTGAAGGAGCTGGGGATTGGACCGCCGACCTTCTGGTTAGCGGACGACCCGCTCTACTGTCTGATGGGTGGCCGCGGAGGGGTTTTTCAGTATCATATGTGATGGTCCCGCTTGTTCAACTTTGCCATAGAAGCAAGGTTCTGCTTCTTGCTTCTCGCGTGGAACAGTCAAAATCACATCACTACTGCAAATACGGTTGCATCTATATCTCACATGGGATAATATTTGGGATTTTACACACACACACTTACACACAAAAACCTTCTTCTCTATGTCCATTCTTCAAAAGAAGATAAAAATCTAAATTGTCATAAAACCAGAATTTTTTTAACTCTATTGTACCATTTACAATTTTCACATTTAAGCTTTAGCCTGTGTAAACCATCATTTTAGCACAGGGTGTAGTGGAACGTGCTGAGAGCCACAAAGACACGCGCTTGCCCTGCTGTTCTTTTCTTGGCGGCTATCGGAAGTTGCTCCATGTCTAATTATTAATTATTCATCTAAGGCGGATTAGATGTGGCCCAGTTTCTCTTGAAGATGGCTGTTGAGCAGGGGGATACATGTGACAGTTCACTCCCTAACCCAGGCTACACACTGTAGAGATGGCAGATAAGGCTTCAGGTAATTGCTAGTGCGTCCAAGAGGTGTGCTGGAATAATTTCATGTCCTTCTGTCTGAAAAGGATTTGGAAGATGTCAGAGGAAAGAAAGGAAGAATAAAGTGCAATGAAGGGAATGGGGAAAAACCAAGTATAATAGGGCTACAACGTGCATTGGGCCACGGTTGCAGAGAGAGGCTATGAAAACCCACAATGGCTTACTGTGTTACATTTAATAAATGTTATTTTCACTGATATTATGCTTACTTATGGCATTAAAGTTTAGATGCTAATGTTTTTTCAGTTACCACCATAATAAATTGATATATTCTTACCAGTTGAAAGAGCTGTAGTATTATAACACAGAGAAACAATGAAAATCCTCCACATGGGCTCTTGTCATTGCGGACATAAAATTATTATTCACCTTTCAGCTTAACCTTTTTTCAGTGATTTCCTTCTCCTGCCCTCCCTCCAAACTCTTCTCTTAAAAATCATTCTTTCATTACATTTCTTTCTTTTACGTCTTTCTCACTACAGCGGCCAACCAGAGGGAGACGCTCAAGTCTCCATTCCACCTGAAGGAAGAGCCCAAGGTAGAAGAGGCGCTGAGCCCCCGACCGTCCTCCCGGTCCAAGAGCCAGGTCCAGCCAAGCTTCCCTGCGTCTTTTTGCCAGGATGGTTTGACGGGGGTTGCAACAGTCATAGAACGCCCAGGGCTGCTGAAACCAAGGGAAGGAAGCCCAATGGCTAAAAACAACCTGCTGAGCCAGGATATCAACATCAAGGTGGCCTCTGAGCTGCTGATGAAGCTTTCAGGTAAGCCGCCTACTTATCTGTGGATTCATAATATTACTGCTATAAAGAGGAAATACAAATTAGCCTTGTAGGTCCAGATATGTCTACATAATTCTTTAATTAATTTAAATCTGTACTAATGAAATTGATTTCCTTAGTTCTTGTGAAACCGTTCGCAAACGTACTTGAATGTGTAAAAACTGTCAACATATACAGACATATTTCTTGTAAAGGGTGGGCCATGCATGCCCTGTTATTTGAAATGTGTTGGTTGGCTGTTTTGAGTTTCTGATAGGCCAGTCCTAGCTCAGGAGGTTGGCTGTAGGCCAAAGGTTATGTCACAGACTGCCATGAAAAGGGTTCTGTTGTTTTATACCATGGTCCACCTAACCAAGCTAAAATTGGGGGCTTTTCAAAGGTGAGAAAAGTGTACCTGTGTAGGAAAAAACAAATATGGTGGAATAGATTTTCTCTCTGCACCCTCTGCTCTAGAAGGTGGCTGCAAAAACTTTGTAACTCCTGTGATGATATTCGGGTCACTTGTCTTGACCCTTCATTTTCTCTCTACCCTTCTCTGCATCAAGTTATTTCAACTTTAGAGGAACAAAGGTGTTTTTGTTGTTGTTTTCTCTTAAGTTTCTTCACAAAACAAGACAGACAACTGGCAGATAAAATACTGTACCTGCATGACGATTTTTGACTCACACCGTGTCTCAACCTGTTTGGACCACTCTGACATCATGTTGTGCGTCACGGTTTAGTCTTGTGCTGCTCCTAGATTGAGCTCAACAAGAATGCTGGTAAAAGTCCCCAGGCTCTGACTCCAGCTTGATATTTAAATTTGTAGCACAATGGGCGTGCATTATGTAGAACTATTGCTTTACGATTACAAAACACTCTGTGTCGTTGCTACATAAAATTTAAAGCTACTGCGTATATTAGCCTACAATCAAAACCACTGTTGAGTACCAGGTGGAGTTCAAGTGTGTTATGGACACACTGGTGTTGGTCCACTGTGGGCTGCTGAAGTGTATCTCTATCTAGAATGAAATTTTCTGAAGTGTGCATCGCTATGCCCAAACAGAGCTGGATTTTATTAAAAAAGATTTTCCTGGTGTATCAATTTATATAAATAAATGCATGCTGTTCACTTTTTTCTGAATGAACAAATATTTTTGATATTTTGGGAACTTATGAAATAAATATACAGATTTTAGTTTAGACGGTTACTACGCTAGAATTGTACAGACATACAATTTACAATAAGACACTATGCATCTGCCGTATTTAAACCACAAGTGAGAGTCTGCTGGTGGCGCAGGGGGGCGTTGCTCTATCCGCAGCGCTTCATTCTGTGCCAGTGTGTGTGTGTGTGTTTGTATGTATGCGTTAGTGTGTGTGCGTGCGTGCCTCACAGACACCTCACACACCGTTTGCCATTGTTCTCTCTGGGTCGACTGGTGTTCAGAGTGACTCATGCTAGCTGTGAGAGCTGTGGTACTACACGTGTGCTGCTCCACTGACTGCCCCCAGGTCACGTTTCCCTGTGTGTGTGCATGTTCTTTTGTGTGTGTGTGTGTGTGTGTGTCTGACGAAGATAAAACTGACATGATTACTACTTTAGAACACCACAAAAAAAAGAAGACATTGGCCTCTGTAGAAAAGAGGAATTGAGAGAATGATGTGGGCAGTGCATAATTCCTCTGCTGTACTACCTCTACCTATTTTCTTTGTTTCATCACTGTTAGACTTCAGTCTTGCACTTTTTTTCCGCCATTTCCAATCCGTGCACTGGCATTACCCTGCCAGTTCATTTGGTCCTCAAGCAGCATGGCCAGCATTTATCCCCTCCCATCACTTACACTAACTCTGCAAGGTTGACCTAGGTTAGGGAAAGATGCTGCAGCGTTCATCCATCCGCTGGCTCCCTCTGCCCCCTCACACAGTCCTTGGAGCGCAGTGCCGTCAATTGCCATGGCAACAACGGGGGCGGTAGATGGAGAGGGCTGTCTCGAGTGACAGCCTTGACAAGAGTCTGGACCCTCAAATGACCCTGGGGGGAAGGGAAGGAGAAAAAGATGGTGAGGAGGAAAGGAGGGAGAGCCAGGGAAAGGTCAGTGCCGTTACGGTCACGTGTGATTACGGTCATGAGGTTCAAGGGCATCTACACTGTAACCTCCCTCCGTCTCTTGTTAAAGGTCAGACCCAGAATACAATAACCCAGGAAGGATGCTTAAATAGGGAAATCATACAGGAGTGCAGCCCATGCATTTTCTTTGTTAGAAACATCACTCTACTGTGTATTTCATCATTCTTGCTTGTCCGTACAGCACATGGACACAACCTAATTAAATTTCTGCTGCTCATTTTTCCCCGACCATGGCATTGGACAGTCGGAGCAAGTGGGGTTGTCATCATTACTGCCCATTGTGCTGTAACATGAGTTGCATCATGCCTTTAACTAGGTCACTTCTTCTTCTTTGCGTCTCCCTCTCTCTCCTCTCTTCCTTATCAAACATTGGTTGGTCGTGTAGAGTCGCCTTGCTAACGCTACCTCCCCCACATCTGTTTAAAACCAGGCTGCTGGTGTCTGGGGGCTAATTACGCCAGGCTAAATAGTCCCTGGCGCCAGCGGCTAACGTGTCCTAGCAGATGGGCACTGGTGTTGCAGGGCAAGGGGAACATGGCGTCACAGGAAGGGAGGGGGGAGGGGAGGTGCAGGGCCCTAGGTGGTGCCCTGGCAGACTGGCATCGTGTGGGTAACAGCCGCGCCACCCACTCACCATCCAACCACCCTCGCTATAGGTGTGAAATCACACTTCGTACTCGCTTAACTCGTTACTCATTTCTAAGGGAACAGGCCTTCCATCTCTGAGGACATTTTACGGCCCCCTCCCCTCTGCAGTGCTCATTGTAGATAATAAAAGTTGCATCAAACTATTTTGACCACTGAGGAGCAGAAATGACCTGGAACCAAACTGATGGCGACATATTTTCAGCTTATGAGGATCTTTTTCTTGATATCACAAAAAACAACAACCTACTTTCAAAGAAACAGAGCAACATTTCTGGATGCCATTCAAATGTAGGTTTGATCTTAGCTCAGGCTTTATTCCTGGCATGGATTAGCATCTCTAGTGATAGTGGTTCTTGATAATTGTTTTATTAATATATGATGTATTATATACTGTACAAACAAAACAAACTGTTATGTTTGTATCAGTGTGGCAAAGCAAAATGTGATAATATTTTCCCTTATAACTTAACTTCCAAATCCAACTAAAGGATTAATTGTTGTCCTAATTCTGCTATAATACTTCACATTGCTATAAAAACGCATTAAAATCATCAGTAAAACACAACAGATAAAGTTGCAGGATGTACAGCAGCACTATGCTGCAGCTGGATTTCTTTCGTTTTGCATCAGCAGCTTGTTAAGCCATGCACGATTTCCTGAAGATAACCACAATGAATCATGGTTCATAGTGGCTCTGAGGTTTACTGGCTACAGGTAGATTAAACAGTTTACACCGCCTACTGCCTTCAGGATTCAGTCAACAGAAGTGCTAGGATTTCCTTAAGTTCAAACCAGTTTAGGATGAGTGACACAGCTTATTGCCGTTGGTATTCTTCTTTAAAAAATGTTTTATACTTTTGTCCACCTATTGTATTTACATTATTCAGTATATTTATTACTGAATGTAATTGCCACGTCCCTATTGAATGGGAAAAGTGGTTTCAGACATTTTTAAAACCTACTCTATTCCCACAAAACCTTTCGTCCCAATGATGGTTCATTAAAAAGCAACATTTTCCAAACTAATTTCAAACAGCCAGTTATCAACAGCATCCTGCTTTTAATAGTTTTTGCTTACAAGCTGTATCTCTACTACACCGTCTTTCGTAATATACCAGTAAGCGAAGGTTGAAGGTAAAGAAAATATGGTTGGTGGTAGAAATAAATGGTTGTGTTCTACAGTATCTGTTATATTAATCTAATTTTAAAATGATCTGTGTAGCTTTCTTTAACTTCCATGAGATACTACTTCAAACAACTAAATAAAGAAAGCCCTGAAATAATAGTTATATATATATATATATATAGCCTTTTCCCCTTTAAATTTTCAACAGACTGGGATGTTCAATTGTCATGTTATGTTCACTTAAAATGATTCACTATTTACCCAGAATGGCTTACCGTGCATACTGTCCAAGCTGTTCATTATTCTAATTCACAACACTGTACAGTCTTACTTTATGTTAAGCTCTACACAGCTCTGAGAGTGTCCTCACTGTGCCCCCTCAGTGTGGCCGCTCGCTGACCTCTCCTACTCCCACCCTCCCTACCTCCATATTCTGTCTCACTGGCTCTTCATCACAGCCTATGCTTCTATTTACAGAAATGCAGAATTGATTCTCCTATCACCCTCTTACTATATATGTATGTTTCCTTGGTGACTTTAAAAAAAAATTATATATGAGGGATGGTTGACAGAATCACTTGCTGTCTTTTGTCCCTGACCTTATATGATAAAGTTTTTGTAGCCTTGGATCTGCCTTGGCTTGTGCCAAATGTGTTTTGTTTAGGACTGCTTTATAAGGGCCATATCTGGCTCCTTATGGGCTGTTTATCAAGCGCGTCACTCTGAAGTCGGATGTAGCTGCAGTTTGCAACTGTTGGAAGGCTGAACTACTGAGAGCGAGCTGGTCGAGGATCAATTGTAGCAGCAGCTGTCTGTGAAGTCTGCAGGCAAGGCTGCTGTGGCTCCCACATGACATGCAGTCTCCACACTGCAGCCTTTGAAGCGCCTGAACTCTTCACCCCTGTCTGAGCAGGTCGACTAGAGAGCAGGAGAATAGAGAGATAGAGAGAGAGAGAGAGAGGGAGGGAGTGAGAGAGAGAGAAGATGGGGGCTGGGACAGAGATGTAGAATAACAGAGCAGTGAGAAGGGTAGACTAGGATAACAGGAGGTGGAGAGGTTGTCATTTAGGCTCTAGCCATTCCTCATCCTTCTGTCCTCCTCCAGCTCATCACTCTCATCCCGCTTTCTTCTTTCCTCTCTTACCCTCGGGTGTTCTTTTTCTGGCACTGTTTGACATTTTTTTTCTTCCGCTCTTTACCCTTCCTCTTTGCCTCTCCCTCCGTCAGCCTCCTTCACTACCTGTCTGCCCAAATTTTGCTCCTGTGCGGTTCGATGCCTCAAACCAGAGCAACATATTGACATAGCATGCGTTCAATTACAAATGGTATGTGGCTTTTTGTGTGTAGTAAAGTTGCAAATCGTTTAATTCCTACTGTATATTCTCAGCGACACATCCACACAGATTCAAGTAGACACTTGAGGTCGTGAAACTGATCACTAAAAACAGAACATTGCACGAAACTCAGTCAGTTTCGTTTTGACTCAGAACTATAGTAGTGTTGCATCTGAAGTTATGAGTAGTGCATTTAGAGAAACTCTGCAAAAAGCTCACATTAGCAAATCTAGTAAAAGTGTGCAACATAGTGGCCCTTACATACCTAATGGAGCTCTCGTTTGAAACTATTTACTGTATTCGGTTAAGGGTCAAATTTGGTCAAAAGATTTAACCCAGTTAATCCAAACAGATCTAACATTTGTTATTATTACTGAAGCTCATGCTTTGCTACAGAAATGGGATCCACAAGCATTTGTTTAAGCAGAGACGTGAAGCTTAAGCAATAAAGCAAAACCCAACTAAAGCCATAAGTTCACAGTTTATTTACCACAATAGCGACGCCGACTGCCAGGAGAACAAAGATGTGTGCATGTGTATTTAATCCTCACACCTGCTCTTAAATTAACAGAAGATTGAAGCAATTCACCGCTGAAACCTTTGGGAAAATATGGAATAAGGCCCAGAGGAGTTTTACACTCAAAGTTATGAAAATTGGATTTAAATAGAACAATACACCCCAGATGGTCAAAGGAGACTATTGTGGGCGTTGAAATTGTAAGTGACATTGGTAAGATAAGTATTAGTTCTGCTAGTTACATTGGACAATGTTTTTCCTATTCTCAGACAGGAGAACAGGCAGCTGAACCCTGCTGAAGACTTGCAATCTGCTGCAATATTAATACTTTACTAAATCTAGGCAACATTGTTAAAATGTAAAAAATAAAAAACAGTTTTTATAATGGTATGGTTTTCTCTCTGGTTTGCAATATTTCCCAAATATTATTGTGGAAATTGCTCCTATCCCTAACCCAGTTATTTTTTTTACATCATAATATAATACTAAATTTTTCATTTTTGAGTGGTACTATAGCATTCGTCTAAAAACATGCATAACTTCACAGTCTGCAGTTTAACCTCACTTTCATGAGAATCTTTGCTGGAGGAATTGGAGCAAGACTGACACTAAAGAAACACTGTGATATTTATTGAGAAAGGGCACAGGCTCTTTTGTACACACACAGACACACATTCCTCCTGACCTGATTCAGTGGCCTAATGGCAGCTGGTGCACCGTTGAAGAGGCTTCTGCACCAGAGGAAATGACAATGAATGCCGCACAGACCAGTGACTGTATATATAAATAGATGACGTATTTACACCTCCCCCAATGTACAAAACTTGAGCAAAAAACTGTGTAATGTACTGTGGATGCAGCTAGGACAAGAACATGTTAAAGATTGCAATGTGATTTGTTATGCTGAAAGTAAATGTATTTATTTCTCCTTACAACCATGAGCTAGATCTCATGGGCTTTTAGCAACTTAACCAAGTAGTGTTGTTGCCTTCAAGAAGAAAACTCTGAAAATAAGAAACTTATCATACGCATAACAACAGTTTGTTAGTTGAGCATGTTCTAAGGTACTGTGTTCTCCCCGACATTTTCCAAGATACCATTTTGTTCTAGGGACATATTTTGTAGCAAGAATCTGCACAACAGTTATCAGGAGGTACATTCAGGTTATCAAGGTCCTGCCAATACTTTTGCCCATCCAATGGTTTGTCAGTCTCAGCTGTCGTCTCACTTGGTTTTTACAGAATCAAATAACTAATTAAAATCAAACCTCAAAATGACAGAAAATCCATTTCAGGAAAATGTATTTGCAGTAAACTTTAACTATGTCCTTTCCGCAGAGATGGAGGGGGCATTCAGCTCCAGGGGGATGTTTTAGCCTCACTTTTGTGGGGCTTTTATGTCACCCATACAGTCATTGAAGTATACACACACACACTCACTCTCACATACAGACTCACACAAGCTGGATTCAGACAGATTGAGGCTGCTTTTTATGCCTTCAGAACATAAGGTCATGACCTCGAACAAAAAGCCATATCTGGTATGAGCGTGAGAGTAAGGCCATGTTATCATTTATTGTTTTGTGACAAGTAGACTTTTGATCTGGCCCTCTGCGATGTGATACTTTTAATATGGAGCCGTGTGTTTACGATTAAACAGTTTCTCTCTGCCTCATGTGATCTCACTCTAATGGCTCTTTGGGACGTACGCATCTATCCCTGCACTGCAAGCTCAAAGTACATAAAGTGTCCTCTGTAGTAAGTGCATGTGTTTTTCTGCAGCTCAGCAGTCCACTCATCCTCTGTTTTCAGGGTGGTGATCCAGTGATCGAAGCTTGCGTGTCCCTTGGTTGACCCTTACAGCGCGGTGCCCCCTACCCCTCCGCCCTCCTCCCACTCTCCTCCTCTCCCCTGCCCCTCCATCAGCCCCTTCTAGGTTACTCTTGGCCAACTCTGGCCACCTGATTAAGGGATTAGTGGGGCTGATGGTTGTCAGTGTCCCCACATGCTGGCTCCTAACAACAGACCAGCCACCTGCACCTAGGGGAGGAGGATGGGGCGGGGGGGGGGTTTACTCTTTAATGCATCCACATAAACATTATAACACACTCATGCTAATGTAGCTGCTGCATGTTCACATGTGCACGCGATGTACTTGAAGTTCCGTCTCGGTGTTTCACACCAGACTTCTTAGAGCAAAGGAGTGGAGAATGCGAGGGGAGGGGAGGCAGGGTTAGCGCAGGGTTACTGTCTTGTATCTCCCTCCCTCTCTCTCTCTCCCGCTTCTCCAGCTCATTCAACCTCCCCCTGTCCCTCCTACTGCCCCCGATGCCCTGCCAAATTCATATATCCCATAATCGTGCTGAGTCGCCATGTCAGCAGCACTGTATCAACTGCACTGCTTTGTCTTGCCCCCGCTTGTCACCACAGAGACACTACCTTCTGCCATCACTCCAGTCAAAGATCAGCTACCTTGGATATAGAGATGCCAAGTTTATTTTTCTTTCTACAATCGGATTTATTTTCCCTACATCACAGCCTAAAGTACCCCCTTATTTAAATCTTTTAAATTTAGCCATTAGAGAACCAGTACCTGACACCTCAGTCGTTCTCTGTATTAAGAAAATATAGCCTGCGTCACAGTTTTTCTTTTGAATACTTTCCAGTATTTTTTCACGGTGGCCCATAGTCCTGTGTATGATTTTCATAAAGAGATGAAAGTGTTTGATTCAGGAGATCAGCTCTGGACATTCCTTACCGATGCAATCTGCCTCTCAACTATTTTTAGCCCGCTCACCTTTTGAACTTTTATGCGATGTAAGTCAACAGATGTTTTCAAGCCTTTTCAGACCGTTATTTATCAGTGATGAAAAAGAAAAAAAAACCCTACCTGAGATCCAACACTGGGTGCGCTACACATCCAACAACTCCACTTATCATAAACATAGATCGATGGCTGCTTAGTTAACATGTGTTGTTGTTAGCATCATTTCTGTTTGCTTGAGTGACCTACATGAGCTGCTGGAGCTGTTCCCATGCGACTGTGTGACCTCCCAATGCCCTCTTGCCCTAATAATCACACAGCTAGATGCTAACCGGCTCAGCACGGCTTTACAGGCACTCTCATGTGTTGGCTGTAATTTGGATTTCCCGTTTTTAGGTTTAATTCCATTCATACAACTTCTTTAAACATGCACACTGGATTTGCTTTTAACATTTGAGTGATATCTTTCGATTATTTGATCATCAAGAAAAAGAGGATCTGCTGCACTTCTGTCTATCCTGAATAAAGAATCCCAATCAAGGATGTAAGGCTGGAATTTCTATCAAACGTCATCCTTTTACTTGCAAGCGGCTGTTTCAGTGACACCAATTCCCCCTCTTTTTTTCCTGTACTGAAGTTAGCATGCTAACCAACTGGCCTCTGCCAGCTTCATCTCGTAATTCCACTGTGTAATAGTGAGTCAGACATGAGAGGATGAGGAAGTAGTGGTGCCAGGAGGGTGTATTTTAACCTCTTGTCTTAACCCTAACACAACGAAGGCTTAAGCTCTTGGCAAGTGACCATTATAACCACCGCTACCTTTTTGTAAATTTCTCTTAAATGTTTTTGTTCCTCCGTACATCTGTGTATTGGTTGAATTGCTGATCAGATTGTAACCTGCGATTATTCTCTTCTTCAATCACATTCTGCAGAAAACAACAAAGATTCCCAGTACCAGAGGGTGAAAGTAAAGGTGGAGCCCATGGAGGTGGACCCGCCCCCAGAAGAACTTACCCCACCTGTCTCTCACCTGCTGGCCTTCAGCACTTTAGGGGCTTGTGAGAAGAGCGAGCCAATGAGTAACCTCCCTGAGATGTTGGCCCGTCCCCAGAAAGATCTCTTCTCCCAGGACATATCGGTCAAAATGGCCTCAGAACTACTGTTCAAATTGTCAGGTATGTCCCTACAAGACGCATATCACTGTCGGGCACATTCTGTTCTCTGAGCACACAGACACACACACACACACATCCATGCACAGCAACATGTCATCTTTTCCCCTGCAGCACCGCAGTGTAAACCTTGGACAGGTTGTGATGCTGGACTATAAAACCTACATGTTACCATTTCCGACCTCTGGTGGCTCTGTTGTAAAGCCAAGGATATATGACAAGTAATGACATCCTGCTTTTTACCTGTATGGCCCTGAAAGTGATACTGAGGCAGCAGACAGCTGTTTGTATTGCTAGATTAAGACAGAGCTTTGAGGAGTATCCATCGGGTCCCCCGGAGAATATGCCCAGATATGTGTTTGTGTGTGTGTGTGAACAAGTGTGTGCGGGGTCGTGGGTTGCGACCCCAGCTCTGTCCAGCCTCTGATTGCTTTGCTTAAATGCAATATAGAGAAACAAGTTCATGTTAAATCTCTTTTTCCTCCTCTTGCTCCTGTACATATTCACAGATTCACACATTGACAGTCTTTCTTTCCCACACACTCTTACACACTCGCACACGGCCCCTTGGGGAGTGGTGTCTGCACAAATGCCCCCCACTCCCCTCCACCTTCTCCTCCTTTCTCTCATTCTCTCTCTCCCTCTCTCTCTCTCTCCCTTGACTCGTTTTCAGACATGCCGGCTCAAGCACACTTGGCTGCACACGCTCTCCCCCTGCACTTCCCCTCCTTCCTCCCTTTACATTTCTCCCGTGCGGCATCTCCATGGCAACGTGGAAAGAGACCTCTGTCCTTGGCGAGCAGTGTGACAGAGTGGGGTGTTCAGGGTAGGGGGCTGGTTTGGTGGGTTGCAGCGAGGGGGCAGAGGATAAGAAAGGTAGAGAGGGCACTGGGGTTACACAATATGCCCACCCAGGGAGGCCAGGGCATCGCCAGCATGGCAACAGCGACAACTGCCCCCTTAGAACTGGTTCTGAATGTAAGCTGGAACAGAGTAGGCTGCTGTCACACAATGAGCAATCAATATGAATTACCCAGAGCAGTAGGACCTCAGAGACACATCAGTGGCAAGGTCGCTCTGAACACTGAGATGGTTGCAGCTTTGAAATTCACTTCATTACATCGCCTTGAAACTCACACATAGCTTCATTCTCTGGCATTTTGTTTAGTGCTCTTTTATATCTGAATAATGAAATCCAATGGGCTTCACTAACATTAGCTGGCCAACTATTAGTAGTAGTGGCTGATTTTACAGTTCTCACTTCATTAGCCACTTCGAAACCTTGAAATCATTTTAATAAAGACTCGACCAGAAATATTCGATATGTAACAAGCAGTCTGCTGTCTTTGACGAGCCTCAGCGAATCTGGATCTCAGGTAACTTGCTTGGCGTTAGCACCTGCCATCACTGGCAAACAGAGGTGGTCTTCTCCCTTTCCCATTTACATACGTGTCATTACAGGCGCATGCAACACAAGCTCCATTTCCACACTTGCCTTATGCGTTAATGGATAATGCAGCCTCGGCTTAATGTATGGCTGTGACCCTAAGACGGGTGTGAACGGAGGTGCCAGGAAGACAGGTGTGAACACTGCCCGCATCGTAAACCTAAAAAATATCAAAGATTTCGGGAAAAGACAAGCAATCAACACTTTTGGCTTCAGTCCTTCTCTCCCACAGAAATAATGTTCATGAAAACCCTCAAATCGTACATCTGCATTTTTATCCTACGTCACCAAATAACAGACACATGTCCGCATACTGGCTTGTTTGGTTTGAAATGGTACGACAGAACCGACATCATTGTTACTCTGGCTAAAGCAGTGTTTACAGCTGATAAGGACGCCTCTGGGTGATGGGGGTTGGGGTTTTTCGACAGTCGCTCTAAGCGGTTGACCAATCACAAAAGAGGGGGCCAAATGACCAATCAGAGCAAACCCAGCTTCTTGGAAGCTGTCCAAGATTTAAAATGGAGCGTTTCAGACAGTAGGTTCAAAAAAGAAAGGAAGCGCTGGAGCAGTATACAGTATGAGACAAATAATGTGTATTTTGAACACTGTGGCATGTAAACCTATTCTAGTAGGACCCCAAATTAAAATTATGAACCAGTAAATGGCCAAAATATGGACACTTCAATGTTTATTTGCTTGATTTACTGCAGCATTTTATATTGGAGGCTCACTGGCTAACCTGAAATAAAGAGCATCTCCACTAATGTTGGGAGAAATTATTTAAAATTTATGAAATGTTGTTAAGCGTCAGGTTGGATGTGATTCACCTCAGAAAGCGACTGATCGATCACAGTATAATGTTCAATTTAATGTGATTAATCTGAGCTGCATGTTGCCATGTCTGGAAAAGCCAGCACATTTTTAAAAAGTAGGAGAAAATAGCAATAAACAGTCGATTACAATCAGGCTGATTTGTAAGGAAAATACGCCAGGAGGTCAGTTTAATAATCACCATGCGTAGACACTTGGCTTTTATTTATTCCTCTTAAAGGTTGGGTTGTTTCTGAAACACTTTTGTCTTTTTCGTTGAAATCCTCTTCACGTCCTGAAAGCCATTCATAAATAAAGTCATCTTAAAAGAGGCGGGAAAAAAACAGATGTGGTGGCCCTTGCATGACCGTCATAAAAATTAAATGTTTTTGGGAATCAGGGCTGTTGGAAGGGAGTGGGATGTAGCGGTTGGATATTTTCAAAGTGCAGCCTGCTTGGACTATCTTTTCCAGGGTTACCAACCCTAGCTTTAAAGGGTACACCTGTATAATGCAATCCAACCAAGTAAAATACTTTAGCAAGCTTATAAACTTCATCATAAATGCTGATGAAGTTCTGCAGCATTTTTAGACACCACAGTCAGTGGTCATGCTGTGTTAGATAAGGTGTTTTCTAATAGTTTTGTCTCCTCGCTGACATTCAAGAGCGTCACCAGCCACAGACACACGTGTGCCATCTGCGGAGTCAAATGCAGGGTCTTAAAAATGTTTTTCGTATTTTGAAAGTGTTGTTGGGCGAACTTTTCAGCCCACAGGTCGGCAGACCTACTGGAGAGACTCCCACCACTCCAGATGGCCAGCGCGCCCCTGCTGGCTTAGCAAACCTGTGCTTTACTGGCCGAGCTAACTTAAATGCAGAAATCAGCCACATACATTGTCTTGGTATTCATCTCAGATATTGAACTACATTTAGGAAGGTTTTTGGGAGCTTACCAACAGACATTTAGGACTTATTACATTTTCAGCATGAACATTTATTCTTGAGTTTGGAAATATTCGTTTGACGAAAGAAGTTTTCCATTTCTTAGCTTTTACAGCTATCAACATCTTAGTCTTTAGCAGCGCACAGACGCTTTGCAGTTTTCATGGAGATGTTTGAGTTGTTATCATGTGACTTGATAAATCATGAAAACTACATAATGACTTCATGTGTTGGGTTTGCAAAACAATACAAAGATTAAATGGCTATGAGAGTGTAAATAATAATTATTGTATAGCTGATGAGACCTTTTTACTTTTTTCAGAAAAAGTCAGCAAAGCCAACAACCACAGAGACAGTAACATGGTGGGAATAAACAGGTGAGTCCGTTAAACTGCATGTTAATTTTGTATTGTCACTTTTATAATCAGTATTTTATTTTCATTTTTCTAATAAACTACTGTATGTGTTAATATTACCATGTCTCTGTGTTTCAGTCCGTTCTTGGATGAGTGCTTCAGACAATCACCCTTTAACCTGCGCTCCAAGAGCTCTTCTCCCGCAGAGGCCAGCTCCTCGACCAGGGCAGTATTCCATGGTAAGACACATGTAAAACACTGATGTAAAAGAACACACACACACATAGGGCTAGGAACCAGGGTGGCAGCAGGGGTACTTGAACAAGAAAGTACAAGGCAAGAGATGGAGGGGCCTTATTTAGCTTGGATCGTGTCTTTTAGAGCTGCACTGAATCGTCAATCAATGGATTAGCTGGTCTTCAGAAAATGTATTAACAATTGTTTTGACAAATGATTAAAAGCTTTGTTCATTTTCCTCAAGCTGACCAAATATGTAATTAAAAAAATTCTGCTTTTATTCTTTGATATACTCTGCTGCTTCAGTCATAGTACAGTGTCTTCAAAGACAAACATCCCTGTTTTGTCTCACTGTAGCTCTGAGAAACAACTGATTATAATGCAGTGATGCTCATTATACACACACACACGTGGGCTTGCTTTAACAGACCCTCCCTCCCTGCACACTCCCCACACGCTAAATCTCACCCGCTCACACAGAAGCTTTGTAGCTGGGCGAACTACAAATAAAGACATCGTTGTAAACGGCCACAACTAACCACCCCCAACTTTACACGGTCTCACCCTCATCTCCGCTAAACCTCCCCCCCACCTGTTTCATATTAAGAGCTCCACCCGGCCTATCTGCACTCTCAAGCATTTCCCCAACCTGAAGGCCTCTGCCCAGGGCATCCCCTGTCTCTCCCTCCTCCCCCCTTCGCTGCCATTCCAGAACTTCCTCCATGTTCCTTTGGCAGGGAGAGATCCGGAGGTTAATTAGCTTGTGCCAGCTTTGCCTGTCCCTCTGCCAGTTAATGAAAATCTGATTGGCTTCTGGGTGTCAAGAGTGTCCTGAAAGTTAATTCGCCCAGCCCACGTCCTTTTTCCCGTGTGTGTTTAAGCTTCAGATCAAGCCTCTGCTTCTTTTTCTTTTACTGTTGTACAGTTTTATTCCTGTCTCTCCCTCACATGCGTCTATCCACACCTCCTCTTTTCCTCAGCGTGCCTCTGTTGTCTGGTTTTACGTTTTTTCCATGTCCCAAATGCTGGTAAACAGCATTTCTAGTTGCAACAGACTTAATTGAACTGATCTTCTGTGCATTAGTCAACATTGGTTAATATGATGAAGCCAGAGACATTTACTGTGACACATTTTGGACCAATTATCCAAAGGTTTGGCCAAATATATTTATTATTTCACATGTGAAACAATTTGTGTAAAATGCCTTGAAAATGTCAAGACTAAATTGCTATGTTGATGTATGTATAATTATAGAAGAATCTTCCCTCTTTAAAATCTTGGTTGAGTTCGTGCTATCCTGCCAGTAGCTTAACTGGTGATGATCTTCTGCAGTTTCTGAAGTAATCTGGTCTTATTGTGGCAAACGGAGCTTTTGCCCAGCAACTACTATGTTGGACTAATATTGAAAAGTGTGAGCACTTCCATTTAATTGAGAGAGATAGAAAAAGAGAGTAAGAGCTTATGACGAGAGGAGTTTTACCATCTTCTCCCTCCAGCCCGGGGTTTATATCTATTCTTCATTTCTTGTTTGTGGCCCTCTCTCTCCAGCTCTAATAACACTAATTAAACCATTACCCACTTCGAGGCCCACACCAAACCCTAATTGGCTTAATCATCAGTGTGTTTGCCAGGTCGTGGCCTCGAGTCCCAGCCGTTTGGCTTCTTGACACCTTTCGCGACCAAGCCGTCCCCCAGTCTCTCATATGTGAATCAGGGCAAGTTAATGCTTTTATGGCTTATTCTGAGAATCCAAGCCGTGTAAGGTCTCGGGTTCTCAGAATAAGCTGCGCACAGACAATGATTATGGAATAAACACAGTGTGAATGGCCGGTCATAGTCGGATACTAGGCCTCTGTCACGGCAGATCCCTGCTAATGCAGCAGGTCAGGAAGTTCACGACCCGCAGGTTGACCGAGGTCGGAGGAACTCAAGTTTGTTGACACGGCTCACGTTATGACACCTTTGCCACTTAGACGGAGCCACAAACACACAAATTGCCTCTTCTGATTTACTTATTTAGTTTAAAGACACGTGCTGATGTACTCTGGCCTATTTGCAAGCCTTTACCATCACGCAAACGCACACACACACACCCATACACATGCCCTCACTAACCCCTGTTACAGTGGTGCGTCACAGCTCTGCTGCAGACAGGACTCACATGACAACTGATTAGGCTGCAGCAGAATGGTTAAAACTCGTGTTGCAACTCACGCTTATTTCCTGTATTCATTTATTTGCTGATAGATTTTTTTCTTTATTAATCGATTTGTTTCTTTGTGCATGAAACATCAGAAAACAGTACAAAGAAACTCAGTTTACAATGATGTTTACCAGAGGCAGTGCAATCTGACATCAGAGAAGCTCCAGTTGGTGAATATTCAACATTTTTGCTTGGTTATCTATTTAAATGATGTGATAATAAAACAAACAAAATGGTCTGCGATTTATTTTCTCCCCACTGATTAAGCAACAGATTATTTTAGCGGAGTTAAAACTGATCTACTGCAGTTGCCTCCACTCATTTAAAATTTGTCTGGTTGAATTCTTTTGTCTCGGAAACCAAAGTTCCTACTAAAAGACTATGAAAATACCATGTAATAATTAATCTTTCAAATGGAGTTTAAACGAGCTGAATCTCCTGAAAGTTATGCTCCTCAAAAATATTGTTTTGTCTGATTCAATGTCTGTTTGTTTTGAGCTCTCAGCTGTTCTCTGTGGCTCCCGTTCGTATTCTCTCTCTGTACTCTCTGACACGAGTCTCGCGTAGGTGGGAAGAGAGGTTAGTGGTGTATTATGCCGGAATGATTTTAAGAAATAAAAGTTTCACGTGATACAGTTTGTCACATAGCACGGCCTTACCTCACCTAAATGATACAATAAAAAATATACCTTATGTATGGGTAGTGCACATTCATCAACTAAGAAAATACCTAATATTGTTCATTTTATAGTAGAACAAATTATATAAAGTCATAGGATTGAATTTTCCTTTGACTGTCCCAAAAATACTAAGATTTAATACAGCAGCAGAGTTTTTTCATTCTTTTTTGTAGATTGAAAATAAAACTGAGTAGCTGACGGAGGTTTTTCTCCTGTTTTTTTTAATGCCTTGCATCTGCAACCGTTAGTCAGGGTCTGTGTAGCGTGTTCTCTGAACAATTTAGACAATAAGTGAAAATCCTGCCTCCATCTGAACAAGTTGTACAGCACAATGAGAAATGTACTGCATGTTGTTTTCTTGTGAATTACTCTGTCAGAGTCGATCAAAGCATTTTAAAAATACTCTCACTCGCAGTCTTTCTTTGACTATAGGATGGTGAAGGAAAAGGAGGTGATATATACAATGAGAAGAGCTACAGCGGTGCACATATGCTGCAGGCTTTAGAGCAGGGGTGGAGAACTTCTGGCCTCTGAGCCACAAACGGCCCACAGGACAATTCATAAATAAAAAAACAGCAACTCAGATGTACAAAAACTCTCATGGCTGAAGTTTTTCACTCTCCCTGCAATGAAAGAAAATAGCGTAAACAGTGAGATGAACATGCCCTTCGGCTGGTTATACATGTGATGTCACCTTATGGCGACGGTGAAGAAAAGTGGATGGAGAATCTCGTGTTTTGTTAGAGAAAAAATCTAATTATTATCTTTTAGTTGAAGTAAAAGGCAAGTCAATTTGTAAAGTTTGAAGGAGCCACTCACGTTGATGAAACAAACCTGAAGCTTCATTGCAGCTGAACTCTGGTGCCAAACAAGCATCTTTTAGAAGCAACACTCTGACAGAGACAGTTTACATTCACACCAATATTAATGTCATTATGTGCTTGACGACATGTGCCCTGGGCTATGGCATCATTTTATAGGACACAGTACAGTTCTATTAATCTTCTTCCAGAGACCTAATCTGTACATTTCTCACACTGTTGAATTACTCTTTTATATTCCTTTAGGAAACATGAGTGAAGAAAACAAGAATTAAAGATTGTATCACTTGAGCTGTTTAACTGATGATTAATCTCATTACGGGGGGATGAAATGAGGGCGTTCCTGTGGCCCAGTGGTTAATACACAGACCATAAACTGTAATAACAGTTGGTTCAGACCTTTGTTACCTTTATTCTCTTCCCCTTTGCTATGTCTCTGTCTACTTTTTAAAATGCACTACTTTAAATTTACACATTAATGTCAGTCAGTACGTGAGAGCATACCACAGCAGTGTGTTACGGTTTCAACATCAATACATATTGAACTTGGGTTACTTTATTTTATAGCAGCTTGACTCCACAGCCTTCCTTCCACCTGCAGATGCTTTAATGGATGTCTGTGTCAGCAGTGACTGATGAGTATGTCTTTTTTGTGTGCTTGTGTGTGTGTGTGTTTCCAGATTCAGAAAAGGATGATGGGGAGCCAGGGAACGGGATCGCTCAGTGGAGACTAAATGAACAGCTCTTTCCCTGTCCGGTCTGTGGCAAGGTGTTTGGACGACAGCAGACTCTTTCTCGACATCTGTCTCTACACACAGGTAAACACACACACACACACACACCTTCATTAGCTTATATGCACACAGCTGCCGAGCGCTGGCCATTAATTTGCATGTTTTTGTGAGGGCATAGATGTTGTGTGTGAGCATGTGCTCGCTGGTGCTGGCCACGATAAGTAAATAAGGTTGACTAGACCAGATTACCCTTACTTTAAAGAGATTACTGCCATCATTAGGCTCACTGGGAAAACTGCCCTTCTAATTACCCTGATAGAAGGATGTCTCCCAGAGTATCACACACACACACACACACACACACACAAACATAACTTCTAACGCAGCTACAATTTGGTCCCTCTCAGACATGGGAGACCTCCTCAGGATGAAGCTTTACACTCTCCCGAGTCCTGATTATTACACCGGGTTCCCAAACTTATGTTGTCTTTGGTCCCAATTGATCCATTCTGCCCCATTACTGTCTTCTGTAATCCCTCTCTCGTTCCTTATTAGGAAGAGAAATTAATGAATACCATTTTATCTGCAGCAAATTAACGATGGATTAGAAATTAATGCAGCCTAGTTGGTAGAAGCAGACCAAATCACTAAGTGCACAAATGGAGACTCGTGTTCAAAATGCCCCCACACATTTGGACATGCTCTCCCATTTTGCGTGCACACACCACACGATACACACACACCATCTGAGCGTGTTGGCTGTGAACAGCTTGGCCACACCACAGAGAGCAGAAGCAGGGGCATATGTCAGTGTGATGGTCTTTTTGGTTTCCCCGGCGACATAAAGGTTGCCTGGCTCCATGTCCTTGGGGCAAATGGTGTGTGTATATGTGTGTGTGTGTGTGTGTGTGTGTGTGTGTGTTTGATGGGGAATTAAGAAGATGTGTTATTATGTTGATTTGTTCTGGGATAAAAATGGAAGATTGTGTTTGTGCATTTCAATTTTATTTTAGTTTAGTGCTATTTGCATTTTAAGCCGTTCAAAATGGGCCTGTTGGTGTGTGGCATCTTAACACAGCCGCCACTTCTCAGTCAACCTTTAAGTCAATATGATGAGAACTGTTTGAGAAAATCAAAGGATAAACAGAGAGAGATTTCTACATTTATAGTTGGACTAGTCACCATTAAACCATTCAAAATGTACCTTTTGGTGTGTGGTGTTAAACAAATGGCACAAAGCAGCATTTTGTGGTGCTACCCCATCATCAATGTGATTATGTGACGTGCCAGAATGAGGGATTAGGGGTTAGGGTTGGTCTCTGCATCTCCAGGGATCATTAGAAACAGAGCCACCATGTTTGAAGTCGATTGGATAAGCGCTTGTTGAGAAAATCGAAGGATAGACAGAAAGTCAGCAAGTCTGACAGAGATTTCTAAATTTATTTGTAGGATATTGCTCCGAAATCAGGTGAAATTATGTTCAAACACGTCTCGAATTATTACCATCTTGTGACTCTGAAAAGTTGATTTTGTCTTCCTCTTCCCGGGATCAGAGTTACAGGGGGGGTCAGGGGAGGGTGAGGCAGGGTTAGGCATTAAGTAATTAGGTTTAAGCTTGCTTTAAAGGCTCGCTGGCTGAGGGCAACTTAATGAAATATCATCTCAGGTAATGTTCTCACTAACCCAGGGACCTGTGTCTGTGTGTGTTGTATTGCAGAAGAGAGGAAGTACAAGTGTCACCTGTGTCCTTACGCCGCCAAGTGCAGGGCTAACCTCAATCAGCACCTGACCATCCACTCTGTCAAGCTGGTCAACACGGACGCTGAGCAGATCGTCAGCGCCGTTACAGCCGACTCTGCTGAGCGCAAGAACTGCCCCTACTACTACAGGTAGTAAGAACAGAACCAAACACCACTCTGACCTCTGCATTGTCTGAAACAACGAGTTTGGATCAATCTGTATCTGCTGTTTGATGTCCAATTAAATCCTGATATATTTCTTCATTTAATTTTTCCACAACTGCTCTGTTTTATTTGTCTATTTTCTATTGTTGTGAGTTGGTTATTTGGACATAAAATGCTTATTGGCCCAGAGTTGAATCAACATCCCACTCATTATCTGTTTGATCAATTTGAATCGACAGTCAGGAGACAGCTGGCTTATTTAGCATAACTATTAAAAGTTAGAGAAACATTTAACCGTGCTCAGTTGTAAGATTAAAAAAGTGAGGGGGAAAGTACCTGCCTGTAAATGCAGCTATGAATCTCATTGATTAAACATTATGTCTTGTGACAATTGATTGCATTGAAACTAAGTCTGGGTGATATGAAACTCCTGATTGGTTTTAATGATCTACCTCATATTTGTAAAATGCTTCACTCAGGAGTAAAAATCAATCTTTAAACTTAAAATAAATAAACAAATTGACATTTACTATGGTAATTAATTTTTTTATAAAGTCTTTGGCCATGTCACCCAGCTCTATTGTTAACTTCACTGTGATGTCTCCTTAGTGACTTTAAGATGTTTTTGTTGATTTAATTTTGAATTTTGACCACACCCAGGCAAACAGTCTCACTTTGACAGCTTCTTGGCTGTAGCCTCATATACCGTACACTATATATACTATTCTATGGAGAGCGTAGTACCAGGCCTCTAATAAATATTGCAAATATATTTCCCCAAAATGTCTCCCCAAGAGAACTGTAATATTTCAGTTAACTTTATCAGTTTTAAAGACGCGAATCAGCTCTGAACTGTTTTATAATTAATGCAAACATAATGTCACACTAAAGCCGACTGGCCCCCGTCTCATTCTCACCATCCTCCTTCCTTTTTCCTCTCTGTTTTCTGTCCAGCTGCCATGTGTGTGGTTTCCAGACGGAGCTGAACGCCCAGTTTGTCAGCCACATGTCGCTCCATGTGGACAAGGAGCAGTGGATGTTCTCACTCTGCTGCAGCGTCTGCGACTACGTCTGCATGGAAGAGAATGACATGAAGAGCCACATTAGTACTGGACATGCAGGTACACATTCTTCAATAATGATTGGCAGCCCATTGGTTCTGAGTGACGGCATCAATAGTCAATCAATCCTGTCAGTGAAAGGATGATCCAGTTTTTCTACATCATATTTTTTCAGTGAATCAATGAGCTGCTTTGTCTGTAAAACACCCGAAAATGCCATTTGCTATTTCTTCAAGCCCCATCGTGACTTCTTCCTTATTACATATCATAAAGAAAAGTATCATCCTGTTCACTACTGAGGAGCTGACACTAGATCATGGTAGGATTTATAATAACCTTAAATAATAAAATCAGTAAATCCACTTCTCATTTTTATCTGTAGTGTAATGTTGCAGGTTTCTCAAATGCATTCAAATCCCAGAAAAATGATTTCCTGTGAGTTAAAGTACTCTCACATGATTGAGTAGGTGGTATCTCACACATTGTGGCCCTTGTTCGCTGCTCAGAATAGAAATACAGTGCATTATTAGGACAGTGACACATTTTTCTATTGTTTTAGCCCTGCACTCAATTGTTGTGTAAATTTAAACAATGATGGAGGTTAAAAAGCTGGTTTTCAGCTTTAAGGGTTTAAAGTTACATTGCAGTTTTTATGATGATTTTACAGACTCGGGCCTTTAGTGGGAAAATGTGAAAATTAAATGATTTGGAGATTAATTTATAATAATATATGTTCACTGTTCAAATACTTGATATGAAAGTATATCAGCAAGGACGCTGTGAAGTGGAGACACAACCATGTAAGAGTAATTTACTCTTGATAAACACACAGTTCCGTGTCAGTTCAGAGGACACAGGGAAAGACGCACAGCAGAATTGGGTTTCACAAACAAGCCTCCTCCTCCAGTCGACCTTCTCTGGACTTTTAAAGCTGCTGGCCTGAACCTCTGTTGGTCGATATGAGTTTTTGTCTAAACAGCTTTGTCTGGTTTACTGCTGACGTTTTGTTCTTTCGCTGTTCCTCACTGTATGTGTGCGCACGTTGGTGTCTTGTGTGGAGGTGCGGGTGGGTGGGATTGTCCGGCCCAGACAGCTGAGGGGTCTTTCAGAGGCCACAGTGGCCTTGTTTATCTGAGAAGGTTGGCCCTTATCGTGCCTGAGGGGGAGAAAAATCAATAGGCCTTGGGTCCTTTGGAGACAATCTGGGTTTACGATGCCACTGTGGCCATCTTCTAAGTCTCCCAGCCAGGCTTGGCATTTATCTCAGTCTCGCGCAAGATGGACACCACCAGCAAACACACAAGAGCATCTCTCATTGTCACCTTAATTCTTTTTAACAACGTGCATTTTATTTTCTGCATGAGAGGATTTTGATTTGTTAAAGCCCAGCGCTGTTTGTGAACGAGTCTGACCTTAAGAGGGTCAGGTAGACACAGCACCATTTAGAGGTAACCCTGACAGACTGTAAGAGTCTGGTTATCTGGTCAAATGCCTGGACACGCCCAGGCGAGAGATGGCAGAGCTCAGCAGGTGTTGCACTTCAAGCGGACCCCCTGTGAAGTGCGGAGTCTGCACAGGGAGAGAGGGTTGGTTGGGTGCCCTTCTCAGTGGGGGGGGAGAAGGTGGTGAATTATGTGACAGTATTCCTTAATATCTGCTCCTGGATTCTCGGGAAGACGAAACTTCTGCTTCTTCATTTTCTCTCCTATATCGTGAATGCTGCCGTGCTATCTTTTTAGTTAAGGTATATTTCAAGGTCGAGGCCCACTGGTTCAGTGTCTTTTTTTCCCTCCTGCTTTTGCTTACATTCTCTGGCATTAACCTTTTAGATAAAGTAAGAAAAGGCAAGTAGATGCTAAATACTGCAGCAGTGGAGATAAAAGCTTCCTCAAGCTGGTTCACTACTGTATTCAGGCTGCAGCTAAGACTGTGCTGCGAATGACCCTGGTATATTTAGATTTGATTGAAGCCAGTTAATCATGTCTTCTCCAGCTGAACAATCCCTTGTATCCAAAATCATGAGCATAGCGTGCGTGCAGTCCTTTCTTTTTTAGACTCAGCCGTGTGTGTGTATTAAAAAGATAGGTCAACCATTTCAGGATTCGTGTAGCCTTTTCTCCCTCCTTTCACTCCCTCCTGAGTGAATGCCCTTTGTTGAGCTGTGCCCCGAGATGCTCCCGCCATCTTAGCTCCTTCGGCCATGACCCTCACTTCTCACCCTTCTCGCTCACCCCCCCTCCCCTTCTAATTCCCTCTCTTCCCAGTGAATTGCAGACTTAGAGAAGGGGGATCAATAAAAGCACACTGCATGTTGATTGGACTGGCAGCAGGGCCTCAGACAGAGCACATGACTGTCGAGGCTGCCTGCTTCTTTTCTGTTTGTGTGAATGTCAATGTGTGGTGCACATAAAGATGAGGATCTTGAAACAGATTTCTGCTGGTGCTTTTAAAATATCTTTCTCCTGGGTTATTCTAAAGCTGTGGAACTGATTCAGTTTTCCAGTAATATTGTATTTCCATTATAATAAAAAACGACTTCCACCTTTCTGTCCTTTTGTCTCCAGGCTTAAATTCAAGAAGTCCCCTCAGTGAGACCAAGAGCACTTCCTCGTCCCTCTCGGCCCTCAGCGATTCACTCAACAGTTCGGAAGGTGGAGACCTCGCCCACGGTAACGAAGAACTCAAGAGCCTGCTGGCCCCGCCCTCCTCCACCGGCAGCCAGTCCAGCTCCGGAAGCCACTCGGGATCAGGAACTGAGGACAAGTCTGACAAAGGCAAGAAACCATTTTTCATTTATTATTTAAAGCTCCACAAAACTTAGCCGTACTGGGTAATAATACAAAGATAGAGGGTCAGGCGAAAACATAAATGGTCACTCACTACAACATATACCAATTCATCCAGAAGAGCTGCAGAACATTGTAAATGAACGTTACATGTTGAGTTCATTATCATAATTGGGTGTTTTGAATAATTGTTTCTTGTTCCTTCAAAGAGGCACTCCATACATTTTTACTCAGGAAGACTAATGTACTTGTCAGTAGGAGCAGGCTGGGGTTTATCACGTCTGACACCTGTTTTTCATTCTGACATACACAGTTTTGCATCTGTCGATCAACGTGCCCACTCAGACATTCTCCAAAGTTTTTATCAAGGGCCTGGCAGAATAAACTGTGGATAACTCCGGAGCAACTCGCACACACTTACTGGCACCCCAGAACATTTCAGGAGATTATCCAGAGTTCAGTGCATGTCTGAAAGCGGCTTGATAAAATGGTCTCAAGGGTTATGCAGAGTCAGCCGGGAAGACTACAAATGTATAATAACAATCAGTCTTGCCGAGTCTTAAGTTTAAACAGACTCTGCTTAAGAAAATCACAAACCCTTAAAAAAAACTTGACTCTGTCTTAACTCACCCTCTTATCCTCCTGCTGCTCTCTCCAGGCTTTGAGTGCGTCTTCTGCAACTTTGTGTGCAAGACGCGCGGCATGTACGAGCGCCACCTCCAGATCCACCTCATCACGCGGATGTTCGAGTGCGACGTCTGCCACAAGTTCCTCAAGACGCCCGAGCAGCTGCTGGAGCACAAGAAGTGCCACACCGTCCCCTCCGGAGGGCTCAAGTAAGGAAAGCAAGTACAGACAGAGGTTCCTAACTCCGCCCATCCCTCCCCCCCTCCCTCACCCTTCACCCGTTCAACTCACCGCACTCAAAAAAAAACACGAGTGCAGCAAGTGCACGTTCACGATAGAAGTATGCTATCCCAGAATATTTCAATTTGGCTTCATTTCGATAAAAGAGAAAAGTAATATGTAGGAGTTTCAGGCATTCTCCTAAATGCATCATTTAAATATAAAATAACCAGCTGATTTAATCTTTTCTGTTTTTAATAAGAGCCTTATTTTTTGATGCTGGTAAACTAAGCTCCTTATTAAGGTAGAAACACAGAAACATGGTCTATTTGAAGATTATTCTCATTGTGTCCTGAATCAGTTAACCTCACTTTAATGTTCATTATCTGCAGCCAGCAAACGAAGTGATACAAGCTGTAGTTGTGCTCGCAGTCTCTCTCTTGTCTTTTGGCAAGTGTAACTTATTAGACAGGGAGAGTGGAAAGGAGATGGAAATTGGCTTCCCCTCAGGGTCTGTTGTTCCACTGCCCACAGCTAACAACCATGCCAAAGAAAAAATATCTGATGGAACCTGCATTTCAGAAAGTCTTTCCCCCCCCCCAATACTGATCCTCTGTATATTCTACTGTGTATTATGTAAAACGTGTTGGCACATGAAGAAAACAATCATTTGGAAGCGACTGCAGACAGTCTCTTAACTCAAATGTCAGATGATTTACATTTGTAACATCATAGACTGGAATCAGACACAAGTCGATCCAAATGTAAATACAACAAAACTAATGCAGGCTTTCAAGCCTCAGACATCTAATGCACAGAATCCATCTTTTGAAAAAGACTCAAAACAGAAGCTTTTCAATACATTGTCCAAATGGACTGGATAAAGGCCTCTCCATATAGAACCAGAATGGCCCTCGGAGAGCCAAAATCTCAGCCAAGAACCAATAGTCCCAACCAATTTAAATTCACTAGATTTTCATCAAGATCTGTGAATGATCTTCTAAGAAAAAAAGAAAACGATAACAGACACACTATATCTTCAAAGGTTCCTTAAATTTAGACAGTTCTCATAGCTCTCACGTCATCTCAGCCACTTATTGGTGGTTGATGATTCACTCTTCAGACCAAACACTAGACAAGTTAAGAAATAGTACAAGAAGTAAAGAAAGAAAAGATTAATACACACAATTTAATGAAATTGCACACATTGAAGAAGTAGATGAGACATGAGGATTTTTGCAAATTTTTTATTAAGATCCATGAGTTATTCCCTAGGAAGCTCCATCTATCAATTTTAAGAAAAGTGATAAACAGACACACACATGAACCTGCATATTAACCACGGTGATGTTATTCTTTAACTTGCAGCCTTATTTTTTGTTAGCTCTTGTCCCCTCCCATGCTTCCCTCTCCATCTCCATTCTCCAGTCCCCCAGGAGCCTTTGTTGTACTTTGACACGTTTATGTCCCATTTCAGGCCTGTCAAGCAAACGTAAAGCCCATCTGTTGACCTCAACACCCACAACACACACATGATCATGTTCTTAGTCCAATAACAATAATGTATTCTCACACATTAAGGGTGGGGTTTGGGGTAAAATAATACATGAACACATTTCCCATAAAGGTTAAAGAAAGATATCGCACATGTAGAGCATTTTGTAAAGATTCATTTCAATTAACACCAACCATTTCTTTATTGTTTGGTTTGAGTTGTTCTCATAACTCCAATCCGTACATTTGCAGACCCATCGAGTGTCATTATGATTATCGCCTCATCTCGTCATAAACAAAGATCTGTGTTCCACATCTTTTTTCTGTGCGGTCATCGGTGGAGTTAGGATGTTTGTAACATGTGTGGAAACGGTAGCATTTCACTGAGCTTAAACCAGGAATGCAGCAAAGTTACACTTCTATTTAATACACACATGCTGTAGATAACAGAGACGCAAACACACAAGAAGCCCAGTCGTAGGCCCAAAGATATTCACATTATTATTCTATTAGTCATTAATTTGAGGACTCGCTTCTAGCTGTAGTGTGTGAGTGAATAAATAAATGTAAAGGAGGGTTTGTAACAGTTTTAAATGTCTCTTCTGTCTGCTGTGAATGTTTTTGAAGCCAGATTGATTTCTTTAAGGCAGCATTTTAAAAGGGAGATAAACAGGTTGTGGCTATTTTAGATTCTTTTCATTCTACAGAGGAGAAAGAGAGAGCCCTTTTGATATTCTTTGTATTTAACTTTATCTGGAATCTGCCTTAACACAATGTCTCTGCTGTATTGTTTAATTCTGCATAGGGCTGGTTTTACAGTCGTTTAATTTATGTAAACCATATGTATATTTACTGAAAACACCAGGCAGGTTTAGCCAAATTGTAAAAGTAAAAGTTAATGGACGTTAACAGGAAATTGACTCAAATTTCCTGACCTCAAGTCCAGAACAAGATGTTTTGTCCCAGTCTGGTGTGTATACACTTGAGCAATGTGAAGTGTTTTTATATATGTAGGAGTGTGTAGAGAGGGAGAGAGGGCCTTGACCATTTTTCGAGGTTTTTCTGAGGTGATTCTGTTCTGCAGGGTTTGTGAAGCGCTTTGGGGCCCAGAGCAGATGAAAGGTGCTATTTAAATGTAAGTGCCACTCCATTCCTTCATTTCCCTTCATGTCCTTCTGCTCCGATCCTTTCTCCAGCCTGTCCACCTTCCTCCTCTCCCTCCCACACACACACATATATATACACATACAGCTGATCCCCTCAATTCTGCCATCATTAAACTGCCACACATACCACCATGCGCACACAGAACTGTACATTATACACACTTTTCCTTTATCTGTCCTCCTCCTTTTTCATCATTTTGTGTTATTCAATTTCAAGTCGTGTTAGGTGGTTGTGAAACATACACTTTGCCAACCACTGTCTTTTGCTTCTGTGTGTTTTGTGTCCCCCCCCTGCTTCCCTTTCGTTGCATTACCCAGGTGCCCTTTCTGCATCTACTCCACCAATCGTCCAGCGGCCATGGAGTGCCACCTTAAGACGCACTGTAAGATGGAGTACCGCTGCCGCATCTGCCAGGGACTGTGGCCCGACCAGGCTTCATTGGAGGCCCACATGCGCGGGCACCGCCTGGGCAACCACTACAAGTGTGAGCAGTGTGGCTACCTGTCCAAGACGGCCAACAAGCTGATCGAGCATGTGCGTGTGCACACGGGCGAGCGGCCCTTCCACTGTGACCGCTGCTCCTATAGCTGCAAGCGCAAGGACAACCTCAACCTGCACAAGAAGCTGAAGCACGCGCCGCGCCAGACCTTCGGCTGCCAAGAGTGCCCGTTCACCACGACTCACCCTTTTGTCTTCAGCCGCCACCTCAAGAAACACCAGAGTGGAGGAGCGGGGGGACTGGACGAAGGCTTGGGAGGAGAGGAGGAAGAAGACGAGGAGGCAGGAGAGGAGGAGCTGCCTTTCGAGGGAACATCGCCGGGGGGGCTCGTCGTTGCAGAAGAGTCACGAGAAGTTCCTGTTCGGCGGAGGAGGAGGAGGAAGCAGCGGAGGGAGTGGGAGTAACAGCCCCCTCATGAGTCTGACAGCGTCCCAGGCGCTCCAGTCCGTTGCCCTGTCGTTCACACTGGGCAAATCCAAACACCCGGACGCCAAAGGTCCTCTGCACCGCTTGGTCAACGCCACGAGAAACCCCGGCGGCTCCAGCAGCATCAGCCCCTCCCTCTTCCTCCCCTCCTCCCGCCACGTGTTGGAGCAGTACAGGGACTGCGACCGGGCGCACCTGATCCCCCTCACCACCCTGTTCACCCACAACAGCCGCTTCACATTCCACTCGCACCTCCACTCCAGATGGCGGCCCGCCACGACTCCTCTCCTCTTCTCCTCCAAGTCGGCCTCCCCCTCCCGCTCTCCCCCCTCACCCACCTCCCACAAACACTCCTTCCTGGCCTACCTGGGACTGATGGAGAGGGCCAAGACTGTTTGACCTCGCCCGCCTCCTCCTCTGCTCTCTCTCGTTCCCTCACTCCTCGGACGGTGGCGTGAATGACACTAGACCACTGCATCGGGAGCAACATCTTTTCCAATCAGACCAGCAGAATAAGCTGGACCAGACAAACTTATTAAAAGAAAAGAGAAAAAATAACATTTATAAGAGAAAAAGGCTGTACATGCTAAAAATGCATTTATATCAAAAAGCTGCTTTTCTTATCAGTTCTATCAATTGAATTATTACTACTTCAGCTACTACTCTCTATTACCTTTTTGTTTTCTGTTTTGAAAAGTCTGAACGACCTGGACCCAGTTGCATTATCTAAGGAAACTAACATATCTCAGTTTTATAGATCTTCTTTTTGTCTTTAGTCGTTTGATGAGATAAAAAGTTGAAAAAGACGAAACAAAAACTTGCAAGTGCTACATTTAGTGCATTTTTGTCTATTGCTATTATGCATCGAAATAGCATGCCTGTTTCTGTGTCCCAACTAGCTTTGACGTCATTAGGAAGCTGAGGTCGAGATATCCTGAAGTGTTAGCGGTGCGACCGAACCAATGAAACGGCATGCTTTCCATTGGAAAAGGCACGTTTCCAAAGCAACGCCTCAAACCACGCACTTACCTTATTTATCAATCTTGTACAAAGTTTTGTAGCCCCTCCCATCTTTTTGATTTCTGTTGGTCTTTTGTATAATGGTGAAACCATATTATGCATAGCTGCTGCCTGATATCACTTCTGTCTCAGAACATTTCTTATTTTCAAGGGTTACAAGCTCATTTAAAACAATTTTTGTGTAAGCTAATACAACAGAAAATAAGCTGTGATTGTGTAAATATTCAAATCTGTAAATTGAATATATTCAAAATGACCCAACAGCGCCAAGAAACATTTTTATTTCTAACAATTAGACTTAATATAAATGTTAAATTCCCTCAGCCGACGAATACCCCATAGTATTCTTCTGAGACCAAGTGGATATCAGCGCAGGTTCTTATGCAGAACTGTGTCTCACGCACCTGTACTTAGAAGAGATATATGAGATAACTGTTTTGTGGTGGTGACCGGCATGGGTCAGCGAGCTGCCCACAGCCACGGTCACCACAGGCCGATTCAATGGTGCTTTTTTGAGCTTTTTGTAATTTTTTGTGTACAAAAAAATAGAAAAAAAATCTGTTCCAAAATGACTTGAATGAATGTATTTTGGTTTATGTACATGGAAAAAAGAAGCGACTCAGAAGTGTGAGCAGGGACGTCCTCTGAGCCGGTCAAGGCAGGAGAGTCGGTGTGTTTGGTGGCCTTCTGTGTCCTTTTCTTTGGTTTTTGTCATTTTTACATTTTTTTACTGAGCCTTTTACATCATAATAAAACGTTTTTCTACTAACATCCATAGCGCACCTCTCGGGATTAGAGAAAAGAAAGAAGCTCCTGTAGGTGCGACGCTGAAGCAAAGCCGTTCACACGTGCCGCATTAGACGGCTTCCGTTAGTCACGGTACTGCTCGATACCCTCCCTCCTGTCGACCTTTTGAGTTGTTATTGCACTTACTGTAGCTACACTTCAAGCCAAAAGCACTTAAATCTTTTATTTTCCTTTTTTTTTATTCTTTTAAGTGCAAACTTAGATCCACCACGTCACCATAATGTGAAGTAGACAGTCATCGCCGGAAATGACTCAATCAAAACATCCCTTAGTTTCACATGTAGACATTTCTCTGCCTCCGTACAGAGCCCCCCCCTCCCTCCCTTAAAGTCAGCCGAGGAAAAAACATTTTAATCTGTAAATGACTTCTTACTTCAGAGACTAAGGAATGGAGCATTTTTCAGATTCGCTTCCATCCACAAAATCCAATTTATCTTGATTTAAGGATATACATTTAATTCTATATTCTTAGTTTCAGTGGAAAGATGTCGTTTGCAAAGCTGTTTTTCTTTTTTTCTCAGCTGACCCTGAGGAGGGGGGGGGGCTCCATAGCCTCCGCGAAAACCGGAGAAAGTAAATTAATACAAATTGCATGAATTAGACAGTGGAGGTTAAGCTCTCCCTGGGAACTCGAAAGTCCCAGGCTAAATTGTGATCGCCAATTTTGCACAGTGCTGCACTTTTTGATTATGAGAATATGTATTTATCCATTTAATGCTCAACAAGCAGAGTGTGTTTTGTGAGGTGGGGCAGCGTAGTACAAGCGTTTTATCTTTTTGAAAAGCTTTACCCGTCATCAATCGTGCTTGTGTTCCAAGTTGTCTTTCAAGCCAAAATCCCTTATTTGTAAAGGGATTGTTTCTTTTCTTTGTCATTTCCTCTCTTTTTTTGGTCTATTTTGCTCATGTGTGTTTTGTTACAATGACTCATTGTTGCTTTTATTTTTTATCATTTTTCTACTTAAATCTTGTCAGAAAAATGTTGATTGGACAGAAAACATGACTTGTCAAGACCAAAATGTAAGTCGCGGCAGGATGTGATGTTAGGATTGAATCCGTCACGTCCTGCTCCGGAGCGATGGCTTCGATTGTCTCCCTCTTTACACTGTTTGATTGTTCCTCTTTGCTCGGTCAATGCCTGGCATGCTGTCTCTGGAGTGAAAGGAGCATCCCTCCAACACACACACACACACACACACACTCACAAACACACACTCTCTCCTTGTACTATCTATGTTATCTTTTATACTCTAGTGCCACTTGGTGGAAGGAAACCACCTGAGACTTCTGAGAATAAGTCAAACTAATTGTCAGGGTCCACGAGAAGAAAAGAAGCTGAAGAGAAAAAACCGAGAATGTGTCCACTCTTGACACCTTTTTAAACAATGTCTGCCTTTTAATATAATCATGAATGGCTGCACTTCTTTATGTCCCCCGGGTTCGAGTGTAATGTTTCAAAAGGCAACACGGCTCTTATCCTTTTTAAATAAAAAAAAATAACAGTATTCTTTAAAGCACTTATTCTGTTCATTCTGCCTGATCGTGTGCAGCACAGAGACTTTTTGTTTTTGCTTTCGAAGCTTGACTACCTTTTCGGCACTTCAGAGTATGCATGACATTGCCCTCGCTCTAGTTCTTCAGCACTTAACTGTGTTTAAAACTAACTCCCTCGGTTGCATTTAGTTAGCATCGGCCTGCACTGTCCTACAATCAGTTAGCTTTACGTCCGGCTGTGTTTTTATGATTAGAAAAGGCTCAACTCTCTTTTCTTTTGGCACTCGGTAAAGATGTGTATGTGCTGTATAAAGCTTTTTTTTATTACTCCATTGTTAAGGCTGTACAGGGTTGTGATGATAACTGGTAAATAGATCATTTGTACTTTTTTTTTCTCTCTCTTGGTTTTGTATTTATGTTTGGCATTATTTTATGTTCAACTTGCCAGATCTAAATGTAACAGGATTTGAAAGTAAAGCTTACATCAGATATCACGTCTGTTGTCTCCTTTCTCTTTGTTATTTTGGTTCAAACAGTGTCACTGCTTAACTGTGTTAATATGTAAATTTCATTATTGAAAGATACTCAATGCCTCATTCAAAAATAACCCAATAAAATCAACCCATTTGTTGATTAAATATTAGAAAACCAACATAATTCCAGCACTCAAGTATGAACATGTTTTCTTTTCTGCTGCTACACAGAACAGAGCTCTTCTATATTATTTCATATTAGTTTAACGTCCTTTGGAGTTTCCAGACAAGACATGTGGAGTTGACATTTCACAGATTTAATTCAGTGTTGTGAAGAAAATCAGTTGTAGCTCTAACGGAGGGAAACAGCCCAGATATCACACAATTAATTCTTAAGCAGTGTTTCCTGATATGATATTAAGAGATAAAATCATTCGGCAGCACCAACTTAATTATTGGAGAAGAGTAGTTGGATAAAACAATCTACTTAAGGTTCATTACTGGATACTATAAATTTTGCTTAATTTTGTTTCCCACAGGAAGGTTTTTGATGTAACACGTATTGAACAACAGTTTTATTGTGATAAAACACACTGAAAAGAAATTAAAGGGCTCAGAAAGAAGGAAAAATGTAAACCTCTGCAAATCAGTGAAAACTCAATCTGCTGAAAAAGGACATGACGGAGAAGACAACTATAAAACAAATCTAAATTCCTCCATAAACATCTCGTGAGAAAAAACACAAAGGGAACGAAAAGTCAAAAAAACAAGTCGATAACGAGAGGACGTAAAAAAAGATGTCGTTCAGCAGGGAGACGGTGACACGAGTTAAACACAAGCACTGATCAGCTCTGAGGGACGTGGCTTCGTTTAGTTCATAGCGCTGGCGAGCCATCATAATAATAAGGAACAGGATCTGTCATGGCGTCTAGCTGGTGTGTTTTTATTAGACCGATGGGAGGTCTCTCTCTCTCTCTCTCTCGCTCTCCTCTCTGTGTCGGAGTAATGAAAGTTACAGCACGTTCTCGCCCAGCCAAAGGTTGGCTCTGCCTAATGAAAACAGATGAAGCAGAGATAAAGTGTTTGCTGACATTAAGGGACTCATTTATCACCGTTAGCCCCCGAGCTATAGAACACCTTGGTCTGGAGCTCTCTCCTTTAACAGGCCCTGCCTCACAGCCCCCTGGTGGCTCGCCGCAGCCTTCCAGCAGCATCAGCGCCTCCATCTTTACCTCTCTTTCTATTTCACTCCTCCTTTTCCTTCTTTTTTTTGCATTGTTCTCACGGGTTATTTTTCCGGTTTACACACGGCGTCTCATTTGCAGGGTTTGTGTGGGTGAGAGCAGGAAAACAAATAAAAAGTCAGTTTCAAAGGAGCCTTATCAAATGTAAAGGATTTGGCTGAACTTGCAGGACCTCCATCGCCTCGCCCTCCACGTTGACCCCAGCGGGTTCAACAGCCATCCGGAGCCCGAGCGCTCCTGTCGAGGGGCCGTGTGTGTTTTCATCTCACTGCTCATCTCGCCCGTGTATTAATGAATCTTTTTCGGCTGTGTTTAAAGCTGCTTAATTAAGTTCAAAGCAGCGCTCGGGGCACAGCGCGCCGGCTCAGCTGACCTCCCTACGAGTGGAAGTGTTGATTAGGAAGTGAGGAGACATGCAGGCACTGCAGGGGACGCCTATTGATTGAGAGGATAGAAAAAAGCTCATTTGGATTTTGTGATTGGAGTATCACACTGTACACGGGGGCTGTTTCTCTTCGTTAGCCGAGCGGAACAATAACAGCTCGGCCTCTGCGCCGGTGGTTTTGGTGATATCTTCGACTAAGTGAGGAATTTCTGTGATAAGACCAAAACGCCAGAGTTTTCCCTCATCCCAATAATAGCCCTTCACCCTGGCCCGAGCTGTCTGCACAATGTCGACCTTTCGACACCACCTCACGAAAGTTGGCCGCTGTCGATCGATAGCGTGTTAGCTTTTTGTTTGTAGGTTCAGGCTGCCTTGGCTTTATTACAGCTGCTGAGAGTCATGGGGGAGTCGTGCACGGCTTTGTGAGAGAGGAGCTCCCTCTTGTTTGCCAAAAGTGTAATCCCGCCGTGACCCGCCGTGACCCTGCCCTGAGAGGAAAGCTGCTTAGACAGAAGTGCGTGTCTGTGGGAGCTCCCAGCTGCCTGGCCTCCCTCTCTCCTCTCTCTGCTTCTCTCTGTGCTGCTCAACACATCCACCTCGCTCTGGATCTCTTCCCTGTCCAGCTCCATGTTCACCTCTCCATCACACAGAGTCTCACCCTCAGCTCTCTGCTCCTCTTTTATCATCTCCTGTTCACCTCCTCATTCTTCTCTGCCTCATCATTTTCCCCTTCACTCACTTCACTCAGCGTCGGTACTTCCAGGACTCCTCCTCCTCCTCCTCCTCCTCCTCCTCTCCTCCTGCTCCTCCTCCTGCTCCTCCTCTTCCTCCTGCTCCTCCTCCTCCTCCTCCTCCTCCTCCTCTTCCTCCTGCTCCTCCTCCTCCTCCTCCTCCTCCTCCTCTTCCTCCTGCTCCTCCTCCTCCTCCTCCTCCTCCTCCTGCTCCTCCTGCTCCTCCTCACCACCTCTCCGCCCCGTCTGCCCCTCCGCCCCTGCACCTTCGAGGTTTTTAGCCTGTGAGGGAGCCCAGCCTCGGTTAAGTGGAGACAGATCTTCTATGTATTTTCTCCAACAGAGAAAACAAACACAAAAAGTCCTGCCATGGACGGCCGTTGGGTACGGGCTGTGGAGCAGGACCAGTGGTGAACAGGCAGAAGAAAATGAAAGAAGAAAATCACCTCTGGAATCGATTTGGCACGGCCTGGACTAAAATGGAGAATTAGACTCCGCTGGGGCTGCTCGCTGGTTTCTAAATCTTTTCATCTTCGGAGAAAAACTAAAAAAAGGCACCGAAATGGATCGGAGACTATGAAATGTCATGTTTATTCAGTCCCATGAAGTTGTAGGAGTCGGCCGAGGCAGAAACAAAGATGTCAGAGCTGAGGTGAGGTGCGCCTCGGGGAGCAGTGGTTCCACAGGCCCGTGTGGCGTGTCACTCGCCACTCCGACTCGGGTTGGACACGCATGGCGGGACATGTATTTACATGCATGTTCGGTGCCCGGCCCGGGGGCATGGCATCACTGCCTGCCCGCCCCCCCGCTGCGACCACTCCCCCGTTCTCTAGGGTGAGACATCACTCGGCGGGGGTCAGCAGCAATCTGATTCAGGAAGCACCGTGGGGGGTGTCTTTTTTGGGGAAGGGAGGTGGGGAGGGGGGGGATTACCCACAAGTCTCTGGGCCCGGCATATGCAGACTTAGGGCCGTCTGAATCAGCAGGGGGGGACAGATCATACCCCCCTGCTGGCTGCACCCGCAAATATAAAGCCAGAGCTTGGCCACTTCAAACTGGATGACAAACACATTATGGACGAGAGGAGGAAGAGGAGGAGGGGGAGGGGGAGGGTAGCGGTTCAGAGGAAGAGCGGCTCGACTTAAGGACGATGGTGTCTTTGAAATACATCGGACACAAGCCAACCAGTAAGACTCCCCTGTTACCATGGCTCTCGGGGACAGACATGGGTTACGTGGTTTCTACGGGTAACAGTCTGTCGCCTGTGACTCTGACCCTGAAGACAAATCTCTGGCGTTCAATCTGACGTGACAACACACAACAAGGATTTCTACGTGTCGGGATCTGCAGAGGTCTGGAGTGAGGAGATTTCCATCAAGGTCAAGCCCAAACTAATCAGCCTCCTCATCCCCTTGGACGGAGTAATGGAGTAGAACAGTGACCCCCAGCCGACCCTGTGGATCCGCGGCAAACCGCGGCTAACCCTAACCCTAACCAATTATTAAACAGAAGAATTCAAACGGAGCCGCCATTTTATTAATAAACATGTGAGTCACCCAAATGTGAGAGAAGTTCCTCAGCGACTGTCCCGACACCTTAAGTCCTGCAGGATAATAAGCTGCTTTTCCTCTGTATCCTAAAGATGATTTGCACTGAGGGTTGATTACAACCTGGTTAGCTTCCCTAATTATCTCATGCACTTGAGCTTTTAATGATTTCCATGATTCAATTATGCCCTAACTGAATTCCTGTCTTCGATCAATTAAAGCCATAGCTGCACACTCATCCATCTTCCAATCAGGGGCCATCAGGAATCCCGCCATCCATTCTCATTTGTCAAGAGAGTGGGTCAAACAAATTAACAGAGATCGCATCCATCCATGTCCTTCTCCTCTTTCTCTCCCAACCGTTTCCTGTTACTTTGGTTCCTCTCCTCTTTCCTGGTTTGTTGTGCGACGGAGGTTTCTCATTGTACGCCGTGTCCTCGACAGAAACCGGTTGTGGTTGAATTTGATTTTTAACTTTTATTAAAAATAGGGAAGATGCAGGTCTCCAACCACCCTGACCTTTCAGCTGCACAAACAACCGCTGGGCCTGTGATCACGACGCACAATACTGAGACCTCGTCTAAATACACTGTCGTCTTTTATCTGGAACCCCTTTGTCCTTCTCCTTCTCGATGCCGTATGCTTAGGTGAGTGACGAGAAAGGGGGGTGGGGGGGGCTCCCGTCATCGCTCAAGGCGACACACACACACACACAAGCACTTAAAGACACCAACGCCCACTTGTGTACACAAACACACACAGTTTGGCACCATCTGCTGGAACCTTTAAAGACATGTGAGAGAGAAATATTTGTAAGAAAGTGAAGAATTAAAAAATGAATCGCCCCCTTGCCCGAAACAGGAGGACTGCAAATTGCTTCAGTGAGATCAACACACACACAAACACACACGCACACACACACACACACACACTTCAAGGGTCCGTGGGAGCAGTATGGTTGTTTTTGACAGAAAACCAAAGGCATGTCTGACGGATGAAGGCAGCCTGTTCAGCCAGTTCACAGTGGAATTAGAGAAGGAAGCAGCAGCACAGGAATGGTTGCCAAGGTGCCCAGATAGTCATTTAACCCTCATTGGTTGAAAGGGAAGCCGAGGGCAGCGCAGCCTTTTCACATGCTGCTCTTTCCATCCCCATTATCTCCCCTGTCTCATCCCCGCTCGCCACCAATATGGCTTCCTTGAAAGGGCTCCGCATTCTTTTAAATGTAAATACCAAACTGTGCTCTTTCTGCACAGGGTGGAGCTGGAGATTAGGTTCTGATGCTCCAGCACCACCGTGGCTCTCTCTTCGGCAAAATCATTTAACGGCAGCGGCGGCCGCAGAGCACAGTGTCGGGGGGTGTTCTGGTCACATTGAACATTGGATTAGATCAAACAGAGAGAAGGAGCCCACTAGGCTGCAGAGGCCTCGTCCGAGCGTCTCACTGTGATAGTCTCAAAATGGCCAAAAACATGGCCGCAAACTTCAATCTCATCCCTCATTCAGGGGACGGCCTCCTCCGCTACATCCTTCCTCAAAGCCCTTGTGTTTTTTTTTCCTTTTGGACGGCGGTGAGCGTGCATTCCCTGGCACCATTTTCAATAGCGCTCCCCCCTGGAGTAGCAGGGGAATGGCTATCACAACAATTACACTGACAGCTCTTTTCTAAAGTGCACTTGATTTATTTGATTTAGCGAAGATTAATGGCCCTCCCTGGTAGCAGGCCCGGCTGAGCTGTGCAGTGAAACACGGGCCCTGCATCCCTGCACCGGCGCAGGTGGATGCTACTGCAGATAATGGGATTGCATGAAATATATGCACACGTCCAAACATGCGTGTGTTTATATATAAACTCACAAATCATCTCTGAGCATGTTTAATTTGACTGAAGCTGCAGCCTGGTTTTTGTGCTTGTTTTTCTTCCTAGTTACTCCTGAAGTGACAGGGTCAATTGTCCCAGTCGGTCATCAGCTTTACAGACGATTACAGCAGACGCAGGGAAATAAAGCAAACACACACTCATCTCATCAAGCTGAAGTGTTGCTTTATGATGTACAAGGAAATGTAACTTTTATATCTTATTGTTAATGTTTGAAAACGCAGGATTCCTGCCAAAATAATACAACAAATTCAGTTCACTGCAGCCTAAAGTTGAATCAAATCAAATACTTGATTAAAAGATGGAATTCAGGAAACGTCTGCCTTGTATTTGCAAATCCTAGGTAGTTGTGGGTATTATTGTAAAGTTTTTTGAAAACAACTAAACAGCCTTTTATTGTTTTGTGGATATTTGTCAGTGCCTGTCTGTATCTTGTTTTTGCCTTTTGCCTTCAGGGTTAATAAAGTTGTATTGTATATATATATTTATCTACACACTATTATACACTACACACTATTTTTTGTGATGTTGTGTGTTAAACTGGGTTGTGGTTCCTTCTGTCTCACCAGTCAAATACTCATGTAAGATTATTTTCAGTCTAAAGAAATGTTTATTAACAGATCTCAGTGGACCACAGCCAGACTCCTCACATGCAAATAAAAAAGTTGCTTCAAAATAAACTGACAGTGCTTGGGTTCAAGTTCAAGTCTGTTTTACATTTGCACGTCTGTTTAAATTATCACTTATATGCTTGTCCACACTATCAAATCAGTTCTTACATACTTATGTTACAAAAAAACGTTTATTTGCGTCACACAGAGATAGACACACATGTTCCTGAAGCCGGCTGCTAGAGGGAGACACCTGCCCCTCCACCAGGTGCCAGATAGTGCTATGTCTGTCTGGCCGGCAGACAGTCGCCAGGCCAGCGGTCCGGTGCGGTCCAGTGAGGTTGGCACTGACGTCCGCCCATCTGCCCGAGTTGACACGTTCGCTCCCACACCACTTGTCCGGGAGGACGAAATGTGCCGTGGTGTCCTGGCAAGGTTCCCCGAAAATGTCAACCTGGCGTGACAAACCCATGCCGGCCCCTTGGCCCTCACAGGCGCGGTAATGTGGGGCATCGCCCTGGAACAGACCAGGAGCCAGGAACATGCCACGGTAACAAAAACTGCTGATCGACTGCCGGGGCGCCACCATCTTGTCCAGGGTGGGTAGAGCTTGTTCGGTCAGGTAGAGGACCACTGTTCTCATTACTGCCTCTGGACCTTACAAAACTTGTCTATTCATTAGTTGATAGAGGGCGGCTGGATAGGAAAGAGATATCACGAGCAGGAGATGCATTTGGGAAACACGCTTGGATCCTGGGCCGAAGCAATCCCATCCCATTAAAAAATTATGAATGAGAGAAACTAACTTCCTCTCCTCTCACGAGCCAAAAACAATGGACGCGGAAGAGAAATAACATACAGAACATATTTTCTCTGGTGTGAGCAGATGGTCTTGGAGGTGCTGAGGGTCTGATGTTGGCTGACTCTGTCCCACAGTCCCCTCAGGGCAGCAACTGTGAGTGGTCATTAACACAGGGAGCAGGCCATGCCAGGAGAGAGGGGGGACTAGCTGTAGTTAACAGCCACTATCCACTTAAATCCTGCTTCTCGGTGCTAAACAGGAACAGCTACAGCATTTCTCCCGGTTGCCAAAGCTGTGAAGGCAACACATCATGAAAGACCTCTGGAAAAAAATACATTGTTTTGTGCGCACAAAGGAGCAGAATGGGGAAAGGTGTGGTTCTACTCCACTGCGCCTCATCACTCACTTTTTCTGAATCCGAGGTTATGGTGCGGGGCCGCCTGGCACATATCCATACACATGGCATTTGTGTGTGCGCGCGCACGTGTGTGTGCACAGCGGCGCCGTGGACAGGTATGACAAGCTGACCTCCACATGTTACCATAGAGAGTGTGTGGCCCAGTGTTACCTGTCATAACTCGGGCTGCCTGGAGCCCCAGAGCACCAGCTTGACCAGGCCACTGGGCAGCGAGAAATAATAGAGACTGGCAACAGGGCAATGAGGGGTCACACGGAGGCGGAGGGGGGGGACGACAGGGACATGTGACAGGAGGACTGGTGGGAGGATGAAAGCAGGAGAGTGAGGAGAAGAAGAGAGGAAAGAGAAATTGAGGAGAGCTGTGAGGATAATGATGTGGGAGCAAGTGGGTCAATCAAGGAGCAAAGAGAGGAAGATAAAAGAGAGCAAAGTGAGGAAGGTGGCTGCGGATCTCTCTCTGCATATTAAGCCTCTGAAGAGAGCTCGGAATTATGCGTAAAGGCAGCGGAGGACGAGGAGAGGAAATCTGGCTCGTGTTTCCCCTCAGCATCTGTCAGGAAAAGCTCAAACCAGAGAAATGAGGCCTCAGTTTGCACAGCACACACCAGCTCCCATCATCTCCCCTTTGTTCTGAAGTCGAGTTTCTCCCAGCGAGTGGAACACTGGAGCGTCCTCGAGGTGCAGCCGCTCGCCTGCAGAGATGGAACAGCTGAATTCACTTAGGCGAGCTTGGCCAGCAATTAAAGTGCCGGATTAAGAGTGATTGCATTTTGTGTCCTGAGGAGGCGCTGCCTGCCATCTTGAGAGGTCTCATTAACATGGCGGCCGTGGGCTGTGGCGAGCGGTGCCACGGGCAGTTAAAAAATAATGGAGACATTATCAACCTTAATGTCTTGTACCTGGAGTGGAGAAGATTTTATAATCACTATTGTGATGGGCCACCGGCTGCCAGTTGTGCAAAAGGGAAAGGTTGGATGAAGATAACCCTTTTCTCTGACCAGACCCCTGTGTGTTTTTTTGATCAGCCACTACACGTGGGGAGCCGGAGCAGCTGGATTTCATTAATTGAGTGCTGGCAGCGCTCTGCTCTGGCGGCAGGGGTGAGTCACACTGGTGGGATTGGTCTCTCTCTCCCTGATATCATCTTCCAACCATAACTACAAATAATTATTCACTCAAATCCATTACTGGAGGTCAATCAAGTTCCCCAATCAGTTCTAAAGTCCAATTACTGGCGCCAAGGCTCCATTCGCGCTTTTCCTGCAGATGGAAGGCCTGGCCCACAGGCTGCCCAGTACATTACACACAGCAAACACAGTGGTGTGTGCATGTGCGGGAGAGCGAGTCTCCTCAGGTGGGTAATAAAGCAGAGGTACATACTGGTCTCCTGGGGGCGTCCTGACCGTACCATCCAGCAGACTTCACCAGGTTAAATAGAATTAACCCACGCCATGAGACACACGTCGAATACCAACCACGACTCATCGCTCCACCGGCGAGAGAGCGCACACACTGCAGCCCGGTGATAACATCCATCTCCAGCAGCTGATATAATAAGACATGTCGCCATAAGGGTCTTCCATAGAGAGGCTGCACGGTGACCCATCAGAGCAGCGCAATGAGTGGGGGGGGTGTTACACGCAGCATTCACACACAGACACACACTCAGGACTTTGCTGCCGCTCTCCAACCCCATTAGTGTGTGGCTCCTTGTGTCGTGTTTTTTCTTTGCAGGCGTCTTGAAAGTGAACCGCGAGCCTGGAGGAAACACTCCTCACACACACACTCATCTGTCACTACAGAGAGACAGCAGTGCAGCCAGCCGGGGGGGGGAGCGGCTGGGCGGGCAACAAGGCAGCCGCTGTGCGTGTGTGTCTGTGTGTGTGTCTGTGTGTGTGTACAAGATGTGTGAGAGGAACAGGAGTCCTGTTAATGTATGTGAGTGTGTTGGTATGTGAGGAGCAGAGCAAACATGGCAGGGACGGGGTGAGGCTTTGTGGATCAGCAGCCCATGACCGGTTGTCACACTGCAACACATGCAGTACACACAAAGCCCCCCCCCAGCCGCCTGGTGGGAGGGCCCGTCTGACATTTCCCTCTGTGTGTGTCAGCCTTCCCTCACACTCTGATCTGACCAGGAGACAAACCCAACTCCAGCCCCGACAGAACGAGAAGCAGAGCACGGACGTCAGCCCGGGCCACGATACGTCGGTTTTGTTTACCGACTTTTATAGCGGCTCCATTGTTCATCGTTGACTTCTGAGGTTATTGAAGGAGGTGAGCTGAGTTTCTTGGGACGGCAATTACATCAGCGTGAGTGAGGGCACCGGTTTCTCTTTGTCCTGAGCCAGGAAAGCATTCTGACTGCTGACACAAAGAACGACTGTCAGTGTAGGCTCCTCCATTAAACATGAAATAAACCTCATCAAAGAGCCCGTCTCTGTCCTCTGCTTACATTCGACGGATCCAGCGAAATGCCAAACACATGTGGACGGGCTCAGTGTTTGGGCTAAAATGGCCGAACACGATCCAGCAGCATCCGAGTTAATCTTCCTTAGTGAAAACCGCATGGTGTTGTTTACACTGGAGACGACTGTGTGTATGTATATGCATGTGTGTATATGCGTGTCTGTGTGTGTGTGTGTGTATGTGTGGAGAGCGTCCAGAGCTGCAGAACTCACTGTTCCAGTCTGCAAAGCCCGGGCAGTTACAGTGTGTATGCGTTTGTGTCAGCGTGATGGAGGAGAAGGGTGTTACTCAGACCTAATGAATCCATCTGCATTCAAGGGGCATTCTTCCTCTTGTTTCGCAGGCAGGAGCAAACGAGCGGCGACCTGGGAGCCTGTCCACATTTGGGTGTGGGGGGGGGCTCAGGCTCAGTTTTTCCAAAGCAGACAGAGCGAGGATAAACGTGGATTAGTTTTAAATTCACATTCATTTTTACCCCCCTCGCTTGAATATTGGCTGTTTTTAAGAGGATGAAAGCCGTAGAGCCACACAATCAGCCCCCCCATCCCCCTCCCCCCCACACACACATCATGTACCGTACTGTAGATTCACTCCTTTGTGCTCTTCAGCGACGACTGAGAATTGGGCGAGCAGGGTTTGGCACCGAGGGCGAGGAGCACTACAGCCTGTGCTCCAGGAGAGAAGCAGCCACTGATGTCCTCACCTCCAACTGACCTGGCACCCTGGGCAACCTCAATGAAGAATGGATGGAGGGCAGGAGGCGGGGGGCGGGGATGGAGAGGGAGACTGATTGGCACTGAGGGCCCAGTCATTAGGATAATGAAGCCAGGGCTGAGTGGAATTAGGGAGACATCTAGTGGCTGAAGAAAGTAAGAGCAAAATGAAAACATGTATATTTTGAGTTTTAGATACTTACTACATTCAATCTTAACCAATCTCTTATGAGGGACATTCTAAAAAATATGAAAGTGTGTCCTGCCTGAATTAGAACCAAGTGAGCAGCAGATTAATTCAGGGAAAGCACCGACATTCCTGCTCCAGATCACAGACAACGTGTTTACACCCCGGACAAATTGCTGGAGTAATATTCGAAGAAGCAACATTATTCAGTCCCTTCTTTTTTATATCAAGAAAAAACACATGGAGAAAGAAATCAGAGCTCAGGTTCCATCTTATTCACTTCTGTAAGATTCACATCACTCTCTTTAATATAGAATTCAACTCAAATACTCCAAATATAGTGAATAAGAAAACATCTTCATTATTAGAACCGTTTCGTCAGCATTTCAACAAGAGACAGAAGTGATTGTACAAATCCCAATGTTCTGAACCTCTCATAAGCACGTCACTTTTTTGCGTTTTAAAACCTGTGTAAAAATAATCAATCTGTGGGAAAGTGTGTCAATTACTTATCACAGATCATTCTCTCACGAGTCACGACACATCTCCTCCCTCTAAAGACACTGTTCTTACAAGTGATCAGTATTGTGCATTGTTTTCCAAGTTTTCCTCTAGAATCCTCCATATGCGTGTACATATTTAACCTCTTCTTGAAGGTTGTAGTGTTCTTATCCAAGAAGACAGTCGGAGTATCTCTTTAAATTGTCTCTCCGATCTCCAAATGTCTTGAAGCTGGAGGTGAGGCATGAAAAGTGTCTGCTCAGCCCGGCCTCTGCTGATTAGGATTAAGGTGAGCTGAAACTGAGTCTGTGGAACAGGTGACTTCTGCCTCAGGTATTTTAAATTGCTGCTTCTTTTTGTGCAAATCACAGGGTCAAGGTCACATATTCTTATTCTGTCCTGGTGGTTTCTTTTTGGAACTGTGTGACCCTGATGAACCATGACGTCCATCCAGTCCCAGTGTTTACGATGAAGATGAAGAGGAGGAGAAGGCTTTCAGGAGCAGGTCAGCAGCCAGGCCTGGAGAGATGGCTCCTTTGGTGACCTCCGCCTCCAGGTAGGGCAGAGCCTCCCCGACACTGGGGTGATTTCGGAAATGGCAGAGGACGTTCTCCTGGATCAGACTCCACATCCAAACCTTCTGCTGGGCCTTCCTCCGGCCCTGCAGCTCACCCCCGGCTAACATGGCGTCCCTGTACGACTCTATCGTGGCCCACAGCTCCGGGATGCCCTCACCGGTGTAAGAGGAGGCGCGCACCACCTGAGGAGGGGGTGGGGGGAGGAAGGGTGTTGGATGCATGTGTGAATTTAAATTGTTTCCTTTTCCAACAACCAGACTGTAATTCTGACTCTTTGACTGACTGCTCAGCCTGAGGACGTCACCAAAAACACAGCGACTTGTCTTTCTATCCGTCTTGGATTTTCAGCAAAATGTCGCATAGAAACACAATAGTGAAAAACAACTTAGACAATAAATACTTTGCAAAACAACTGTGAGTGTTTTGGTTAAAAGTGTAACATTTTGGACAAAAGTACTGCTAAAAATGTATATAAGTTAAAAAATAAAGTTATTGCTTTTAATGTTATAATAAAAAAGCAGACGCAGATTGTGCCTCAGATTTTACAGGAACACAAAAAAAGTCAGAGCAAAAACAAGGACTCACTAAACGTCTTCTATAAAAATGAACTTTGTGATAGAGAATATAAACAAAATGAGTCTTAAGGAGGAAAATCCAGACTTTAGTGTTAACGTCAGACAAACCTCACCGATTTGCTTCAGACTGTTTAAGTGTAATGACATTACATGAATCATCAGGAGATAATTTGACATCAACTGGCAATTTGAAGAGCTGAAAGTGACAGGCTGGTACATATCAGAGGCCTGTGATCAACAGCCAATTAGGAGTCTTCTAATTACATCATCAAGTTAATCATTTTACAAGAACTGGATCGGAGGCTGACGGAAGAACAGGAAATCAAATGCGAGACCAACAAAATGTTCATGTTCACCATTTATCTCCTTTAATGAGTTGAATTAAAGAAATAAACCTACTGTTGTCCAGTCATGTTCTTAGTTCTGGTTTTATTTGTTGTGGATTGAAGATGTGTGTAGGGCGATTTCTGCCTCTACCCAGAACAGTGGAAGTGAATGGAATTTTGTTTGTGGTGCATTATAATTTTATGGTTTTACAAGAACAATTTTCCTTCTTGTCAAATATGTAGTTCCCATAAAAACTGCTGATGGAAAAAGATGTTCTGATGGAAAATAGATAAAATATATGTTTTTGGTTATCTGGAACAAGAACCTAGTACTACACTTTCATAACATTGGGGGACTTCTAAGACAGAGGTCAAGCTCTAAAAGCATAGACTCCGACACTTTGTTAAACTCCCTACAGGCTAAAAACCAGTAGTCTCTACAGTAAAACCAGTGTAAAGTCACGTCAACAAGTTAATTAATACAACACTTTATAAAGTCAGAGTTACAAGTGTCATAGAGTTACAGAGAAGACGACAAAAATAAAGATGCAAATATTGTTGATGAACAAGAAAAAGTCTGATTTGAATCGGGTAAAATGTAAGTCACAGAAAAAATATGTTTCTTTCCCAGGTTTCAGACATTTTATGAATCTAATAATGAATTTAATGAATCAATCAATTTCGACTTTGTTCAACAAGTTATCGATAATATGAAATATTAGTTGCAGCTCTTACTGTTAGTAGTTTTGATAGATATGATCAAACATGTTGTCATGCAGAGTCAGTGGACAGCAAAAGAAGAACTGCTGAAGGTGGAAAAACCAAAAGACTAAATCAAAGGGAAGGAAGGAAGGAAAGAAGGAAAGCGTAAAGAGCGACAGAGGCTGTGAGAGCAGCTTCTCAGCTGGTATATGAACATGCAGGTTTAAAATGAGCTGACGTCAGGACACAGCAGCCGAGTATTCAGAGCAGCGGGAGTCAGAGGTGGGGGTGAGGGCGGGTGGGGGTGAGGAGCGAACAGCCTGCTTGAGTGGGCAGATGCTGCATCGGGCTGGGAAAACAATGGGACGAGGGTGGGCAGGTGAACTGAGACACGCAGGGAGGAGGGAGACACTGCAGCCATGATGCTATGACATCATGACCATCATCATCATCAGCCTCTCCCGGGTCAGCTGACCTCTCAGTGGGACGGCTTGTTGGGTTCACACGGCAGCTGTGGCTGCACAGTGGGTTCAGTGTTGAACACTTGCCAGTTATCTTTTTTTTTCTTTCTTTAGGCCTTATCATTCTGCTGTTGGCTTCCACCCCCACTACACTGTCAGTAACAGACACACACACAGACAGACACAAACACACACACAGACGGACACACACACAGCCATTCTCTTGCACACTAACCTTTGGGTTCCAGGATCTGGACTGCCTCCTGAGCAGCTTGAGAGCGCTGGTGTATTCAGTCTGGATCCTCCTGGCCGGCACCACCAGGTCTCCATCCGACTTCGTCACCACCACCAAGTCGGCTCTCTCGATGATGCCCCTCTTGATGCCCTGGAAAGAGAGTTGGACCTCAGTGAGGGCAGTGATCAACTAACAACAGTAAACATCAACACAAAAATCGCTGATTTGCATCCTCACATACAGCCCCTCTACATTTCAGGAGATTATCCGGAGTTCAGTGCATGTCTGAAAGCATCTTTAATAAATAATAAATCTGATGTCGGGATACTTCATCCACAGGGGGATCTCTGCACAACGTAATGGATGGAATCCTGTTTGTTTGTTTGTGTTATTGCTGCAGGGTTAGTAGAAGAAGCCAATAAGAAGTCATTGTGTTTCTCTCTGTTCATCCCTCACTGAGGTTTCCACTTGTTTAGCTCAGGTTTCTGTATCAAGCTTTAGAGGAGATGTCATCATATCACTGACACACGTAACACCGTACCTCAATGCAAGTGAACGTCTGAGTCACAGAGTTTTAATCTTCTGCAGGATATGTGAACTATTCTACTTACCATTCGCATAACATTGTTTTTAGATTCATGTTAGATATAACTACGCTAATTAAAACAAATGCCACTTGAGGAGCTTAATGACCATAATCACCATAATATTAATCATAATGGCTGAGGCTAATTGAGCAATTCATTTATCTAATTAATAAATTGATTAGCATATAGTTGTCGTCAACATGCTTATCTTAACATTTAACATGGAAACAGTGACCAGTTTCTCCTTAATAACTTAAATTTGAAAATGTATCAATGCAGCACAGTGATTAAATATGTAGATTAGATCATCTATTTACATTAATGGTCATACAATTAATCTTGTATTTATAATGAATCATATTTATTATTCATTTCGGTGAATCTGTGGTAAAAGAATGAAGAGATAATCTATGACCCTAATGTTAAAGTCACATGATCAAGGCCTAAACATACTTCAGACAAATAATAACATAGAACAAACTTTAATAAAACTGTGTCAAATGATGTCTCTTGTAAAACTTGATAAACATTTATCATCATTCAACCAAAACCACAGAAAACCTCTTTGGCTTCGGCCACAGACGATGAGCTGTTGATGTTGTTCACTCACCTGGAGCTCGTCGCCCCCTGCTGGTGGAATCAGCAGCACAAACATGTCGACCATGTCAGCCACTGCAAACTCTGACTGGCCCACACCTGGAAACACAGACAGGGAATTCTAACTGTCAGAGCAGATCAGCAACACAACTAAATGTAAAGCTGATAGACAGAAAAAAAAATCACACAAGATCAACGACTGCACAGCAGGGCGTCGTTTCAAAACCCAGGTCGTGTTTCCACAATCCACCGTGTATGAACAAGAGAAAAGTCAAACGAGATCAGCATTAAGTTTTTACTTCTTGTTGGAACTTGTCCAGAAAAGCTGTTGAATAATCATGAGCTCTTACAGTCTTCACAGTGAGTAACTCCTTGGCTCTGGGGACACAACAAAGGTGTCTGATGACAAGGAGCCGGTGTCAGACCTCAACACTGAGTAACGACCAAACTGTCTCTGTGGCACCAAGATGGAGAACTGAGAGATGCAATAAATCCCAGACTTAAATTAAATACTTAACTTCACTCATATTTCCTGATTCCAAAACTTGTCTACATTCTTTAAGCAGATAATTAGGTCCCTGATTTTGTCTGGAAGACTCAGATACAAGGTTGATGTTTGTAAGAGAAATCTAATTTTCAGCTTGACTCAACTTCGTGATAAATACGTAAAGCCCAGCGTCTTACCTACTGTCTCCACCAGGACGAGGTCATATCCTGCTCCCTCACACAGAACCACAGCCTCATTGGTGGTTCTGGTGACTCCACCCAGGGTTCCCGAGGTCGGTGACGGCCTGATGAAGGCGTTCATGTCTCTGGACAGTTCGGTCATTCGAGTCTTGTCACCCAGCAGAGACCCTGCAACAAGAGGCACTGAGGCAACTTTTCCTCTGAGTCATATGATCATGATGTGTGAGTGAGTGTATGTGTGGGAGGATACCTCCTGTAGTGCAGGAGGACGGGTCCACCGCCAGCACGGATACTTTGTGTCCACGTTCTGTCAACATCTTCCCCACCACCTCGATGAAGGAGGACTTCCCTGCCCCAGGAGGACCCGACAGACCTGAGACATCGAGATAGAGACAAACATGTTGTGGTCAGGACCAGTTTAACCAAAAATGAAAAGACAAAGTTTTGTTTTCCAAAATATAAAAATGCTCTCATGTGGCTGCTCAAAAAGGGTTGGTTGTAAAACACATCTCTGATATGCTTGAAGACTATAAACCTTAGAGGAGTAAGAACTTCAATTTAAAGCTTAATAATCAGACCAACCTCCTGATGATCTTAAAATGCAGTAAACTAGGGCCACTTTCAAGTAAATGTCAATTTTTTGTTTTCTGTTATCCAGCAATGGTTCAACAAAGAAAAAAGGGAAATAGTGCAGATGTGTCTCTCAATAGAAGTGCTTTATTTAGACACATCTTGTGTTCTCACAGGACAGGATGTCAGTCCACGGACCAGGGTCTCATCAGAATGAAACACTGCCCCTTAATCTTGTCTTCACCTGACATCCTTGTGCAGAACACCCGCCCTACACACACACACCTACTCTGAAGGCCAAGGGCTTCCCTCCATTCCCAGCCTCCTGCTGCGTCCTGTAGGCCAGCACCCTCTGCAGCAGCACCTGAGCCAGCTCTCTCTTCCTGGGATGCCGCGTCTCCACCAGAGTGATGCACTCAGCCAGAGACGCCCGCTGGCCTCCGATCAGTCCCTCATACAGTTTGCTCAGCAGTCTCTGCTCGGGGCCGCTCAGGTCCTGTATGTGCTGGCTGAGGGCCGTGCTCGCGTGCCTGCGGGGCTGGCAGCTGGGAACTGAGACGGGGCTGCGGTGACAGGGGAGGGAGGCTGGGAGGACCCCCTGGTGGAGGAAGCACGTCCTGGTGGAGGAGGAGATGGAGGAGGAGAGGATGTGGCGGAGGAGGGAGAGACCGGACCGCTCCATCTTGTGAAACATGTGGGGGATCTAGGCGGAGGAGGAACAGAGGGAGATCACACATGAGCCATACAGACTATTCTAATCATTTAATACTGTTTTTAATCATTTTCTTAACCCTTTTATTATCTATTTCCAATGTTGTCTAATGCTGGATGTTGTGTTGCCTTCAATTTTTCATGTTTAACTTGTACAGCAGCTTGGAATTGTGTTTTCAAATGTAAACAAAGGTTGTCATTATTATTTTTAAGATAGGCTTTAATATCATGAGCTCAAATAAACGACCTACGGTGAAGACAGAGAATGAAACCTGAACGGAAATGAATGAGAATCTTAAATCATCTTCTAACCTCAAATTAAAGTCTGAGCTGTTATTACAAAACGGTTATTTTCCAATTAGCGTCAGTTTGACGACACGTGAACGCAACACGGGCTCATAGAGTAAAGATACGGTAAATACATTTAGAGTGAAAAGATGAAAAGTTATAAAAGATTTAAACAACAAACAAACGACACAAAACACGAATTCACACTGACCTCGAATCAGCTGCACCACAGCAGCGGGTGTTCCATTAATTCTCTTCCGGTTCCGCTGACGTGCGACATCACCCCCGACAAATAGTTCCGCTCCGTTTGAATCACAAATGTATTTTAACGACGTAAATCAAGGATACATGTGTAAAATAAAAATGTTGAGAAGTGAAAGTGTAAAATATTTTTTATTAAAAGCATTAAGTGAATCAAACGAGAATCTAAAGGTGACAGTTGACAGATTGAACCAGCAGGGGGCAGCAGAGGTTCATCTGAAAACAGGCTGATTCTTTGACCTGTGCCAAATATAATAATCGAGTTTCATTAATAAAAGCTGTGGTTTATTATTAACTTAGTGTTTGTGTTACTTGAGTGATAATATAACTAGCTCGGCTACACTTTCTTAAACTTTATGGGAGAAACATTTCCATCCCACTATCTCAATATTCTCTAATTATAAAATACAAACCTGAATAGAACTAACGCTCATGATAATCTGAAAGGTTTTATTTAATAGGAATATAATTTCTTATGAGCCCTTAGATTAATACAGGACAGGTTATTATTTGTAGAACAGGAAAAATATCAGAATCAAAGAATTTGCATAAAAGCTTCAACTTTCAAAATGTTTTTTATATAAAAAATAAATCCGAGATCTTAACATGATATATGTGTTTGGATTGTTCTGTTAAACAAATGTGTGTAAGTATTAAAAAATATATTAATTAATATACTTGTGGCCCAGTTTTTATCCCCTTAAAAGTGTGTTTTAAAATTTAGACAATGATCCACACATTTAACTTTGAGTTTGGAATAAGACGCAGTATTACTATTTTTATTTATTTCTCAATCTGGTGATTGTTAACAGGTCAGATAATCTTACCCTACAACCGACTGGATATAAGGAGACACCCTGGATGAATCACAGGCCTCAGACTTGCAGGTCAGACTGACACACATAGACTTTCACATTCTCCATCTGACGTGTTCGTCTGAGGAATGTGGGAGAAACATGCAAAGTCTCGGGAGGCAGCAAGGCTAACCACCATGCAACCATACCACCCACATGTACAGTGGAACGAAGCTCCAGCAGGAAGACACATACACACACATCACACAGACACACGTCACACACAGATACACACACACACACACACTTTCAGTCAGTGATTTCTAGGGAAGCTTCCTGGAGGATTGCTCTAAATGTTCCAGTCCTGTCAGAATGTGTCTCCATGAAATCTACTGGAAATGCAATCATGCTTAGCAAGAGTACAGTTGGTTTTCAGATGCACTTGTAATTGTTGTGCCTCCCTAATTTAAGGGTCTTCTCCCCTACACACACAGACAAACACACACACAGTGGTTGATGGTTCCCTGACAATACTATGGTGCATTTCCTAGGCAGGTGTGGCCTGAGATATAAGAGACAGAAAGAAATGCCCGGACACAGTGTTCATACAAGAGACACACGCGTGTTGCAAATAAAGAAACAAATTTATTGATTCATCCAGTAGAGACTTGATATTCATGGAATAAAACTGCTTTTCTGGGAGCTTTACTGAGCAAACACATAAAGAGGAAAAACAAAACAAATCAAAACAAAAAAAGTGCACACACAAAAATAACAGGAGACATGTTCAAAAATACAAAAAGAATGTTAAGAGTATAACAGTTGAATAGCAAAGAGGATTTTTGCAGAAAGCACAAAATAATTGAAAATCTGCCATTTATAATGATATTGGGACATCAGTAACCGATAACCCTCCTCTCGGCCAACAACAATTAAAATTTGAATGCTCAACATTTTCCCATAACAGTCATTAAACAAGTTCTGCTCAGTCAATGTAATAAGAGAATGAAGCACGGCCACTGAAATATTTATGTCCTCAATGTGACTCCATTTTTGACACATCGTGAATTTGCTGCAGCGCGAACAGCGAAGGACAAACTAACCTCTGCCTCGTGTGATGTTCAGCTACCAGCCTCAAATGTGTAACACTACACTAACCAAACTATACTTTGCAAAAACCAGACTGCACGGCACATATTCTAATAGTGAATATATCTAAACACTATTCTTTTTTTTACCTTAGAATTCATTTGAAACACGAGTATAACACAAGATGAGCAACATTTAAACGTGAGCCATTTAGGTCTGAAATGCCCTGGTAGTGCCACGCCCCCACACTAAACCCCGCCCTGAACTCTCAAGCTCCCTTTAAAATTTGCCCTCCTACTATTTTACATGGTTTGTGATACAGGATTTAATTTATGTTATGTGAGGAGACTTTGAGGAAACAGTATTCTTGTGTCTGGAGATGATTTAAATTTAAATCCTCCTAGTCCCTGTGAACTTTGTACATGTTCTAAGTACATTTCCCGCCATCCTCCTCACAGTCAGACAGGAAATAACAGCCCACTGCAAATTTCGGTGACCTGGAATGTCCCATATATATTTAAACTACACACGTGTATCTGTTTTATGTTTTTTTATGAGGGGAATATTTAGATGCAAACTATTAATGATTCAGAATAATGGAACAATCAAAAAGAGACGTGTGGGAGCAAGAATCGGGGACGATACCTGCACCATGATGAGTGTGATGGTCTAATTATTACAGTTGGTCACAAAGATCAAGTATCTTCCAGTTGCATCACGCTCACTTTACTCTCCCAGTCTGTAAATGTGCCCAATTCAGACGTCCTTCAAGTAGAGAACAAACCAACCCATTTAACAACCCGTCCAACTCGACAGGTCCCAGATCAGCCTGTGTTTTAGTCTAAACCTCTATCGCTTGTTGACTGAAAAACAAACCAGTCTGGGACCAGCTTTGCCCCCTTTTCTTGCTACTTAGACAAAAATGCTGGGGTGCGGACAGCCACAGGGCCGAGGAGAGTGGGGCCTAGGAGACGGAGGATATATCGTTGTGGGGGGAGCCCATCTGGGTTAGAACCTTGTCCAGCCACTGCAGGGGACCGTGCAGGTGAATCTCAATCCAGCAGGGGGTGCTGGTCACGTCCTGCCGGTGGTACTCTGCTCCCCAGCCCTAGAACACATGGAGACACACGGTTTAGGATGAGGGGGGGGGGACATAAATCATTCTCATGTTTTAAATAAATTCACATTTCACATTATTTGGAAATCAAGTGTGAATGTGGGGATTTTCACCCCAAAATAAAAGATTGGATTATTTGAATCAGTTTTTCCTCGTGGTGCTGGTGACACACACTCTTCAACTTGGAAAAAAAACTAAGAAGTTGCACATGTGCAAACATTCAATTCTTTGAATATTTAGTTTTTATAATATACAGCCCACTACACTTAACTGTGATACACATGTTTATTCAAAAGAAAGTAATGAGGAGAAAACACATAGTTGTTGCTGATTTTATTTTACAGCAGGAGAGTAAAAGATTAATTATTATTGTTTGCATCACGAATGGTACTGATAATAAAACTACTTTTATGTTAATGTATTGAATTTAATCTTTCCTCTGTGTTTAATAAATCAAATAAACTAGGACAAAAATTCCAGGATTTTTTTTTGTTTAATAAAGAATGGAGACCTGACAACAAGTAAATACTTTTGACTATAAACATCTGCACAACTATAAATCTCAATTGATAATTAGCACCATATATTAAACTGAATATTGACATAAACATTTGTTACTGTCTCTCCTTGTCTGATCCGCTTACCTTCACGAAGCTCATGCGAATGGTGCACATCTTCGTGAGCTCATAAACGGCCTCGAAGCCGTGGTTGACGGACTGGGCCAGCAGCTCGGCAAACTCCTGATTATTGAAAATCTTCAGGCTGCAGCCGCTGGGAATCTTACAAACAGTCGTGGGATGGAAGCCGTGGTGGAAATTACAGTTACGACTCTGGACGAAGATACTGCTGTCGCTCAGACATTCTGCGTACACCTCCCCACCGACGTAGTATAGATGGACACCTGAGAGGAAGCAGGAGAGGACAACAGGTTGGTGTTGCTGTCATCTGCAAACACTCCTAAACACCATTGTGGTCATTCTAGAAAACAATACAATAAAATGTTTGTCTCGTCGGTAATGTCTCGTCACTGCTGGGGTCTGTCATACTGCACCTTTGCCGATGTGCCGCCGGGTGTTCTCGATGGTGGAGTTGCGGTTGACGTTGGACAGCAAGCCGAGGCAGAATCGGTTGCAGTTGTTGGAGGGATCTGTGAAGCCGTCAACGAGCACGCTGGTGGAGGAAGCCTGGAACGCCTCCCCGACACGATTGTTGAGCTCGTAGTAAACAATGGAGCACCAGTGCTTGGGTTCCTCGTAGGCCACGGGCTGCACATCTGCACAGGAAACACATTGACAGGTCCAAAGAATGAGCTGAGTACATTGTACATGCAGAGACACACACAGACACATTTAATGTGCTTCTGAGACTCCTCTGTGCAGACGAGCCGCCAGGATCCTCTGATCCCTGCAGAGGCTCGGCTGTAAATCTTATGCATTGTTATTTCTTCCAAATCGTCCCCTGTAGCCCGTAACAATAATTTGAATAAACGGATAGGACTCACTGGCTACACTTGTGTACATTTACGCTGACCAAAATCAATGCAGATGCATCCTAAAGCATGCAGACTGTCTGTGGTGTGCATGCCAGCTTTTATTGAGCAGGCTGACAGTCGACAGAACGGGCCGGGCCATGCTCTCTGTGCCTGGTATCTCAGGGTGAGCCAGGGCCAGCTGGCCTCACCCTCTCTGAGAGAGAAGGGGAATAAATCATGTTTATCTAAGCACACGCTGCTCCCAAAACTTCCTCTGTGGCTCGGTACTGGCGAGCAGGTGTGTTTTGTCTATCCTCTTCCCAGCACGGGACTGCGATAGAACTCCTCTGTACAGGATGCAGCTTGTGGAAAAGAACTTAAAAACTCCCCGTACTCCCACTTGGAGCAAACATTTCAACAGCTCTTCCCGCTACTGTTGTCACCATGTGCTGAAACTCGGGGGCCTCCAGAGCATTAGGATAAAAAGAGAGTACACTTTGTAGGTCAGGTGTGGAAACAAAGGTTCAGACAAATGTCCGGCTTTCAAATTAACTTCCGCAATTTAACATTTTGAAGGTTTATTGTACTTTTATTTGCATTTTTTCCATTGTTCTTTTTTGTTTTGTTTTTATGTAGCCTACTATAATATTGCCTGACAACGCAAGAAACATGAGCCAGTACGATCAGACATATTGTAAACAAGTCAAGAACAAAGCCGGAGTATTTCAGTCAGAGGGTCTGGATCCAAACAAGAGGTTCCAAAATAATTACCACAATATAAATAAATGTAACACAAAATTGTTTCACACTTTACATTAAAACAGTGTATATTTACCTTTCCAGGCTTAAAAAACAACATTAGAGTTGCACTGCAATCACTCTGTAGATTCACAGACATTGGAATGCAGAACAAACAGAAAGTGGGAACCAATGAACTAAATCAAGGTAAAAACCAAACATAAAACACGACATAAACATAAAACACGACATGGAGCACATGACAGCTTCCAAGAAGTGAAGCCAAAGCGTCTTGATCGCCCCCTTGTGGCTAGTTGCCTCCTCCATGTTTGTGGATGGGACATGGACCAAACTAGTAAGTCAAAGTACACTTCAAATACATTTGTCTTTTTATGTAGTTCTTCTCAAACTGATGTATGTTCAAGTTCATGTTTTTCACAGTGAGTTTGGTTTTAATTAGTTATTTGATGCTATGAAAAATAATTGAATATCGCTACCGTGGAGATACTAGCTCCAAACTATGTCTTCGGGACAAAATGGCAGCAATCTTTACATACAGTCTTTGTGTTAAAGCAAAAGTGAAGGCACTCGAAATTTCAGCAAGAATCCCTCTTAGGAAAGGAAGATTGTCTCTGCCATTTACACTAAGTATTGCACGACAGAGCATAATACAAAATGTTGCTGTGTGATGGATGTTTACATTCCACAGTTCTACTTTTCCCATTTGCCTTTTGTTTGTCCGACCGGGGGATTTATCTAGAACCCGTCTACTCTTGTCTTCCCCCATCACATTTTCCTAGGAGTCAGCAATACACTGAGGGAGTATGTTCTTATTGTTACCAATAGAAATTAGGGCCAAAACTATAAAACAACAGAATTTCCCCTCAAATACAAAAGTCTGGATCCCATTACATGTGCATGGCATGGTCTATTACAAATTCATGAACGCAGTGCTCAGATGTGTCTGCCCGATGCCATAAAGGTAAAACCACAAAGTCGTGATAGCGGCAATTATTGCACCGCATTTCAGATCTGGAAGTTGGAGGTAATTAGTGACTCTTAATCGTTAACGAGTTTCGAGTCATTACCACCAGCAGAGGTGACATAAGCTCTGGCTTTTTATGGGTCTCATAAAACCGCTCTGAGGCCGGGCTTCATTGGTTGATCTGTGAGCTTCCCCTGGGTTTGCACCCGCAGACAAAGCCTCGCTGTAAACTAAACAGATCCTTTTCCACCCGCTGTTCAGGTCTGATCTGACAGAGTGTGGCCCTAACAACCCCACAGAAGGGTTTCTCTCTTTTTTTGTATTTGGAGTTTGACCATATAAGAAAACCTTTTTTTGTGTTTTTTTAACAACCAGACTTCCCAGAAATATTTGCACCTGCAGATCAAGGCAAGCAGGTGCAGACAGTTTTATGTCCGTGATGTGTGAACACAAGGATGGGTATGTGTGTGTGGGTGAGAGAGCGTCAGGGAGCTAGAGAGAGAGAGAGAGAGATAGTCCGATGGTTACCTGGCCGGTTGTTACTCTCTACGGGCAAGGGCGGAGCCAAGAGGTTGGTGTCCATAGGCTGGGGACAGTCCTGAGTCATCGGTTCCTCTGGGGGCATGTAGGCCGGAGGCGGAGTCTCTGCATGGAGAAGGGAGCAGAACAAAGTACAATTAGCTTCCGTCGATCTCTACTACAGAGGACGAGGAAGATGAGCGGATAATCTTCTGCTGTATCTAACCTGGCATCTGGAACGGACTGCCGGGGTCGGAGCTGGATGGAGAGTGGGGGAAGGTGTTGCTGCTGCCGCTTCCCGGGGAGTTTGGGTAGCTGTTGGTCGGCGATTGCGGGAAAGTCATCGTGTTGGCCTGAACGAAGGACTCCGGGAAGGTGGCATTCTGGGGCATGTGCGGCTCATTCTGCTGGAGAGGATTGCGGAAGCGAGGCAGCATCGTGTGCTTGGCGTTGAACTCGCTGTTCCTCGGGACCAACACAGGCGGCAGCACTGAGGAGAAGGGCAGATAAAAAGAAATATGAAATATGATTTCCAGTGTGTAGGAGGGTTTAAATTTAGAAATCCTTTACAAATGTATCGACTCATAAGTAAACAAAACACCCATGTGACACAGAGGGCTTTTAAAGCTGTTCTAGTACCTAAATAAACCTGTAGGACACTGATTAGTGTGGTGGTGATATACAGTTTATATACTGAATCTAAATCTGTCAGTCATCATGCGGTGTAAACCAGCTGTCTCTCTGACCACACAGGGCATGTGAGGTCACCGCAGGCTATGTTGTCCACTAACTGTTGAGCTGCTCTGACTGTGAAGTCCCAATCACCTGACTGAAACACATCTCTACAGTAGATATTACCCATGATCCTCAGCTTCCTGAACCAGAAGAGCTGCCGCTGTAACAAATACACCAAGAAGTCTTCATATTTGAAACATCTCCTCACTGAATATTGGATATAAACGCTGTTTGTACTGATTTACAGTTCAGCACTATTCTTGAACTTGCTGGGCCTGATTCTGACAATTAAAGCTGTGACTATCAGTCAGTCCCATTCTTCTCGGAGGAGATTGTACTCACTCACCAAAGATAGACAGAGCAAGACCACACATTCAGGGTGAAGCAGTACAGCTCTCCCTATTCCAAGTTAGTGGACCATCAAATCAATGTTGAAGCTGTAAAATGTTGTTTTAAAGGGAAATCTCCATGTCTTAGTTGTCTAAAGACCTTGTTTCTGTGAATTAACATCTTTAGCTCTGCCTAAATTGATTATCAATCCAAGAAGTTAATATACAAGTCTTCTGCTATAACAACCCACTGAATAAACTAATCGTTTCGGCAGTGTAGAAATTGTGCACAATCAGACCCATGCAAAGCCTTCACATAAAAACTTCATATAGATTTTAGTTATTTGAATCCAACTTCATAAACAAATGTCCGACACTTTTTATGACTCGACATTCTGAACACAGATGTGAGACAGATTTTTTTTGTAAAAGTCAGTTTCCGGCCTGTTAGTTGGAGCCAGCAGTATTTGGCCCAGATGACATTGTGAGGCGAGGAATTCATCACTCAGGTTAAGTATCCTGGCTGATGTGAGGTCTGTTCAGGTGCAGCACAAACCACAGAGATACGCTCCACTTGTTTCTATAAATACCTGCGCAGATAAATAAAGCTGGTGCAGAAATGTTAGACGTCAGTGCTGCTGCAGGTAGACCATGTGTGCTGCAAGGGACCCGTGCATCAACCAAGCAGTTTATTGCAAAGGTTAAATGTGGAGCAGGCGGACAGCTGTGGTGTCTGGTGATGGGAGATTGACAGGATGTGTGTGTGGGCGTGTGTGGGCGTGTATGTGTGTGTGTGTGTGTGTGTGCGTTGGCGGGTGGCATTAAGAAAGAAAGGGAAGGGGAAGAGGGGGAGTGTGGACAGACAGGTGCTCGTGGGTTGAATCACCTTAGCCCCCCCCCATCCTGGCTGCTAAAACAAAAAGTGTGCGAGGCAGGCAACAACTTTTCCTCCCATTGTGTGTGGGTGGCCGGCTTCCTGTTCCAGCCATCCTGAGAGAAACGGTGCATGCAGCCGCGTGTGAATGTGTGTGCGTGCGTATGTCCTTGTTCTAGTAACATGGTGCAAGTATGAGAGTGTGTGTGTGCCTGTGTGTGTCTGTACATGTATGCCTAAAAGTGAAAGGGGGGGGGGTTCAAAACAAAGCCCTCATTCTGCCCCAGATGGAATTTCCTGCTTCACACACACAAATGAACGAACACACACACACACACACACATGTTCCTTTACACACTTCACATCATGCTGCACACAGCAGTTTCTATCTCGTCAGCTCATCTTCACTTTCTCCCAAATAGTTTGATCCACCATCTTTGCATTAAAGGGCTGTGCAATGAAATAAGGCCGAAAGGGTCGGTATCTTTTTCTGATTCTCTCCTTGAGTTTTTTTTACTAAAAATTGATTTTTCTCTGTTATTTTATCTATTAGAATTTATAATGAACTTTGGTTGTCGCCTTTCATTTGCTGCTTAAGAAAATCTGGATTATCAATCAAATTATCCTCGAACTCCTGCAACTCTCCTGATACTGAATGTGATACCTCAATCATCTGGTAGACAGTTGTGATTTAATACACAATAATAACTTAATGTGTAGTTATTTTCATGTAAAGTAACACGAGATCATGCATAAACTATTATCGCACAAACATTGTCATATAATCTGTATTTAAGATGTATCAGTTCTGTCATGGCTGATCTACTTAATGTCATTATCAGCACTGACACAGGTTCAACCCGTCTTTTTTCAGTGATGTAGAACTCACCTGGACTGTCCACTCGTTTGTAGTGGTAGGGGTTGATGCACACGTCTTTCTGTTTGGAGCCGAAGGGGTACTCGCAGCACTCCAGGGCCTTCAGCTCGTGGTGGGACTGCAGGTCGGGCCAGCGCCACACCCGGCAGTAGATGACATGCGGCAGACCTTTCCTGTGGGACACCTGCAGCCGTCCGTCCAGGGAGCGGGGGATTGTCACACAGTTGCTGGGCTGACCTGGGCTGCTGAGGGCCCTCTCCAGATCCTCCATGGCTCCCTTCTTCTTTTTCAGTTTCTTGACCAGAGCTTCCACCGCCTTTTCAGCCCACTTCTCTTCCTCGTCTCCCTGCTTCCAGCCCAGCAGCTGTTTGACCGCTGGGCCAGTGAAGGAGAAGAGCGAGGTGACGTTCATGATGGACAAGCCGCCCTCCTCCTCCTCCCTCCCTTCAGTCCAAAAGGAAGTGTGAGCAGTGAAGGGGGACAGTCCAGTCTCAGAAGACAAGGGACGATATATTACTTTAATTAAGTCTTTTGTTTTTGTGCAGTTTCAGATAATCCTCAACTTCAAAGGCATCGATCAGATCCTCTTCACAACCACTTTCTGTAAAAAAAAAGAAGAAGGAGAGGTAAGTTAACGTCTATGAGCAAACATCTCTTTCTAAACTCTGCAGACCAACTCCACTGGCTGCATCCTTTCTCTCACAGAGTTCCTGCAGCTGTGGCGAACACCGACCCCTTCTCCTTTTACCCCACCGGCTCTGATGTCTCACCGGAAAACCCTCTGATGAGGCGGTGATGTCGGTTATAGCTGTAACGGCCACGTCAGTCATTGGCTTCTGGGAAAATGGCAGAGGAGTCACAACAGACGCCCTCCTGTGAACATCAGTCCCGACCAGACATTCTGCAGATAGCTTCCTGTCCGTATGGCTTGTCACATTACCACCACTCGATAGGTCATTTACAGCAAAGAGGTTTCACATCCAGTCTGCAGCCGACATAACTTAGGAGACCTGCAGGTTTAACGTCTGATTCACTCTCTTGAGAGGATAAATAAATAAAATAAATAAAGCTCAAATCAACCAGCAGATGAAAAAATTCTACATCGCTGCCGCTGCTATTTTCATTATCAATTAATCTTCTGTTTCCTATCTCAATTAATGAAGTCAGAAAAGAGACAGTCGAAAAAAAACATCTTCAAATTTGTATCTTTAATGTATATTATGGTTATTTAGACAACATCAATCCAAAGATATCAAACCAGCAAATTATTGCATTTGATATATAAATCTTTGATATTTCTGCTAAAAATTACAATCAAATATAGGACCCCTGATTATTTATTATTATTATTTAATAGATACACTTCAATGCTTTGATAAAAAAACTTGCTATACGATGATTAAGGAATGAAATCCTTAAGTTAAGTTAAGTTTGACTTGATATGCCGACTGTAAGTCAAAGCTTACATGAGATAAGAAAAGGTCTTTCAGATTTCAGATGTTCTCTGAAGCTTTAACATCACCAACCAACAAACACTGGTAATGAGCAGAGGTCTGGCAAAGTGTGGGACGATAAAACGGAAGTGCACATAGAGCCCATTCACTTGGGTCCCACGGGAGCAATTCAGAAGCCAGGAGGTGCACAGAGTCCGGCTTTTAAACAGGAACTCTTCCAGTTCCACCATCTTTTCAAGCTTTTTTCTTTCGTAATTCAATTAGGGAGACAAAACAAAGTTATGGCTGAGGTTTGGCTGCACATAAATGTCCAGATGTAGTCCCAGAATCGAATAAACAGCTTGTCAGAGATCCACCACCTTTTATCCGTAATGACTCACGGGTGAGGATGCATCACTCTCTGACAGTAAAGCCTGCAGTATATTGGATTTCCAATGAGCAGGAACAAATACATCATTAAGACTGCTCTGCGGTTATTCTTGGCCCTTTCAGATTACGGGATGAACGGCGATTTCTATCTTTGTCAGCGACTGTATCAGTAGAGTGCATCACACTGACAAACAGGGAAGTTTGATGAGCACAGGTGCTGCGTACAAAGAGTGCGTGGACCCTTACAACCGTCCAACCCCACTGACTGGAAAGCTGCAAGATACAACTATACTTAGATTAGACACTCGAATCATACTGGCTCATCAGAAGAGAGGCTGTTCCACTGTCACTGAACTACTATATGAGCTCAGGTGACATATGAGTGGACCAGGGTGGGTCTACCTGGGTTTCAGACATGACCACTGGGTAGAATCTGGAGAATTAGCTACGGAGTTTACCCGTAGTTTGCCATTTTACACATGCACAACACAGAGGGAGGTTTACTGCACAGACGCGTTCACAACAGCATCAAATCCTCTGCGTTATTCAGGAGAGAGGTGGAGCAGCTGGGTGCAGCAGAAAGAGACAGGAAGTGACGTATTAACTCTGCTGCAGAGATTCCAGGAAGTCCAGTGCATGTCTGAAAGCAGCTTGTGTGTCAGTGTGTGTGTGCTTGAAATTAAGTGCAAGCATAATACACATAAACACCGGAAAGAGGCTTTGTAACTTATTCATATCAGTCATCTCCAGTGACATCACTTCCGCATGCTGTGCGTTGCTGTTTTTCAACAGGTGTGGGGTGAGTCAGACAATGATTCATTTCATTGTGGAAGAGAATGGGTCAGAAATGTTTCGTCATTGAAGTGTCTGAACACATTTCTTGAAACTTAATTTAAACACATCCTTTTTTAAGGAAGGTTATAAAGGCAACACTTATGAGTCATCTTCATCACCATCTCTCAGGAGGACATCATAGCAGAAGCCAAGGAAGCTTTTAGCTCGTTGCATGATGTGATGGCTTCAGATTGGGGATAAATGTCACAGTTTGTCTGTTTAACTGGATAATAGCTCGTCAATAATGTAATCTAAAGCTCTCAGTGTCACCTGCTCCACATGTTCTGATCTAAAGCGTCCACTGTATGCTTATATTTTTAATAAAACCCAATTAGTTAAATGTCCAAACTAAAGGGTTCTGCTTTCTGCGTTAGAAAAGCAAAGTCACATCGGATCAGCGACAAGGTGGAGGATTTGGTTTCAAAAGCAAAAGCTACTTGTCAGAATTATTCCAGAATTGATCCAAAAGTGAATTTGATAAACGACAAGCAAGACTACACACACAAACACACGCCTACAAACACACCAATAGAGTTAGGCTAATGTCTAACATCTAGTGAGTAAAAACACAGTGCAGATATTGGGCCTGCACATCTTTCCATGTAAAATGCCCAGTGTAAACAGTAACACCAGTGTCGTCAGGACTTTATTACCCAGTGAGAAACATTTCCACACAGTGGCGTCGCTATAAACTGATGCAAAAGTGACTCAACACAACCTCACACAAAGCAAAACATGTACTTCAGAGCTGAATGCCGAGCATCACAATAAAACACCACATTTGTTCCAGGGTCACCACCCACACACTGAGGGAGTCGTTCTGATCCACTCTCAGCTTTGATGGCCTCTCACTGACAGTCGGCACTATCAGCACAAGTTCAGGCCTCGCCGCACAAAGACGCTTTAATCCGTTTCAGATGTAAGATTCCAGAAAGTTGGGTTCACAGTACTCTCCTGTCGTTCAGCTGCAGCTGGAGACCATATTGCTTGGATTCTGAGAGTCAGTGCTATCTGACTGGTGTCCTGAGCACAGGCTTATTTAAAGGGTCTGATATATGACTTTGTGTCGTGTCTTTGGACAATGCTAGTTTAGAGTTGAGGCAGTCAAACTATAGAATCAATCGAACAAAAGCTCATACAACAAGCTCATCATTAAACATTCTGACTCACACTTTTACACTCGCACATTTATCTCACTTCTGATTCCCTGTGGTTTATTGACTCAATGTAAGCTAATTTCTCTGAATATACAAAAAAATATCATGCATGTACCACATTCGTCGAGGAAAAATTCACGGAATCGAAAGTTATTTCTGTGAACTGACTTTCAACTGCACCTGTGCTGATCTATTCCTGTTGCCATCATTTTTTTGTGCTATTATTTATGACTGAAGGTATTTTCTGGCCCTTGATTTTGAAATCCTCGTCCTCAATCCCATAAATAAATCTTTGATTTGCAGATGTGAATCCCTCCAAAATGAAAGATTTGGTTAGTGACTAAGACGTCACTAAAAAACTTAAGTAAATTAATCTAGAAATAATTCTTTGGGATAAATTTGTAACCATGAAACTTCCCCTTACAACTTCCTAAAGCCCAAGGTGAGAAACTGTTTGCTTTGTTTGGCTTTTCAAATGTCTTATTTTGAATAATATAATAATAAACTTTATTTATATAGCACTTTAAGTAAGCAACAAAAAGCTTTACAAAAAAGGAAAGTCCAACTGACAGTCCAAACGCAACGATATTCAGTTTTAAAATCAACAACTACAAAACAGCAACACTACTGAGGAGCTGGAAATTAAAATGTTTGGGGGATTTTTACGAAGAAAAACATGACTTCACCAGAAGAGTATTAAGATATGTTGATATATATATATATATATATATATATCTTAGAATTGAATATCTGTGTGTAACCATCGGTAGTTGTGTCTAATCACCTGTGTCTAACCCGGGCAGTTACACAGATGCCTGCACACACCATCATTTACACAAGAGCTCCATAAAACCCTCTGACATTCCCTACAGCCGAGTCTCTATTGCGTTAGTGGTAGCTTGTTATGGCCATCGGTTGGCCCATCAGGCACAGACTGGGGCTAATGGTAGCACAGAGTGGGATCATGCGACACTGACAGGCGGAGGCTCTGGCCCACCTGGTGCGAGCTGTTAGCCACTACACCAGCCCCATGGATCATTTTGCACCGCTCCAGTGTCTGTTAATCAATTTAGGTCTGGGCTGTGTAGGATGAGGAGGCAGTAATGATGCTCTCTGGACCCTCCCGGGGGACGGGGCATTATAAAGAAGCTACATTATTTATCAGCAGGGTCCTGGATCGGGCCTCCATTAGCCTCCGCTCAATGGAGTCACCGGCTATAAACAGAGGAGTGCAGGAAGAGAGGGAGAGTGATAGATAAAGAGAGAGAAAGAGAGAGAGAAAGAAAGGGGGCATGGTGCAGAGAGAGAAAGAGAGAGAGAGAGAGAGAGGGGGGAAGAGAGTGACGGCAAAGCCCGAGATCTAAGACAGGGAGAGTGTTCTGGAGAGAGACTCATATATCTGCTCTCTTCACTGAGCACTTCTGGAGTAAGTGCCTTCAAGGGTCATTACCGAGTGAACAGTGACACTACAAGGATGCAATGTGTGCTTTTTCACAAATACAAATCATGACAAGGCCTTATTGAAGAGTCCAGACACAGGCAGCTACTGTACAGGAAACTGTACCCGTGACAAAAAAACCTGACTAACGAGGCAGAAGTAAGAGTTAAAAGGTCTGAAATATCTTTTTCAGCCCCTTAGTTTGACAAATTTTTGCAAAAATGTGTTGATCTGCAGGTCGCAACTGTCAGCAATGTATCAAATACTGTAATACTGTACTGTACTTTGAGCACCGGAATACTGGGATTAGCTGGTTCCTCTTCATTCAGACATTTTATGTATGAAATGGTTCAGACAGTATCCATCTTTTTCAACAAAAGTCTCAAAGACGTTTGATATCGGCTTATAGAATTTGACCATTTTTAATCCTCTGTCATGCAACTTCAGGCCATTTTATCGCTGGGATTCTTTAAATCTAGTAATTAAAGAATTGTGAGTAAACCATGTAAAGAGCGAGACATTTAAGTGTCTTTATGGCAAAATGGAACTAATCACCTTTTTGCCCCTTCTTGCCTTGTTGACGAATGGTCAGAAAAGTGAGGATTATGATTTCACATAAAGTTGACCTTTGCCTTTTGTCTGAGCAAAGCTTGAAATAAACCCAGTTAGACATGAGGCGTTGCTACTATTAGTGACTACACATGACACCAACCTTAAATTGACTGCGCTCCATCATCGTCACAGACACACACACAGCTCTGGCCTGGTAAAAATCACATTATCACAAAAGTGGGTTAAAACTCAGTGGTGGTAAATAACTGGAGAGGGGTGGAGGGGCTGAACTGGGATCAGATTCTCCATGCACCAGTCACACTAGTCCACACATGACTGTAGACATAACTAGCCAACACATGGGGTCTCAAGCAGCTATCTCAACCATGCTCGGCACTCAGTGTTGGGTTAGTGTTGTGTTAGGGTGGACACCTCACCCCGACACATGGCCGGCTGTGTTGTCGTGACGGCACAGACACACAGGAGGACATTGTTCACTACTGTTGTGACTGACTCTAAGGACATAGGAATGCTGCTAACCTATATTTACACCTTGTAGTCGAGTGCTCTTTTTTTTGCCTGATGAGGGAGAGATAGATAGATAGATAGATAGATAGATAGATAGATAGATAGATAGATAGATAGATAGATAGATAGATAAATGAAACAAATACAATTGTTGTGCTCTGTTTTGTGTGTTTAAAAAAAAGGAAACAAAGCTCATAGAGCCTGTCATATATCTGCATTTTCCATTTATTTAAAAGCCTTCACCCTGATTTCAATCTTACAAAAACACAATTTGTCTCATTTTTCCAAACCAGGTTTAAAGCTGCATACCTTGAGAAGACGCAGGACGATAAAACAATTGGAAGTAAATCACGGACAAGGACAAATTCCTGTCCTTTGGGTAATCTGATATGTCATCTTCAATAACGTCAGGAGATCGAGCCCTAGCTGCTGTTTGTCTCTCTCTGTCTCTCACTCTCTCTCTCCCCTTCTCTCTTTCTAGCCTCTCACACATAAACACTTACACACGGGCAGACACACACATTCATAAACACATTGACATAACTAAAAACACACATGGGACACATGTCGTCTGAAGCGCTGCCAGTCTGCAGCCGTCCTGAAGAAGGAGTGAGGACGGCCAGGAGATGTGAGAGCATGGCATGTGTGGGGCTAATGGGGAATTATACTACACATAATCCTCGTTATTCAGTAAGTTCATCTAGTGGTATGGAAGAATAAATCATTTTAAAGTGTATGTTACAAAATAGCCCACCTCCCACATCCATTGATATCCTAAAGCTTAACCATAAAACCATGTGTTTACCACTATTACTATCTTACATAGTGAAGAAATGAAAGGATAAGTCGATTAACTGATTAATCACTGACAGAGTTGATGCTTCTTTTAGCATTTAAGTCATTTTCAAGCAAGAATGCATCAAACACACATTTTCTTGCTTCTGAAACGAGAGGATTTGCATCTTTTATCATTGTCAATTCTATATTCTTTGATTTTAGACACATGAAGACATCATGTTGAGCCCTAGGGGGTTGTGATGTGCTATCTTCACAATTGATCAGCATTGAATCATCAATAAACACAAATTAAATCACTGTACAACCCTGTAGCTTCACACTGTGGATTTAAAAAACAGCAGAATAATGTGTAAAATAATTTCCAGCAAATAAACTAAACATAGCTTGTATTTGACTGAGGTTTGGGCTGATTCCAGAACAGTTGATGCAGTTTATTCTACATTTACAGTGACCTAGCATGCGTTATTGTAAAGGCAGCTCTGCATTTAAAGCTCTGTTGTTTCCGCAAGTTGGTTCACATGCTGCAAAGAAATGTGTTTGACACGTTCCAGCCACAGTTTGACATCGCGAGGAAAGAAGGAGAGAAAGGGAAAAGTTTGAAGCTGTGGAGGTTGATAAACGTTTGTCTACTTTTCTGTACAAAACGCGTATCCCCCGGCGGAATCACACCCGGAGAAACTTTACATTTAACACATTTAAAAGACAGAAGTTTAACGTACCTTTTCTTTCTTCCTTTCTTTTCTTTTCTTTTCTTTTCTTTTCTTTTCTTTCTTTCTTTCACTGCAGCTTTCTCCCACCCTCCTTCTCTCTCTCTCTCTCTCTCTGAACCCGTCCTCCTCTATGCTCTCCCTCAGTCTCTCTCTCTCTTTCTCTCTCTCTCTGTCTCTCGCTCCCTGGCGTCAGTGAGTCGCGGAGCCGCCTCACCCTACGCCCGAGCGCCAGTATCACGCCGCGGGGGATGCAGCCAGCCCTCCCCCGACAATAACAAGACCTACTTTTCACACATGCAGCATCTTCCTCACCCAGCCCGTGCGAGCGGTTTATGTAAGCGAGGGGATGATGCCAGCTCTTTATTTTCATCTCGTTAGTTTGGAACGAATGTTTTTCTCTCGTCTTAATTTGTTGCTGCAAACTTGGTCATTGAAGTGGGGGTGAAAATGGGCTCGTTTGAGAGAGAGAGAGAGAAAGAGAGAGAGAGAGAGAGAGAGAGAGAGAGAGAGAGAGAGAGAGACAGACAGAAATTCACCTCAGAGGCTCCCACACAACACCAAAGCAAAATATGAAATGATAGTTTAATAAGAAAAGATGAGGCAAAATAAGACAAGAAGATAAGATAAACATAAGCTAACGAGTGTCAGTTTTTTTTTAAACTGACACTCATGATAAGATATCAGTTGTTTTTCATAATCCAATTTTTAAACTTCTTCAAATTCAACAAAACTAAATCACCTTATAAACCAAATTAAGATGGAAAGATTATAATAAGATAAGATTAGATCATTCTTTAATTGATTTATTGAGGAAATTGTGAAAATATACAGTAATTAAAGGTTACAAAAAGGTAAAAAAACAGACAACATAAATACAATTATGTACAATATTTTTTAAATATGAGCAATGTAAACCAATATGTCCAGTAACAGAGTTGTACACATATGGAAATGAAATTGAATGAATACAAAATGATTATTGCTCAGTAATCTAGTTTGATCTGGTATATGTGACCAAAAAAAGGGACATAATTTGCTAATAGTTGTCATATTGCTGGCAAAGAAACAACCTAAATATTTATATAAAGGGTCAATCTTTCACGTAATGGATCAAACAGTTGGTACGTGCTATATCTCAGAGTTTTTATAATCTGATTTTAAACACCCTCAAACCAAGGACCTCTTCAAATACAGTAAAATCACCTTTAATGGGGACGGAGCATAAATTACTAGAAAACTTAGAGAAATTAACTTATTCTTACTCTCTCTGTTCTCACGAAAAATATCGTCTCATCCTCTTCGAACCTGCAAGCCAGTAGCTCTGCAGTAAATTAAACTGGTGGAGGTTTATCTGAAGTGAAGGCCTGAACTGCCGCCTCTCAGTTCCCCCTCTGCTTTGATTGTTACACGATAAGCACGATTATTTATGTGTTGTCAGGAGAAGAAACATTTGCAAGAACAAGGTAGAAGTACGGGGACTGATGCGGCTCTTTCATCTGGTGGACGTCTAATTTTTGCAATGTCAAGAGTGCAACTTCCAACAGGTCTTCAGATCATCTCATTAATAATGCATGAAAGCGCGTGAAAATAGCAGTGAGGCGGTGCAGCGGCAGCAGAGGACATGAAGTGTCGTTTCCCTTAGAAGTGAGTTGAATCAGTCCATGTTGGAAGAGTTCAGAACAGTTTGTGATATCTGATCAGAGCAGGAATGAAGAGGTGGATTCCCTGTCACAGAAAACAGTGATCACAGAGCATCAAAGAGTCAAAGTCAAAGTGATTTCACGAATAAAAGATTTTCCAGAAAAAAAGCCATAGAAGCATGGCTGCAACTAATGATAATTTTCTTGAAAGGTAATCAGATTCATTATTTTCTTAATCAATCAAACAACATATTCATTATTTTGCACAAAAAAAGGAAAAATGCCTGTTTTAAACCCCACAATCCACAAACAACAAGCCACTGGGACGAGTTTAGACAATGCTCAGGGTTATTTTTCAATCAACTGTCCAAAACCTAAAGATGTTTACTTACTATCATGTAAGACAGAGAAAAACACCATATCCTAACATTTCAGAGGCTTTGAAAGCATTTATTTCCCCACAAGTGCTTGAAAAAGAGATAGAAAATTGTTTTATTTTGCTAAATCAAAATAGCTGCCACATAATTGCCTGTCATCAAATAACATTAAGTAACATACACCAAAAACATTATTATATTGCCTGCATTATTATTATAATTATTATTAATATGATCATTATTATTATTATTATTATAAGTAGTAGTAATAGTAGTAGTAGTAGTAGTAGTAGTGTTCATTACCTCAGCCATACTCTAATTACTTAACATAACCAGAGTAATGTTAAGACATTGTTTCTTTTTCACTGCAGGTTGTGGATCATCTCCTCCTTGGCAATGAGATGAGTGGTCTTGTTGACCAGAGACATCAGAGAGTTGATAATTATTGACCCGAAGTATTCTGACATATTTAACAATAAGAGTTTGGAGTGGTTAAGTTCGTCTGTCAAGTTCAGGGTTGGCGCGGTGCAGGGGGACTAGATTATCTTGAGGACCGGCGGAGGGAAACCGTTCAGAGCGGAGGAGGCTCCCGGCGCAGGTGACGTCACGCCGCTGGCGACAGAATGTCTGAGCAAAGCGGGAGCGCGCTGCACGTGAATAAATCTGACAAAACAGAGCGAGGAGGAGAAAGAGAGAGAACGAGAGAGAGAGCGAGAGAGAACGAGAGAGAGAGGGTGAAGATGATGATGATGATGATGATGATCAACATTTTTTTGAGTTGTAAGGATCCCCCCTCTCTGACACACACACACACCCACACACATACTCACAGACACAGACACACCCACACACATGCACATAATAGGCAGCTGCACATTCATTAGAATACAAACATTTACAGTAGAACAGTATTGCTGTGGAGAAGCAGCTCCTCAGCCTTTATGGCATCATATCATATCTCATTATAACAGTGAAATCAATCAATCAATCAATCAATACTCACATGAACATTATCGTCTTTAAAATTTGATTTACGATCACCATCTGAGCAGGAAGTAAACAACTGCCCAGCGGCCCTGGACACTCAGCAGACACAAAAGTCCCTGGTTTGCTCCAAACATATTGAGTCTATATAATCTGATCAAAATGAAAATGAGAGTGAAATGAAAATGGAAAGTAAAACACTAACTATGAAGGATGATGCAGCCGCGGCCTCAAAGCTGAATTGAATTCTGGTGGGTTTATAATCGTAAATACAATAAGCCCAATAAATGGAATGAGAATATAAAATATCAGTTGCAATTTTTTGTGTGTTGCAATGTAAAGTGTAACAATGTGTTTACACAAAGGGACATTCTTTCTCGTGATACCTCTACCGGCTGATACTCGCTATATCTCCCATATGGAATAATGATTTTTTAAACCCTAACACATTTACTCCTCAGACAGAATCAGAAGTGTATTTTATTTCCAATCTTTAGATCTGTTTTTATCTGTTATAGTAACAACTGAATGTGGATGCACTCAGACGACAACCCCATTGTTGAGCCATCACACAGCAAGACACCGACCACTGATGGGGAAGAGAAAAGGCCGACAGAGGAGTCAGTTCCTTCCCAACACTCACTTTCAGTATATCAGTATTACACAGTTACTTCACGAGAAAGAGGTAAGTGCTGAGGGAGGTGAGTGTGAATCAAAAGCCATAAAAAGACATAGAGGAGATGTAATGGATATCTCAATCTTTTGATATTGCTATTTCGGTAGTTCGGTATAAAATGAAGCTAAAAACATTACATGAACTTATCCAAACAGAGGGGTGTCCAGGTGCTGTGTGGTTCTCCTGCAGTTTGCACACATGATGCTAATGAGTAATAACATAGGTAAACATAGGAAAGTGGAGGTAATACAGTTCAAACAAGTATAATGCTCAACAAATAGTTTGACATTTTCCCTATCTCAGCTTAGCTCAACAGACAGACTGAAAACGGGGGGGGGGTTGCTGGACTGGATCAGTCCACAGAGACGCTGGCACAGTGAGCGGAGTTTGCTACGTTCGGGCCGAGCCTGACACCGAGCCACGCCGAGCACACAGATACAGGTATGAGAGAGTATTAGAGTCAGATATGAGGGTTGACGCTGAGCCAGAGCCATTCAGAAAGCTTGGCCCGTTGCCTGTCTCTAACCAGATTGTGGCCGAGCGGACTCGCCGGGTTAGGATTGATTACAACATTAGCACCACGAGACTTCCATGAATTAGCACGGGGTTGAAATACCCGACGATGACTGACACGCGTGTTTAGGGCGACACTCCTTCACGCATGCAGTTTGCCTTTTGCCATGCGAGGGGGCTCTTGGCAGGGCCGTCGAGTTTTCTGCTGCAATGTGAGGCGCGGCGGCGGCAGTGCACCGCGGAGGCTCACATTTCAAACGGGCGGCTCTTTTGGCACGGCTTTCAGCAAGTTCCTCTAGAAATAATGTCAGGGTGGTAATATTTGAATACTGTCTCCAGGGGGCTTGTTGGTTTACCTCGTCTACCGCCACCGCACGGAGACAGAGGATGCACCAATCAGAGGATGCACCAATCAGAGCACTGCTTTATCGTTTTATACGTCTGCCTACATGCAGTGATGGCAAATTCATAAGTTACTCTGCAGACATAAGCCTTATCTGACACTTTTGATTGATTGTGAAGGGGTGGGGCGGCTGGGGGGGCAAACACAACTCTGATCCCCCACAGCAAAGAGTGTCTGCCTGGCTCCCCTCCCATGTTTTAGTGAGTAGAGGGTCTTCCAGTGTTGGAGAGGGGACTTGTCTAACGGCAGCTGTCACAGTCACTTGTTGGATGAGACATTTAACCCTGGACGGCACAGCTGTCAGTCAAAGCATGCAGGTCTGTGACACGCTGAGCTTTCAACCAACTGCGGACGCTCGTCTCTGAGCGGACACATGGCGCTGCACCTGTACCTCAGCCACCTGTTCCTCTCTATACAGGTGGACAGTTAAAGGGCTTTGTCATACATTCACCAAATTGGCTGTATTTGTACCCTAAATGCTAAATGGACGGCATTCTTACAGCATTTTACTGGCTTTTTAGAAAATCTGACATTCATACAGCGCTCCTATATGCTGCACTTTATCTCTCACTATTCACACAGTCAGCACAGCCATCAGGGGCAATTTCGGGGTCTGGCCCAAGGACACTTCGGCATGCAGACAACCAGCTCTACCTCCTGAGTTACAGCCGCATACTTTGTTTGAAGGTACCACCTGGGTTTCTGTAATTCCTGCTCATTTCACAAAGACGTGTAAGTCAAGTGAAGTTTGAGACAGAAATGCCCGAGAGTATTCTGCCTCGCCCTCGCAAAGGGTTGGCCCTCCACTCCCCCTTTGATTGATGATTCTGCGCTTGACATGTTGCACGTTTGAAGATTCCTCTGAGCTCAGCTGCTGAGCGAAGGCTCACTGGTACCTGATAAGCGAGCGGTTGCATATTTTTGCGGTTCAGTGTGTAGGGTTTAGTGGCATCTATGAAAGTGCAACCAACTGAATGCTCCTCGCCGAACACTCCCTGTCCAAGCATGCAGGGGAATCTACAGAGGCCTTGGGGTTATGTAAAAATGCAGAAGGCCCTCTCAAGAGTCTTTGATTGTCTGTTCTGTGGTACTGTAGACTCTGGTGGTGGGACATGAGGGAATCTATAGAAGTGGACCAACTCGTAATGTAGACATCAAGGGGTTAAGAGGAAGTAAAAACTCAAAGATTCTAACGAAGAAGAATGAAAACTATGAGCCCCATGTTTTAGTTTTACTGATAGATCCCCCTAAATCCTTTAAGCTTTTCCTTTAAAGACAACTTTTTGTCAGGTTTACCTTCATAAAAACATAAAAAGATCAAATTGCAGCATTTACAGTAGATAGCACTTTGTCCAAAGCACTTAAAGACTTAAGAATGAATATACTTAAATTAAAAAAGTACGTATGCTCATCCCCCATTAGCACCTCTAGCCAAAAGAACGGTCACAGAGGAGAGCAGAGGATGAGACACCAGATTTCATTTTGACCTAATTCCTCCACCTGGAGCCACTGAGATGTCACAACAACATTTCTCAGAATCACCAGGCCGGTGCATCATGTTCATGTAGGACCTCTGAGTTCACGGTATGAGGCTGATCATCAAAATAGTTTCTCATCATTGTTTCTGAATGTTGAGTTGATAACTTTTGATGCGATGATTTCATTTGAACTACTCGGCGAACTACCATGTCCAGATTCTGAATGCATGAGTAATACGTTTCTTAGGCTACGAGTCTTTTTTCTTTCCTGGAAGAGATGCAGCGCTATCTTATATTATCTCAAAGGAACGCAGTGTTCAAGGACAGAAAGTAGAAACTGCTGGATTTAGCCAACATGTGAGTGTATGTATGTGTGTGTGTGTGTGTGTGTGTGTGTGTGTGTGTGTGTGTGTGTGTGTGTGTGTGTGTGTGTATGTGTGTGTATGTGTGAGGGGTATAAATACACTGTAACATAGACGATTGAATGCTACAGACAGGATTAGACTCAGTTGTGGTGTTGAATATTGTGGCTTCTTTCTTCCTATTGTTCAATACAATTTAAGTCTAAATAAATCAACGTCCTATTTCTGTCCGGACCACAACAGCCCTATAAACGTAAATGCCCGTTGCCGACTGACTGACTGAGACACTACATTGGTCCCCATGGCCGAGGGTTGGAGTTTGCCCATTCGCTGTGGCACTTTCAAAATTAATTGAAGCGAAAAATTCATATTAGGTCGGGGGGGGTGGGGGTGTTGTTCTTGTAGCAGATTAATAGGATGTTAAAATTTCATCAATAAAAATAAACCACATATCACCTGCCAGCTTCCCTCAAAAATAAATGTCCGGAAAATGTCAGAGTGAGCAAGTCAGCAAGAAAATGAGAGGGAGAATGTCGGATGATGAGATTTCTAACACAAAACCCGAATAATACGAATATCTCAGGATGAAAAAAGAAGTGCCATACACATGGAAGATTTCAATGAAGATGTCAACTTGGAAAGACAAAGAGGCAAACTTCCCAAAACATCCAGACCCAGGGGTTCATGCATGTGTCCTCAAGGGACTGCACACGGCTCAGCCACACACAAGGCTCTGACCTAATCTTACTCCTTTACTCATTGAAATCATCCCACAAAACGTGTTTTCAGGGTCTTTGTGGCATTTGAGGAGTTTTAGGAATGTGTTGCTTTGTGTCTGTGAATCTCTGTGATTCTCCCTGAACTTTCTACAGCATCGTGACTATGTCAAACTGCAAGGTCAAGAACGAACCCTATTACAATCTTACAGGGGTTTAATTTTATAGCGTGCAGATGCAGGATATTGAGGGATATTACGCAAAGTAGTAGGAGTAGTAATATTTCAAGTAGTGCATTAGGTATGTTGGTGCATCCTATGACCAAAACATTTCCATGCTGTCGGAAACCAAGCCTTTGAAATATATCCATCAACTAAGGAGCATAAATGAATGCGCTAAATTACAAAAGGATACACAAACCTTTCACTTGTCTCATTGTTTCTGAACTCTTAAAATCACAAATATATCTCCCCTCATATCACACAATGGCCGTCTCTCTGGTGTAATGTCTTGCATCAGATCAAACCTGCATCCTGCTAACCAGATCATCAAGCAGATGTTCCCTCTGCACACCCGGGCTGAGGTCATACCTCATGAGAGAGAGGGGGGTGGGGGGGGTGTTTGGCTGAGGCATTGTAAGTGATAGCCATCATGACATCACCTCTTCCTGGTTTGGCCTCCAGAGACAGATCTGAAGGGGCGAAAAATAGACGGCTCTTCAAACAAAGCCGATGACTGATTGTTAGCGGGGAAATAAAAGAAATTATTACGCCAGCGGAGAAACGTTAACGACGACCGAGGTCAAATGTCAGAGAGCAAAAAGAAAACGAGCTGTGAACGGACGACGATACATGAAAGCCTGAGTGAAGCAACAATGAAAACGTTCCTCTCTATGTCTATTCCAAGTCAAGCTTTATTTATCTTTATCTCTTTTTCAACCACACCAGTGTCGTGGCTTGAGGGATGCTAATGTTGGTCTGAGGTTGGTCCACTCTGGTCCAGTGTGAGATCTGTCTCTGTGAACGGCCATAAAACCTAGCACTGACGTCCATGGGCCCCAGAGGATGAATCCTAATGATCCCTTGCCTTTTTCTCTTGCACCATGATGAGGTTGACGTTGGAGTGAAATGCCTCAACAAATGCGATTGGATTACAATTCAATTTGGTATAAAGACCCTTGTCCCCCCCCCTCAAGATTGACTTCAAACTTTGTATACCTGCTATATTCCTGCAAAACGAATGACAATCAAGCTTCCCCAGTCTTGTGCCAAGAGAGATGCACTGTGTGGGAATGGGTGAATGGTGATAACCTGTTCTGTACTGCCATCAAGAAAAGCTATATATAAATACAGAGCTTTTATTATTTTTCCATGATTAAAGCTTGCAAAACTTGAATGTTCACATCCATACCTTCACTTGAAAGATTTATCCTTTAAAGCTTTTTTTCAGGACTGTCTCATATAACTGCATGTGTTGCTGTAGAACCTTAATATACAGAAACGGAGTGTTGTTCTACTGTGTCTTGCTTGGAGGGTTTTGATTGCATTTTTTTTACACGATCATCTGAACATTCACTTAATGAAAATATAATATAAAGTCCAATGAAGATATTCTACCGGTCATTTATAGAAAAGTTAATAGTGAAAATGTTTTTTGGTTGGCAAAAGGACACTAAGTCTGACATGATACCAAATGAATGTTGCCACCGTGCGACAAACGTGGCTGTAAAATATGTTTTGTGAGCCGGTGCTTACTTGAGACCAGGAACAGCAGCGAGTCACAAAGCAGAACATGAAGTAAAGCACACACACGATCGACCTGGGAATTCCCTCCCATCATGCACCTGGGGACAGAAACCGTACCCAGACACTTTGATGATGTCACCAATCATTAATTGATCCCTGCGGTTACAGCAGTCATGTGACAAGGTCAGCTAGTATGTGTGTGTGTCTGTGTGAGGTTTAATAGGGACTTGAACAGGATCACACTTTTACAGAACATCTGCTGCCTTGGAGACAATGTCACCTCTTAACCATTTCGCTCATGTGTGAGTTGCTTTCTCCTCCTCCTCCTCCTAAGTTTAAAGACTTGGCCCCTGGGTTATTGTGCAATAACCAAACAACTATGGATTGGTAAAGGTAATGTGGTATGTGTGTGTACTGAGGGTAGTTTTTGTGTGTATTTTTGAGGGGGATACAAGATTTATATTTTATAACAATTTACTAATATATTCACACAGTATCAAAACAATCGCATGAACCAGAGATACATTTAATACACTTATTGATAATATACAAATAAAAGTGTTTAAACAATGAAATAGTCACGATTTAAATTCGCTTTACTTATTTATTGAATGAAACTCATTCGTTACCACTATGCATTTGTCTTTTTCAAATCAAACAACGATCATGTGAACAGATAGAACTGATCCCTGCGACACAAGAGGACGTGAAAGTAGATTTTGAGCATCACCTAGTGATCAAGTCTGGTCATTACAGTATTTTGTATCAAGGCTTCAAGCTTCTCAGGATGACATGAATCAAACGTTGATTCAAACTTGTCTGATGGAAGTATCAAATATGCAATTTATATTTTATTGATAATTAAATGAACTCCAAAAATACAGAAAGGAAAAAAGGTAAACTATATCTTCTTACAAACTCTGTATAATTTCCTCAATGGTGTTTATTTGCTCATTATTTATTTAAAATTCCTGACATCAGTATCAACATATTAACCATTCTTGTAAGACTAAGTAGTTGAGAGGAAAGAATATTTCATCAGTCTAATCTTAAGGTATTAAAACCAATAAATAAATTAAAAATACAGTCCAATGACCCAAAATTTCCCTCTATGAGCAGTGTGAAGCCGGATGTTGTTTTAAGGTGACAGAGGAGAGAGTGCATCTCTACCTGAGGTCGATCTGAAGAACCTGTAGTTTTCACCTCCATGCTGCTTCTGTCAGCTCCACCCTCCTCCAGGTCTGAATCATCTCCTCACCCTCAACCAACTTCCTGTTCCTCTCAGGGTGTAAAGGGTTATTCCGCACTTTTTCGTTCCATCCTTCTGCTTCATACAGAAAACCTAAAAAGACTTTACATATTTCAATTACATATTAAAGATCCATGTAAATTATTACATAGGTTCAATGTAATGGCCACTTTTAATGTTTTCAATCATGTTGAATGTGACCCTAATGTGAATTAATCAAATAACTTAAGTTATTGATTAATTCACACTAACTCAACATGTACACGTGTTCATGGCATAAAGTACCTAAATCTTCAGTGTGTAGAATAAAGTGACATCTAGTGGTAAAGTTGCGTGTTACAGCTGAATGCCCCTAATGTCCCCCTCCCCTTCCAAACATTAGAGATAACGTGTGGTAACCTTCAGTTGCCACACGTCATGCATGTGAGAGACATCATCTCTCACATGCATGAGAGAGATGTGTGTGTGCGTGTATGAACACAAACACACACACACACACACACTCACATGTGCTGCAGAGATGTTAGAGGGTTCTAGCCAGAAAAGGTAATTTCTTATATGATAGGAGCAACAGGTCCAGGTGCATCCAACCAAGATCATCAACAAGACTCCGCCCTCAGAATACCTGCTGCAGGATGGGAACAAAACATAGGAAATGAGCTTCTTACAAACAGAACACATGAAGATGCAGGAAGGGACATTTCACACAGGGTTTACTATAAAAACAAACTGCATTTTGGATTCCTTAAACATAATCCCATCACAAAAATAATTCTGGCTAAACAAAATGCATTTTGTAAGATTAGAGGTATTTTCCTGCAGTTCTAACCTTTGGACTTTTGTATGCACATGTGCCGGTTGTCCATAAGATGTCAGTGTTGCACTGCGGACAGCTCCCATGCTCCAGGAGGCCGTGTCACAGGCTCCTTGTGGAGTCTCTTGGCAGCACCTGAGTCGAAGCTAAGCATTGGTTCATTTGGATGGAAAATCAGACTCTTGCTTCATGAAACATTCCACATCAAACTATTTAAACTTCTCCGTCAAAATAGACAAAATTCGTTTTTTTTTCAAGGCTCTTTTTTAAACTGAAACATTTTGCCAGTAGTTCACTGAGTTAACGTGGATGACAGTGTTGATCTCTGTGGAGCCAAAGTAGACAGAGTGAAGCCTAAAGTAAAACAATATCTCCACCGATGGTTCATAATGTCTCCGCGATGGGAACCAGTGCCAGCAGCGGTTGCAGTGCGGTCGGGTTGAGGTGAGGTGTTTGGGGGTTGTCGGTTCCTCCTCAAGTTTAGCTTAAGTGGAAACTGAGGTTCGGTTTGGCCCTGGCTCGTAGGGCTTTCAGCAAGGCAGCAGGAAATGGGGAAGTTTCATTGAGCAACACTTTGTCTCCTTTGCTTTGGCACAAGATCAATATGAGCAATTAACACAGCATCAAATGATGTCTTCTTCAAAATCCTGTAAACACATGAATCTAGTTGTGCTCTGCTCCTGTTCCTGTCACAACTGGTACATTTGACTTCAGATCAAGTGCAACGAACATGCAAACTGAGCGCCGCTGCTGTAATAAAACAATTTCCACCCACTGATGTTTTTAGAAGAACACACAGTTTTTTATTTCTCAATTCCACCCTGAGAACTTGGAGTGTGTCCCTACAGGGGCCAGGGTGTGGTGGCGGCGCGGCAGACTGATGGGAAGGTATTACACAGCGTGACTACAGTCGCTCTCTGTGTCGAGGTCTATGTTCCCCGGACGACTGCCCTTGTGAGATCACCGGCCACTGACAGGGAATTGGCCGCACTCTGCTCTCACTGAGTGATTCCCCTGCGGGACGACCAGCCAAGAGACGAGCCTGCCAGCAAGCCTCTCATACATTCCTCAACATGGCCGCCGCTGCCAGCTCGGCCAGTCTGGGTAGATGCCACCCAGTGCTTCCTTCGCTTGCCCCCAGACACCTGAACTAGCACAGGAGTGGAGGAGAAAAGAGAGAGAACTAGCTGGACGGGTTGCACGGTGGGAGTGAGATCTCTGTTGGGCAGCCGGCAAACAGCCACTGCAGCTGTTGTGGCCTTTTCCACAACGATTCCACTGTTCCCAGCTTCCAGAGGAGCGATGATTAAAACTGTGCCCACCTCTCCTCCAGCCAGAACTTCCCTTAAACACTCACATATACACACACATGCATGTATACGTATCTATATGCATCCCAGCCCTCCCACCGCAGCAGCTGAGTTGAATTAATTTGCTGTTGCTTGCTCTACTGGTTGTTTGGAGGCAGCAGAACAGGCTGTAAGCACAACAATGATATATTATCATCTTCTGAAGTTGATGTGAGACACATTTAGAAGACAATGGCTAACATTAGAATTCATTTGAAGTCTTGTATGCGGGCGCCTTTCTCGAGTTACTCCAATATTCACACTCTTTAGCTAAATGCTCCACTGTATTCACCACCTATTACGCTAACTTTGATCAGGTTTAGTATGGAGGTTTCATCAGATCTTTCCTCAACTGCCTGTGTCTGATCTCAAAGCTGTGAGAGCAGGAATCTCATCGAAGCCAAACAAACCTGCAGGCGATAGAACCAAAACAATGAGCTGAAAGAAGAAAAGTTGTGGGTTCATCACATGACGACACATCTCCACCTCCTCTCACGATCCAGAAATGAAGCTAAGGTTTCCAGGAAACAAACCCAAAGGGAACTGAAGCTGCAGCAGCAAGGTCCCATTTAGACACGCACTCGACCAATCACAAGTCAGTCTCAGCTGTCAATCATGACCTTTCACACAATTGATTTTAGTTCTCGTCAGTGGAATCAAAGCTACAATGACAGAAACATACACTTTTCAATTTGGTTCATGTCCCATCGACTAACATTTGGGAGGCAGGATTTATGACCAGCCACCAGGTGGTGATCTTGACCCTTTGGCGTTTTACGTTTGGGGAGGTGCCATGTCATCCATCTTTACATACATGTCTATGGATCACATAAGCATTTTTATTGTTGTTAAATTTATTAATTCAATCAATTGGTTGTGTAGAATGTCAGAAAAGTGATGAATGCCCATCAAATCTTCCCCGACAATGGCGACAAATCTAACTGGAACCAGAATGCTTGGCAATTATTGACTGATAACTTACACAGTTTGTAATTTTTGATCAAATGACAAATCAATGAATCAACTTGATGTTGCACTAAACCAGAAAGAAAACTCTTCTCTCTGCACCTTTGAGGACGCATACGATGTGAAAAGAACAGAACTATATTGCCTTTCTCAGCGGTTGGGCTCTAATTGCGGCACAAAAGAATAATGAAGTGTTTTGGCCTCTTTGGTCCCAGCTCCCCACTTCCCCTCACCTTCTCCGGAGTGGGCATTCCTGTATAGATTAGCTGGAAATCTTTCCTGTCCTATCGAGGATAATCCCCCCCGAACAAGGCCGCCCGGCTCTCATATTAAGAATGATTTAGGCACAGTGGATTCCGGTCAGGTCAAGTCTCCACTTTCATGTTAGGACGTGGCTGTTCCAGTTGTTATATGGACCTTGTGGGGAGAATATGAGCAGACAGAAGACAGGAGAGGAAAAAGAGGGCAGCGTTTTTTTTACTGTTCAAACAGAGTTCAAAGTCATCACGTGGACTTGAAACATGAATTAAGGTCAGTGATACACTGACGCTCAGCCCGTCTGAAAGAAAGAGGAAGTGTGTGTGTGTGTGTGTGTGTGTGTGTGTGTGTGTGTGTGTGTGTGTCTGGAACAAGGGTGTCTGGGAGTTCCATTTTTAAGACGTTTGAGGTCTTACGGATATTTCCACATCAGGTTGTTTTCCTTCAGCCTTTGACACACACACACAAACACACACACACACACACACACACACACACACACACACACACACACACACACAGGCCCACACACGCTCACACATGCACAGACATAGTGGTGATTCCATGACTCCAGAAGACAAAACATTGACTTGAATTGATTTTCTGGAAACTTACCTTAACCATAGTTATTACTTGCTCTAACCCTAACCCTAACCCTAACCCTAACCCTAACCCTAACCCTAACCCTAACCCTAACTCTAACCCTAACCCTAACTCTAACCCTAACCCTAACCCTAACCAAAATCCTACCTGAAACTAACCTTAACTTGACCTTTACCTAACATTAAAACAAAAAAAACATGTCTTCACCTTAAATCTAATGATTAACATCAATGGGACTTGTTTTTTGTCCCCATATGAAAGACATGACCCCATAACGTGACTGTATGAACAGATTTAGGTCCCCACTAAATGAGTAATACCTGGAACACACACAAACAATCACAGACACACACATATGGATTTTTATCAGGACTACATAGAGAATTACAAGAAAAAACATGAAGCCTTTTCCCTCCTGGGGTCACACAGGAGAGCGTGACTCAAATGCATTACTCCACATAATGTGATTTAAAAGTGACTGAGAGGACACGGCTGCCTTCAAGATAACAGGAAGCTTGAATTATCCCAATGGTTGTAGGTTGGTTAAGCTGCTGTGGTGAGAAACTGAAACAAATGCGCCTCGTTTATTTTGGGCAGAGATTCACAAATACAGGGAATGATGTGGCAAAGGAGCCACTAAGCTCAGTTTTATTTAGTTCGGCTCATTTCAGCAACATTCAGTCGTGTGTATAAAAGGAATCTGAGGAGGTTGCTGGAGGCAGCGAGCCATCACACTCTCTACACCGCTACACAGGTTTTGCAGGCAAAGGCAAGCGAGGGAAAATGGCTTCCTAACAAGATTTATAATCACCCCTGAGTGGGAGTGGTCAGCATTTATAATTTCAATTCATTCACGGAAACACTGCACTGTTTTCTTCCCTATAGGAAGCGTAACAAGAGAATTTGCTGTGGAAAAGACTTCTCCGGCGGAGCACGGGGGAAAAAAGGACTGGCTTACTTCAAGCTAAAGTGAAAAGGACAGTATGGGCAGGACAGGGGTTTTAGTGGTTTTTACAGTTCAGCGGTGGCGTTCTGAAAGCGCGCTCTTTCAGCAACGTGGGTGGCACACGTTGTTCCTAGCATCTCTGCTATTGTGTTGCCATTGGCTCTGTGCACTTGTCAGCATCATTGCTCACTTTCTCAGGATAAATGTTGATTTTGCTTTGTGCCGGGGAGAGCCGAGGCAGCAGCGCTTTGATTCGTGAAATTGCCGTGGCCTCGGTGCGAGAGCTCGTGTCACTGCAGACGTCCAAATTCCTCTGACATGTTTACTGTTTTCTTTTATTTCGCAGAGGCTATTCTGCGCCAGCGCCACCGCTCCTGTTGCAGCGCCTCCATGTGAAACCCTGTGTGTCGTGTAAACAGAGGACCAGAAAATAACAAGCACAAGAAAAGGGAAAATGTTCACCCCGGCGTCGTCTTCTTTTTTTTCTTCCTCCTCCCTCGATCCCTTCAGTGTGCCCACCACTTGTTGTCCTTTATTTGTGACCTAAGTGCTTTGGCATTAAATCTTATTATTTTTTGGTAAATAAACCAGTTTCTGGTCGGAATTACACACAACTTGGTGTGAGGTCCTTTTCAGAAAGGGGCCTGGATCCTTTTATCCAAAATGTTTTCTATTTCTGCTTTTGTAAGACACTTTTGACTGCTTTGAAAAGGGAGAAACCAGGTTTTTCTTGCATTTCTGGGGGTGAGGTCGGGGATTTTTCTCAGCATTGTGGTGAGATTTATTCGAAGAGGCTGCATTTTTGTCTGATTTCCCTCTTTGTTCTCTGTAAGTAGTTCCAGGTCCCCCCTAATGTGCGCTGGGCTCGGTGATTTTGCACATGGGCGTGTGTGTGTGTGTGCGCGAGCGGGGAGAGCACATGTGTGAGTGTGTGAGTGTGCGAGGCCGAGGCGGGGACTTGGTGTGACACCTGCTGTTGGGATGAATAGGGTCAGTGGCAGGGCCCTTCAGCAGGCAGCAGCTGCTTGTTCTCACTGCAGAGCTCGACTCTCACGGCGCTCTAAAGCCTGCACCACGACCACTGAGGCCCTGACTCGGCGACACATAGTGCCCTCCTTCCACCGTCTCCCATCATTACAGTTATTATCTTCAAGTATTGCAATTCCGCCTCTCCCGGGGTCACGATCCTAAGCGCTCGGAAGGAAATGTGAAATTGACCTGAGGAAAAACATCAAAAACAAACTTCAATTTCCAGGCTTGCCCTCTCTGAACACAGGAAGAGGTTTCCAGACAGCTGCTGACAGACAGAGATACTTGGTATTTGGTTGGTCTGACCTGTCTGCGCTCTCTCGCTGTGTGGTAGTGACTTAGTGGGTTTGAAAAACATTCCCTGTGGCACAACAGAGGAAGAGGGCAGGGGATAAACAGGGAGGTATGAAAACATCAGTCTGTGAGCTAGCAGCGTTGAGCACATGCCTGCAAAAACCTTTCATCCATCTTTTTGTTTTAATTCAATTGTTCAATTCTTTATTGAAAATCACAGTAAATATCTTTTTCACCCAAATTCCTAAGTTTAAAGACATTGTTCCTTATCTAGCCACCAGAGGTCAGCCTTTTATTAAGAAATTCTAATGCGCTGCGTTTTAACCTTGAAGAAAACTCACACTTTCTGGAATATTAAATAAATTACTGATGATGCACGTGCAGTGTTTTGCATCTTCTGCCAAGCAGGTGGTTGTTGTCGGCTACAAAGTTTGTCCCACCGGCAATAACAGGGTTGAAGTTTCTGTGACACTGGTGATGCCAGTGTGAAAACCCCTCTGTCATCACAGTGCACTTGGTCCGGGGCTCACAAGCAAAGTACAGAGCACGTCCCTGTTGCCGTGTGTTTGTTAAATGATGGGTTTCTTCAACAGGAGACAAACAGGCAACACAACTTCGCCTTGCTGAACAGGGAGAGAAATAACAGGTTTACAGGCCAAAATATTCCCGGTTGTCTCAAAGCATTTTCAACATCACTTGACAAAAAGATTAGCCAGTATGTTCTGAAATTCCTCAACGTTGCGTAAAAGGTTTTTAAATGATTCTCTTGAGTGTTAATGTCCCTTTGGTTTGAGCCATGTGAGGTTCGAGCGGTGGCTCTAAGACGAAGGTGGTCTCGTCTTCGTCCTTCTGGAGAGTTTGTAGTTGAAGTACATGAGAGCCTTGGACTGCGGGGCTCTCCTGGGCCAGCAGGTGCGTCCGTTGCCAGTGTAGTCCCCCAAACACTGACAGGTGTAGGAACCATCTGTGTTGACACACTGAGCGTGGCGGCTGCACCGGTGAGACCCGGTTAAACATTCGTCCTTATCTGTGCAGGGGAATAGAGGGAGATAAGACATGTGAATAGGTGACTAATGCTTGTGAGATATTTATTAATCCGTTTTTTTGTTTTCGCAGCATGAATTTAAGCCAAAGCTGCTTCATAGTTAAGTCAAATTAGATCAGTGTGGTGGAGGGAATAGGTTTTTTTTCAGAACCGTCTGTTTCAAACCTGCTGGAGAGATAATGTTACAAACGCTCATCACATGGATGAAAACAGAAAACAGCTCGTGTGTGAGCCCACAGCTGAGTGGGTGAGCCGCGAGTGCTCATCAAATAAACATGGTTTGTGGATCCTCCGCTGCCAAAGCACATCTTCACTTGATCCCCCTCTCTGCCAATTAACGCAGATGAGGAGAACATGTGGAGCCGTGCTCTGATCCATTCAGTCATTTGCAAGGGCTGACATGGAACTGGGTCTGAATGTGGCTTCAAAAATATCTTGCTCATGCGCCCTATAAGCGGGTCCGGGGTTCGGATAGCACATCATCTTAACATGCGTGGTCGGAGAGCTTCCCCTTAAGTTCAATGTTTATTGAAGCAAACTATGTCAAAATGAATAAAACATAAATCTTATATTCAAGCACGTCCTCCCATAGTGTAGATGAGAAACCATCTGCAACAACAAACAGAGGGGGGATGCTTTTACCTCGACATCGCAGCGAGCCCTTGAGCGTCCCCGTCACAAAACCGTCTTGACACACACACGTGTAGCTGCCAAACGTGTTCCGGCATCTCTGCCGCGGTGGACACGCGTCAATCTCCCGCTGACACTCATCCACATCTGCAACAAAACACAAACACGTGTTCGACACCAGAAACTTGGTTTGTTTCATTTCATTGTGAAGAGGAACTGTACAAACTTTCCATACTTCTTTCACACATTCAATTTGCATTGACTCTCATTGTGAACAGCTTAACCAAGATATTATCTCGAACCTTAACCATGACTAGTTCATGTTTTAATCACATCTTACGCCTAACCTTAACCATGACCTCAGAATTTACATCCTGCCCCATTATGACAGGGCTTTGGTCGCCATGAGGTCTACTGGTCCTGACAAGGTTGCTGTTTATGCTCGAAAATGTCCTACAAATGCACACACACACACACACACACACACACACACACACACACACACACACACACACACACACACACACACACACACACACCTAACCTCTCAAGGACAAGGTGCCCAAATGTTTCTTGTCTCTGCTCAAAACAATAATTACCTTCAAAAAGACTCAAGGGACACAAATTAGTACTTTGACCTTGCAACCACCTCTTTGTACTGGAGCTTTGAAAGACACACTGCTGTTCAGAAACAGGGGAGTGACACAAATGCACAAATGTTTTTCTTGAGGTGTTGTGTCCCTCAAGACTTAGACACTGTACATTTCCTAGTAATGAACAGATACAGCTCTTGAAATAATTTCACACCAATGAATTATCCTTATTTTATCCTTATTTTAACAGAATAGTCTCTCCTACATGAGGGCATCTTGTTTTCGAGACAAAGACAAAAGCCCAGATTACTGCCTGAGCGTCCCCAGTGTGTGAGAATGTCTCTTTAACAGCCGTGAGAGAGGCTGAGGAAGGATCAGTTCATTACAGGACAGGAGGCGCCGGCTGCTGTCGAGGTATCGAGAGGGACTTCTGTCATAAAGGAGAGAATACAGGGTCCCGTTGTTTTTTAACATCAGGTAATTAAAGGCTTTTTGTTTTGTAGGTGGACAGTCCCACTGTGGATGTGCCATCGGAGAGTCAGCTGCAGGGAGAGGACATGTGTATGCAAATTAAAACATCTAGAAAAACATATCCCGAAAGAGGTGGGTGGGGAATACAACTGGAAGAAACGAGAGAAGATACATATCTAAAACATGTGAGGCGTCTATCTACAGTAGCTGTGAGTGGTTCACCGTGCTAATGAGCTGGGGGGGTGTTCTCTGAAGAGGCTCTATACCTTCACAGGTCTTGTTGTCGGCGGCCAGGTGGAGGCCGGGGGGACACAGGCAGCGTGGCTCTCCCCCTCTCTCCATCTGGAAAGCAAACTGGCAGCGCGGAGAGGAACATGCGGCCGCTCCTGGAAGACAAACAGGGAAACACTGGCTGAGGATCCAACCGAGAAACGGGCCACTGGATCTCACACACACACTTAACACACACAACAGACACACACAAACACACAACACACGCACGCGAGTACAGGCTCTGCAGCACTGGGAGCGGTAATGAAACTATGAACAAAAATGGTGACCAAAAATCCGTATTTTACATAAATCACACATTTACATCGCATTGAAATACCACCTCACCACAAAGCTATGTTATGATATCGCTTTCTATAATATAAACTGTGAATATCTAAACATTTACGTGAGCTAAGCAAGGTGTGTAAACTCGGTGCCAAGTCCTTCGGATACTTTAATCTCCAATTATGGTATAAAGATGGCAGACGGGCTTTTTTGGAGAAAATTATGCAACGTCAGAAAAAATCATCCGTCAGCTCAGAGACGTCCTTCATGTGGTTTTATAAATACCGGTCTGTTAGTTTTAAAAGTTCTGTTTAAAGAGGAAGTGACTCACTGGTGCAGGTGGATCCATCTGCGCCGAGTGTGAATCCAGGTTCACAGTAACAGCGGTAGCTACCGTGTGTGTTCATGCAGCGCTGGGAACACGGCCTCTCCGGCAAACCACATTCGTTCACATCTGGAGTCGATAGGAAACATGGTTCAAGCAGCGTATAGAAGTCCTGGTGCTAAATGATGCAGAGCAACACAGGTAATGGTGGAGAAATTAAAACCATAGGTCTGATAATGGTTATAGTCTAACCTTCATCACACAGGGGGCCTTTGTAGCCTCTGGAGCACAAACACTTGTCTGGTCCCGAGCATGTTCCATGTATGCACGACTTCTCGCACACAGCTGAGGACGACAACACACAAATATAAAAACCCAAATATATTGATAATAGATGTCATAATTAAAGGGCAACATATGTTTTTGTTTATATAGCAACTGTGTTGGCAAACAGTTTACTATTTAAATACTGATGAATGGAGGGTTCTCCAGCTAAAATATCCTGGTGTGCCGCCATCTTGCACTTTTGACATCATTAAACAAGATTTAAATAGTTTATTAAAAACAAACCTACAGGAAAAACATACATATACAAATCATCGCTGTGATAAGCACCAACTAAAATGATTTCAGATGTATTTTTACTTGGTTCCATGTCTCATCTAGTAACATAGATGTGGCAGGGATTATGACCTAAACTGTAGCCAGCCACTAGGAGGCGATCATGATAATAAGGCTTTACTTTTGGGTAGCTGTACTGTCGTCCTTCTTTATTATGTAAAAGAAAAAAACGCTTAAATATGTTAAAACGCTCTGTGGAGCTTCGAGGGGGGGGCAGCTGACATCGTTCTCATTACATTTAGTAATTTGATGCATTGGCAATATAACAAAATTGTAGATGTATAAAATTAAGTATTGCATTTAATTGACGTGTGAATTGAATTATTTTCACATTACATTACAATGTATATAGATTATTAGTGATTTTAATGTTACATGCAGTTTTTAATGTTGTTGTTTGCTGTAGAAGTAAAAAGACCCTGAAATTATACTCAAGTGTAGTTTTTAGGTACATTTACTTAGTTTTCTCCACTGATACTGATAAAGAGGAAAAGATGCACGGACACAAGGGTAAAACAACTTATATGAAGGAAGTTGCCTCGTAAACAATAAACCCTTTGGTCTTTACATTTATATCCTTGATTGTTGTTTTGCTGAGATGCCGCACTGATAACCTGTGAACTCTGGGTCTGTGTCATTGTAGCCGTCACTAATCAGAGCGACTTACGCTGACAAATGCCGTTAACATTCCTCCATCCCACACAACAGGAAGTAGTTTGACCATAGCTGCAGAGTCCCGGACGGGCGCGACCCCCGCTGTGCTCCAGCACATCCTCCACTGACCTGTGGAGACTGGGACAGAAGGTTATCAGATCATTAAGCATCGTCTCGCCCTCAGGGGTTCACATTCCCAACTCAGACTCCTGGACAAAGACTATGTATTTCATTCCGTATCGTCCTAAGACACTTTTTGGTCTTTAGAGTTTTTCCTGGACGCAGTTGTGTAAGTCTGAAAAAGGACAGGCGATTGGATTGATCAATATGGTGGATGCACACATACTGTAAGATGGCTGTCAGATTACTTCACCTCATTAGTGGAGCTTTATTGAAGGCATAATATATAGTAAATACATTTTACACTCACTGTGCAAAATAACCCCGAAAACCTTAAAGTTCACTTGAAATTATTTTTATTTGTTTCTAGAAATTGAGTTTAACTTTAGTTTTACTTTGCACTTAAATCCAGACTATTGTTATCTTTCTTAACTTTTGAAATATTTAACTTTTTACCTGATAGAAACGTTGAAATATTCTTCTCAAAAACCTTTTGGGGCAATTTTTCAACCTTTATTGACACACATGAAATGGTGTCTTCCTTTTACTGGGGGAAGACATGCAGCAAAAGGCCGGGTGGGCATTGAACCTTCGACCGCTGCAGGAGGATTAAAGCCTCTGTATGTGGGGCGCTTGCACATTTACTCATTCCAACTTTTCTCACTTCTTAAAGTCAAACCTCTTCTTGAGCTGCCATTCAACTGCATCTCAATTATGTTGATGTTGAATAGATCAAGTTTTCCAATTTTCTTCAGGGAATCTGTTTATTCCAGTCTTTCACATCTTTGATTACACATATTCTAACCACGTATAACAGGATGTTGGCAGATCCGTGCACTGGAAACCACTGTTATTATGAAACACCTTCCTCATTCCCTTATTGAATTTCTCCGAAAACAGATTCTGAGCAGTAATAATTCCTGCATCATTAAAATCTGCTGTCATAAACAAAAGTGCAATAAACTACATGGCATTCGAAAAGCACTGAGCAAGCTTCACTCATAGCTGCTGTTAAATCTCATCACACCCACACGGCTATAAGAGCCTATTAAATGATTAGACCGAGGCCAAGTAGGTTTATTTCACATTGAGCGCGTGTCCCAGGGAGAAATCCACAAACCGACTTCATCCTCACGCAATATTTAAAACTCAGAAAACTAAAGGCGTCCATATTGTTTTAATAACTTTACCAAAAAGTTAAAACTAAAAAAAATGGATTTTCTCTCTTACCTTGCCACAGAGATGCTGATGAAATGCACCATCACCACAAAGACCGGCCGGCTTATTTCCACCATCTTCTTCCACCACGTTTTTAACCTTTTAAGTACATAATCGCTTCTCCTTTGCTCCGGCACCTTCGCTCTGTCACAGAGGCGCTCGTTTTGTGATGTGTGTGTGTGTTTAAAAGGTAATTTTGTTGGATGTGTTTGTGTCGGTGTGAGTGTTTGAGGTGTGTGTGTTCCGAATCACATGGTGTAATTGTAAGGTGCTGAGAGAAGGAGGAGTGACAGCTCACCTGTGTGCAAAACAGAGAGGGACAACAAAGAGGGGTGTACAAAATGAGAAGGACTTCAGAGGAATATGTGTTGGAGAATTGAAAGAAAACACCAGTTAAATAACTGGGTGGTGAAAGAACCAACAAATAGTTACATGTCTTCTGGTGTCAATGGACACTGGGATGCAGAGAAACAGGAGATGATAAAAGAAGAAGAAGAAAACACCAACAAAGATGCAAACTTGTAAAGAAAATGAGATTTGAGAGCTTTTAGTGATAAAGACAGACTTGCTGTCTTCTGCATGTTCCACCCAGGTGCCCTCGCTTCAATGTTGTGAATGCATCTGACCCCGAGCATCTCCTGGTATGATCCTCATATGTGAAAGGCCAAGGCCGCTCATTTTTCGGACATTTTCCAAAGTTCAATCCTTCAATCAATCACTCTTCTTTTCGTTTGCTGCTTATTACATGAAAATAAGTTTTATTAAAACAATAAAGGGATACTAAAAGTCAAAGACGGACACTAGGAGGATGACTAAGTGTTTTATAAAGACTGGGGCCGAGATCTCAGGGTCGGAAATAAGCGCTGGCAGCCTCAGAGGTCGGGCCTTTGAAGCCGTAACCATTACCAGCTCTGATCAGAGTGCAATCAGTTGTATTAAGCTCAAAGGCGGAGTCCCTGTCTGGACGCCTGGTGGTCCACTCACCACACACACACACACACACACACACACACACACACACACACACACACACACACACACCACACACACACACACACAGGGCCAATGCTGCGTCTGTCTAATGAATGAACATCAGCTGTTGAGAACTTGATGTCATGCTTTCGCTTCCCTGCAGCGCCACTGAAGGATCTGATTAGACCTCTACACACCAGGGCCAATGTTATTTCGCCTGTTTAACCAGTTTACAGCAAACCAGAGTCTTCTGCTCTCAATTGACGCCGAAAATTTGTGCGACCTCAAAACAACAAGTGGCAGATCTCTGGCAGCTTCTCCCAAAACCCACTCAGCTAATTGTGAGATTACATTTTGGGGTATGTGGCCTCGGGGTGCCACCACTGCAGAGGAGATGAACGACAAGAGCTGGTGTCTGTTAAAGGTGATGTGTGTGTGTGTCTCAGCTCAGTTTCAACTCTGTATCTCCCCACAACCACACACGCACAGACACACACTCTGTTCCTCCGCCCAAACCTCTGTCTCGAATGTTTTTTGTCAAATGTGTCACCACCACACATCAGCAAGGCGAGGTGGAAAGAAACCATAAAATAGCTCTGCATGCTCTGCCTTGAATCAGAGCCAAGCCTCACTCCATATCTGTCATAAACGATACAATTAAACCTAATCCCGCCTGCCAAAAGGGGGAAAGGAGCGAGGGAAACGCAGTGGAAGAAAAAGAAAGTGGCCGTCAACAGTAAAAACAGAATGATAAACGTTGTCGGTGCGAGCGCAGTGTGTGGCAAGTGCAAGGGGGCTGCTGATCAGAGAGCAGCGCTGTGGGCTCTCCACCGTCTGCCAGCATGGACGTGGTGGGAGAGGAGGACTGAGATTTCAAATGTGTGTCCGTGCCAAATCTGCAGATCTCCCTTTTCGACCACATTAGAGGTGTAACGCACTGGTGGTCTTTGATTCCCCAAATTGAAAAGGGATGCCCCCACAAAGAGATCCGATGTCATTTCAAGGGGCCTTCCCCCCCACCCACCCCCACCTGCTCAAAGAATATTACATATCGTTCATAAATGATGAGGTTGGAGTGAATCCCCTCCCACCGCCCCACACCCACGCACACAATGTGAAAATAGGATTCCTGGAACAGTGTTGGTGGTCAGTCACACACGGCACATATAGGCAGCCCCTTCTGCTCTTATTAAATCGTACTGGTTCCTATGGGATGCTGGCATGGGGCTGTACTATGTGAGAATTCGGATGCATTTGCAAATTTTGCTTGAGGTAACCGAGCAGTAAAAGAAAAATACCCACCGGCGCACTGGAAAGTAAAATTATATTTAATGTTATAACTGCTCACCATCGTTTCGGAGTTAAACACTGACACTAATGACTTTATTTGGCTGCTAAATATTAAAATGGCAGTAACGCTTTGCTCCATTTCCCTTTAATACTTTTAATGCTTTTATATGTTGTAGTCACTGAAATATTGACACTTTCAAAGGAAGATATGGGTTGAAGATACAGGATTAAATCCACTGGGGCAGTTCCAGTTCAGTTTGGCCAGTGGTGATGCTGGTGGCAGCTTTCTGTCTGAAACTGTAAAAGTGACCTGCAGTGTTTGGGTCAAGCCAGATAAAGATCAGCTGCATGGACCCAGTTCAGAAAAACCCTGAAGCTGCAACACCCCTGCTGCACAAAGAGCTGTTCACCTGATCCTTCAGAGTTCAGGGAAACAAAGCAGAACCACGAACTGGAGGAACAATCGTCCTAAACGTGTTGTTGTCGTGATCATCGACAACTCTTATGTTGAGAAGTCCCAGCTGCTGCTGCTGCTGCTGAGCGTGTGGGGCGGAAATACACCAAATCTGGCACTGAGCTTCCTCGGGCCCTGAAACTGATGAGAGGAGCAGTTCCACATAAAGACAGAGACAGAATGACATAAAGACAGAGAGACAGAAAGACAGAATGACAGAAAGACAGAGAGACAGACAGACAGAAAGACAGAAAGACAGACAGACGTTAATGGAGTTTGTAGGTAGATGTGACAACCTATATGAAATAAATTACTTTGAGAAGACACCTAGAGTTCTTTTTTTTTACTTACTACATTATAAACTTAAAATGTATTAATTTATAAGTAAATGGGAATACAATGGGCAGGTTCTCTATTCCCACTGGAGCCGGACAGGCAGAGACCTGAGATAAACAGGGACACTGGTAGAAAAGTGTTTTTGCTTTTTGGCTTTTCATATCCCTCACACATGACAAACAAACTGCAGATAGTGTAAACTACTTCCTTGTCTTTGTCCATGTATGCACTTGTAAGCAGATGTCCACACATGGAAAAGTGCAGAAGTACATCTGGTTTTAATACACATACATGAATGTACATTATGAATGTGCAGTATGTAAGAATTGAATATGTAGAGGTCATACTGGTATGTGCATGTTTTCTTTCACTCCTTTTTTTGTGAAATGCAAGAAACTGATATTACTCAACATATTTATTTACATTAAGATCTGAGGAGGAGGTGTGGTGTATGTCCTTTTGGGGATGTGAGTCCTGTAACATTCCTATCAGAGCCCCTCTATGGAGAGTTTGTCCCCTTTCCTATTAATGGCTGCAATTCAGCTAGAGGAAGGTAATCCTAAATGAACTGGAGAGAAAGGAGCTAAATAACTAAATTAATCATATACACATTCTTCTAGATTAAAAGCCCCACATTTTATTAAACATTTTGCAAGTACAGGATTGATTATTAACAGGGAGGGTGACTTTCTGCTCATAATGCATGTATCTCAATAAGGATTTTATTGATGCAGGATTTCCTTCCTCGATATCTCCTGGAGTCTACAAGCGGTGAAGACACATCACAATGTAAAGGAGGATGAGGGGATGGTGAATTAAGACAAAGGGGAAGTCGGGGTGATGTAGCAGCTGCTAATGGGTCATGCACTCTGGCGTTAATGACCATATTCCACGTGCACGTTAAAAACAGGCTCTGGTGAAAGCCGTTAAGTTTCATGTGGTGCATGATTGAAACGCCACAAATCTAAACTAAATGAACTAGATCTGTTGTTTCTATTATACCGAAAACATATAGACCAATTTGTTTTAGGGCTGTAGCTCCATAGGCCCCCATTCATTCTAGACCACCCAGAGAGCGCACCCTACACAACCTGGAAGTCGTGAGAGTGGAATATCTTTGTACTCGGAGAGAGAGAAATTCTCTGGCCGTGGTGATCGTGGGTGGATGGTGTTTTCTCAGATTTGGGTGTAGCTCTGTCGAGAGTTTCATCACCAACGAGCTACTATCGTTTTTTTTTGCTTAATGTTTTTCACAGGTGACCTCAGAATGATGGACAGTCTGGGGTCAGAGTTCTGAGGGGGTCTGCAGAAGGGGGTCGTCCAGGTGTGAGGGGTGAGCTGCTGGAGGTCAGGTGTGAGGGGTGAGAGGGTGGAGGTCGTGGGGGGAGGTCAGCGGACGGGACACCTGCGAGGGCCTGATGAGGACAGCAGCGATGTGGAACGAGGACGATGTAACAGATTTGAGGGCAGAAAATCGGGTGGACACCTCACGCTGCTGATCACCTGCATGGCTGAAGATGGACCATCTGAAATCATCTGCCTCAGTCTGATCCTGCCAGTGATGGTTCATGTAAAACCACAAGTAGACTCCCTATTGGATTCACAGGAGAAGCCTTAATATTACATTCATTTCAATTCCCTCATTGGAATGAATACAACTCCTCTGTAAAGTAGCTCTGTGAGAAGTTCAGGGTTATTGAACACGACTGGGGGCAAGATTCCACATTTTCATTTCAATGGTTACATGTACTGGGAAGAAAAAACTACATTTGTTCATATCATGGACTTAATGTGACTCAAAGTCGTCATGTTATTGATATGCTCCAACAGGTCATGACAATAATAACCAACACAGCTCTGAGTTACTTCTAAAATGTATTAAATGATCAAGAATAATTTAGAGCAAGATTCGCTGGTTTAGATTTATGACATTTTTACAATTTGAAGAGTTCAGAGATCCAAACCCTAACCCTGAAGTTTTAATTTAACCTGGACAAAGGTGCGTTATGGCAGAGGGCGGGGCCATCAGCGCACCTTGGACCAGGGAGGAGGGATCACTTCCTGTTTCCTGCCACAGGAGAAGGGCTCAGTTACCGCAACCCTAACTTCAACCCCAACTTCAAGCCTAACGCCAACCCTAACCCTAAGAGTTCACAATGGTTATTATTTGAAGACTAAAAAATATCATAGTTGCATCATTAAAAAAGTTGAACCCCTTTTACAACACAACTCATTCAACACAAGACTGGATTTAGCTCTTGAAATTGATTGACAGCTCTTTTCATGAAGGAGACTAGACAGCAATGGCTGAGTATTACACAACAGTCACAACAGTAACATTTACCACCACACATGTGAAACAGAGAATGTTTGTGTGTTTACACGATGAGATATTATGGTTACGAACTGTATGATTATATAATTTCTGTAATCACAAAATTCCTTCCATCCTTCCTTCCCAGTTTGTTTGCGTAACAACCTCTTCCTGTCACCACTTTGTCATGCCTGTTAGGTTATAGCTAAACTAGGAGTACACAGTGTACCGAGAGGCAGTGCAGCCATTAGACACAGAGCTTTGCAGAGATTAAGATGCAAACCAACCACCAGAGGCTGTGTCGGTACCAAAATGAGGATTAGGTCTTTGTGAAGCGGCGAAGGCAGCAGCACCAAACCACGCTTCACCGTGCACAGGCACCCGAGCATCGTCCAGGAACATTACACGCCATATGTGTTTTTACCTACTGATGAATGGGCAATATTTACACAGAAGGAATGAGCAAAATTACTAATTCTGTTCAATATTTCACTGAGGAGGGAAAAAAAGGAAATGTTTACGCAGGAATCTTCCATTTCTGGAATAACAGTGACTCGCTTTATTAACGGCTAATTTGGTAGAGTGCACTGTGACGCCGGAGTTGGAGTTATGAGGCTGCATTTGTGCGATTGTTTGTGGGTTTGACTGAACTGAGCCATAAAAATCTGTTTCGTTTCAGTTTATCCCAACGTTCTTTGGCTTTTTGTTTCACAGTAAACGTGGATTTATTGGACAATTCTTTTTATTTTGAATGTTAAGTCATTAAAAAGCTTTCTCAAACCCTAAAGTTAGACATTTGCTTGTCTTGCAGAAAATTGTTAGTGGTGTTCAAGGCTGTACTGGTGCTTTGAGCTCATTACTGAGGTCGGCCTGTTCACATGTTAATGATATTAAGCAGACATATTGTTCAGTCTTGAGTTTCTGTCTTACTAAAAGACAGAAACTCCTTTTTGTGTGGAGTCTGAGAAGGATTGTGTCAAGGGAAACCAAAATATAGGCGAACCCCAAAAGAAAGAAGACCTGGCAGAAAGCTCCCGTCATCTTCTCAGCCAGTTGGACACTTTGAGCTCTGGGAGGCGCTATATAGTCCCTCAAGCAACTAGAATTGTCAAGTGCCATGCATATCCTTAACTCTACAAAGTGACTGATGAGATTTACCCATGTTTATTGACACAAACAGTTTTTTGAATGTATCATATGACCTTTTCACTGTGTTTGTTTTACTAATGATCGTTTGTTTTTCTCGTGTTTGGTGAACATTCAGGTGAGCGTAGAAACTAGGGGAGTTCAATACATGTTTAAAAGCAGCCGACCTTATGGGAAGATTTTGATATTTTATGTTGAAGGAGTTGATCAAGAGTGCAGATTGTTGTATGATGCTGGATGATCTACGTACACTTGTGTTAATGGATGTTTCCTCTCTTTGGTGTATTTATGCCAGCACTTCTGCAAACGGTCAGCCTCTCAGGTCGCGGTGTGTGATAAACCGTTTGGCCCTCACAGCGCAGCAGAACGGGGGCCGTGCCTGTACACCGATAACAAGGCCACAGGCGTCTGGCAGAGTTCAGTTGCCTGGATGCACGGAAAACCAACTTTGCTTTACTTTCTTTTCTTTTTGCTGTTCCAGTCTATGTTTTCTTGTAGGGCAGGAATATTCTGAGGGAAAGTTGGTGTTTGTAGAGCAAATATGTCTGAGAATATATTCAACGTAAAATTCATATTGTCTACGAAAGGGGCAGAAAATGCTGTGGGACAATTTTTATCGGAATTTACTCCAGTTGTTAGATTAAATTGTAACTATGGTCAGGTGCCTGTTACATGGGTGGGCACTTTGAATCAACGAGCGGCCCTTTTCTAGTTTTGCCCATTCAACCTAGTTAATACACACACACGCACTGTTTGACCCCGGTGTTAGCTCGAGTGTTAGCGGCGAGGCTGCGGCGGATGTCCCTCTGTTGACTCTGAGTGATGTAAGCTCGAGATGAGCTTTGCAGATTAAGAGTGAAGGCAAACAAAGGGCCCTGCCAAGATGAGCCACAGTGTATACAGATTAATATAACAATACAGCCACACGAGCGCCGCCGTAAACCATTTGCATAACTCTTTTTAAAGTGTTTTGGAAAATTGTCTTGCTTTGCTTTGAGGAGATACCCCCCCCCCACACACACACACACACACACATGGAAACTTATACCTAGGTGGTCCATTCCCGCCGGCATCAGTTGTTTACCTAGCCCTGCTGAGGATCACACAGACCGGGGAGCCGACAGCGAGCGACGCACATTTGTGTAGATCGAACACACAGAAGTGTGCGATACAATGTTATCACATGCGATGATGGACCTTCCTGCCACTGTTCATATACACTCACACTCACATGTACATTTACTTTTGTTACTTATATGTGTTTTGTTCTATCTATCTATCTATCTATCTATCTATCTATCTATCTATCTATCTATCTATCTATCTATCTATCTATCTATCTATCTATCTATCTATCTATCTATCTATCTATCTATCTATCTATCTATCTATCTATCCATCCATCCATCCATCCATCCATCCATCCATCCATCCATCCTATCTATCTATCTATCTATCTATCTATCTATCTATCTATCTATCTATCTATCTATCTAAAATTACGTATCATCACCCACTGAATGGGTAGCGCAGGATGAGATACACACAGAAATCAGTTGTGTGGTCTGTAGTGTTTCAGATGTGGTTATTGGATGAATGATGGACGAGCGTTTCTACTGGGTTACGAGAAGATGTGCCTTGAAGAATAGAGTGAGATGCTGTCGTTGTTGTCCTTGTTCCTTGTGAGGAGGAGGAGAAGTTGACGGACATGGGCTTTGGTTGGTTGGTTTTGGTTGAGGCTGTGACGTCCCGGGTCGAAGTTCACCAAGGTTGAACTCCACGCGAAGCCCCACTGCGGATTTGTGTGTTTTATTTTGTTTTTTATTCGGGCCCTCGCTCGAGCAGGAGACAAGGTTCACCACTGATATATTTGCATATGTGAGACCATGTCCTCAGTCTCTCCTCACAAAAAAAGCACAGAAAACAAGCCAACCAGCAAGAAATAGATCATGAAACGTTCAGAAACCCATTTACTGACACACTAACCACACACACACACACACACACACACACACCTGAGGGTTCTCCTTTAAACATTCTGCTAAAGCACCGTTTCCCTCAAATTTTCTCTGTTACAGTTTGTTCCCTCTGAAGCACAGGACCTCACACTCACCTCTTATTTTTTTAAACCAGCCCTCATCCCCATCAGTCTTACCTGTCGCCCAACACTCTGCTGCTCTCAGCCCTCTGTGGGGGTTTAGCATGTGTTAACATGACAGATTGAGCCCCAGTGGGAACCTTAATTGCATCATTTCATGGATGCGAGTCAGTGCTGTGGTCCGGGAGAGTAAACAAGCTCTGAAATCCAGGAGCCGAAAAATTGAGGAAGGAGAGGGGAAGGGGGGGAGTGATGGAATGAAGAGTGGATGGAGGGATGAAGAGGAGGACAAGGATGAATTGCAGAGCTGATGTAGAGAAGAAAAGAGGAACTGCTTCAGGAAAGTGGGGGGGGAGATACAGCAATACAGAGATATGAACTGAGGAGGTGTGAAGGCAGCGGGAGGAGAGAAAATCCCCCCCCGTTAATTAGAAAAGCTGACAAAAAGCAACAGTCCACATCCACCCACCCGAACCTGCTCCGAGGTGGTCGCCGAGTGCGGTTTGTTGTGTTATGTGATAAGCCGAGAGGTTAGTGAGGCGGGCGGAGGAAAGTGTGTCTTCATTAGTAAGTGATCGGGGGGGGGGAATATGAGATTTCAGCTGCCTCAGTCGCGCGTTTCAGCAGCAGCAGTGAGTAAACCCAGAGTAAACACATGAGGTCACACAATACACCCAGCAATTAGGACTGTGACAAAACCAGATATACAGCCGGCGGATTGACATGCACACACACACACACACACATGCATGTACACACAGACACACACTTGCACTTCAATCTCCAGCCTAACCCCGAACCCTTTATGGGTTTTAACCTTTTAATGGTGTTTTTTTACTCTGCAGTTTTTTTTTACATTTTTAATGAACCCACCTGGGACTTTGAAGGATCTTAAGAAAGTATTTTAATACTTTAACTTCTTACGCCTGTTCCCCCTATGCAACTCTCATTTAGAGTTTTGTGTTTTTAACCTAACCTAACCCCAACCCCAGCCCCTATACCATCACAACTAAATGACTAGCCCGTACCTAATTCTAACCCCTAACCCTAAACCTAAAGCCCTTCTTAACCCTCGAGTTGCCCTTTGAAAAGGTGAGTACGGACCAAAAGGTCCTCTCTCTCCTTTGGGTCAATATTCAAAATGGTCCTCACAAAGATATAAGCACACACATACACATATACACAACTTTGTGCAGCTATCTTTATTAGGACTTTGCATTGGCATTCAACTGTGAACAAACAAAACAAAACCTTATCCATAACCTTAACCATTACCAGTTTATACCTAACCCTGAGCTTAAACCAACCACAATTATCATCTTACCCCTAACCTTAACCAGGAGCTCAGAATTAAAGTTTTACATCATTAGGAGTGAGCTTTGGTCCCAGTGAGGTCTACTGGTTCTGAAGAGTTAAAGGACCTTAAGTGGTATCTTAACCATCATAACTGACTGACAAACCTTTACCCTGACCAAAACCTAATTCTAAACCCTAAGCACCTAGCAGCTATCTATGAGGGACTTTGCTGGTCAAGGGATTTAGGGTTAGTGTTAGCGTTATGGGTAACTACTAACAAAGTCAACACACATTTTTGGTCTAATACATTTACTAGCCTCTGTCCCTGACCATCACAGCATAATATCTAACAGTGACTCTTACCCTAACCTAAAGTCTTAACCTGACCAGCCCCTGAAAGTGAGGACCGGACAAAATGCCACCTCATTGTCAGATATATATATTCACACACACACAAAAACACACACACACACACACACAAACACACACGCACACACACCAACTTGTACTTCCATCTTTGTGAGGAGCCTCATTGATGTAATGCACTCCCTCATCTCGAACCCAAACCCTAAAACCAAGTCTTAATCCTCAAACAGCTCTTTGAAGGGCTCACAAAGATACAAGTACAAGTACACACACAACCACACACACTAAAGCAACCACCACAAATGTTTACACAGTCCAGATACGATATTCTCACATAAATCAATACGTTGGAACGTGGGGGGGGCCCAGTTTATATTCACCATCACAGGAGAGCGTTGCCAGTGTGGACAAACACAGAAGTTAATGCACCAGATTAATCAAAGTTGCTCCCCGGCCACGATCCAACCCTGACAAGACATCATGACCTCATGTGTTAACACATGACATCAAATGCACGGCGCACAGTTAACAGTGATTTCCACTGAGTTGTGGTATTGTGGTGAAGCCGTAATGTACAGTTAGACCACAGTGGAAACAGTGGTTCATGGTGCAGGGAGAGTCAGACGAGACCTGAAGGGACGTCACAGTCGCCCTGAACACCAGCAGACGTTTCACGAGAGCTGCCGTGGGTCGACATGGGTGGTATCAGAGGAATCAAATCATTTGAGTCAACAGTTAGAATAATGGGTCATAATGTGGGTCCGATGGAGGAGGAGTGCCAGACAATGGGAGGATGGGTGGTGGTTGTGGGAGGGGGGTGTTAAAGAAAACACACTGAAACACGGTGGTCCGCATTTGAAATACAATAATTCTACCAGCCTTATTCAAAGATCCATTCCGTTTTTTATGCAAATCGAAAATATTGATTTATATTTTATCTTTATAAATTGAATTGAAGTTTTAATAAGTTACTGTATGAATTAGTCCCATCAATATCGCTTATTCTGGGCAGATTGTGGACATCTGTGAAACCCCAAAAACAGCTTTAGATGGTGTGTAACGGGTATCAGTTAAATTTTCTATATGAAAAATAACCAATTTAAATAAATGTTCTCTCTTTTTATTATTAATATAGCAAATTGAACTGATAAAGCTTGGAAAGACCTTAGATGAAATAAAGTATAAACATGTGAGAAAACTTTTCTTACAGGGAAGCTCCGTAGTTGCAAAAATAAAAGTATTTAAGTAATATTCAAAAGACAGAACAGTTATAATAATAATAAATGAGAAGTCGTTACAAATAATATAAAAATCATGAATTTAGAATACAAATAAATATGCAATAATAAGTTTAGGACGTCCAAATAACAAACCAGACAAAAGGAACAGAGCTGAGATTAATGGATTGTTCACGAACAATCCAGAATGAACTGTTCTGGATGAGAATAAGAAGAATGACGTCTCCTCTGAATCACGAGGCTATTGTTTTGTTTTTTCTCTCCGCTCTCCTCCTGTTACCCTATAAGTATTGCTTGTGCTGCCTCTCTCACTCATGTATACAATATTATAGCATGCACTTCCAGCCATCTCAGTCCTACAAATATTTGGTATACAGGCTCCTCATGTTTATTCAAAGTACTGGGTTACACTGTTTGGGAGAGATAGCCAGACAAGGGCCCTTTGGGAAGGAAAAAGAAAACTATTCCAAATGAAAAGTAATGATTCATGCCACAGATAGTGTATAAACTCAAATATACGCTGGACCTCGCTGCACTATTGGACAGTTCCACTTTATGCAATTTTGATTGGATCGGAACAGTGCATAGACAACTCAGTATTGCATTACTCTAAATATGGCAGTGTGTGTGTGTGTGTGAGAGAGAGAGAGAGAGAGAGAGAGAGAGAGAGAGAGAGAGAGAGAGAGAGAGAGAGAGAGAGAGAGCGGAGTGAGGTGGGTGGTCTCCACTCACTATCATTATACAACACAAAGCCTCATTGGTATTTTGAGAAGGAAATTAATATTGCCATCAGCAGTGGCTCGTGCGCGCGTGTGTGTGTGTGAGTGTGTGCGCGCCTCCAAGCATGAACGTGTTTGCGTACTTCCGCAAAACAAAGTAGAGCATTTCCACTTGGGAGGAGGAATTTTTTTAGCATTTTAAACTTTGAGCGATGCCATGACGCTGCATGACGACATAGCAGCCATCACAAGGGCTGTCAATCTGCAGGCAGCTTTTTACATCAGGCTGCAGTAAAGGGAAAAATCCTGGGACTGTGGCCACATCGGCCCTCGTTTAACTTAAACATTTTCTCAACATCCTCCTCTTTACTCCTTTTACCTGGCTGTAGGGGAAACAAACATCATTGGAAATGTTGCAGCTGACTTACTAGTGATGCAACAGTTCCCTGCATGTCCATATAAAGATCTTCCTCCCCAAATAGCCAAAATATTCCGGATGCTAAGATCACCTCATTTTGAGCCAGAGGTCCCTCTGACACACACGCTCGACCAATCGTGCGTCAGTCCGAGGTGTCAATCATGATGTTTCACCCTGTTATTATAGCATAACTAAATAAAAACCAAACTTACTGGTAACATCAACACTTCAAAAAACATCAGTGATGAGAGCAACCTAAAATCACAGATATTATCTTTGAGAAAGATGTTTGCGACATGCATTTTTGACTCTTTATAGTATAGTATACTCTTTATCAGGTCCGCTAACATGGAGGAGATGGGGTTTATGAACTATACTGCAGCCAGCCACCAGGGGGCAATCAAGACACCTTTGAGACGCTGACACACCGTCCATCTTTATATAAAGCATTTATAGTCTTACACAATAATAAATCAACATAAAGTTAAATATTTAATTGGGTGGGAAGCTTGTTACTGAAACTTCTAGAAACATAAAACTATGAATATATACAAGCAACATTGTTAAAGCCTTAACAAAAAGAGAGAAAACTTTTTCAGACATGCTATAAATTTTAATAGACATATTGATATTTCTGAAGAGAAACAAAGTTATCCCTAGTTTTATTTACAATACAGGAATAAAAAAATTGTCACATACAGTACAATGTAAAAACAACATAGAGAACTTAAATAATTATTTTATTTGTGTAACTACTTAAATAATGAAAATGGTTATTCTATTCACACCACGCCGTCTCAGCAGCTACAATGCAACTTTCACATTAAGTGCTAAAAAAAAAGGATAATTTTCCATTTTACAGCATGAATTCCATTTTGACTCATTTCGACCAGGTAGAGTTTTATTTCAGCAAACAAAAGTGAGGCGGGAGATGAACAACAGATACATCTTTTATGGACAATGAGCGTCAATTAATCATCATACTTGGAAACAATTTTTCAAATAAAAGTCGGGGAGGAAGCAGATTCTAAATTATTTGCCTTCAAACCAATAAATACAATAACTGATGGTTCTGTGAAGTATATTTTTAAAGGAATTTGAAATGGCAAAGGATCAAATGTAAAGTTGGTTATAAGATCTGTAATTAGTCTCCAGGTGAACATGGGCATGCATGTGTTAGTGCTGCATGTGAATGGCTCTGAATTAATTGAATTAACACATTAACACATTGATGTGGGTCCAGACAATCCCAGCCTGTGCTTAACTGTTTTCTTAAGGAAATGTTCAATCTTGCCATTTTTGTCAGGCTTATCTCCATTAGACAGACCCTCAGGTAAATCTGCTCTGCACAGATAAGATCTGACTCCGACTCCGAGCTGCTTCCACAGTGACTTGGTGGCCCGACAGCATCTTTGAACATCTCACAACAAAGACACGTTTCTGACAGTCGTAATAAAATCATGTGTCAGGGGGAAAGAATTAGATGGACTCAGCCAACTGCTGTGAAGTACTCTATGCAGGCACAGACATGCATTACTTTCCTATTGGAATAAAACAGATGTAGAAAAAACTGTATCCTCACGTGTCTTTCTTATTGAAAAGCTGCAAATGTATAAGTACAACATGAAATGACATGAACTGACAAGCTTAGTGTAAAACTGCTTTCTATAAACACCATTCTCTCCCATATATTATTACGCTTAAAAAAATAAACCCTCCTCTATGATAACAATAGTAATGCTATAGTTTTTTTTTGCAATGCTAAGTAGTACTTAGGTAAGCTCTATTGGAAATATACATCACTGCGCTATCTCTTCCCTTTGTAGTTTTGAGTCCGGGTTCAGTTTCAGTGTGTGACACCATGGAAGGAGTTTGTTGAACCATACCTGTTCTAGTGTGTGTGTGTGTGTGTGTAAGTGTGTGTGTGTGTGTGTGTGTGTGTGTGTGTGTGTGTGTGTGTGTGTGTGTGTGTGTGTGTGTGTGTGTGTGTGTGTGTGTGTGAAACTACTCTCATTGCTCGTTTAAAAAAATGTTTAAATTCATTTTGAATAATAAAGTTAATAAAACAAAAATGAATACAGTGCATGGGAGCTAATAACTCCATTCAGATTGTATGAAACTGGCGTTGACAAAGTACAATGTTCTCACTCAGTCGTTCCGATTCCTGCGCTAGGTAACAGTCCTCTGTTGTAGATCTATTCTGTACATTGATAGCAAAAGAGTGTTGCAAAACAAAGTATACACACAGTATACTGTTATAGCTTTTTATGACAATGTGCCCGCAAACTAAATACAACATCAAAAGTGAGACAACATGGTTTTATCCCTCTTGTGTTAGTGCCTTTAGAATAGTTGAGCACGGTGGGCTCTGACCCATGACTCTCAGAGACTTCTCATCCTTTTACAGCTGAAGCTGGGGTTCCTTACAAGTCTGTGTTTTGTGTTTACACATCTATTTTGCCGGCTTTTGAAGGGACCAAGAACACAAATTGGATCTTGAGCCAAACCACTCCTCCTGAACAATCAACTGTCTCCACTGATATGCCTCAAACTCCATTTTTTGGGGGGGCTCTTGAGTAAGGCAACAGACAGCCCCTGAAAAGATCCCAAGTCCTGGGTTAAAATGGTCTTATTCCCATGGAGGTTCTTTTCCTGTGGAGGAGGCCGTGTGCGGACGTTTGCTGAACGAGAGAGGAAATACATTAGTGGAACTTCCATAACTTGGCCATGCTTGTCAATCATCTCGCTGCTGTCTGCAGGTCTGTCTAACATGTGAACACGGCTTGGATGCCAGGCCTGGTGCTCAAGAGCAAGTAGCTTATAGGCGAAAAGAGGAAGAGTTTGGTTTGGTGATGTGGATGAAAAGAAGTCTGACGGGGATCCTGTGTGTATTTGTATGTTATGTATACATGCCTGTGTGGGTGTGAGGGAGGATAAGAGGCCATATTAATGACACCTCCTTAGAGTCTGCTGGTGGTGGTAGGTAGATTTGTGTCAACTTAGGGATGTCGGCAGGGAGCAGCCCCCCTCTGCGCACCCCTATACGATATAGCTGGTCAGATCTAGGAGGTACGAGGTCATGTCAATGATGTGGTCCAGTATACCATCTTTCTCTTGGTCGTTGGGCATACCCCGCTCACTCTTCTCACACTGGGCGCCGGAGTAGCCGCTCTTACACAGGCACTTGTTGGGCTCCATACAAACTCCTCCATTACGGCAGGCTGGCTCACATTTGGCTACATCACATGGAGGGAAAAGAGGAAAACAGAGGTGATTAAAAGGCAAATAGGAAAAGTTGAGAAGAAACACCCAAAAGGTCAAGTTTCTGATGATTTAGAGGAAATACTGTGGCAGAACTTCTGTGCATGTTGTGTATTACTAAACCTCATGCACACATTTGGAAAATAACTCTTGGATTTGTCCAGAAAATACACTTCAAGGTACTCACCAACTCTGCAGAATGGTCCCTCCCAGCCTGGGCTGCAGCAGCACTTGCCAGTCGGAGTGCAGTGTCCGTTCTTACAGTGTCTGGAACAAGCTGTCATCAGCAGCTCTGGAGGCTCCACCTGACGCTGGCACTCCTTAGGGGCGTGAGGCCTGTAACAGTGGTTAAAAAGAAAGAGGGAAAGTCAGTGATCTGGTAATTAATGACACATGCTGGGTCAGGGCTTATTCTCATATTACTGCTGAACAACATTTTTCAGAAGATCCCAACTCCAGTAACTCGTTCCCCAAACGCTGTTGTGGATCATCCTAGTTGTCTAGTGCCTATGTGCAGGGATAGCAATGTCAGGCAACGAGCATAAGCCTGTAAGATTGGGACCTAGTAGACGTGTTCTTAGAGGAGTTCTGCTGAGACTACAGTGTCATGAGGCAGGAATAACAGATATAACTGGGTGTCATCTGCATAGTAGTGATACAAGAAGCCATGTGAGTGGTTAAATGGACCTAAGGAAGTGTTGTACATTGGAAAGAGAAGGGGCCCTCGCATCCAGCCTTGGGGTACCCCTCTAGAGGAAGGGATGAAATAAAGACATTTATACTTGGCTAAAAAACATTGCACTTTGCTCTAGATGCCCATACTGGAGAATACGGATAGCAGGATGCTGAAACGTATCAAAAGCTGTTGATAGGTCCATCAAGATAAGAGCTGAGGAGTGAGGTGCCACAGTAGCTGCCCTTAGGACTTCTGACACAGATAACCGCTGTTTCAGTGGAGTGGGTGCTCTTAAAGAAAGAAACTTTCCTGAGACATGTCTGACAACTGATACCCGTAGATAAGAAGTACCAAGACCAGTCGGTCGTTCTCAACTTGAGCAGTGTCGAGTGAAGGCCGAGTGTTTCAGAGAACTGGCCACTGAAGTGTGATCAGTTCAGTCAAGAAGGAGGCAAAGATACTAGTTGAGATGTTCTTGTCTAGGATTCAGTCAAATTTTTTAAAGGTGTAAAATAGAGGAGGGAAGGTGAAAAATCTCAATTGATATGGATGCACCTTAAATTTTATGAACAGCAATTTTGTATAGTGTTATAAGTGTGATAGCAATTTTAAATGACAAATAGTAATAAGACATACACGTTTTTAAAGCAAGTTAAGATCTGTTTATATCTTAATAATGTGTATATATTTTCCCTAGATGTGATAAATTCATAACATGTCGATTGTGAATTTACTGTTTAAGATGAATCAAAACACTGCAGCTGGGATAATACCCGTATTTCTATTTCACTCACGTTTTCCTAATTTCACCCTTCTTGAAGAACAAAACACAGCATAAGGTCAACAGAGGGCTGCCACAGATATAAACATGATTTGGAAAATGCACACTCACAGACATCTCCACGCCATGTGTGTAAAGTCTGAACACCACAGAGACATATTGTGATCGTTCAGTATTAAGACAAACATGCAGACACGCACTACGGCAAATGGGCTGAAACAGAATCATTTCATATCACGCTCTACAAATCTGGAACTAATACTGCGGCTGCGTAATCAAGTTCAAATTTGAAGCGTGTGTTACCGCCTGTTGCCCATCGGCCACACACACATTTGTCTGTGTCTGTGTGTGTGATTTTGAGGATGAGAGAGAAGAGGAAATATAGATTTGATTAGCGAAAGATTCTGTTGTTCTGAGATAAACAGCCAAAGAGGCACTATTTGCTTAACACGAAATCTTTCTCACAGGCACGATATGGGGAGTCCTGTAGACTGATACTGGTATGATGACTGAGAGGCACTGGGCAGAGAGATCAATTACTGTATGTACGTAATCCCAGTTCATGGGAGAACGGGCCTCAATGCTCCCCTATGCAGAACAAATGGTCAATCAGCATCAGAAACCAAAACCAGGTGGAGGTTACATTCTCCAACTCTTGCATTAACTGTGTTACGTGTGTGTGAATCACTCTTAGATGCTCTTGCTCTCACCTGGTCTGACCTTTACTAGTACAGTAAATATATTTGTGTGTTCTACCTACTGTACAGATTTGACTTTGTGGAAAGATACAGATTCCAGGTCCTAGCTAGAAATCTGTCAATGAGTGTAACTACAACGTTGTGTAATGATGACTGCATTTATTTAAGTGAGTGAGTGTTCACTTCCCAGTTTGATAAATGTGTTGCGAGGGCTCTGACAGACACACTGACTGATGGCGGTGACAATACTGTGACTGTGTGCGTTAAAGTCGCTTTAATTTTGGAGGATGGCGGGTGGGTGGTGTGGGGGGTGTCGATTCCCATGCTCCCATCAGCACCCAACTCCAGACTCCATCCACACTGGCTTTTGTTGTTGCAGGCTGCATGTAGTTAAAAAAGAGCGAAGGAGGGAAGCAAACAGAAAGAGAGGGAGAGAGAGAAAGAGTAAGAGTCCCTGGAGGATTGGGGGGGGTCTGTAGCTAACACTGTTAATAGTAGGCAGGGGTCAGCAGCGCTACTAAACAGTTTGTACGACTGCCAGGGTGGCTGTGAAAACAGCACCTGCTGGTAGCGCCACTTGACAAAGGCAGCTGGGTCAACAGCCACTGTGGGAATTCATCAACTTTGGGAGGGGTGGTGCATGTGTGAGAGCGAGGGAGTGGGAGAAGGGCGACGGTGCTCACACACGAGGTGGCTACACTGACAGAGAGCGAGATGACGAGGAGAACAAAAATGTGATAAATACATTGCAAATCCAGACTTAATTAAAATGAAAATAGAGCGGAAAGAGAGAAAAGCGTGTGAGTTCAGGAATGACTGCAGAGCTGAGACAGAGAGATAGACAAGCTGCTACGGGTAAAGAACTGAAATCTGTCCTGATAATAGCTAAACATTAACAGATTCCAACACATCCATTCAGGTCTGTGGCTGCTCCACCTCAAATTTGTTCCTGATATGTTTGATTATTATGTGTGTGTGTGTGTGCGCGTGTGTGCGTGTGTTTAGCTTGTTGGCTCGCAGGGGCTATTTGATTGACACGAGGTATATGTGAGAAAAGGGCTCTGGAGTGGTGTACATTGTGCACACCAACAATGGCTTAATCAAACGGCCCAGTGTGGTCTCTTTTGCTGTTTTGTCATCTGACTCCATTGTTTGGGGGCTTCTTTTGTAGCTTCATTCCCTGTTTTAATTGTGCAGGAAATTTACTGTGTATTGTAGGAGCCAGGGCTATTCAGTGGGACTGGCAAGCAGCTTTGTCAAGGGGAGGACCACAGCAGAGATGTAGGAAGATTTAGGAGGGATAGGAAAATAAAGAAAAGGCTTCTTTTTTCTTTCTGCGGCGTGCTGGGAGCTAGCATACCACACGCTCACAGATGTGCATGTTCATGTGTACCCACCACCCACACAGTAAGATACCGAGAGGCACACATACAGATAAATATATCCACAAACCAGCACCCGCAGTCTCCTTCTCCTGCAGATCCAATGACTTGTGACTTCCATGCCTAATGCAGTTCATAAAAAAAAATTAAAAAAGATCCCTGGAACTTATATGAAGTTCAGAGTCTTCTTAAGGTCTCTGCTCGATGTAATTGAATAGGTCCAGCCAGCAGCTGACAAAACCTGAATGTGTGAAAAGTCCATCCTGATAAAGCTTCTCCTCTCTTGAGAGGAGCCATAACAAACAGAAAAGCAAATTGCATTTCACACCAGAAATCAGCAGGAGGTTTGGGCTTTATTCATATTAACATTAATCTACTGCCAAGGACCAACAGTCAGAGCAAGACAGATTGTGTCCATGCATGGATGGAGGGCAACATGTGCCTTGAGAGTTATATTATAAACATGTTACTTTATTACGTGGCTCCCATGGTGTATTATTTATCCACAGAGGGACTGAAACTGATCCCGGTCTTGTGCTGCATCATCATGTCATTGTTTGTTATTATGTTTCTTCTCTCAAAAAGAGAAGAATCTTTCTTGCATTATTTGTTCCTGGCATAAATATAATGCTCTCATTGTATACATGTGTTATTAAATGCAGAATCAGTTGGAATGAATAGCGGCCAAACTTGCCAATGAATACCTGCCTGCAATATTGGATTATTTTTACTCAGTTTGAGGGCTACTGCTTCGTTCAATTATTGTTCCCGGCTCATGGAGGACGAAGGGGGAAACAAAACAAGCTAAATCTATATATTCACATATTTTACCTATAATATTAAGACTATTTTTAAGCCTTTTATGTTTTAGGTACTTTGAACAAACGTCTACTGCATTAAATAAAACAAAGGCTACTCATTCTTCACATTTTAATTGGTAATTCAGAATCTAAACTTTTAAACCTTATTCTGAACCCTTAAATACATCTTCAGGACATCACATGGAGATAATACGAGTTGAGATATTTCTATCCCACTGCTGTACCACACACAGGATCTGTCTCGCTTTCCCTTCTTGCTCCTACACCCTCACACCACACACATTCAGCGCATTTCAAAATGCATGGTGGCCTATTTATTATTGGAGGGGTACTCCAACTGACAAACAAATACCTAGAAATGAAGTCATCTGGTCAGGACATGTTTACACAAACACTGCTGAGGGATTTTATGGCTGATGTTTCCCTGTTCGCCTCGACCGCTCTCCCTCACAGTTCCTCCCTCTCCCCCCTCTTCTATGTTCCCAAACACAGTTGATCAAAACACAGCGCTCGATGCTATACTTGACCACAGAAACCACCATACTCTAAAACAAACCTCCTTCTGAGAAAGGCTGTAGGGTCCAGATGTCCCGGCAGTATGGAAGAGAAAGAAGGGGAGGACCACCAGACTTGATAACGCGCTGAGGTCAGACACGTTAGCTACCCCATTTACTCTCCCCTGTCACCCCCTCTCTGTCCTCCCTGTAACAAGATCCTAATAACGAAGCCAAAATGTATTAGGAGTCAAGAATCCAACACCACAGGGTCCACACAGACTAAACAAGTCCAGCTGATGGTGGAAAGAATTGTTCTTCGGGAGAAATGCATCCAACGGTCATGCCAGAAAACATAAATTTGGAGGGAGCCACCAGGGCCCCTTTGAAACATCTGTGGTGTAATTAATTGTGTTAATGCCTGGGTGGCACTGTCGTCACCCAGGAATAATCAGTTGTGGATTTGTTTCTATTATTATTCAGAGGTATGCAAATTCGCTCTCTCCGATTCTGTTTCCCTTTCATTATCTGCCTCTCTTAATCAAATCTGATCCGGCCTGAAGAAATATTATTCATTGGGGACTTTCCTGTGCATCTAGTGAGTTCAGAGTTGGGCATGACCCACACAACGACCTGAGCAGATGGTCTTAACCCTGCGGGATCTCAATGTCAACTTCCTACCATAGTTCTGATAAGAAGATATGAATATTGGGGGGGTGCGGCATTAAACCTAAGAGCCGATTGGTTTAAATTACAAAGTCTGCTTATGTTTGCAGTGATTTTTTTATTGCCAGTCATATATCAGACCGAAAAGCTAATACATCCCTCCTGTGTCATGTGGGATGAATTCATGCCCCGTCTGCATATTTCAGGTCTTGAGTGACAAATGTTTTTCTGCATGTACTCGGTTTTGCACAAACAGTTTACAGATCCATCATTGTGGGAATAATTTCTAATACTCTGATGCATGTGGTATGTATTATGACACAGACACACACACACACTCATTTGAATTATGAAGTTGCACTCCCGCACACATTCCAGTTGTTTAAAATCAACTAATTAAGCACAAGACTGCACGGAAATGGTCTGGATCGCAGCACACAGAGACTAACACGATTCACAAGATGACGAATAAGATGTGCACTGAGTTATAAGTATGAAAATGTGCTTAAAGTGGAGGTCTCTTTGCTTGACAACAGGTGCCTTTGTATTTCCCTTACTCTCAGCAGAATAAACCCTGCTGTCGAAAGGCTCTGAAAATAACCAGCAGCCAATAGTAACCAAAATGAACATTGACAGCATTTGTTTTGGCCAAAGCAGGTGGTGATGTGATGACTTGTTAAAGGGCAAAGGTTCTGGTCACAGTGATGTGTGTGGGACAGGGGGCATGTTTGAGAAGTGAAGTAAATATGTTACTGTTCTGAAAAGCTATTATTGATAGATCCATTGCTCCTTGTGAGATCTCCATATACTGTATAGCTGCTTTCAGACCCGCACTGAACTCTGGATAGTCTCCTGAAATTATCCAGAGGGGGTTTGTCCTGCCAGGCTCCATTAAAAACTCTGGATAATTATTCACTGCGAGTGAGTGGAAACATGGATAACACTACGCAAAACAAAACTAAAACTAAAAGCAATAGAAATATATAAATGCAAGGATGAAAAAGAGGTGTCACACACATAGAAGATGCTGACGAAGATGTGAAGTTGGAAAGACAAAGAGATTTGATAAATATTACAAACATACGGAAAAAAAAAGAGTATTTATTTGACTGTACCTTTTGGGATCCACCAACTTGAAGAGTTTCCCACTATGCGACTGTGCCATGTTTTTACTGCTTGCAAGGATGTAGACTTCACCTAAAACAGAAGAACAGACGAGTCACAAAATCCATCTGCATGATTTGCATAGCATTCTTTATAACGTGCCGAATAATTCCTGGTGATTAACCTCAAGCATAAGGTCACAAATAAGTGCAATAACACTTCAACATCAATTTAGGTAATGTGCAAGAATGAGAAAAAAAGGACTCAGGATGCAAAGATGAGAGGAGAACCGTTAGAAGCGAGTGTAGCTGAAGCTTCTGCAATGCCGCACTTGCCAAAGGACTTGAAGAAATAGTTTAATGGGACAATTGGATACTCATGACTGGGAACCAGGCAGATAATTTAATGAGGAACAAGCCTGCGAGAAAATTCCATAAGAGGACAAATTGTAAACACGTGTCTGTGGGGCCCATACTTTGAGACACACTCCTTCTCATCCCTGCCACCATCCTTCCACCAGTCGCAAATCATGATCAATTGCAGAAATAATAATAACAAATAATAACTCCAAGACGTGGCAGACACTGTGATTAAACATTTGTGATGGCTTTGTCTGTTATCCACATCGTGTTTTCATTGTAATCAGCAACACCAGGGTTGACAGTTCATAATTCTTTCAGTGTCTGGTGGGGGTCAAACTGATGTGTATCATATTGACCCGCTCACCTCAGTTCACCCTATCTTATCTTATCATATCGCTGCAGCCTCAAGGTAAACAGTAACACATCTCTCCTCCCCTGCAAAACACTGCCTTGTAGGTGGCCCGATACTAGAAGTGGGTCTTTGCAGTATTATTGCTATCTTATGGAAATGACAATTAATCCCTAAGGAAGTTTATACTATTTGATAACCTGTTGGGAGTGTGCCGCAGAGTTAAAGTCAATCAGGTACTGATCTCCCTGTTGTTCTGAATGTCTTCCTGTTGGCTAGGTTTTCTACAATCAGCTTTCTATCACAAACAATTAATAAATACTCAACAAATTCTAAACCTGGGTTTTACATGATTTGGACATCCACTTTTTTGTCATTTGAAGTCAAAAACGAAGAGAAAGGAAAGACAGAAAATGCAGAGAGAGCAAGACTGAGATAACAGGAAGAAACTGAAAAAAAAATTTGTAATAACTGTAAATTTCTTATCACTGCAGCACTGACCCAGTTCGTCCTCTCCGAAACCAAAGATGTGTCCCACAAGCATCGAGCCACAGGAGCCAGCTGAGCCCACACACAGAGCTTTTTCCTGCCACTGTTCACCACTTGCTGATGTGGACGACACAGACTTCTGGAGGATGCGCAAGTTACTGTGGGAAACCAAAACACACAGAGTCGGGTTTTGTACTACAACCATTTTATTGTCAGTAAATCTCATGCACACATACTGTATCAAACCTTGAACAGCAGAGGCCATGAGCCTCATCTCGTGCTTGAGTTCAATAGCCACTAGATTAAGCTATCACAATATATCAAATACAAAATGGAAACAGCTTTCTAATATAAAGTACACATCGAGGTCTCTGAAGATTTCACAACATACAACATCATGTTACATTATTAATCAGTGCAGTTTCAATAGTCAACCCTTTTCTTACGTACCCATTTTTATCTCCAAACACGTAACTGCCGTACAGTCTTCTTGACTGGCAGCCCCTGTAGATGAAGCCTCCCACAGGTGGCGCCCCCCCACTGGACTGCAGGTCATAGACAGAGGGCTCATTTTCTAAAGGAACAGAATGTAAAGGTCTGATTTAGCCGCTTGTCATCATCCCTCTGCTTTTCGTGAATGCACACATTACCAGACTCGTCATAGAATATCCCAGCCAGCTGAGAAATAATGTATTTATTAATAGTAATAAAAATTCATCAAGCAAAATCATAATATTATGATTATGACTTGTAACAATTTATGTCTAAAGCAACTGTGGTTTTGTTTCTGTGGGAATCGTGTGGTTCTTATTAGATTCACTCACTTCTGTAAGAACAAAGAAAAAAGGGCAAATCTTGTTTTAAGTGGCACAGGAGTTCACAAGCGTGATATTGAGGCACGTGGCACGTTTTTTTTTATTACAATAGTCTTGGCAGGGGGAAATATGAATGGAGGTTCGCTGCTTTTAAAACTTTATGATCCGAGGCTTGGGGCTCTCATTCCCCAACTGAAATCCCTTTGGAGTTTGGTTGACTGGCTAAATCTAGGACGTAGCCAAGTGGGAGGTTGGTCTGTGACAAGATCCAGAACACTGAATGGGAGTGAGAGATCAGGGTTGAGAGATGCATTTGTGTTGCCAAATCAACTCTCATTGTGGAAAAGATAACCAACAAACCCAGTGTGATTTGGAACAAATCGCACCAATTTGTTTTCTTTGTAGGCGAGGCATTGTCAAGGCGCTGGTGTTATTGATTATTCTCTCAATGTGGGATGAATTGGGCCGCTCTCAGCTGCGTTTTCAACAATGTGAAACCATCAAATAGACAGTGACTGTTGTAGACAGCTTTAAATCTTACTTGTGGACAAATCCTCACATTCCCTTGGCAAATCTGATCTCCACAAGGGGGGAATTGTACGAGATCCCATCATTTTCACATTTAAACTTTACTGTCTCTGCACTCTACCCAGCGCATTTTGTGAACTCACTGCCAAAACACCATGTTCTCACAAAACGAGAGACATTTGATAAGACATGTCATTTTGAGCTGAATAAATGCAAAAAGTTACCCAAGAGGTTAATAGATCACCATTTCTTTCGCAAGACGTAATGAAGGCAAACGAAACTCAGAAGATTGCACTCAGATGTTTTTTATCATGAATTGCATTAACATCGCAAAAAATAATTCACTCGGACTCCAAACTTGTCAATACAATGATAACTCACCATAATCTTTCCCCTTAGTGATCTCCAGAATTCTTCCTGATGTTGTATTTTTACCACTGGCATCTGTACAGAGGATTAGGAGACTGCCGTTTTCTGTCTGAAGACGATCCACTGCACACCTACAGCACAGAATATAGGATATCAATACAGGGACAATACCAGCTAACTACAATGTAGCAAATCTACATAAGAGAATACATGGTTGTGGCTGAGGTTTGAAGAGAGCATCTCTTTTTCCCAGGAGCATCTGGTAGAGAATTCAATCGTTTGAGTGTTTCACTCACCTGCCTGGGTCATGTAATCCATGGGCAAAGATTTCAGGTGGCTGGTTGGTGCTGTTGAAATACGGGTTGTCCCGCGGTATTGAATATGGTGAAGTGCAACTGTCCGTGTCCACATCTACCCTGAGTACGGACCCTGTGAAATCACTGTACTCAAACACACACACTTCACGATGGTTCAAGCTAGAAAAGGATTCAATCTTGGGATTTTAGAAAAAACACTCCAGCAGTCATACATGATTGTTTGAGTTGTGGTCTCACCTTAGTCCATCCATTTCCTCCATGTCATCCAGGGTGATCATGCCATCTCCCAGGATGATGTGCAAGAGACCATCAGGGCCGAACAGCAGTTGGCCTCCTAGGTGCTTCCTATGCAGTTCTGCTACTTCCATTAGCACCCGAACTGTCCTGGTGTCCACCTGGTTTGGGTTTTTCCTGAGGAAAACAGAACACAACATTGTCAATGGTTCCGGCGTCACGCTAAAACAAGTATGGTTGCTATGCCACAATGTTACAGTTAACCCAAAACTGCAGCTCAATTGGGAGAAAGGTCACTGAAGAAATGTGATTGTTTGATATATGTAGGACTAGAAATGTGAGCACACACTAGAAAATAATTGGAGTTGGGGGGGAAAGGCTGACATCACACCCCGAAAGAAAGTCCAACATTTAACAAGAGACATTAAGTCTGAATCTAACGCGATACCTCATTAAGGAAAAAGGTGGAGTGTGTGGGTGAAACTCTGAAGATGCTAGCGGTTTCAAAGTGTTGCACAATTCTTTGTGCAAAGTGTGGATCTGGCTTCACAATATCAGCAGCAAATATTACATGATGTGTTGTTTTGGTTACTCCTGCCATTTAAAAAAAGCTGGTTGCCAAAGAAAATAAGAAAATTTAACTACCATCAAATACTTTAACTGTCATTTCTCTATTGGAACCTCAAATTAAGGACTGCAGTCACAAAGACGGCTCGCCAAGACTATAATTTAAGATTAGATCATTAAGTCAAACATACAATTGTGATTATGCAAATTAAAATTCAACACTTTTCTCACGTTCGTGAGAAAAGATTGTTTTCAAAATCACGGGTCATTGTGAAGGGTGTGTGAAGCATCAAGACAGCAAAAGGCAAAATACTACTGTCATCAGGCTGCGTGTTGCAAAAGAACGGCAATCACGTATTTCAGCACCGCAGTGAGAGTCAGCTCGCTGGGACGTTTGACCTACATTCTAAATCCCCCTAAGACGGAAATTGTTTTCATTGCATCTTTAGAAAAAATTACTCTATGTGTCGCTGAAGCTTTTCTATTTACTGTGATTATCCTGGTTCCTGGTTCCTGGTAAAAACTGTGTCTAATGAATGTTGTTAGTTTAAATAGACATAATGTCAATTCCTCGAGGAATCTGTGATCAGAGGGATTTCTCTTTATCTTGCTTACATGAGGGTTTTTACCTATTTAAACATTTCACTATCCAGGAATGAGACAATTGATGGAAACATATTGAAAACCAGACTGTGAGAAGTTTCACTCTCTTTCACTTTCTCAGATCGATGCAAACGGAACACATTGTAAAATGCATTCGAATTTATGTATCATAGTTCTGTAATAAAGATGCATATAATCATTTTTGTTGAATAGGTGCACTTTGCATGTGCTGTGTATAATACTCCACAGTCACTACAATGTAAGTTGGTAAAGACAGTGAGGCAGTGGAAGTTTATGGGCCCTTTCAGACATTTGAGAAATACATACACACACACTTCTCCCATTACCTTGAAACGGTGTATTCAACCACACGGAGAATGTGGTCGTGTGGTCCGATGGCCCAGCGCTCTTGGTTGGTGGTGTAGGAGACGTAGAGTTTGCCATTCTTCTTGTAATTGGGGTGGAATACCAGGCTTAGCAGGCCCCTTTCATCTCCGCCCTGCAGTCAGATGAGAAACACAAAAGATCCAGGAGTTAATTATGTCCCTCCTCGGCTTCTGCTCGCCTGTGTGTGGGGTTGGAGTCGCCCCCCTCGGTCATCTTCATCATCACCAAGACCACTTACATGCAATCCCTCACACACCCACCACCCCCTCACCCACTTTAATTCTTCAACCTCTCTAATCCCTTTTTTTATTTATCCATCACATTCCCTTTCACACCCCTGCTATTCTCTCATTCTTTCATTTCCTACCCTCGCCTGTTTCACTTCACACCTTCATAGACCTCCTTGAATATACCATTACCAACCATTATAAAGCATTTGACTCTGGGTAGAGCTGCACCTCCTCTACAAACCCCCCACCTTCACCCCGTTTTCCCTCCAGCCTGGTTATGTGCAGTTGTCCTCAGGGTCGGGGGCCCCTGTGACGCCCGGGCCCTCCCGGTGGCCTCCATTGTGCAGTGATTTGTGTGTGTAATCTTTGGGGGATATCCGTGAATGCTACGCTGAGTGGCTGAAAGAATTTATTAGCTCACTCACAGTTCATAGAGAGCACAAAAGTGCAGAGTACTTCAGTCCATGCTTTTTGCTCCCCTGTCCCCTCGCTCTTTCCCGGGTTTACACAGAATCCACGCACAATTCAAGGCTTGGGTGGGGGTGGGGGAATTGAGTAAAATAGGAAAAAAGAAAACCTAAACAAGGAAGAAGCTGCCAACTCCCACTGTCTTGGCAACATGTTTAGAAAACATCTAAACTGCTTGTGTAATATGTAAACCTTTGTCTCACCCCGGAGGCAGCTACATCACTTGTCACCACCCTGGTGGTCCTCTCATCATAGTTAGCTGTAATAATCAGCTATTGCATTTCATTCCCTAGGCAAGAAAGCCATGCCGGCCCTTTATTTATGTTGTACTCCGCCTCACTATTTCTTCTTGACAAATAATAAACCGAATGCCAGGCTCAGGTGTGAAGAATGTTTAGAAAGTGATTCCTGTATGTGAGTGTGTTCTTCCAGATCCACTCGATTCTTTTTTTTACTTTCACAAGGTTGTAAAACAACAAAAGGGAGCATCTGGTCAAATAACTCAGCTGTCTCCTTCAGGTGTTCCCTCTCGAAAGAGTCAAACAAATCTTGGTCTGAAATAGAGTGGCAGGCGGTGGATAAGTGTTGTGCACATCACAGGGCAAGGAACATAGATTGGTGCATCTGATCTTGTAGTTCTGCTTGGACTGTGTTAGTTCTGTCAAACACAGCAAAGACACAGGTCACATGCGAATGCGAATGCAAAAGAGATGACTCTTTGTAAAGGAATGCACTCGAAGTACCAATGAGCAACAACAGGGGCCCACATGATAAGCCACAGGGGTTCTATAAATCTGAATTTAAAATGAAATGTTGTGAAAGTTGACAAATAAATCTCCACCCCAAAAGGCAGAGAATTTATGAGCGCTACTTAATGCCAGATCATTGAAGTCAAATAAAAAAAGGAGTTATGTGGGAGTGAACGCAGAGCACTCTACAGCTGCACGTTAGTTGGGAGCAAAGGTGAACGCAAACTTTCATCATGGAAAGAGAAATCCTGCACCTCACCTGCAAAATGATCCACATGTTGGATTCGAGGGAATGCAGTGACCCACAACCACCAAATAAAGTCACCACAGGGAGTGGGTCAAAAACCACAAATCCAAAGAGGCTTAGAAGCAGAGCCAAAGGGGGGACCACCAGGATACACAGCAGTTAAATGGGCTGAAATATTAGCTGCCTTGCTAATGACCAGCTCCTTCAGGGGAAGGCGAACAGCAGAGCTGGCACCATAAGAAACAAACGCTGCATCAGAGAGCTTTACACTGCAGAGCTAATCCAAGGAGATACCCTGATTAAAAAAGACAAAGTGCCAAACTGATTATGGTAAAACTGCTGCCAAAGCTGCAGTAGGTAAGATTAGCTTGGCACAGCCCAGAGACTAATAAACAAGCTTGTTTAGAGAGTGCACAAACTACAGGTTTCACATATTGTCAGCTGAGAAGTTAATTCAAAGGATGCACTTACATGATAATCATTTGTATATTTATACATGTTAGTTTTTCTGGTAAGAGTGCCCGCCATATTCAAACTATACAGGTCACTCTGATGAGTTAACTTAAATAACATCCCCTCTATTTACCACTAAAAACTTCTTTTTTTATGACCAGCATCATTCTCCCAAAGCCGGGCAAGGGTTTTCTGATTGAATTTCTCATGAGGTATTATCTCTTCATTTTTCACAAACACCTGCCTCTGCATTCCTCTTTTCCCTCCAATTCTGCTCTCTGTGGGGTTCCGGCTTTGGCTCTGTCAAAGAGTTGGCGTCACTCCACAGAGAAAGCTGGGAGAGTGAGTTTGCGGGGATGAGGAGCCGTTGTTATCTCCCATCTAACGGTGTGTTACATGAAATGCTGACCCTGTGTGAGTGGCAGCGGCAGTGACACACAATTACGCTGTGATTCCCAATTCCGCGGGGGCAGCTGTCTTTTGAGTCTTGGTGACGCTGCATGTGTCGGCCCGTGCATTGTTACCCTGAACCTTTTGATCCTTCCTCAGTGGCTCGTGGGCATTACTCCATCAAAAGACATTCACGAGTTGATTGGAGCACACCAATGTCTACGCCCTTCACTCAGAGACCATCTGAAGCGAGTAAGCTCTCACAATTAAAAATCCATTGAGAGCCCTCCACCTGTTAATGCAGAAATCCTACAGCAAAAAAACATGGGGATCCCATAATACAATATTGCTCTAAACAATAATGTAATATAATCCCTTGTCTGAACTGATCGATTAGCAATAACTAATTTTTTTTTCAATATCTGGTGACTGTATAATGTGATGCTATCTATCACTTCGATCATAAACTGATAACACTCAATATGCGGGAAAAAACAAACAAATGCCAAATATATTATAGTGTGAGCTCGATAGTTACAGCCTCACAGTGGAGACTGATTATTAACACCTTATTATCTGAATTGATCTGTATGATATCAATTCAATAATCATTTTAACTCCATGGTTATCATCAGTACCTACATATCCAAACACCCCCGATCTGAAGCATAGAAAGTTCTTAGAGAGATGTAAAACGTCAGTAAGCACTTCAGATGTCAGGAGCAGACATCCCACTGTCTGAAGATAATGATGAGATCAACACAAGTGTGACCCCACCCCAGCTTCTCCGCAGAGTAAATAGTGAAGATGAGCGAGGCTACTTATTTTTAGTCTGGATGGGAGCAGCCCTGACTCCCTGATGACTTTGACAGTGCAGAGCAGCAGACTGAGAGAATAACACGCTTTTAGTTGTTTCTTTAAGCAGTTGATATTTTTTGGAGCCCCCCCTCTCACTACTGTTACACAGGCTAATACATGTTAGTGCTACCAGATGTGTTCTTGTTTAAAAGCCACTTTCACTATCACACAGACGCTTGAGCGTCTTTACCGAAGCTGTGTAGGGCAGGATGCTGTCAGCAGAGGAGGCAGCTTGGCGTATAAAAAAAACACCATACGCAATAGAATATAGAGGTTAAGGAAAATGTATGGTGTGTTGTGTTTATGTGCAAATGTTATCTTGTATGTTGTAAGCTTAGCTCTCAAACAAAACAAGTAGACCTAAGGGTATCGGAGTCGTACACAACCTGCATCACACAAAATTGAACTCAAATTATCTTGATTTACTTTTTATTTAGTTGTATACTGGACGTGTCGAAATATAAATGTGTTGGTTGTTAACTTTCTATTCATGTGGTAACAGATCTGCATTGTTTAGGCTATGAGTTGTAATTTACTCTACATTAGTTTAAATAACGTAGAGTAAACTGAGTGTGAACTGCTAATCGCTGCACATTAAAGTGTGAAAAATAGTGAGTTTCTTTTAAAGTTATAATGTTCACATTATCATTGCAAAAGTATGTATTGGGTGTTAATGTGTGTAACATAAAAATATTGGTTATTAAATCTTGACAACAAGATAATGACATAGATAGTATGTGTATGAACTGTGACTGTGTGCGTGTGTGGTGGTGGTGGTGCGGTGGGGACTGGGGTAAAGAGATTGAATTTCAGGAGAACACCCACAGCGCAGCTAGGAGCCCACAACACCGCAGCGCAGCATTGTTTCTGTGCAGTTCAGCTTAATTGGGACCGGGGGAATCCATGGAATTGGGGGGGGGGACAGAAGAGCAGGAGGAAACACAGAACATTACAATCAAAGCATGTGCAGGGGGCCGATGATAGACCTGCTATCTGCCCTGTCTCCTGGGTGCCTGGGTTCCTCTCTCTGTATAAAGGCAGCTCCATCCTGTTGATGCTGCCAGTAAACACCTCAGCCCTCCCCTGGTCCCGTCTACCCCGTGTGGCTGGGAGCCCGTTCTGGCAGCCAACATCTCAGAATGGGACCCCTGAGGCCTGCGGGGGATTGAGCCACGTCTAATTGTCGTGATGACTTTATCCAAAACCCTATTGGATTGAATGATGATAAGATAGCTGAGCTGAGTAGGGAGAGCAGCATCCTGCGAGGAGCAGCTGCATACTCAAATGCTGTGCTCTGTTTGACTCCTTGTAAGCAAAGGGTCTTGTCATTGGAGGAGCAGGAGGCATGCGTGATAGATAAACTTCCTGTCTGGAAGTGTGCCTCCTAAACGTCCCAGCTTCCCCATCTTCTGGTGAGATCGAAAACAATTAGTGAACAATTTTAAAAATTCTTAATCTGAGATTCAGTAATGATTATGGATACAAAAATAAATATCAAGTTCAAATTACAGCAGAGGTTACACTGATTTTGAAAGGTAGATATCCAGAGAGATTTTTTTACAGCAAAGGAGGGCAAAAAATGTATTTTGTAATTTTTTTTTAAATAGTGTTTAACGGCCATTCAAGGGTATTGAGTTAGGCAGAACTAATTAAAGTATTAAGTAAATCACCATCGATATTAGAACCCTTTAAGGAACAATATGGGAGAGATTAAGAAAGCCGTTAACCCATCTTGTGATAATTAGCAGAAAATTTGCAGTGAGCTCAATGTGTGCTGTACATACAGTTAAATAGCAGATAATAGCATAATGATTAGGTGCGATCAGATTTGATGAATGGCTGCTTGTTTGGTGCAATTACATAATTGAATGCTAATAGTGAGCAGGCACCGCTTTCAAGGGATTTGTCTTGGCCGGAGATGTTCCTCACACGTTTACATAGGTGCAAACATTTGCGTTTTAAAGACGTAGTTTCAGGCTCTACAAAATTACTTCCCTACATTAGAAATATTTCGCAAAAATATTTCATACTTCCGTCAGCCAGATTCCTTCCATTTTCTCTTTTTCTCATTTCACATCTGGGCTCAAATCAAATCCATATTATCATACTCCAACTGTAATTCCTTCAGGTAGCCTCGGTCCTACCTTCAGGCCATTCTGCACCAGCTTGTGGATGTCCAGGAAGGGCTCTTTGATTAGGTCGAGGTCATGGTTGAGTATCCTGACAGTTCCCTCCCTCTCCAGGACAAAGAGCCGCTGAGATCCGTCCCCACAGTGCACCACGGACACCGGCTGCCGCAGACCGCTCAACACCTCCTGGGCACAGTAGCAGTTGTGTTTGTGTTTCCTGGGTAACAAGGAAGATACAGAAGATCAGAGGCTGATCGGCGAGGGAGACAAGGGTGAAGTTGGAGTATTTGTAGGGAAGCTTAATAAAGAACCAGCAATATGTTTACATTGATAATAATTTTCTATTGACAGGGATCTAATCAAACTTTGGAATTAAACATCTATCACTCTGCTTTCTAGGGCAGTAGATATACAGTATTAAAAGCTCTACTTTATTCACTTTTTCACTCTCGAGGCCTGGTTTTGACATAGGAAGTCAGATGTTGCATTGCTATTTTCAAGATTTCATATTGCCGAGGATTATATATATATTTTTTTTAATTCTGCATTCGCAACAGGCAAACAGAGCACATGAACATTTGAGCTCTGCGCCCAAATAAACAGGGCATGTTTGTGCCTGTGTAAACGGGAAGCAGATAATTTATCCTGCAGGTGGTTGACAGTTACAGAAAATACCATAAACGTGAACAACAATAGTAAAAACTAAGAACAAGGATTTCTCATTTTGGACTAACGACGAGGTGGAACTATAGTATCAACAATGAATATGGGTGACAGCGTCATCATTTCCAAACAAATTTATCTCCATCTTTCTGCCCGTCCATATTACAAAGCATTTCCAAACATCTCAATTTAAGGTGCTCAAAAAATCTAGAATAGTTTGGATGACCAGTGATGCGTTTTAAAATTAAGTTAGTTGTGCGGATGTAGCCCCAGAGTTTCATGAACCCACAATTATTAGGCGTCATTTGACTGAATGTTGGTTTCTGCTATTCAGGGGCAAATGCTGCAGTTTGGTTTTCTTGCCTTAGGGGAAAACAGAGATGAAAGAAAGCCCTATCCCCACACCCACCCTACCCCCCATGGACAAAAGGGCAAAGCCGCCCTGTGATGTACAGACCTTTGCAGTGAGGAAGGCAAACAAAATGACGCAGGATAAGCATTTTCATTATGTGAACAAAGCTGAACAAAGGCAGTCAAGACAAACTTTAGGATTAGACTAGTAATTCTGACGCAAAGTATGTACCCACGTCAAAATCGACCACTGAACCCAAAACATGTGACAGAGGCTGCGTCTGTTACTACAAAAACATAAAAACCAGGGCTGAACGTCATGAATTTGAACTTTATTCTCAAACAGAAACCACAAACCTGCTGATATCTTCTAGTTTCTCGTCTCCCAAGTAGTTGGAATCTTGCCCTTGTGGTTGCTTTCGTTGAAAATCTGGAAAGCATAGACTGGCATCTCTCCTCCCATAGTATTGGCAGAACTCATCCACATCGGCTTGAAACAGTTCTAGCAAACAGAAACAGACAAAGGCTTACTGTACATTCTGCATTGCTACATGACTTCCCAATCTGGGCCAACAGAGCCACAGAAAATCAGATTAATACTCTCCCAACGTTGTTTTGAATGGTACTTTATGTTGTAACTTGTGTCTCCATTGTGTGTGTGCTTGCACGAGTATGAGAGAGAACGAAAGAGTAAATGTGAGACAGAGGAAGAGAGAGAGGATGTGATGTGTTTGTGTGTCGGGGAGGGCTGAAGTTGTGCTTGACGAGCCAAACCAAATTCTGGCTAGACTGGGCTGAAATGAACAAGTGAAGAGAAAGTGGGCCAAACCAAATGCATCACACATTTTAGACGGTGAACTATGCCTCCACCAGAGAGAGAAAATGGAAAAGCATTCTCAATTCTAGTTGAATTTCTCTGCAGAACAAAAACTGAGCGACACTTTCATTGAAATCTGTTCTGCAACAGAGTAGTAAGAGATAAGGCTGGTGGAGGATCCCTTCATTTAACATTAGGAACTTAAAATAGTTTGTTTGGAGTGATAGTTTACACTGTGTGCCACTGTTTGATGAATTTTAATGGCAAATGGAAATAAAGACACACCTTGGCGATGGCTTTACAACACATCGGGTTTCATCTGAACGTGGAAATCTAGGCTGCATTACATGATAAAGAATTTGAAACGAACCCAGTATGATATCAGGCTCATTGTTCTTCTGAGAGTTGACTTGGTATCTTGTGGGTTACTAATGCTTATCCAGAAAAAACTATAGATTGTAGACCTTAACCATAGTATTAGCTCAACGTGGAGTAGAACGGGATTCTGACAGATATGAGATACAAACGAGAGCATTCTATTAAATTGCTTTCAGCCGTGCACTGAACTCTGGACATTTTCCTGGTTTGGTTGTTCTTGAGAACATTTTCGAGAACTTTCACAGCATGCAAGGATCACAATGGAGGCCAACCTGGAAGAATACAAATATCTCAGGTTGGAAAAGAGGAGCCATACAGGTAGATGACCCTGACAAATCTGTCAACTTGGAAACAATGAGATTCCGGAACTCCGGAAATTGTGCAGACCAAATTTTCTGGACTTTTTCTAGAGTTCATGTCTTAAAACGGCTTAAGATTACTATTGAATGTCCCATTTAAAATAAAAAGAATTCCACTTTTTATTCAAACCAATATGTCTCCTTCCACATTTTCATTATGAGGAAATGGGGCAAACCACTAAAAAGACTTTCCTGTATTTTCTGCAACTAATTACAGTATAAACAGAAAAACCAAACCCAGGCGTTGATGCCCAGACATGTCAAAACAAATCAACAAAGGCCTGACCTTTCAGCTAGTAAAGTCACATTCTCCAATCCAGCTGGTTCGAAGGTTCTGCTCACACAGTCTGAACACCACCCGAACAAGCTCAATCAAATTATCAACAAAAACTAAACTACATTCAGAATGAAGAAAGAAAGTAAATGAAAAACACTGGCACTTAGACTGAGATGTAATTCTCAAAATGTAAAATGATGGTATTAAGAACTTTAAGACTACATTTAAAACAGCACAATTTGAGGTACACACTGTTTCACTTGTCAAAAGTTCACTCCACATTAGTTATTGACGGTTTCTTTATAAAACTGAGTTTATTCAACAAATCGGAGCTAAAACCCTTTTCCCTATTTCCTCAATTCTACGACATCCAAACCTGTTCCTGTTATACGACCACTTCAGACAACTCTGACTGTTTTGCATTACTGAGCAACACATGGGCACAGCATGGGAAATGAAGTAATCAACCTGTTAAATATGGCATGTAATTCTGAATAAACAAAAGTGTTTTCAGGGTGAAAGATATTCTTTGTTTCCGCTGCCAAACAAAGGCACGATGTGTCCAAATACTGACTGGTTGTATTTTACTAATTCAGCATGTGAAGTCAAGGTAAAAGTGCCATCACATCATTCCTCATTTCCTGTTGGCCCTGTTAGTTTATTCAAAATGTTTCATTGCCAAGGCAAAAAGTAATCTGCATAAACATGAGAGTCGTACACGGCTACGCCTCCAGCCAGTGCAGTCACAACATTATTCCCGGCAAAAAGCGAAGTGTGCAGAGGTTCTCAGAGGCCCTCTGTGACCTAAAAACAATCCTGACAATATTGTTTCCTTTAGTCGGTCCCTCGGAGGACAGAGGAGAGCAAATACACCAGTGATAAAAACACAAACAGGGCTCTCCCTGTGCCTACTTTCATCTCCCTCTCCTGCCACACACCGACCGCAAGGGCTGACCGCACCAAATACTGGAGGTGATAGGATATCCCCTCAAACATCTAAACACAACATGGAGATCAAACACTCAGAGAAACACACACGTCCCTGGCTTTACCACCCACCCTCTTGTGTCTGCAGTTATCTTAACCATGCTGGTTGGGGACCTCGGGTGCAGGGTGGTGGGCTGGGGTGAGAGAAGAGGGGAGGAGGATATAAAAAAAAAGGAGTGCAGGGAAGGTGGGGGGCCTCATGGAGAGAAGAGAGAGTCAAGGCAGTAAATGTCTTTACGGAGAAATAGGTGCTAAGCACATGGCCTAATCAAGGGCCCGGAGGAAGTTTCATGGGAGCGGGATGACAGTTATGGATGCTGTAAAGGCTACTGTTTCATTTTAAAACCTGTGGCCTGCGGCTTTGAATTCACAAAGGTTAAGGACATGTCATAACGTCTCATGTCTGTGGTCACATTCAATGTTACTGCTCCGCTTGATAAGGTCCAGATCCACAATTTTCAAAATGTTTTCATTAAATGTTGAAAAAAAATGTCTGTTTATGCAAATGTACAAATGGAACAGAAGAATAAGAAAGGAATGGAAGTGCATGGAGAAGAAAAGATATGCAAAAAAGAAAGGGAGAGTAGAAGAGGATAAAAAGGGAGGAGAGCGAGAGAGAGAGAGAGAGAGAGAGAGAGAGAGAGAGAGAGAGAGAGAGAGAGAGAGAGAGAGAGAGAGAGAGAGAGAGAGAGAGAGAGAGAGAGAGAGAGAGAGAGAGAAACAGAACTGTGTCCATATTCCTGGCTCCCCAGTGTTGAAGTTATACTTCCATCTGGTTATCTTCCAAGGCAGCCTGGGTGGCCCACCCTAAGTACTTGACATCTTGATGCACTTCAGCAGTTTTACATACACACAACCTTTGTAGAAAAATAAATGTGTCATTCGTCACCACATATGCTGATCTGTGGAGGGCTGGGGGGGGGTGTGCGGGGAGGAGCACGACAGCAAACAGAGGGAGGGGGATCCTTCTCATGGATTCCTCTCTTGAGCTCTTTCTGGTTTGACTCTCTGAGCCCATATGTCTGTCAGCTTATGAGACAGTAATGCCATCCCAGACACGTCGACTTCTTCCCTCCTTTCTGTGCTCTGCGGGGCTCCGCCACCCTCAGTGTAGAGCAAGTGTACGCGATATGCCGGCAGGCCATTAGACCGAGACTTGGATGGACTCGGATTGGAATGTGGGTGTTTGATATTTGACTTGAGCTCCAGCGCACCATGTGGGTGGGTTGCAGACAAGTGTGTTTGAAACTGTTCTCTGTTTGCAGATCTCGGAAGATCTAATCAGCTTGTGGCGACAGAGATTGGAAGAAGACTTGGCTGGAGGAGAAGAGACACTCAAAAAGTGTTTGATCATGTTTGGTATGCACTCTGAAGGCACAGGTACCAGTGATCTTGCATCCCTTCAAAGGGAATTCTTCAGAAGACCAGATGCTTTCAGGAGGCAGAAGGGCTCCTATCATTTAACAGAAACATATCCAGGAGGAAAACAGTTACATCAATGATTTTTTTCTTCCCTGCTCTGTGGATCTGTCATGTCTTATTAGAGCTATTAGTCAGAGACAGCAGGGGCCCAGAGAAGCCAAATTTCCACCAATATTTAAATTAATGTGATTTTAATACCTCAATGAAAACACAGCGGTGGCCTACGAGCACGAGACACATGTTTTTAAGTGACGGTTTATGTCTGAGGAAGGTGAATGTTAGGTAGTCATGTCTGGACCGCAGCTAGGGTGAGTATGCATCCCAAATACAGAATCAAGTCCAGGAGTTGAGTCTGCAGAGAAACAGGTCATAAATAGTCCAGTCAAGTTGTCTTGTACATCGGTCATAGTGGAACTGCGCATAGGGGGAGTTTATTCCCATGTCTACCTTTGATACTCTAGTATTTTCTTTTCAATTGTAGAGTAATGCCTCAAATGTGTAGAGAAGTTTTTTTCTAAATGTAATCTCGGTAAGTTTATGCAGCAAAAAATGTATTTCCCTAATCTAAACAAGAACAAATGTTTCTGCACATAATGCCAAAAACAGAATACTTCATAATAAGAAAATCACAAATCTTGCTCTGCCATTTGCTGAATCCGACATGCTGGATCAGCATACAGTTATTTTGTGTCTGTATAGGCAGAGTGGTAATTTCACTGATGCATTAGAGTGCAACAGTAAAGCAAAGAGAAGGCAGCGAGCAAGCAAACGGGTGAGACAAGCTCAGCAACAAATGGAGGTGAGGTCAGATGAGGTAAGATTTGGATAAATAAATATTCACCGACCAGACTACTGACGCACCATTTCTTGCATATGTCCAAAAATCTGCCACTTCTACTTGTGCAGGCTGAGTCTCAATGAGAATTGAGGCCTGATATGAATTTAAATTTATCCCAATCAGAAGTGTTTGTTTCAAATGTAGGAGGAACTGAAAAGAGCATGTATAACGTATGCCTGCTTTCACAACCTGTACTCATGTGTATATATTTGCTTGTGTATCACCAGGTAACCGCACAGGAGCTGTAATTAAAGTCACATTCACAATCATTACTATCTGCATAATTACCTGGTATGTGACCCCTGCAGGTGTAGTAGAACTCGCGGCAGAAGTCCTGGCAGAGCCGCGGCAGGTCTGGCTCCCTGTGTGGCATCTTATCCATGTCCGAGGAGTGGAACAACACCTGGGCATTGGGGGAGCAGCGAGCGCACTTGATCTCCTCCAGGAGACGTCCACATTCTGTGTTGTTGGTGGAGAAAATCTGGAGACCACACGCAAACAAGGGCAATGCATGATTAAAATGGTTGGCTGTAAACTTTTACCTCTGAATACACATTAGCCAGTCAAGCCAACATTCGGAAAAAAATATTGACATAATTTACATTACACCATGTGGCAAGGAAAGTTCAGATCGCAGAGTGCATTTTCAAATGTTCAGCAACAGAAAATCCAGATGACTTGAGACGCTTTTTAAGATTTTCAGGAACTTTAACCACTGATCCCAGTGAGCCCAAATGAACTTTTATGGGCAAGTAAAAGTTTGTAATTGACTTTGTCAATGTGTATGTATACAAGCCCCATGCATAGGTAACATTAATGGTTTTAATTAAATCTTTGGATTCTAGTCACAATAAAAAACAGATGCCTTAGCAGTTTCCCCCCCTCACCACATTTTTCCATTTAACAAATTAGCCAAACCCGCCCCCAGGTACCACACAGACAGGGATCAGGGATCTCTAACCAACAGAATTACTCTTGAGATACAACAGCACATTCAGATAGGAACTGTATGTTTACAACACCCTGCTCCCATATGTCACATCGAGAGTGAGAAAGTCTCTGGCTGGCAACAAGGTGTGAAGCAACCAGTTGTTGCTGCTTCCTGCTGCCTGAAGCATTACTTCACACATCACGTCGTATGTTATCATGGAGTTTGTTTATATTCTTCACTATCTTAGCAAGCAGTTCAGTTTGGACAGTGACTGTACAGTCTGGTGTTGTGTTGAACAGTTTGTTCTTTTTCATTGCTTCATCAGTAGAATAAAGAAATAAGAGGGAGCTGGTCACTTGCAGAGTATAAAAGTCCAAATGCACACAAACTGAATTATATCAAAACCCTGCAACTGGAGAATTTAAAGTTAACCGACACTAATATTTTCACTTTTACTATAAGATAGAACAGCATAATATCACACTATAATATCAGATCTGCAGCATCCACTGCTATATCATCTGATATCAATTTATAAACACTGAGGTTGGAACACCCTGTGTGTTTGGAGAAACAGACGGGGAAATCGCACTCGCTCGTTTAGCTGCCTACTCACCAAAGTTCACAAACAGTAAAAGTCAAATTGTCGACTCCCATGTCTGACAGATCTCAGGGCATGAAATGAATGAAGGCAAATAAGAGCCTCAAAGGCTGAGTTGGGGTCATTACGCAAAGGTACACAAAGAGTTAATCCAAAAGAAATTAGCAGAATTATTTACATAACAAATTAGCTGTAATATAACACAATGTAATCTGTTTTAGGTCAAGAGCCGTGCTGCTTGGGCAGTCAGGCAGGGAGGCAGGCAGGCAGGCAGGCTGGTAGTGCTTTGGCTCTGTGTGAGGTCCATGTGTAAACACCAATTTAGAGATAGACAGACACATCATTCCCACTCTGGTATCAACAAATTAGCAGTCTGTCGATGTCAATTACACCAGCGGACCCAAGGCCAACATATGGAGGCCTTACACTTCACTCTGATTGAAGAACAAACTGCAACTGGGGAAAGAGTTTCTGGTTAAGTTGCACAGAGCTGTGTTTACTGAACAGGTGGCAGAAACCTCTGGCTAAAAACCCTGAGGGTCAACCTGAAAATATCCTGACATGCCAGTGTAAATCAAATCCCTCGTCACTGAAGGCAGAGTAGAGAACCAACTGAAGAGAGACAAATAAGTGTGAGCATAGTTTCCAAAATAAACTCCAAATTGAATCATATTATTGCTCTACATTTCATCAAACTGTTGACAAAAAGGGGAGCTCCCAGCTCTGGCGTTGACCCTGTGTGTGTGCTGTGCTTCTCGGTCTCCCTGCCCTCGACACTGATGCCATGTAGTGTTGTGGGCATGCCTGCCCTCCTGCTCTAAATTGCCCATTGATTCTGTGTGCCATGGGCTGGCACAAGGTCTGCGGAGAGTAGCATTTGTGTTCTCTCAGCCATGCCCTGTGTCCATATGTTGCTGGGACGGGCTCCAATGTTGCCATCATCCAAACCAGGAACAAGTAGACCTTTGTTTGTTGTCTTTTGCTGAATCTCGGCGAGCGTGTTCCTCAAAAGCAGGGAGGAAAATGGCAATGAGGCTCAGCTGTTGCAATTTTGCTGAGGACACGCTAAAGCGCGTCAAGAACGGAAACGTGGAGCCTAAATGTCGTAAGATAAATTAAATGTCAGTACCTTACATTTCGCTAAAGTTGGCTTCAAGCTAAGCAGCAATGGCTTCTTATGATGGAACTAAGGGATTGTGTTTTTTCTTAGATAAGCTTCTGCATAATGGATTTGGCCAAATTGCCGGAACAAACATATTAATAGAGAATGCCACACTTGGTAAAAATCACTTGTCTTTAATTTGCGAGAAATCTGTGATGCTCTGCAGGCCTCATATGGTCAGGGAGACTGGGGGAAAGAGAGAGAGAGAGAGGGGGGGAGAGGGAGAGAGAGGGGGGGGAGACACTAAGCTTTAACAAAGCACTCCTCCTCAGGGGAATAGGTGTAAGTTAGTTGGCAGGAGGATATAGTGAGGGACACACACACACACACACACCCTCTCAAAGGCATTAACACTTGGACAGGGCCGCTGACTGGGGGGAGAGTGATGTTCTCCAGCTTCTCCCATTAGCGAAACCAACTAACACAATGGTGTTGTTGTTATTCTTTTGCCATAATCAGAAAGGGCTCCGTGTGTGGGCAGTGTAGTGGGGAGGAGGAGAAGTCGAGTTCGTCCTATTCACTCCTCTCTCTCCCCTCTCTCTCTCCCTCCTGCCCTCCCCTCCGGTTTTTTTTTATTTGCATGACTTGAGCAAATTAAATGATGCAATATGGCTTTTTGTCGCAAACACAAAGTGAGATACCACCCAGCCACTGAATGATTCGAGGGGCTGGTTTACAAGAGAATGGCCCCGGTGAGGATCCAACGGAATCCGCGACAAAAGTTGGCGACTGCAGCTTTTTTCCTCCCACGGAAAAACCAAAGCAAGAGGTTGTTTTTTTAACACAACATTTGTAACACACTTGTGCAGACGCCATCCCCGGTGAAGAGGGTCAGGTGAATAAAGGCTAACAAGCCGCTAGCTAACGTTTGGTCGAGCTTTTTTTTCAAGCTTTAACGCGACAAACAAAACAAAACTTAACCACCGACAACGTGGACGCTGTCAGCTCCCGGCTCCGGAGCAACAGACGGGAGGGAGGGTGGGGGGAGGTAAAAACAAGAAGCACAGCCGGGTTTCCTACCTTTGAAACGGGCCAACACTTTAGCTAGCAGCCGTTTCTCCTGTCAGTCGTAGCGTAGTGAAGCTACGTGAATCGGTGAGTGATTACCATGGTAACGCCGTAGCGCATTGGACACGCTGGATTAGAGTTGCACCAAGATGTGTTTACAGACACCGGAAAAAACTGAATATACATATATAATGATGATTACATTATTTTAAAGCATTTTGGCAAATCAAAAAAATAAATAGTGAAGCTCTACAGATAAAATACACTGGGGAAAAAAATAATGGAACATTTATATCAACGTGTATGTCACAGGCTAATCAGTTATCCCAGATGTGTGACGGCCCTTTAAGTCCCTGTGGAAACTTTAAAAAGAGACTTTTCACCGGGACAATCAAAGGCAACACGGCCCAGGGCGATCCCCCCCACCACACACCCCACACCCCACATGACCATCCCCAAATTCAGCCTCACCAAGAGGCAGCGTGACAATACACGAGGGGCTGTAAACGCACCACATGAGGCATTTGGGGGGGCAGTAAAAGTAAAAAGCCCCCCCAGCCAGCTTCCACTCTGGAGGAATAATGCACCGCGGCGGACGTGGACCTACCCGGGCATCCCTGCGGTGCAGGATCTGGTACGCGGCTCTCCTGGTGGGACAGCAGGACACTCGTGGGTACAACCTGTGGCAAACTTCTCCGCTGCCGCCGCCGCCGCCGCTGCCGCTGCCGTCGAGCAACACCTTCCTCTCCCTCTTCTTCAGCCGCTTGGGCGAGCTCCCGTCGTAGCAGCGTCTCCTCCTCGGGCTGATCTCTCCCCTCTCGCCGAATTTGGCGTCCCCACACTCCCACACGTTGACCGCGATGGCCAGGACGAGCACGAATTGCAAATGCTTCATAGTTTTTTTTATATAAAATGAGAAATCATAAAATCAACCCCCCAAAAAATGTTTAAAAAAAAATCCTCACCTCTCTCCAAAAGAGTGAGCTTAACCTGCAACGTTATGTGTATATATATATATTTATATATATATATATATATGTATAGTTTAAATCTGGGTTCTAGTTCTGCGAGCTGCACGAGCCAATTACTAAGGAAATAACAAAATGAGCAGGTGTCCGAATTTGGATTCACTGCGGTGAACAAATCATCAGGAAATAAATAAGTGTTGCTTCTGCTTCTGAAGCACAACTCGAGCAATTAAAAGTACAAAATAAAAGCAAAACAATGACACAATTTATCCTTATGGACGCAGACAAAAAAAGAAGAAGAAGAAGTCAAACCCCCCCACAAGAAAAACAGCGTGTTCTGCAAAGAGAAGCCGTGTGGTTCCTGTCAGATGTAATTCCTCACGAGCGCAGCGCGGCGGTTTGGTGCAAAACGAAAAAAAAACACACGCACGTAAGAAAAATAAAAGTTGTGTGTCACTAAAGTCCTCGGAGCGCTCACATGTTTCCCCGTGCTCGTGCCTCCTTCTTTTTAACCAGCGCGCGAGAAGAGGAGCGAGCGCGGTGACGTAGGGCCCCGCGGGTGCGCGCATGCGGCGGTCGCGGCCCCGCGTCCACGCCGAGGTGAAGCGGTTACCTGGCAGAGCACAGCAGAGACAGAGAGAGAGAGAGAAAGAGAGAGAGAGAAAGAAAGAGTGAGAGCGAGAGCAAGAGAGAGAAAGAGAGAGAGATTTGAATTCAAAAGAAATGATCGTCCATTATTTATTCTTAAGATTATATAATGAAAATATAATGAATTATTTTAATTGGTCCATGGCAAATGAAAACACCAGCCCTAAAACTAACTTTGAGAACATTTATTTTCTGATGATGCTTTTGTTCTGTTGTTAGAATATGTGTTGCTGTGAATAAGGCTATAATGAGGCTATTATAAGCAAATAGCTATATATATAAAATACTTTTTCAAAAATAATCTGATCACTTACACACCTCTCCATTATGTTACAAACTGCTTCTTCTTCTCCATGTTGTAAATACTGTTACTTTTGATGATGCCTTCAGTTACACACGGCATCAATTGCACTTCCCTCACATGTGTCCCTCTCTGAGGTTTCTACGTTTGTTTCCCCTGTTAATATGGTTTTGTTTTTGTTTATCTCGTTCAGGGTAAAGAACAGACGGGGTGACACCTTCACAAGCCCTACGAGACAAGTTTTGATTTGTGAATATGGGCTATACAAATAAGATTAGATTGATTCAGTAGAGCGTGTACCCCCGGCAAAAGTCCCCACTTAGTTTCAAGTTGAACCAAATTTCCCACGCTGATAGGTATCAGTCCCCTTACTATGCCTGATTTCTTTCATCAAGACGCGTGAATTATTCCCTGGGAAAATCGGTGAAAATGTCAAAAGTTGTTTTTGCGTAACTTTGCTTACAAACAAACAAACGGACAGGGGTGAAAACATAACTTCCTTGGCGGACAAAAATGACCCATGCATTTGTCTCTGTTATGTCATATTGGATGAAGCAATGGATATGAAACACCATGGGGGATGTTGTGTTATAACTGCACCCCGGGTTACGCTGTGTTAACTCTGGTATCTATGGAAAAAACGTTGAGTTATGTTAAAGTGGTAACCACATGAACCGATGCCCATTCATTTGTTGCCCCACAGCTGTACAACACTGTAAGGCATCTTGATTTGACTAAACCAAACATGGGACGGATGATCTGTCATTCCTCTCTTCGGAAAAGTCACATGATAACGATCCAAGGGGGAATGTCCGAGCAGGGCAATTACTGTTAGAAACAACAGCCCCTTTCCTTCTCTTCTTTTTGGAGAATCTAAAATCGGTTACATTAGCGGCACCTGTTCTTACTTGGGGGTCTCCAGCGCTGCAGCGGAGCCCCCAGCTCAGCTTATCTACAGGAATCTGGAGCGGGTGGAATCCAGGAGGGGTTGGTTTGATTGTGGGCAATTATGGAAATGACTGTGTGTGTGTGCTATGAAGCCATGGCCAGATCTGAACACCCCCCCACCCTCTGCATTCTTTACGTTACCCAACTGGAGACATTTCAGGACCAAGTATAGCCAAAGTCCTACTGCTGTATTCACGACATAACGGAATGGAAGGAGCAGGACCATGTGCAGCAGCAGTAATCTGCATCCACCACCACTACCATCACCACCACCACCACCACCACCACCACCACCACCAGCACCAACATGAGCTCCGAGCGGAGAGAAAGACTATGAACTGCGAACAGCGTGAAAACATGTGGGATGCAGCTGTGGAGTGGAGGGGAGTACATCTGCTGGGAGAGATAGACCATTAGAGGGAATCACAGTTCGACAGACCTAAGCTGACATAGTCCTATTGAGGCTCAGAGCACACACACACACACACACACACACACACACACACACACACACACACACACACACAGACACACACATAAAGAAATAGTACACATCCATATAAAAAGGCTTCTCTTACAATACTCACTGTTGTATTTACGGTTTTATTTTGCATTTCAGGTGTGACGGGTGGATTCTGAAGCTTTCATTATTCTCCTTTACGACCCTGCCCGCAATTCAATATTGAACTAAACAAGAGATTAGCATTGTGATTCCCAGAAAAGAAACCATCTGCTCTGCCCTCGTCCTTTCTGCAGGGTCAGTGGGGGAATTTCTCTGCGTTCAGCCTCTGACCCTCGGAGAGGATATCCCAGAGGATGATGGTTAGGTTTTTGTGCGACCACATAAGGATCAACAACATGAATCTGGAGGTCTGCGGGCCCTCATTGCCGCCTCCTCTGTTTCCCAGTTGGAGGAAGAAGTTTACTCTGTGCTCTCCAACCATCCTGTTTCTGCATTGTTTGCTCCGTAACTGAGCATCGTAATCGCGAGCATACACAACAAGAGTGATGACAGAATCCCGTTTGTGCGTTTTCAATTTTTCCATTACAGGCAGGCAAAAGCACGACCTCACCCCTCAGAGCTGATGGTGTTATTTTTTTAGCTTTTACTAATGGACGGACTGCATTGAATTTGCACCTACAGGTCCTCTCAGGTTCTGTTTTAACACAAGGCTTCTCTGAAACCATCAGGACAGAATCTAACTTTGTTTTATGACTAAATACCTGTAAACCCAATGCAGCTGGATTTAAACATGATACAAGGGGGTGACTGGTATCTTTGATTAATTATTGAGCGTCTGATTTCACCATGATATCACCCCCCCCCCAAAACCAGACGCATGTGTCATCAGGCCTTTTAGTGCTTTACTATTCCCACAACACCCGTGTTCACATTCTTTTATTACCTACACACAAGGAGGTTATTTTTTTCTGTCTGTCTGAATGCAGGAATACTCCAAAACTGCAGAACCCATTTCCGATGTAGCACATTTCAAAACAGCTGTTAAACAACGAGGACAAAAAAAACACAAGAAAATAAAATATTCAAGATAACAAATGATCAAATTCAAAATCTAAAATCATAAGCATCTGTTTACCTGTGATACAGATCGATGGTGATCTCCACAGATTTATTGGAGGTGGTACGCATACTCCATTGAATGATTGTCGGGCTAAAGCCTCCAAACTCATCCAACACTTTAGCTCTCCGGTGCTGAAATCACATACATTACACCATTCCTCTCGAATCCATCGCTAACATGAAATCATTAGCGTCAGCCCTCTGCTAACAGCCGCTCAACCATGTGCGTACTTTTCTTTCATGGCATCCATCCCTCACCTTGCAGCACACAGCAGCATTGTGTTGCTCTCACACCTTCTTTAATGGCCCAGCTTTGGCAATCGCGCGCCCAAAGGCATACAGGGCTCGGAAAGTGTTCACAATGTCATTAATAGTCCTGACAACAGCTTAATGAGCCTCTGCCATCTGTTTATGAAAGCTTCGGGGAAAAGCCGGAGAGGAACCAGCAAATCAGATCCAGTAGCGATTTCCAGCTGTACGAGTGCGCCTGATTTCCACTTGAGGAGATATAAACACATGAGGACATTTTAAGTGTAGTGACTTATGCAGCGTCATCTACAGTGAGTCAGTGACTGAGCCTGGGCTGTCTGCCCGGTATCAACAGCCTTTAAATCACTGGCTTCAGCCATGGGACCACTCTACCTCGCCTTTCGCTTCCTCGCCCCTCCCTCCCCCTGTACCACCCCGGAGTGTCCTTAGGCCTTGTTTGGCTAAAGTATACACATGGCATGAGTAACTGAAGCCACCCAGGGCTCCCTGGCGTAGTGGCACGAGACATGTACCGGGTTGCACAAGTCGAGAAGACAAAGTGTCCCGTAACTGTTTACGCCATACTCAATGCCTGATGCATACAAATACACACAATACAATGACACAGCCCAGGGGAGATAAATAGAGCAGCGCTGGCTCGTACCGCTCCCGAGTGGAGAGGCATGAACGCGATCGGGTGCTCACTCTGGACCGAGATGCCCCTCCAGATGTTTTTCGGCGCAGCAACTCTTTAAATCCCAAATTAGAAGTGGTCGTTCCGTCTCTCAAGGGTCTCAAATCTCTCACTTCACTTTGATCAAGTCTGTTTCTGCTCTCAAAGCAGCAAGTAGACCAGGTTTGAAGTGACCATAGCTCTGTCCTCTTAGTACTTGGCTAATTGCCTCTGTAGACGGCTTTGAAAAGGGCCTATTTCCACTTCCTCCCCGCTGCAGTTTCTTTGGTCCTTTCTGAACCCTCTAATAGAGAATAGCATAATCCCCTAAGGGCATATGAGAGGTTAATGGGCAGATTGATGACTCTTTGTGGTCACTTGTTTGTAAATGTTTCCATCAGGGTTAAACAGATCAAGAGCAGTACCATGTTAGGCCCTGTACATATGTGTGCAAATTGCAGATTCATTACACTGTGCTGCAAATGAATTAGGTGGGATGGGGTTGAGGGCGCGAGGGCGGCGGTGAGTGAAGTCTGGTGTGGGCAGCAATGATGGTGGTCCCTGCCTGTCGATGCTTGCTCTCCCTTCATCCCCCTCTCTTTACTCCTTCATTCCCAGCATCCCGCCGTCCTCAGCCCATCTGTTCCTGCCCGGCCTCTCGGGCTCTCCATCATTTACCATCAGGTAGGCCTGAGCTGCTGAGCGCTCCTCTCATCTCGTGGCATCTGAACAGTCCAGGCAGCAGAGTGTGTGTGTGTGTGTGTGTGTGTGTGTGTGTGTGTGTGTCTGTGTGTGTGTGATAGTGTGCACCTGCAACACAGTTTTTTTTAAATGTACTGTCTAAAACTTTGATAAATGAGGGCCCTCCAAAGTCATCAGCTGGCTATCAACGTGCCTCTGAGCAGCTTGACTCGGGTGAAAATATTTATCGTAAAGAAATACCACAAGCCCATGGTGTACACGTATTATTCTTTCAAATACAGACCTCTTAAAAGGACAGGTGCTATCAAATTGCACAGAAATTAAATGCTTTTCATTTTTTTTGTCAATTTGCTCGTCAAGAGCTTATTTTGACACTGTCTCTAATCTAAGCAGTGCCACTCTGCCTCCTGCCTTTTTTTAAGAACCATGCCAGTAAGTTTAAACTCTTGCTTACTCTATAGGGATATGGAAAGCTTCAAGTCTCACTCTAAACGTTCACATTTCATTTAAAGAAGCTTGCCGCTAGTGTAGCTCTACCGCCACACACTGTATATTGAACTTTCATCATTAAAACAAAAGAGGGTGCAGACACAGTGGCCTGATTAATCAATCCCACCCTTATTTAGAAGAGGCAAATGGAAAGTATTTTCACTTCCAATATTTGGAAAAGTAGCGCTCAAGGTGGTCCTCAGCGTGCGTTCGGAGGGATGGTTCGCAGCTCTATGCAACTATATAATGTCCTCTCAAAAGTGGACACTGTGGTTTGCTTCAGGGCTTGTGGTCACTTGTGAAATCCCAGCCCAACTCTCTGCAATGGAATCGTTTTACAACAGAAAAGGAAAGAGACCAGTGGAACAGACGCTCCATGAGGCAATAAGGTGTGGAATCAGTTTGAGCTCTTTCCCCCCCCTTTCATGTCCCTTTCAAAGGTCACTGTTAGGGAGCCCACTGTGTTTTATTGTCCCGGGGAATTGTTCTGAGGTTTCGTTTGAGAGTAATATTTCCTCGTCTGGCCGTTATTCTTCTATATCAAAAAGCCGAAGTAAAAACTTCCCCTTTGTCCGGGATCTGATTACCAAGCATGAGTCATTTTTATAATATGCCAGCCTCTCCTGTCAGGATGTTTTTGTTCTAATCCCTTTCAGTTATTCCAACCTAGAAAACAGTGCCCAGTTATTACAGTATACATTTTCATATTGCCTCCCTGAATGTCATCTCAATCTGTGGTCTCTTTTGTGTTCTGGGTTCATACTAGCCACGGAAGTTATTCGGTGTTCGACTTTGATGCACCAGCTTGAAAACGGCAGGGTGCCAGATTTGATACCGCTTTTGTTCGACCCCCCTATCACGTTAAACCCAGTGTGTCATCAAAATGTTTCATTGTTTGAGTCCAGCTGCATTTCCAGCTCGCAGCTGCTTTTATTCTTTATGTATCACCTAACACGTAAATAGCTACAAAGTGTCTGAGTCGACGCAACTGTATGTTCGTCAGATGTGTTTCGCCATCTCGTGGCCTTAAGGTTTTCATTAGCAGGGGAGTGAGTGTTATCGTGTCAGATGGTGGTCTTGTGTTGGCCCCGGTGACGGCAGGTTTGAGTCAGCCATGACATTTTCATACACACAACAAAACAGGCTTGGTGAGAAGAATCTGGGTCGACTTGGAAATTACAGAATGGTTTTATAACCTGTTTCATGTAAATCTGTATATGTCACATGCATGTTCATCAATTAGGATTGTGCTTCTGTTTCTAACGTTACATTGAAATAACCGGTGTAAATACAGTGGCTGTCTGTTTTTTGATAAGAGGTGTCACTGTCATAATGCTGTTTGGCTGGAGAGGAATTGTTTAAAGGCCTAAGACTCAAAAGATCTTCTCTTTGAACCTGAAGAATTCCCATTTAAATTTAGTATATTTCAGCAGGAGTTCAGCTGTGTTATGGTTTTAATACTGCACCAGGGAAAACCAGAAATCCCTCAAAAACTATTGATCAACAGAATGAGCAGTAGCTTCCCAGGCCTCAGGCTTCTCTCAGCAGGGTTCATCGTGGACGAATGGGGTCACTGCCCTGTCTGCCACTGTTTGTCCTGTCCCCCCTTCCTGTTCCTCAAGCTCTCCGTCACATTGATACACTCTCATCCGGTCTGAAACCTGCACATATGCTGCGACCGCTCTGTACAACAACATAAGACACGCAAACAGACGTAGGCCTATTACCACTGAGCACCCATGAACATAAACACAAGCTCATTATCTTCATCCTCCCCTCACAGCCAAAGCAGACAACAAATTAACAAAAGTCAGTGACCATAAACACAGGCTGCATGTTTGTACTTTCTTGTGGGAAAGATCATTTGGTAAATAATTGAAGAAGCAAAGAATAAATCAGGACAGTGTAAAGCCTCAAGTTTATCTTCCGCTAATTGCAAAGATACAGAGCAGAACTTTTCTCTGGGTTCAGTCCCCACTACATTCCAGATGCTGATAGCAGCGTTGGACCACCAAGGGTTTTAAGTATACTTATATGACCCGAGACGCACAAAGACTCTGATAAAAATGTTTCCCTCTGCTGCTTATCCATCCTCTCCTTGTCAGAGAGATGCGAGGCGGCGTCTTTTATCCAACAAGTCTATAAGCAAAGAAACTTATCGAGTTTTGAAAATAAAAAGTTACGGTATCAGCTCTTTATTTGACAGAATACACTGTCAACAGTTTTCAGAGGCACTGGGACTCCACTTCGTCCCAATGATGAATTACTTTATTTATTAATGCCAGTAACAGCTCCAGGGATAGAGATGTTGGTCTGTTGTGAGGTAAGGCAGTCCTCAACCTTGTTTTACCTAGAGGTGAACTCAGAGAGCGAATATTTCTGCCAAGGCCCAAAAGTCCCGTCAAATTCAACCAAGCTACACCAAATTACACACACTCATAGTCATCGTAATGTGCGTGATTATTTCAATCAAGATCCATCAATTACTCCCTGTGAAATTGTCAAAGAACGAAATGTTGAAGAAGGGGATGAAAACAAATATCGTGGATCTGCCCCTTTGTACAGATTCGGGCCAAAATTTGATGGGTTCTCTTTTGGCTAGTGTCTCGTCCTTCCACCTGGTTCCACCAAGAAACCCATTCAGTACTTTTTGCATAATTCTGCTACAAACAAACCAACACAACTAACAAACAAACAAACCGGAATAGCACTCACCAGAGCAGGGGTGAAAAAATAACCTTCCTAACCAAGGTAAATATCTCAAATACTTCAGGATGAGATATGCATGGTCCCCAGAGGATAAACTGCAGTTTTATTTTGGAATTCCACGATATTTCTTTTAATGCCATGATGTTGGAATTTGTTTTGCGTGAAATAGCTTCGCAGCTTGAATGGTTGAATGGATTGTTTGGTAGACACAATAATGTATGAAATGTAATAACTTGAGGTGATTCCCTATCTATTAATAAATTTGAATTTGTCCAAGGTCAAATGAACACATCTAAAAAGAAATGATATTCCCATCTGCCTCAATTGAAAATGTTCACATGTTAATATGCTAAACTCTGCCTCAGTGAGCAGCTACAGCAGGACTGTAACCTCGTAGTCTAGAACTCTCTGCATGGATACCGCAGGGCTAAGAAAATGTGTTTTTTGTTTGTTTAGTCATTTTTAAGAAATAGACTTTAGTTTAGGGACCTGCTGCTTTGAACAAGCCTATACATGCTATACATCGTAATTGTGAACAGCAGGATCGTGAGATGAATGGTGGCCTGTGTGAGCAGGTGTTTGCCGTCGACACTCGCGGACACACAGCTTGAGGTTGTATGCTGTAAAATGTAGAATTTTTTATTCAGCCTTTGCCAGAGGGATATAAAGACCAGGCCACAGCTCGAGTCAGTGTTCCTCAGGCACAATGTCTTTGATTACTAAGGTTGTTATGATTTTACAGGCCAAGACATAGAAGCCATATGGCATGTTTTTTATTAAGATGCTCAATGAACTGAGCCTTTATGTTCTTGCGGTGCACTCGGCCCACCAAAAGCGCTCTGTGAATTCTAATATCCTGGAGAGAGTTGACTGAACTCGACAACGCTGGTGAGATAAACCAGCGAGAAAATTGGAGGATAGATCGTCCATAAATCATTTGCGCACCACAGTAGAACATTCTGATGCATTTCAACACTTGTCTTTCCTTGGGAAAGTGAATTTTTCTCCTCCCCGACCAGTCTTTCACAACATGTGGCTTGCATGCTGTTTCAAGGGGAAGAAGGAGACTGCCAAGTATCACTGCGTACTCCAAATATTTGTGTGGTCAACTGGTCAGTGCTGCTGCGGTCGGATCCCATCAGTAATGTTCAAACACTCCTGAACCCAGTTCATGTTTTACACTGTGCTGTTTGAGTGTTGTGCATTTATGTTTGATGTTTCGGTGAATAGAATGTGGCAGCTCTTCAGATGAGAACGTCTTTCTGTCCTCCTCTTCTAAAATATGAACATTTGGTTCACATTTGATTTTTATTACATCATATAGACAATAACTCTGAATATCCAGAGCTGTTTTTGTACTAGAGAAAATGTCTGGGAAAATTGGGCTTGGATTTTTCCTGAACTTTGCCTTTTTAAATATGAAGCAGGAGATTTTCCGGGTCAGAGACGTTTAACAACATTAGAAAAAAATCCAGAAGTTGCAGGTGACGGGTGGGGCCTGGGTAGCGCCTGCAGGAAGCAGGAAATGACGTATAAATTCCTCTGCATGGCCTGTTTATGGCCTTGTGTTAAGACCAGAATCTCTTGAATCTCATTGTCTTTCCAAGACGACAACTTCATTGGCGTCTTCTATGTGTATTGCAGCTCTTTTCCATCCCAATTTATTTGTACTCATCCAGTTTCACATCCTTTACGGTTTTAAAATGTTAACAACACGCCCGCTTCGTTGTGGGCTGGTGGCCAAAGTTAAAACGTCCAGATATGCTACAGAAAATTTGAGGAATATCACAAGACTTCATTGTATGTCTGAAAGCAGCCTATGGAAGTTGTGATGGGTTTCTAGATCAATACCAGTGACTCAGTGGTTACATTGGAAGGTGTTGGAAGGTGTTTTTTACTCTTGAGTCTCTGATCTGATCTAATTGAAGCTGCTTTGGATATTTTGCACATTTACCGACAACAGCTTTCACATCAGATGTTCAACTACAGTTTTTTACCCCCTTCATTGCACTTCAGACCTTGTTCTTACAAAGTTTTGTGTTGAGGTTGTGTTTGGATTACTATTTACAAACAGTGCAGCAGTATCAAATGACCAAAATATTATTTTGCATCACTATAGTTATCCACAGTCACTGTGTTGATTCATCTCTGCTGTAGAGCTCCTGCTGCAGACGGAAATGTGAGAGTGTAACACAAACTCGAATACAAAAAAACCCCCACGTGGTCTCCAAGATCAACTGCAACGTTCTGGACGATCCTAAATCACGGCGGCTGCAGCCTCATTAGCGAGCAGCGGAGGAGAGGAAGCTGTATTTTAGCAAATGTTTGCATGGCCAAGTGTGACAACTTCTCCAGTGGCCAAACACAGAGGTGTCATGTGTTTTCAACCTTCCTTGTTGAATGCTTGGTAACCAGCGGTTTGGTCATTTATGACTCTTTACACGACTTAGTTATTTTCCTTCAAAAGCTACCATCGAAAGAATCTAATACACACTTTGAACTGCTGAAGGACTCAAAAACTTTATTTTTGTGAAAATTTCTTATTTTTTTGTACAATATTGGCTAAAATGTGCTTTAAATCATATTTTCACAAATGATGTTATGCCGCAGCTGCATCAAGTTATTTCTAAAAGTATTCAAAACATTATAATTGTTGTGATGCTACTCCGCTATTTTGCCCAGTGGTCCTAAATATCGAACAACTACTCTGACAGTTTATTACTCTGCCAAGGAGGTTATGACTTCATCTGTATTTGTTTGTTTGTCTGTTAGCTTGCAGGATTGGGCCAAAACTTTGGTTAACGTTCAGGATTTGTTTTCCACTTTCTCTCAACATTTTCGTTTATTTATCAAAGCATATTTCATGGATGTTGATGACTGTGTGCAATTTGGAGCAGATCCAAATAAAAAATCCAGATTTAGTTGATTTAAATGTGGTTTCACAAGGGGACTGTTGGTCCCTTGGCAGAGGTGTGCGCTCCCTCTCTGCGGTCATCTTATCCGTATTTCTGGCCGGGTTATCGATTTTTGATACTGCCCATGTATACAATTGCAGAATATTTGTGTCGGTGGCACTGAGTGTACAGTGAGAGCAGAACCAGATTGCCTCAGTCCTTGGACATTATTCATTCAGTGGACTTTACACCCTGAAATGTATATGTCCTGTTCTGTGGTGTCAGAGCGAGAGTCGCTGCGCCGGCAGTACACATCAACATTTCAAAATACCACACGTACTGTACATAAAGGAGGCAGAGCAGTATACAGATTATGCCAATGATAATTGTTTAGCAGGTTGTTTGGACTTGCTGTGTATCACAGTGTGGAGTCCTGGCTAAATATTTACTGCTGTTTAGTGGGGGGGCATACTTGGCCGAGCTTGTGTCTCTGGTTCGGGAGCAAAGAGACGGTGTAGGGGTGGGGTGGGGGTGGTGTGGGGGGGGGTTCAAGATGGTGAAGTCATGGCCACCGAACGATGTTGTTAGCGAGGCCAGTGACGCTCGCTCCTGACCCTTTTACCATTTAGGGGGCCATGGACTGATATGAGTGTTATTGACCCAGAGGCCATTCGTGGCATGTTTGGGGTCTGCGGAATATATCCCAAGCTTTAACCTATACAACGGAGCCAATTATAGCCGCGAAAGGCCAAACAATACAATCCATCAGTCAGGTTCCTCGGGTAAACAGGAATGGGCGGCCCATGTCGGGGTGTAAACTCCAAATCCCCGAAGAAGCTAAGGGTCAGTGGTTTGATTGTCTAATTGGGGGTTGGACACTGCATGAGTGTGTGTGTGTGTGTCTGAGAAAAAGAGGGAATGAGAGATAAAAAAGAGAGAGTAAGGGAAACCGTGTGTGTTTGTGTGTCTGTGTGTGTGTGTGTGTGTGTGCATCATTGCTTAAACACGACGGGTCTGGAGGCACCGAGACACCTAATGAATGTGTGTTTGTTCTTCAGACCCCACACACCTCTGTTTATTTGAACATGGGATAGTGTTCCTGAGCTGTTTTATCCTCCTTGTGTTTGCCACTTAACACGTGCACCGCAGCGTTTGGCCTGTGCATCGCGTTGCACCACACTTTTTTTTTAAAAGAGCAGAGGAAAATATTAGTCAGCCCCGATAATAATGTTACACAAATAAACTTTATCTTGTAGCTTGTGGATACAGTGTTCCTCTTCATTATTGTTCGGTCTTCATTACGGCGCGGGGTGATAATCCAAACAGCTCCACGGCAGACGGTGCCAAAGGCAACGGGCCAGCGGAAGATTGGCGGTCGGTTTAGTGTCAATGATGTGGTGATGTGGGTCAGGGGTAGCAGCAGCAGCGGTCATTGCACAGTGGCTAAGAGCCCAGCCAGACCACCGGGGAGGAGGCCGTCACTTCTCTTCCTCAGGCATCAATCACTCACGTACACATAAGCAAAGATATATACAAGCAAACACCACCAGACGCTCATCTTTGCACCTCACCCCTTATGTATCGTTTACATCTACCCTCAAACAGAATGACCTCCACGGAAAAAAGATGGAGTCTACTCCATGCTGTGTGTTATTAATACCAGATCTGTAGTTTCAGAGCACTGCATGAAACGTTATTCTAAAATGACCCTGTGTTATTTCTTTAAAATGTTTTGTTAAAGAGGACAGTAATGAATCCTAAATTCCAGCGTGTGCAGAAGAACTAGCTTGTGTAAAGTGACAGACTCAGACAAGTTTTGATTAGGTTTTCTCTGATGCAAAAATTTTTGTTTTTTTCTTGACTTTTGAGGTCGGCCCTTCTCCACTCCACTAACATGGAGGATGAAGGGTTTATAGCCTGTACTGCAGTCAACCACTGTGATACTGACATCTTTGAGCCCCACGGTCAATCAAGGCCTTAAGTATGACTGACCTCCAGCTTTATGTTTGCAGATAAGGGAGATAATGTCCCTCATATCAGGTCACTCCCTTCACGTTGGGAGGCCTATTTGTGCTGCTGAGAAATGTCAGAAATCTAAAGGAAGCTTGATGAACGTGATTTATTTCTTAAAATGCATAATTTCCTGCGACCTTGAAGAGTCTCTTTATATTTACAGCACACATGTAAATGATACATATTTTGGCTGTTTTTATAAAATACTACATTTCAGACTCCAGGGATAAAATGCTAACAATCTGGGCCTATTTGCATCTCCGTCCCTGGTGGGTTTTTGTTTTTCCCCTTTGTACCAAACCTGCTCAGCATTACATATGTCAGCGGTGGTGAAGTGTGTCTTTGACCTCCGAGACCTCGCCGTGTCTTCTGCGGAGGCCTGCTACTCATCTGGTGCTCGCCGTTTCATGCTGGTATCGCAACTGACAGTTATTAATGTTTATGGTTATCTGCATGAAATCAGCACTGACGGGGGTGGTGAGAGGCATGAGATGAGTGTTGGGGAGGTGGGAGGGGGAGTTGAAGGATTCGGGAAAGTTTGCTATTCGTGGTATTGTGTGTCATGATGAAATGCTCATAAGCTTTTAATTCATTAGAGGAGAGCTGAGACCAGTTGCTTGTTCTTGATTAAAAGAAACTTATCTACATATATATATACATATGCATTTACATTTTCTACTACCCCCCCTACACACACACACACACACACACACACACACATAGGGGCTGCCCTGATGTAGCACCTCTTTAATTCACACCAGCACTTGCTATTCTTCGCTGGTGGTGTGATAGTATTCGCCGAGAGTCGTTCCTCCTGAGTCTTTCAGTTGTCTGAAACACTCTACTTCAGCGCAGGGCCTTATTGCCCACCCAACGAGGTTATAGGGATTCTCGACTGCCCTCTCTCTCCCTAAGTGGGTGGTCCTCTGGGGTATGGCTGAGGCACAGGTGGAGCATTGTAGGGGTGCTCACAAAAATACCCCCCACCCCCCCTCTTCCTCACCATCAACCCCTCTCCCCCATCCGTTTCTCTTCTTTTTCTTTTTTTTTGGTTGCCACGCCTGCTCTAAAGAAAGGTAGACTAAATTTCTGCAGAACCCTCCATTAGACCGTTGAGGCACTAAACACTGGAGGTGAAATGTTGACACACACAAACCTGTGTGGGACAAGCTCAGCAAATTTTACACATGTAACGTACAATACCGCTTTCTTCGCCATTCCAGCCAATAGCAGCGGCTCTGATTTGTTTTCCCTATTCGATTGCTTTGAAAGCAAGGCGCTCATAAAAAATAATCCCTAATAAAGTTTTTAACACAAATTCTGTGGGCAACAAAGTCAGAAAAAAAAGAAAGAAATCTCCGACAACCCCCTCCCCTACAAAAAATATTCCCATGCTCTGGTTTTGTAAATAATTATAGTTCTGCTGAATGTGTTTTATAAAGTTTACACGGTAGGTTCAGTGCACCCTATCTGTTATTTGGAACCCAGCAAACCACCAGCAAGATGTTGATATATGGCGGCTCTGGTGTAGTGCACAAGGCATGGATTACTTGGGACCATAATAAACAGGAGCATAAAGAGGGATCTGTGAAGAGGGGGTGCCCTGCAAGGGGTGACTCTCCTCAGACCTCCTTGTCTTAATATCAGCAGGTCTGTCTCCAGCTCTCTGACAACCCTCGGGCAAGGTATGGATGCAGGATGTAATCACACACACACACACACACACACACACACACACACACACACACATACTCTTGTCCTTTACAATTGGACTGTGTGACCCGGGTGGTAAGAAGCTGCCAGCCACCTGCTCATATGTGTTAACAGAATGATTTATTGTTAATGGCCGGGCCCTCGGTCATGACGGCAGACAAAGAACACGTGTCTTGATAACCTTACAAGCCCTGAAATGACAGGATATCAGCCACATGAAGGGGGAATATTGAAAAAAACGGATTCTCATCATGTCATGCGTTTGACACAAGAACTCTTAATAGAGACATATTTGTGCAGGAAGACAGCAGGTGCTCCCATAGTGAAACTGACATGCTGGCGTGCACAAAGACTCGGCTGTGCGCTCCATCCACCTGCACTTTGGTAAAGAGACGCCAGAACTTCTGATTCAATGAACCATTTATAAAAGGTCGAGTAACATGGTGTCTTCGTGCTTCCCACCTGCACAACACTGCAGAGAGCATCGCACCAAGAAAACTTTTTTTGTTGAGCATCAGCCGCGAGATTGACGACTGTGGCGAAGCTGCCAAACACGCAGTGACAGGTACTGCAGACAATGGCGGGAATGTCGACGAGTCTGCCAACTTTATGTGAGGCTAAATATCCGTTATCAGAGTTCCTATCCTCTGACGTCCCACATAACTTCCTGCTCAGATCTTTGCGAGGGCCAGATGGTTGCATTGGCCACTGGGGGACTGCAAGAAGCCCAGAGAGACAGTTTTACAATGTGCAATTATGGGACAGATAAACTAAACGCTCAACAAAGCAAGGCATTTCCAGATCCCCGGCTTTTGGACTTTGATAAGGAGCGGGCCGCATTCCTTGGTCAATTTACTGTCTTCAAAATTGAAGTACCAATACTGATGAAGACCGCGGCTTGAATGGGAGATTTTTGTCTCCGTTTAATGAGGGCCGAGCGCTGTAGATATACTGTAAAGCATGCTCCACTGATCCAACTGTGGAGCCATTGTGCGCTTTAAAACGCTTTGCAAAGCACTCAAAGCTGTTTGATTTGTTTTTCGGGACCTGGTCACATGCCAGTTGATGCTAAAGGGGATAGAGTTTCTTACCCAATGAGCAGGGCTCCGCATATTGCTACACTCAGAGTTCAGCCTGTTTTGTTCCACATTAACATTTCACAGAGAGATCAGGCGCCTGCCCTCTGTGCGTTTACCCCAGGGAGCAAGAATCCCCCACATACTGACACTGATACAATCTCCAGGTAATGGCTGCCTGCCCAAGCCAGAGGGTGTCTGAGGATATACTGTGTGTGCATGCGTGTGTGTGTGTGCGTGTGACCGCACCACTGGTGTGGTCACAGGGCCAAAGTTCAGCCAGAAATGTGTGGCCTGGGGTCGAGAGGTGCTATGGCCTCCGTTAACGGTGAGGGTAGAGTTTCAACCTCCACCCTTACCCTCTCCTCTTTCTCCGGGCTGCTGTGCCACTAACATTTCTCACCGTGACACGTGTGACGACCCCCACCTTTAAGTCAGGTGACAGCGGCTTGATGGAGGTGAAGAAGGAGCAGACAACAGCGCGGGGCAGCGGGGTGTCAAAACACACAGTTTGGAGGTTAAGATGAAAGAAGTCAGTCTAGATTAGGGAGGTGGTAGAGTTTCATTGCAATCACTCAAATATTGTACTCAGTTGAAAGCGGAGCAACATAACACTATTTCAGAGGAATTAATACTCCCTAGCTATAACTGAAAATCTATAGCTGCCTGTTACTTTGAAAATTAAGAAAACATACACAGTATATAAATATACGGTATATTGGCTATTGATGTATTCTGCTGCTTAATGGGTACTCTTACAATTGAGATCTAAGGATATACCTTTATGCTAATGCACTTAACTTGATTTTAAATTGTAATGAACTTCAATGAACTTCTTGCGTATACTACCACCTGCATAGTTGACAGTGGCCACTCGGGGGCATCAATAAAAGCGGTTTTCATGATTAACGCACATCACTGGCAAACACCTCTTTACGAAGTTGTTCACGTGAGATGTTGACGAACTCAGCAGACACAGAGTATCGTTCATGTGTGGTCATGTTTTTGACCTCCTGCGTTTTAAGTCCTTTCAGCTTTGTTTTGGTCTCCACCAGCTATTTTGATGATAAATACTTCACTATTTTAATGAGCAAGTTGCTAACTGTGGTTTGCCTATAATTTGGTGCCATGCAGATACACTACAGTGGGTTTGTCAGAGGGGTTTTATGGGTGAAAACAGCCACCTGCCTCTGCCGCAAAGCTACAAGCAATGAGAGCGAACAGTAAAAAGTTGCCGTCCAATTAAGCTAAGGGAAACGGTTAATTCACGTGGTAACTATACCCTGGGTTCTCTACACTTCAATTTTGTTTAAATTTTGGATATGAAAAACAAATAGAGCAGCTTTGAGTGAAAATCTTTACGCCTCTTTCCCCACAACATCCAGCAAACGTGCACTGCATAAATTATCATGAAAACATGAGTGTGAAGTGTGAAGAGTGTGTGAAGTGTCCACAAACAGAAGCGCTTCCCTCTCTGAAATCACACAGGCAGTTTAAGTAGCGATCTGTTGCAGTAATTTATGGTATCAACCCGCAAAATATGGACACAGACACAAACTCACACACTCACACACACACACACACACAAGCAGACACACAAACATGCACATTCTCAGCCGGCTGTGTTTAAGTGTTCCCCAGACAGTATGTGATCCTCAGACAGGACAGTGCTTCCTCCTCCAGTCGTCAGGTCTTGTTTGAAGGATCAGTCTGGCGAGGTCATCCAGACGGAGCGGGAGAGAGGATCTCTCTCCTTTATGATGCTCCTGAGAATGCTCTGAAAAAATGTAGTGGTTTTTTTTTCCCCAGCTCTGTCTGATCTGATGTTACCAGCAGCGAATGTTGTTGACATCTTTTTCAGATTCCGTCCTGTGTGTTTTTTCTGCCTCTGTTTTTTTTCGTTTACTGTCCTGTGTCTAAATCTGTCTGGTTATTTACACCTTGCTGTCGCAGCAAGGATTTATTTTCTGCCTGAGAACAAGAGAATTCCACCTTTGTTTTAAACATTTTACAATTGCATTTTACTGTAACACTTTTGTTCCGTGCAATGTTCTTTCTGTTGTATCTTTGTGCCTTTGCAGCTTTGCCTCCTCGCCTCTCTGGGTCTCGCTCCCTCTTGTCTCTGTCTCCCTTCTGGTGTTTTTCTGAAAAATAACAAGGTCTGGGGCTTGTGCGTGTGCATGTGTTTTTTGCGCTGGCTGCATAGGCTGGATGGGCTGGCTGCACTGGGCTGGTCTTCTTGTGTGGTCCCCCGGCAAACTTTATGATTTATTCAGCTAAAGGCAGAGGAGCACGACCCCCAGTGACCACAGAGAGAGAGCTGCACGTGGGTTTAATGATTTCACCGCAAAAATGTCTGCTATGGCTGGGCCCGCGCGGAGCTCCGAGCCCCCCCACTGGCTGAACGGTGGGGAGGCAAGGGGTTGAAAAGACAGCGCGGCTGACCGGCCCTGAGTCAATTCAGACACCTACCACTACACATCTACTGGGAGGGATTACGAAGGGAGGGAGAAGACAGACAGTTAAAGCTACATCCGATTGGCATGTTCCAAATGTTTTAAGCTCACGTCTGTCAGCGAACACTCAGTGATTGCTGTACGCCTGCTATTTTTCTTTAACACACATTCTGCTGTTTTTCTTTCTCCGTCCCAGCCCCCTCCGAGTCTCGTAGCCAGTGGGAGATTTCAGAGGCATTATTGAAATGTGGACACTGAGGATGATGTAACCGAGCTCTAAAGAACAGGCAGAGGGGGCAGAAATAATAGGAGGGGTGGCTGGTGGTAGGGGGGCAATGCTGGGGTGGGGTGGCATTTCAGGGGGGGAGGTATTTGGCATATTTTTCTCTGTCGGTGTCCAGGTCTGCTGGCTGAGGAGAGTGACTGCTGAGGGCTTGGATCTGGATGCTACGCTCGGTGCTGCCTCTCTCTCTCTCTCTCTCTGAGCGTGTGTGTGTGTGTGAGTGTGTGTATGTGTTTGGCTGCAGTTCCACAGAACAAGATGATGTCATTCACAGGGATTTGTGAACATTCTTGATAAAGAGACAAAATCACGGGGCCGAGCCCGATGAATGCTGCACGAGTGTGAACAGGTCGGGGATCTATACAGATCCTCGTTCTTCTCCAGGTCAATCTTGGTGTTTCAAAATAATGTTTTGTTACATTCTTCAAAGATATTGCATGCATGAATGAGGAATATCTTTTTTTACATCTTACAGTAAACAGAGAAAATGTGTAAACAAGTTAATTAGACAGATATAATGGCACAATTCAATTTACTTCTTCAGTTTAATTGCATATTGGCTCCATATTTTACATGGGGGGCCGACAGGAAAACTACGTAGAATGTCTTCAGCAATTGAGTCAGACCTTTGTGTTCACTTTTTTGTGTAAATTGCCACATTTTGTACCGTCTGTTTCTGTCAGTCTGTTAAATATACATCGGTTGTAAATCACACAACCAATAGGCTACAATAGCTTCCTCCATTTTGGACTCTCCGTCTCTCAAAGATTTTGTATAGATACAATCGTTTGGTCAAAGATTCATTAAAGTTGAACCTGCCATAAAAGATTCACACGGATTTAATTAACTGATCAAACATGAAACAACAGATTTTGCCAGACACTGCCATTCAGTTTTTAAAAACACTTTAAAGGGCTTCCTGTTATGGACAGAAGCTCTGCGAGGATAGGGTTACTTGCAGCGCAGCGGGTTCCAGTCTCATTTTGCATGAACGCCTCCTGAGCAGCTCTGTATGTGTGTCAGAGGGTGAAGCCATATCAAACCAGTCATCATTACAAGCTCATTCCACAACCCCAGGAGGGATTACACAACGGTCAGTGCAGTAGAGTGGGTGTGTGACACAGGCTTCTCCGTCATCCCCAGGCTCAGAGCTCACACACTGAGTAATGAGTCCACCCAGCAGAACCTCAGCACACGCCCAGGGCCCGAGGAAATGTATGTGCTCACCGTGTCTGGTATGACAAGCCGCCCCCCCCCCACCCCCTCTTCGACTAGCCAGGAACAGAAACTCATATCTGCTGCTCTGTCTCTGATCCCCAACAATCCCTCCCACAAAACATATTATGTGATTTTTACATGGTGAGCTATGTCAGGTTTAATGGCTTATTTCCAATAGCATCTCAAAGGGTCTTCAGTAAACATACAGATGTACAGACAGACACACACACGCACACAAACACACACACACACACACAAATACACACGTCTCTGTCTGCTTTCAGTATCTCTTTTTTTTTCTTTCTTCCACACACACACTCATGCTTCCAGGTCCAGACATAAATCAATATGACTCAAAATGCAAAGAAAACATTGACCCAAAACATACAGAGAGGATGAAGGCATCTGTTTGCTCAGCGATGAAATGTGAATGGACCATTTAGTTTGCACAGAAACTGGAGGTGAATTAATTGATGTGCGAGCAGCTGTAATTCTATGTCCAGGGGTCTGCTGAGTCCATTATAACCGACTGGGGAGTTACTGGTGATATAGGTTCCCTGGTTTAGCTCCTGAACGGACCTCCACTACTGCGGTGCATGAGGAGAACATGTGGAAAGGTCAAGAGAAAAAGAGGGAAATCCACCTTTCAACTAATTCCAGTGCAGTACCCATTGTTAACAGGCCTGTTAGGAATGGGCTGTTTGCCTGGAACTGCTGGTTGCAGCTTCTGTAAATGTCAAAGTGACCTGCAGTAATCCAGACACTGGAAGCAGAGACCGGCTGTGGGAGTGTGAAGCTGCTGAACCCCTGCTGCTGCACAAAGAGCTGTTCACCTGTTTACTACAGTTTATGGGGTAGGAGGGTGTGTGTGAGCGAAGGGACCTGGGAGAGGCGGTGGACTAGTGGCAGAAACCTGGACTATAGGCATAAAAGGTCTTTGGTTCGACTCTGGTTCGTCTCCACGGAGTAAAAACAAAAGATGAACCTAGATTGATTTGTCCAAAAAAACAAACACATGCAGTCTGTGCATGTGTTTTGGACAAATAAATGGATCTTAATCTTAATGAACACCAGCTCTGTCGCACCTTGACGCTCTGGCTCCCTCCTCCCACCTCCTCGCTTCCTCCTGCCCCTTTGGAATAGTTTGGTAATATTCATCAGTTCCAAGTTGTGACATATCCTCACGCTCCTGCTCACCTCCCCCACTCTGCCACCCTGTCCCTCTTAAAGGAGCGTTTGTTTTGGGCCTTGTCACCACCAGTGCGCTGTGCGGTTCCAGCGACGATGGTGGCGAACCGCCTCTCGCTAATTACCGTACGCCGATGAGTCACAGAGGGAGAGAGTCACAGCTGGGAGGCCTTCTCCGCTATTTTTGGCCCCTGACATCGGCCCCGTAGGAGACTCGGCGCCTGCCCCTCGCGCTCCCTCAGATCTCTGGACCTCCTCAACAGATGAAACGAGCGCTCCGCGGAGGGCCTCAGTCTCCGGACCCGCCGCTCTGTTTGCCGACCTGGTGTGAACAGCGGCCTGTTTTGGTTTGCGTCAGACACACAAACATCTCCTCCACACAGTGTGTTTGGGTTTGAAGGCCTCTCCCGGCCGGTCCTACGTGTCCTATGAGTTATGACAAACGTTATTATGCTCCGTTTCACATTATTTTAGCACATGCTGCCAGAGTGGATCGCAGTGTTTGCCTGGAGCGTGGGTCGTTTGGCCATCCAGTGTTTGAACAGCTGTAATGAGCACTCAACATTAATAACTTCACCAGGAACAGAGAGAGAGAGAGAGTTTGGCTATAGATGGAATCTTCTTTAATGGAAAAAGAATTGAGATGGTGATATTTGCTCAGACAACACTGCGTCTTATTCTTTGTGGTTTAGATGACGTTTCACACCCGAATTGACCCTGAGGAGGATGTTTCCTTAACGGACGACCTACAGGCTCCTCAGCCGAATGTTACTGTTGTGTCTTTATCAAGCTATTGTTATAAAATATCCACCTTCATAAGGAGTCGTCGGACTGGTGGGAGTTCTCCGCTTCCTCGTGATTATTGGTTGGAGAATAGAAAAAAAACATCCTCAGGGAGTGAGTGCTTGCCATTACAAATTTCCATTTGTCACTAATGGAAACAAGCACATTTGTTTCATTTGCACAAAGACTTATAGGGAGCAGCCGTAAAAACTACTCACACTGCTTTTAAGGCACCACAGCATGACCCAAATTAGACTTTATGTGCCACTTTGTAATGACTAGCTAGAGCCCCAATTTTACCCTTGAGAAGATTTAAATAAGGAGCCATTTGCTCTGGCATCGGTGGTGTAGGTAGCGGAGCAGCAGGGTTGGCTGGCTGGACTGGTGCTCTCCGCCAGAGCAATCTATCATTACCAGTGTAATAAGGGGCGCTGACTTTTTTTTCCCGTCTTGCAATTGAGAGCAAAATGAATGCTTCCACACAAAGTGATAATCATGACGGCTTGCCAAGAGAGATGCTGCCAGAAAACCACTAGTGCGCCGTTTTGTTTTGTTTTTCTTCATCCCAGTGGATAAGAAGGGCTCATCATGGGCAGATTGCTGACTAATTGAGCGATGACGTGAACGACTGCGGAGTCGTCCAAGGTCGAAAACGTTGCTACTATATTTGTAGATTTTCATGTTAGATGATTCAGGAAACTGTTTTTAATGGTTCTATTTATTCATTATTCATTATGTTTTTTATCTGTTCTCTTTTCACGGTGAGCAGTAAGTTGGGTGGTTGAACTCCTCCCTGGAACATGGTAGCTCCTCAAGGGTCCTTATTCTTCATATGTGTTTGCATTGTATGTTTTTTTCCATAGACAGTAAATAATCAAGAAAAGAAGCCAAAATATCCCAGTCATCAAATTGACTTTGTTTTTTCCCACTGCTGTTTCCAAGGTCGAAGGAAATATTAGCTTTAAGTGGATGTCCGACCACCATCCACATAAACAGCTATGATTTCACGACTCAGCTTTCTTTTAGGGCTCATGTGCTATGACTGAAAGCTCCAGGACCGCTTGGCTCTTCACGTGAAACTGTTTTGCCAATAACAAGATGCAGGCAAAAGGTACAGGTCGCAGTGGTCTCTCAAAGGATGGAGCAATCACGAGTCAGTCTCAGCTGTCAATCATGATGTGTCACTCCAGTTTCACAGCATCATGTAACCACTCCAAACCAAACTTGGTAGAACTCTTACACAAACATCAGTTTGACCATCTTTATTCAATATTTAATCTGACTTTTTTTGTGTTTGTTCCCATTCTTCATGGAGGAGGTGGGATTAATAACCTTCACCACTCGTTATCCTTATACACAGTCTATGCAAATGGTGTTTTTTGGGATGTTCAAGGTCATTTTTGCCATTACTCAACCACTTGTATCCATTTCTACGTTGACTTAAGTTTTTCTCCTACCTTGCTGTTTGACGTCCCGACCTGCCGTCCAAGAGAAAGAGAGATATTAGTCAGTGCAGCATTGGATATTGTTCTTGTCAGGGTATTATTACAGTGAGCTTTCACTTTGAAACTTGGTTTGGGTCGGCCGCTGTGTTGGAAATCACTCATTGTTGTGTGGTCTCTCTCTCCCATTTTCCATTGTGTGGTCAAGAGAATTGAGCGCGCCCAGTACAGTGCTCCATCCTGCCCAGTCAACAGAACAGGGGGGCCTCTCACAAGCAACCAGCACTCATTTGAAGATGAGGTTTGTGGCCAGTTTCCACCCACAACGCCAAGCTGTCTCTGATTAGACCTGGGATCTAATTTGAGAAGGGGGCTAAGAGTGGGTTTTTTTCGGGGTGTGGGGGGTCCGTGTGGCGCAGCCATCGTCTCCCAGAGGGCTCTCAGCTCGAGGGCCTGTGTGCTTGACTTTCTCTGAAGAAATACGTCCTGATGAAACAAACAAGGGCAGACGAGGAACAAGAAGAAATTGAGATGGATATTAGACCAACATCCTCTCTGTGCTCTGGTCTTTTTCCTGCAAACTACAGAGGGATCCCGAAACTCTCAGTCATGATGTTGAGGGATACACACCTCACCTTGCACACACACACACACACACACAAGTCTCTCTCCTGGTCTCAGTAATCATGAAGCCGGTCGACCCTCTGACCCAAGTGATGTATTTCTGTGCATGTGTGTGTTTCTGGCTCCAGTCTGGGTCATGCATTGTCGGGAATGTTGATGAAAAATGACAGGCCATTATTACATGCTGTGGCTGTCCCCTCCGCTCTCCCCTTGCCTCACCGCTGATGGGGGGGATACTTTTGAGAAAATGCTCGGGTCTGTATCGAAAACCGCACTTGTTACATATAAAAAAAATGAAATAGGTCCAATTTATCCCTGTTAACACCTTTCTTTAAAGAACTGTGAGGAACCTAAACTTTTTCCATCCTTTTTTGATCAGCTACCCCTTTTCTTTTTTGCATCCCACCTCCCTCATCCCACTCCTGTAGGTTCTTATGGACTCAGGTTTCTCTGCGGAGGTCATTGTGGTGCTAATGTTCTGCAGGGCGGGGAACAAAGCGCAGAGCATGTAAAAGAAGCCCTGGTTCCCTGAGGGAGGAGATCGGGGCAGCTGCAGGCAGGGGGTGTGAAGGTTTAGGTTACCTGCTCGCTGCCTGAACACACCGACTCCTCTTCTCGGGACCACCTGGGTAGCCGCCGCTGCTCCGCAAAGGAATCAGAGGAGGGAGAGAGAGACACATGAAGCAGAGTTCACACACACAAACAATAAATGATGATCGCACACACACTGAGGTGATGAACCCACACATCTCCAGCCTCCACTGACCCGTATCCGCTGAGCACAACTCCCCGGGTCTCGGGTGGGTGTCAAGAGGTGCTGTGGCTGTCAGTGACGGTTGACCCAGCACCAGATCTCTGATATCTCCTGTCACACATCACTGCCCAGGAAGCACTTTCCTTTCTCTCCTGGTCTCACACACTTCATCATGTGGTCTGGCGACAACAAGGCTCGAGCCCCAGACTGCTGACCAAACAGGAACATGCAGACGGACGTGGATTAGCTGTCATCTTTCATTTTTCCCAGAAATCTGTAGATTGTTGCTCGCGTACGGACGTCAGGGTGCGTTTTATGGTCTGTGCTCAATTGAATGGGTGGGTGAAAGAACACATGTGAGTATATATCACGCATTTAAGTTAACAACACGGATGTTCAAAGTGGATTTTCAACTCAACGGCAATGGAAAAAACAATCTCTCAAACTCTGCTGATGAAGATTGCATGTGGTGACTTTAAGCTTGAGAAGTGACAGAACAACAATTTGGACCTTGTATTTGCAAACTGATTTTTCCAAGGTCAAAGACAAAAAAATTGTTTTACTTTGTAAGCAAGCATGGACAAGGGGTCCTTCAAATGATCAGAAATAAAAGACCTATGATTTCATGATTTATGGGCAAACTCACATTGCTGATGAAGATCATGTGCTGTGATTGAAAGCTCCAGAACAGGATCTTCAGGTAAAACTGCAAAGAAAATCTACAGTTCCACCTCTTCAGCTCTTCCCTTGTCTTCATTAATTTCAGTCAGACCACTCACGTTTGAAATGTAACAGCAGAGGTATTGACAAGCAAAGGGAGAGATGGGAAATGTCCGCAGCTTAAACAGACCACCAAACTGGGAGGGTGAGTGTGATAGAGGATTGTGGAGTGCGAGGCTTGACGAGTTAGAAGCCATCTGCTTTTTGAAGCTGCTATGAGGAATATTTTTTATAATAACAATGTAAAAAGTGTGTATATGAACCTAACGACGGGCATGGCCTGAATCTGCAGCTCAGCTCCATGAAGCTTTAAACTGAGTTTCAGCTGAGGCACAACTCACCTGCTCAGCACCACACAGACACAGGGGAGCGTTTAGCAGCTGAGATATTTCCTCCAGGAGTCGCTTTAGAATTGGAAGAAGAGGATGAACGATAATGTTACCCTGCAAACTGCAGGACGTGTGAATAAACAGCTACTTCTGCTGCAAAAAAATATGGTTTAAGAATAAAATAACAGTACTGCACTGTATTATAGTTTTAAAAATACCTCATGTGTAATTTATTAGGTGGGGACATGCATCGTCTCCTCTCAACTCAATCATAATATTTAAAATGTTTCTCCGCTGAGTAATGTTTAAAATAATGAGCGGCCACGGCCACAAGTGGTGGTAATTAAGAGTAGTATAGAAAAGTGAATGGAGTGGAACACCACAGAGATGTTATCTGTCCATATTGTACTCCTTATATAGCACATGTGTACATATGAATTACTTTATTTCAGTCCGCTGTAATTTTCGCCCCGTTTAAAGCAGCATGTAGGATTAAATAAAGTAACAGCCGGCTGAGAATAGTTCTTCTCTTAATATCTGGAAGCATTTAGATGTTGTTGTTTTTGCTCAGCAAACACTTCAAAGTGGAACGAGTGCTGTGGCTGACCACAGGGGAAGGAATATGGTTTCTGATCAGCTCGCTAAATACCTTCCACTGAGGAAATGTGAATTTGTGAAAAAGAATAAAGAGGTTAAAAAAACACTGTGAGCCACCCTGGTGTAAAATGCTAGCTGTGGTCTTAGGGCGCTTTAAAATTGAAAGAGTGTGTATGCGTGCGTCAGTGTGTGTGTGTTGCTGCTGCAGCTACATAACCCAGCAATATCCTCGCTGCTCAGTCCTCCCCTCCCTGTAGACAAACGCCTGGAGCTGATGCAGCCTTTTTTGGTGCTTCACAGTCGTATCAGCTTCTGTACATGCACAGGTCTGTCCCTGGCCTCGGGAACATTTGTCACTCCCACCTGCTTCTCAGTCTCACGTTCCCCGATGGTGTCAACATCTTCGTGAGCGGCGCCTAACTTCACGCTCCACGACGTGCAAACATAGAGGAGGTGTAGCGAGGGTCTGACAGGTTGTTGTGGTGGTTGACTGAACCACGGTGCTTCAGACACACTCACAGCTGTCTGATGAGTCTGTACTTATTTACGTAGTCTGTAGTTCAATCACGATCCTGGAGGTTTCCTGCCCAACCCCGGCGAAAATTGCTCTTGACACCGTCCAGTGTGGAACATGTGGACGTTGGTCAGGGGTCAGGATGGTGGGTCGGGAGGATGATGTGCCTCGCGAGCACCTTCCTCTCTCTCTCTCTCTCTCTCTCTCTGAAATGTCATGTAAACAGCTCCAAGTGTATTACACGGGGCGGCTTCCTGCTGCTATGTGTGTGGCATGCTGCGGACGTCAGCTGATGAGACACAAAGTGAGTCTGTTTGCGCAGTTGTAAATACACCGACCGTGAATGGAAGCAGCCAAATGACCAAGGACTGTTTTGATTTAGCTGTCGGAGTGCGGTGTGGAAACTTTTTGCATAAATTGATCATGACCTGAAGCTGACAATGACGTGAAAATCATTTTTTTGGAAAGGTTCTGGATTCATGGAGCATGAACGCCAGTGTGTTGCAATATGTTTTCTCAACAAAGCACAAAAGCTCTGACAGGAAAGAGCTGGTGTTGTAAATGGACTTCAGGCTTCAGTGAATTACATTCTTGCTTGTTTCCTCTAAATATCTAAAGAATGAAAGACTTAATGACATAATGGTGATGCTTTGCATATTTGGTTTCCACCACAAGCCAAGATAACACGATCCTGTGTTGTGTTGACCTGTGACAGTCACCATATTTAAACCTGATGTGAAATGTCTTCGATTGTGTTGAGTCACCACAAGTCTCCAGATCGTCTTCAAATCTTCTTAAAGGTTCAATGTGTAAGATTTAGGGGAAAGGGAACTATTGTTAAAATGTAATAATAATCCTAGTGATGTTTTTCACTAGTGTGTTTCATCTAAATTGTAGAAATTGTAGTTTCCTTTTTCTAGAATGAGTCCTTTATATGTAAAAACTTTATATTTACATCAGGAGCAGGTCCTCTCTACGGAGGCCGACATGTTTTTACAGGAGCCTAAACTGGACAAACTAAACACCTTTTGGTTTTTTTTTAAGACAAATGAAAGTTACCACAGGTTCTCTTTCATATTTGGAAGGGGAGGGTGAGGTGAGGGGGATTCAGCTGCAACATGCAACTTCACCACTAGATGTCATTAAATCTTACACACTGTACCTTTAAGCTGTTTTCAGACACAAACTTCTAAGAGCCTCCGCACAGTTCTCTGGTCAGACATGGTCTTTTACTATAGATTCTTCCGGTCCTTGCAACATGCGGGGATGACCCTTATACTCCAAAAAATATTTGTACTTGTATTTTAATGGGGGTGGTGAAGGGCGCCCCCTACAGTTGTTTCCACACCAAGTTCGAATTTCACACAAAAGAGAGAGGGTGAAATATTCAAACGAATTCCAGCATGTAGGTTAATCTTGATATGTGTTGTAATAATTATTTCTATGTGATGGTTGGGAAACTATAAAATAAAGACAAAACCAGGCACCTGTAAAGCTCCTCCATCAGAACTCCATGTTGGATGGTGAAACAACCTCCTGCCAGTGTTGAAAAGTACGTTTGCACCCACTTCAGGCCGGGTGTTTGCAGGTCATCAACTAATCTCAGGGGTGGTGGGTGTCTCGATCTCCCCCTGTCCACATGCCCAAGTGTTACTGAAACTCAAGTTGCCCTGTATTGCAATTCCAATTTTAAGCCAATACCCTACCATTCACACAAGCAATCCAGGTATGCCCTCTCCCACATCCTTGATACCTCTTGTCACATAAACCCCATTATCCCTGCCTCAGCAACCATCACCTAGTCACACCACCCACACCCCTATCCACATACACAAACCCCCCCCCACCACAAACCACCCAACCTCCGTCTTTATAAAAACCCCCCTCCCACACCCCGCCTCCGTCCTATCAACCACAACACAAAACACATACTCCCATCCGCACTCCTTCCACAAACCACCCCTGCATCATTAAACTCAAGACACAAATTCTAATTCTACCTACCCACCTCCATCACACCACAATGTAATGTAGCAATCAGTATTCTATGATCCACTTCCCTCTGCCCCCTCTCTCCCTATTCCGCGCTCCCTTAGCCTTCCGTCTCCCGTCGGACCAATCCTACTCACACATTAATCCCCCACAGCCAACTTCCATAACCGACCCAACATTGTCCACCTTCCATTCATCCTCCCGCCCTTCTTTTTTTTGGCTCCACCTTCCTTGCCCTCCCTCTCACCCACTCCTCTCCCACCCCCTCATTTTGAACAATGACCAACATATATCCCAATACTGGTCAGTTGTTATTTTATTTTTTGGGTATGGGCTTCTTTTTCTCCCCTCTCTCTAGTCATCATGCCCCCAGGGGCACTGGTGTAGGACGCACCCGTCTTCAGTAAATTAACGCACCTTGACTTGACATATATGTACTAAATGTTTACGACTTTTTCTGTCTCGTTGTAGGTTCAGATATTGGAGGGGGGAGGGGGGGGGGGGGGGGGGGGGCGAGCGCTAAAGTTATAGTCCGGAGGAAATGCGACCATTAGAGCGTGAATACCCGATACAGAAACACCATTAATAGTGCCTGTAAATTAGACCCGACACCAATTATCTCAAAAACCTGTGGCATGCGCTGCGTTAGGATTAAGAAAACCTATATAGCGAATGGCTGGTCGCACAGTATTCAGAGGAAAGAAAGGTCACTACTAGGGGATTCGTGATAGGCGCACGGGGTTGCCGTCGGACTACAGGGTGTTCCCGTTTCTCTGGCTCTGGGGGTACCCTAGGGTAGCTTCCACGCCCCCTATCCCGTCGCCCGTCACCAATCCCAATGCACCAACGTCCTACTACCCCCTATCCACCCCGCCCATCATTAAATGTTGCACTGTATGTCACGGTGCCGGGGAAAAAAAGTCGGCCCTGTGATTTACAGTAAGGCCGACGCCGCGCCGCACTTGTTGTGCGGGTCGGATCAAAAGAAAGTTGTTGGGAACAAACAAGCAGGGAGGCTTTCCGTGAAAATTATTTTTATTGAAGAGCCTTTAAAATGAAATAAACAGGTTTTATGAGGTGGAGAGAGGGGCATGCTGTTGTCGGGAAATGAGAAATTTCCAGTGTGTGTGTGTGCACGTGTTTCAGTATTGAACCTGGTGGCAGCAAGTCAGAGGAGATTGTATGGTAGCAATCCAGCGAAGAGAAAAGCTTGTGGCTTCAGCGGGACTAACTTGTTGCTAATGATGGATTAGAAGGCTTAAAATGGCAGATGAAACCAGTTGGTATTGGCTGATGTGGACTAGATTCAAGATGCTGTGGTTCCTTCTTCAAAAACCGGACAATTTTTGGCATTTGTCAAGGTTTTTTAAATCCTCTTTGTTGGTTAAACACAAAGAACAGTGTGTAGAAGAAGTCCAGTTGCATTATGTCAACCATGTAGCTTAGATATTGTGCGTTGAGATTTACACCACCACCCTCACTTCCTGTGTGAGAAAAAATTATGTTTCTATCTTTCTAACTAGTGTGTAGAAAAAATTTCAAAAGAAAATGGTGACCAGTGGTTT